>CM058238.1:63420970-64020970 GCA_030180135.1 Orychophragmus violaceus | reverse complement strand
GGCTTGAGGTTCACAAACGAACCTCAAGTTGAAATGGTTAAGTAGTGGCAAACCTTACCGGCCCTATGGCCGGGATAGGCCTTGTCTGACGTGCACGTTGGAAATGGAGAAAGAGTTGTTGCATTAGCCGTAGGAAAATTTCATTTTTCTTTACCTTTTAACATGGTTTTAGAACTTAAGAATTGCTACTATGAACCTGCTATAAGGAGACATATTATTCTATTCCTTGTTTGGATTTGGAAGGATATCAGTTTTCAATTAAAAACAAGTGTTGTTTATTTAGTTATGACGATATATTGTATGGTAGCGGTCCATTAGAGAATGGACTTTATGTTCTAACCCAAAGTATGCCTATCTATAATATTAGTACCAAGAGATTCAAGTCAAACGACAAGAATCAAACTTTTCTTTGTCATTCTTGTTTGGGCCACATAAATAAAAAGCGAATTCAAAAGCTTCACAGTGATGGAATTTGAGCTCATATGATATCATATGAGAAATGTGAATCTTGTTTATTGGGAAAAATGAATAAGACTCCTTTTACTGGACACAGTGAAAGAGCAAAAGACTTATTGGAACTTATACATACTGATGTATGTGGACCGACGAGCATAAATGCTAGAGGAAACTACCAATACTTCATCACTTTTACTGATGAATTTCGTATATTTGGTTATGTTTATCTAATGAAACATAAGTCTGAATCTTTTGAAAAGTTCATAGAATTTCAGAACGAAGTATACAACCAGGTTGGCAAGACAATCAAAGCTCTTCAATCAGATCGAGGTGGAGAATGTTTGAGTCAAGCTTTCGATGATCATCTAAGAGAATATGGAATTGTTTCACAACTCACTCCTCCAGGAGCACCCCATGAATGGTGTTTCTGAAAGGAGAAATCAAAATTTATTAGATATGGTTCTATCAATGATGAGTCATGCAGATCTTCCATTATCCTTTTGGGGATGCGTCCTAGAAACATCTGAGTTTACACTAAACATATGTCCATCAAAATCAGTTGAGAAGACACCATATGAGATATGGACTGGAAAAGTTTTGAATTGTCTTTTCTGAAAATTTGGGGTTGTGATGCTTTTGTTAAACGTATGTTTACCGATAAGGTCAGACCACATCTGATAAATGCTATTTTGTTGGTTATCTCAAAGAAATTAAATATTATTACTTTTATAACCCTACCGAGAATAAAGTGTTTGTTGCTCGTAATGGTGCTTTTCTAGAAAGAGAATTTCTTTCCAAGAAAAACAGTGGGAGTAAAGTACAACTCAAAGAAGTTTGAGAAACACATGAGGTTGATTCGGCTTCTCATAAAGAGAATCAATTAGATTTAAGAAGTGTCATAGAATTTACACCTGTGGAACCTGAGTCACTGATATATCATGGTTTTTACCCAGTTTAGACCATGATATAGTTGTGTTTTTAGTGTCTTTTGTATTCGTTTAGAGTCTTTTACAGGTTTAATCAAGTTTGGAGCTAATTGGAGATATTTGGAGCATTTTGGGACTTTTGGGACGTTTTGGCCGAGAGCTTAAGTCACTGTCCGATTTATTGATCATGCATCGACCGACACACCTTGTGCATCGGTCGACACACTAGCGAGATGGGCCGTACACGTCGGTTTAATGAAGATATGAAGATTTGCAAAGAAGCCCAAGATAGTTCCAGTATTTACACAGAAGCCCCATCCGAGATTATACCTATATATACTAGTTTTTGGTGTTTATTTTACCTACGCTTTGATACTAATAGCTAAGAGATTTCTAGAGCTTTTGGGGCTGATCTATTTCATGTATTCACTTATTTTGGAGAAGATTTCGAACCCCTTTATCTATTTAATTTCTTATATGCAATCTATTATTTCTTTGATTATGTTTTCATTAATCATGTCTGAGTAGATCCATAGTTGAGTTTAGGGTTTCTCACATATGATTTCATGACTTGCTAGACTTGTTCAAATTCAGTTAAGGATTCATAACTATATCTGTTCTTCAATTTAATTGTGCTTAAAGCTAGTTCTAACCTGATCAATTAGAGTCTAGATCTTAGGTTGCTAAATACGTCACGGAAGTGGGGTTTAGGAATCTGAACTAATTAAATTGGGCAATTAAACTTTGCGCAAACGGAAGTTTGGTTTAGGATAATTGTGAACATATCAAACTTGGGATTAATGCTAGTTTAATCTGTTAGTTCTCGCAAACGAAAGTTTGGTTTGCTGCACTTAGACTTAGAGAATTATCGCAAAGGAATTTGGTTAATTCTATATCTGTGTTTTGAGTTCTAGAACTGTGCTTAATTAGATCCTTGCTGAATGAACTGTCTGCTTATCTGATTTCCTGAGAATACCCTAGGCTTGATGCTTTTAGTTTATTGCTTCACAACCGTTAATCTCTGCTACTGTTTACTTTCTTGCTTCGCAATTTATTTACTTCACCATCTGCTTATTTCTAATATTAATCTCTACTTTACTGTTTCTATTGAGACCAAGTGTCCCTGTGGATTTGATAGCCCTATATACTACTTTGACATTGCTGTTCACTTGCAGTTTAGAATAGGGATTAATTCTTGACCTATCAAGTTTTTGGCGCCGTTGCCGGGGACTCTTAGAGTCTTCGATAGGACCAAACTTAGGGTTTTTACTAGAAATTTTTCTTTTTGTTTTTGTTCTTTTTCGTTTTTATTTTTTTGGTTTTGCTAACTTTTTCTCTGATTTCTCTCTGTAGGTACGAATTTCGCCTTGCGTCGATCGTTGCATCCCTTGCGTCGATCGTCACTAGGCGATTCTGAGATTGAATCGATCGTTGCACTGATAGCATCGATCGTTGCTGGACGATTACAGACAGTTTATGCCAACGCAGAAAACTCGAAGTAATCCGAACTCGAGCTTGCTTAATCTCGGACTAGAGGAACTTGGACGTCTAGAGAGGACTATCAGAAGAGAAAAGAGAGAGAGAATGGTTCGAGAACGTCTGATCTTGATACCAGATGCTGAAGGTACCCTGAGGGACCAAGATGACAACCCGTACAATGCTGCTGGGCATCGGGTTGATGCTGAAGGGAATGTCATCCCTGATCCTCCTGAGCAACAGCAACAGGAGCTGAACCGAAACCAGGGTCAAGGACAGGCCCAAGGTAGAGAGATGGTGGTTCATGAGAGGACACTAGCTGATTACAACAGACCTGATGAGTTTCATGCAAACCGAGCAGCTCTAGTGCTTCCTGCTTTTGAGAGGAATGATTTTGAGGTAAAGACCATCTACTACCAGCTGATGAGACAGATTGCTTTTCATGGTCTTCAAGCAGAGCAGCCTATGGATCACATTGACAAGTTTGAGGACATAGTCACTGGCATGAAGTATGAAGGAGTATGCCCGGACTATCTGTTCCTTAAGCTATTTCCGCACAGTCTTGCTGGAGACGCTAGTGCATGGCTGAGACAACTGGCACCTGGTCAGTATACTACTTGGGCAGCCTTAAAGAGTGAGTTCCTGCGTCACTTTTATGATGATGCGCGCTCAGATCAGTCCAGACAGGACATACTCACTTTCTCCCAAGGAGCTGTGGAGCCCTTGAAGACTGCCTGGATGAGATTTAAGCAGTACCAGCGTGACTGTCCACACCATGGATTCACAGAAGTACAGCTGATTGGTATTTTCTTCAGAGGCATAGATCTCCCTTATCAGACTGCGCTGGATAATTCCAGTAATGCTAATTTCAACACCAGGACTCCTACACAAGCTAAGCAGTTGATTGGGAACCTTATTAACAGCTACAGTTGCAAGTCTATAGATGAAAAGAGAAAGAAATCCGGTGGAAGTACAGAGGATTCTAACATGACTGAGATTAGATCTAGGCTAGACACAGTGTACGATCTCCTAACGAGTAAGAAAGCTGTCCACTCTACCCAAGATATAGAGGTTATTCAGACTGAGGAGGACACTCAGGAAGAAGAAGTGAATTACATGGGAGGTTCTGGTTTCCAAGGTAGTAGATTTAGAAGTCAACAGGGAAACAGGTTCTCAAATGGAGTTCAGCAAGGTGGTTTTAAGAAAGCCAACGAGTCTGATAGTAAAGTAGAGATGATGCTAAGACAGCTAATGGAGAGTCAGACTAAGTACGCAGCAGATGCTGACGCGAAAATGGATACAATCTACAGGGATCTGAATGGGAAGTTTGAGAGTTTGAACACACACATGAAAGAGCTTGATGCTAAGGTTGCAAGATTTGTTGGGCATGCTCAAAGGGAAGAGGGATATCTCCCGGGAAGGACTGATGCCAATCCTAAGTACCAATGTAATGCCGTGACATTAATAAGTGGTAAGGAGCTGTCATCTGGCCAGAAAAAGCAGTTGAGCGTTGAGGAACTCGTGGAAATTGAAGAGTTGGAAGATGAGATACACGATATTCGCCGCGCATCGATCGATGCATCTAAGCAACGATCGTTGCCAAGCGAAATCAAGGAACCGGAGGTCGCAACAAAGTCGCCTAGCATCGATCGGTGCGGTAAGAGCAACGATCGACACAAGGAGACTGCAGAAAGTTCGAGTGCTGAAAACCCAAAACAGTCGGCTGAAAGGGTATACAAGCCTAAGATACCTTATCCCAAGAACCCCAGAAAAGCTAAGAATGATAGGCAGTATGCAAAGTGGAAGGAGTTCATAAAGAAGGTAAAGGTTGAAGTACCTTTGTTGGATTCCATTGAAACTTCCCCCATGATGAAGAGATGCCTTAAGGATGCAATTTCTGGTAAATGGTCTGACGAGGAAAGTATAATGATGCTCAATGAAGTATGTAGTGCAATGGTTCAAGGCAGAATTCCAGAGAAATTAAAAGATCCAGGCATCTTCGTATTAGATTGTGCTATCTACAAGGAGAGGTTCGAAAGGTCCCTATGTGATCTTGGCTCCAGTGTAAATCTGATGCCCCTTTCAGTTGCTAAAAGACTAGGGATGACAGATTTTATACCAACTAGGATATCACTGGTTTTGGCAGACATATCAGTCAGGATTCCCGAAGGAGTAATAGAGGATGTGCCTATAACAGTTGGCAAGTGCGTAATCCCAACTGATTTTGTGGTTCTACAATATGGACAGGAGCCAAAAGACCCATTGATTCTAGGCAGATCTTTCTTGGCAACAGCTGGTGCGATGATTGACTGTCAAGGAGGCAAAATAGTTCTAAATGTGGGAGATCTGAAGATGAGTTTTGACATGAACAAACTGGTAAAGAGACCAACCATCGACGGGCAAACCTTTTATGTGGACACATTGGGTGATTTAGCTGCAGAGTACTTCCATCAATCACATGCTGAGGACCCACTAGAGAGGGCTTTACTGAGTTCTATTTTGGAGTTGGAATACCTACGGGACGAGCCTGCAATGTGCTATACAAGATTGATGGATTCTGTCGAGGTTGCAATGCAGGTAGAAGTGTCTGACGCGGGTTTGCAACGATCGACACCATCTAAGCATCGATCGTTGCAAGACGGCAGAGACTGGGCAGAAGAAAAGGCTCCGAAAATAGATCTGAAACAACTTCCATCCGGGCTAAGGTACGCTTTTCTTGGACCTAATTCAACATACCCAGTGATTGTTAATGCTAGCCTGAACAACGCAGAGCTCACCTTACTGCTAAGCAAGCTGCGCAAGCATCGCAAAGCTCTTGGCTATTCCCTTAATGATATTTCAGGTATCTCACCAGAGCTGTGCATGCACCGGATACATCTTGAGGATGAGTCCAAGAAATCAATCGAACATCAGAGGAGACTTAATCCTAATCTGCAGGAAGTAGTCAAGAAGGAGATTATGAAACTCCTTGACGCTGGAATTATATATCCTATCTCTGATAGTGATTGGGTGAGTCCAGTCCATGTAGTACCAAAGAAGGGTGTTGTTACAGTCGTGAAGAATGAGAAGAACGAGCTGATACCAACTAGGACTGTGACAGGACACATGATGTGCATAGACTACAGGAAGCTTAATGCTGCTACTAGAAAGGATCATTTTCCTTTACCTTTTATTGACCAGATGCTTGAAAGGTTAGCAAATCATCCTTACTACTGCTTCTTAGATGGCTACTCAGGATTCTTTCAGATTCCCATCCATCCAGAGGATCAGGGAAAGACCACTTTTACTTGTCCATATGGGACTTTTGCTTACCGTAGGATGCCTTTTGGACTCTGCAATGCACCAGCCACTTTCCAGAGATGCATGATGTCCATATTCACAGATATGATTGAGGATTTTATGGAAGTATTCATGGATGATTTCTCAGTATATGGATCGTCCTATAATGAATGTTTAGATAATCTGTGTAAGGTTCTGAAAAGATGTGAAGAGAAGCACTTAGTTCTTAACTGGGAGAAGTGTCATTTCATGGTCAGAGATGGCATCGTGCTTGGACATAAAGTGTCCGAAGCAGGAATAGAGGTGGACCGCGCTAAAATCGAGGTGATGACCAACCTGCAGGCACCTGATTCTGTTAAGTCTATTAGAAGCTTTCTTGGACATGTTGGCTTCTATAGACGGTTCATCAAGGATTTTAGTAAGATTGCTAGGCCACTAACTGCTTTGCTGTGCAAAGACACCAAATTTTAGTTCACTGCAGATTGTCAAACAGCATTTGAACAGATCAAGCAGGCATTAGTGAGTGCTCCCATAGTTCAGCCACCGGATTGGGATTTGCCTTTCGAAGTAATGTGTGATGCAAGTGATTATGCTGTAGGAGCTGTTCTTGGACAAAAGAAAGATAGAAAGCTTCATGCTATCTATTATGCCAGTAGGACACTGGATGATGCACAAAGAAACTATGCCACTACAGAGAAGGAGTTGCTGGCAGTTGTCTTTGCATTTGAGAAATTTCGCTCTTATCTTGTTGGCTCTAAGGTAATTGTCCACACTGATCATTCAGCACTGAAGTATCTGATGCAGAAGAAGGATGCTAAGCCAAGATTGTTGAGATGGATCCTGTTGCTTCAGGAATTTGATATTGAAGTGAGAGATAAGAAAGGGGTTGAGAATGGAGCTGCTGACCATCTTTCGAGGATGCTGGTTGAGGAGGACGTGCCAATTAATGACTATTTGCCTGAAGAAAACGTCAATATGGTTGGGACAATCTGTGAGACAGATTTGGACAGAAATCTGCAGAAATGTCGGATTAATCGCGTTGCGTCGATCGATGCTACGTCAGCGTCGATCGATGCATCTATCAGGACAGCAACGACCGATACATCCGACTGTGACGATCGTTGCAGCGCGGATACAGACGCAGAAACTTTCACAATACGTATTGGAAGGCATGAGTTCGAGATTAATGCTGTCGCAACAAATGATCGACCATGGTATGCAGACATAGCCAATTATCTAGCTGCAGAGACTGAACCAGATAATCTGAAAGGATATGAAAAGAAGAGGTTTTTCAGAGAACTTAGGAGGTACTATTGGGATGAACCTTACCTCTATAAGCATTGTTCGGATGGCCTTTATAGAAGATGTGTTGCTGAGTCAGAGGTTCCAGATATCCTTTTCCACTGTCACGGATCAGATTATGCAGGACATTTTGCTACATTTAAGACTGTGTCTAAGGTTTTGCAAGCAGGATTCTGGTGGCCTACAATGTTCGCTGATACTCACTCCTTTATTTCTCATTGTGATGTCTGCCATAGGAGAGGGAAAATAAGCAGGAAGCATGAGATGCCTCAGAATTTCATTCTTGAGGTTGAGGTTTTTGATTGCTGTGGCATAGACTTTATGGGTCCCTTTCCCTCATCTTATGGGAATAAATTCATATTAGTTGCTGTGGATTATGTTTCTAAGTGGGTAGAAGCAATAGCTAGTCCAACCAATGACTCTTCAGTAGTCATTAAGCTATTTAAATCCATCATATTCCCTAGATTTGGAGTACCTCGGATAGTTATTAGTGATGGAGGATCTCACTTTATTAATAAGGTTTTTGAGAAGCTCATGAAGAAGCATGGAGTGCATCACCGAGTTGCCACTCCTTATCACCCACAGACTAGTGGACAGGTAGAGGTTTCTAACAGACAAATCAAGGAGATCCTGGAGAAGACAGTTGGGAAGACAAGGAAAGATTGGGCAGCTAAGCTTGATGATGCTTTATGGGCCTACAGGACTGCATTTAAAACGCCATTGGGGACTACTCCATTCCATTTGCTGTATGGGAAAGCATGTCATCTGCCAGTAGAACTTGAGCACAAGGCAGCATGGGCTGTAAAACAGATGAACTTTGACCTCAAACCAGCTGCAGAGAGGAGATTGATACAGCTCAATGAGTTGGATGAGATTAGACATTTTGCCTATGAGAACTCAAAGTTTTACAAGGAAAGGACTAAGGCTTATCATGACAAAAAGATTGTCTCCAGACGATTTAAGCCTAACGATCAGGTATTGTTGTACAATTCTCGCTTGCATTTGTTTCCAGGCAAGCTGAAATCAAGATGGTCTGGACCCTACACGATCAAAGAAGTGCGTCCATATGGAGCTGTCATTTTGATTGGCAAGGAAGGTAATGAGTTTGCTGTTAATGGGCAGAGGGTAAAACACTATTGGGCTAAGGCCGAGATTCCAAGAGGTCAGATTTTGCCTCTGGATGCTGCACCCTCCACTTGAAAATTCCCATCCGTCCGGTCAAGCTATTGACCTTAAACAAGCGCTGGGTGGGAGGCAACCCACCATTAGGTACTGGTGTTTTTCTACTTAATTTTTGGTGTTTTTGTTAGGATTTTACGTTTGTTTTTGTTTCTGGTGAGTTTATGTTTGCAGGTCTCGGTTAAATCGCAGTGCAACGATCGACGCACTTCTGTGTCGATCGTCACAACACGAAAGGAATCGCATTGCAGCGATCGTTGCGGTCCTGAGCAACGATCGACTATACACGAAAATCGCCTAGTAACGGTCGATGCACTAGTGCAACGATCGATGCTTAGCGACAGAGGTAACCCGACAGACATAATTTCACCTTTTCAATTTTTATTTTTATTTTACCGATCCTTCGCTGGACACTACTGGGGACAGTGTGTCTTAAGTGTGGGGGAGGTGCTACTGACTTTTGTTTTCTGTTTTCTTAAGAGTCAGTCCGTTTTTCAAAAAAATTTTGTTTTATTGAGTCAAATTTGTTTAAGTAAGAGACTATGATTTTCTGAGAAGATTTACAAGACTTGCAGGAACTTAAGTAACCATTGGGATGAAGTTGCAGGATTTATCTCTGACTATTAGAAAACCCCATCACAGATCAACCTACTGGGAACACCCACATCACTTCAGGTATCAGAGGATCCTTTACTGACTTCAACCTTAATACTGACTTAGATTTCTCACCTAAGGGCTTGGTATACTTTGTGTCGGATTCCCTTGTTAGTTCTGACACAGCCTGTCAACCTATCCTATTTAGTTCCCTTCTCCCCTTCTATAAAGTAAAAAATAAATAATAATAAACTGAGGATGAGTTAGTAACTCCGAAGTGGTCATGGGAATAGTAGCAAACACTATTATCTCTCATGTGATCCATGGAATGTGTCCAAAGTACACCCCATAACGGGAAGAACACTGATAAAAAAAATAAAATGATACCCAGTGGGGAAAAATCAGTTGTTAAAGAAGGGAAAGAGAAGAAAGGAACTAGAGAAAGATAGTATGGTGGTCTAGAGCTGATAAGGTAAGAATCCATGTGCCCTTTGATCGATACTCCTTAGGTGAGACCGCACTTAAATACTTGCAGAAGTCAGTAGGGAGAATTTGAATGCTTGAATGTGATTGTGGAGTTTACCTAGGACAGTTGCTAAGTGTGGGGGAAGTACATTGTGGTCTTGATATCCTGTGATTGATTCTTGCAGTGGTTTACTAAGGGGAATCTGAGTATTGTAGCTTCTAGGATGAAATGAGTTTCTGAAGAGTTTTCAAACCTCTTCACCATGTTTTAGTTCTATGTTTTGCTTGAGGGCAAGCAAAGGCTAAGTGTGGGGGAGTTGATATATCATGGTTTTTACCCAGTTTAGACCATGATATAGTTGTGTTTTTAGTGTCTTTTGTATTCGTTTAGAGTCTTTTACAGGTTTAATCAAGTTTGGAGCTAATTGGAGATATTTGGAGCATTTTGGGACTTTTGGGACGTTTTGGCCGAGAGCTTAAGTCACTGTCCGATTTATTGATCATGCATCGACCGACACACCTTGTGCATCGGTCGACACACTAGCGAGATGGGCCGTACACGTCGGTTTAATGAAGATATGAAGATTTGCAAAGAAGCCCAAGATAGTTCCAGTATTTACACAGAAGCCCCATCCGAGATTATACCTATATATACTAGTTTTTTGTGTTTATTTTACCTACGCTTTGATACTAATAGCTAAGAGATTTCTAGAGCTTTTGGGGCTGATCTATTTCCTGTATTCACTTATTTTGGAGAAGATTTCGAACCCCTTTATCTATTTAATTTCTTATATGCAATCTATTATTTCTTTGATTATGTTTTCATTAATCATGTCTGAGTAGATCCATAGTTGAGTTTAGGGTTTCTCACATAGGATTTCATGACTTGCTAGACTTGTTCAAATTCAGTTAAGGATTCATAACTATATCTGTTCTTCAATTTAATTGTGCTTAAAGCTAGTTCTAACCTGATCAATTAGAATCTAGATCTTAGGTTGCTAAATACGTCACGGAAGTGGGGTTTAGGAATCTGAACTAATTAAATTGGGCAATTAAACTTTGCGCAAACGGAAGTTTGGTTTAGGATAATTGTGAACATATCAAACATGGGATTAATGCTAGTTTAATCTGTTAGTTCTCGCAAACGAAAGTTTGGTTTGCTGCACTTAGACTTAGAGAATTATCGCAAAGGAATTTGGTTAATTCTATATCTGTGTTTTGAGTTCTAGAACTGTGCTTAATTAGATCCTTGCTGAATGAACTGTCTGCTTATCTGATTTCCTGAGAATACCCTAGGCTTGACGCTTTTAGTTTATTGCTTCACAACCGTTAATCTCTGCTACTGTTTACTTTCTTGCTTCGCAATTTATTTACTTCACCATCTGCTTATTTCTAGTATTAATCTCTACTTTTCTGTTTCTATTGAGACCAAGTGTCCCTGTGGATTCGATAGCCCTATATACTACTTTGACATTGCTGTTCACTTGCAGTTTAGAATAGGGATTAATTCTTGACCTATCAGTCACGTAGGTCCGAAAGGACACATCACGAACTTGTTAGATATGGGTTTTTAGTGAATGATCATCATGAACTATTGATAATAGAGAGTGATGAACCTACGTCCTTTGTGGAAGCAATGATGGGCCCTGACTCCGAAAAATGGCTAGAAGCCTCAAAATCTGAAATGGAACCCATGTTCGTAAACAAAGTATGGACTTTGGTCGATTAACCTGATGGTGCCAAAACCATTGAGTGTAAATGGGATTTCAAGAAGAAAACATACATGGATGGTAGTATACATATATACAAAGCTAGATTGGTGGCTAAAAAGGTACAAGAAAATTCATGGTATAGAATATGATGAAACATATTCCCCAGTCGCAATGCTTAATTCCATTAAGATTCTCCTAGCAATTGCCGCTTATTACGATTATGAGATATGTCAAATGGATTTGAAACAGTTTTCCTTAATGGAAATCTAGTTCCTAAGCCTCCTTACACCGCCTTTAGATAAGTTTGAATAAGATGTCTTATCCTTTAGTTGTTTCGTTTATCGGTTCTTGTAAGGCTAACCTCTTGTGTAGACTTGTGGGAAGTGCAGAGTTCTCGATTTAGTCTTGTTAGAATTTAGATTAGGTGCAGAGGAGTTAGACTTGCATTTCAGGTTTATGTCTTGTCTTTTCGTTGTATTTGGGTTTAATTTGCGCGATTTTTCCCTTGCTTTGGTTCTCTCCGCTTCTTGCGGTTTCTTATTGGCTACGACTAGGAAGTGCTTGTTCACGTCCACTTCTCTTTCCGTACTCTGCTACCTTCAGAGTTTTATGCCTCCGGAGGATTTTGTCCTGCCGATTCAGCTTCCCTCAAAACATTAGGAAATTGGTCTTCCAGTTGTTTTGGGCTTAGTGTTTCTCCTCTATTAGCGATATCGTATTATTAGCTGATCTATATTTTTTCGTATAAAAATCTAGTTTGTTCGGACTTTGGTTTGTGTTATATAACAAATTTTGATTTAATATATTGATGCTTTGAAGAAAATACTCCCCAAAATCTTATATAAAATGAGAAACCAACTCTTTCCTCCTATTGACACATGTCCCTTTTTTTTACTCTGCGTGTGGGCCTTATTTTTTTAGATATTCGTTTGAACAATTCATAGGCCCATTGTCACTTTTTATATGTACTCAATTATACTCAGTATTGGTTTCTAATAAAATGAACCGTCACTCTCCTTTTTAATACCTTAATTGAATCCGAAGAGGTGAGTAATTCCGATTGGTTCAGTTTTGACCTTTTGTTTTCGCCGTTTCTGTTGAGTTGATTCTTGCTGCTTGAATGCTTTTTAGAGGGACCACCAAAGAATAGTGGCGGTTTAGATACCGATGGCTCAACATTGGAGACGGCGGAGAGAATTATACTACGGTGGTACTACGAGGCGTTTGAGGAGTCGAGAGGGAAGATGATTCTCCAGAGGAATTATCATGAGGTGGTTCAGTTCCTGATAGCCGTTTATGAAATCCAAAGGTACTTGATTTTGGTAGTATAATTCATTTTGATTTTGGTATTTCTCGAGTTTATGTTCGTCGAATTATAGTCGATGCGCCCCCAATTTCTGACTAGGATCTCCAAATCGGAGTCGTCCTTGATTGAAAAGAGCTTTCTATTCCTCCGTTTGATTCTTTTGATTGTGTTGGATTTATAATTTTCACTGCCCTGGATTTACTGTTCTTCGTCCTGATCTGTACAGAGATATACACAAACTTTTTCATCTCAGGTTGAATCATTGACCAATAGAGAAGAAGTTGGATTACATTCTAAGTTCGAATTTTGTGGCTTTGAAGTCACAAAAGTGCTATCAAAGTATGCTCACCTCCTGGTGTGCTCATAGTCTTTTTCCATTTTTTAATACAATATCATAAATCTGAGGTTTTTATTTTTGTGTTTCTGTGTGTGTGTGAGATTGCAGGTGGAGATAACTAATGAATTGGATACGTTATCTGAATGCTGATCTGAGGTTTTTTTATACGAAAATATACTTTAGACAAGAAACTGAAAAGAAATATGACTTTTAACTATATTGGCATGGGTTTATCAAATAATCTCTACAAAAAGCTTTTTTATAATAGTTTGGCTTCGTATGTAAATACCTGCAGGGTTAGAGGCACGTATGGGAGTAATATATTACACGTTGGTGAGGTATGAGGATGCAAGAAACGCGTTTGAGAGCGATGTGACAAAGCTGCGTGCAGCTGGTGAGAAATATGCCTACTTCGGAGCTGCATTAAACCAGCAGGGATTGGCATGCGTTCAGCTTTTCACGATCGATGAGGCTGGTGAGCTATTTGAAGAACCAAGAGGGATTCTCGAACAAGAATGCGGTCCTTGCGATCAGGATATTCTCGGTGTTTACAACAATCTGGCTGCAACGTACGACGCCATGGGAAGGTAATAATACTGTCTTATGAAAACTATCTTACATAACAATGATGATCTACTGGTTTTTCAAAATGAAGTCAAAATTCTTTTTTTTTTTGCGTTAGATTTGGAACGACTTTTTCGGCTATCCAGAGTCGTAGAAAAGAAAATTTGTATATGTGATGGCGATGTAAATTTGCAGGCTACAAGTTGATAGACATGATCACAGAGCGTTGCAGGCTGGTAAGCCGTTGTGAAGTCACTGCGATGCTCATTCTATATTGACTTCCTCGGTAAAAAAACCAATTCAACACATTCTTAAACCGTTTTTTCTTCTTGATGAGATAAATAATGGTATTTCACTTAGTTCATTTTGTTAACTGGGTCAATCCTGGCTCATGAGCTGATGCAGCATGGCTTCGACTAAATGGTAACTTGAAGAAACCTCCCTTCTTGGTAAATGGAATTTTGTTCTGATATTTAATGCTTTTTGTTGCTCTGCATATGGTCGACTAGGGTATCCAAATCTTAGACTAGAAGTGGAAGAAGGGATATGTCAGGTTTTAGCTCACATGTGGTTTGAATCTGAGACTTATACTGGCTTCACATTAATAAATATTGCGTCTTCTTCTTTGTCTTCATCATCATCTAATGTGGTCACTGCATCGTCCAAGAAAGGCTAGAGGTCCGACTTTGAGAAGAAACTTGGTAAGTTTTCCAAGCACCAGATAGAGTCGGATTCTTCACGCCATATGGGGATGGGTTCAAGCAAGGTAACCAAGAAGCTCTTACGCATGGTCTGAGGCGAACCCTCGACCATATTGTTTGACCGGTACATTTCCTTAATGGGATTTGAACCCATAAAGAGAAAAGGAAAAAAGCTTTGTTATTAGGTTTTAGAATATAGACTGAGAAAAAAGGAAAAATGTATAGGTTTCAATATACGTTTAAGAGTCCTAAAGTTTCCACTTCCAAGTATAGTTTTACATGTGCTGTATGGCTATTACGCCTGTTCATGAACTTTCAAATCGTTAACACCAACCAAGGTTGTGTAAGAAATGATGTGGAAAAGCCAATTATTTTGTGGAAAGTCAAAGGTTCACCAAGTTTCTAAGAAAGATTCATACTCTATCTTTTCATACTCAAAGGCAATATAATTGGTATTTGGTCTATGGTTTAGTTGCCATACACAAACCCCCGCGCGTGCGCGGGGGTGGGGAGACAGAACAGTATCCTCAATCAGGTTGCGTTAGCATCTCAACTCATTACTGCAACCACTACGTGGGATTCCATTTCCTATAGGAAGCTCTGCTTTCTAAAAGCTTATGCTAAAAGTCAAAGTGGATGATCATAATATCCATTGATTGGTTTATTGACGTGTCCCACTCTTTTGTTATATTAAGATTATTAGTTTTGCTTTCATAAATAATTCTTTTTGACAATGTAACTATAACAGGTAGTAGATCATGATTCAACGCCTACAATCCAATTTTATAAATTAATATTCATGATAAATTAATAAATTTTTCATATCCAAAATTAAATTAATTCAAAATATAATATAATTTGATAAAATAATAAGATAACAATTATTTTTGAAATGCTCTGTAAATATATAGACCCATAAATATTATAAATTAATAAATAGCATATAAAATATATAACTAAAATAATCTAATAAAATATAAATTAATTTTTTTTTGAAAACTAAAATCATTTAGCACTCATATTTTTAAATCTCTAATTTTATTATTGCATCAAAAATTTATAGTGTTGTCTTCTAGAACTACATCCAAGATTGTGAAATTCTAAAAGAGATAATTACTATCTTATACATAAATGACTTTATCATAATCTCATATTTAAGTTCATCATCAACATTAAAGACATAAACCACTATTTATTTTCTTGTACTCACATTACTCTTTATGTATTTAGTTTGTCATTATTTACTTTATAATATTTTTAAAATAACAAGACATGTTAGATGGTAAACAAAGAAATATTTTACATTCTATATCATCTCTTTTTCTTCCACATCAATTTCTTTTTCTTTCTTTTCATAACTCAACATTCATTTAAATTTTACCATCTATAATGATTTTGTTTAAAAAATTTCAATTCCACCCCACTGATAAATAAAACTCACATTAAAAAATATTATATGCAAAATTTAAAAAATAAAAGTTACATGACATTATAAACGTATGTGACATTGATTTCCATGAACATATAGATGTTTCTATGAACGTAGTAGGTTCTCTTAGAAACCATGCTTAATAGTTTACTTCTATGTAAAACCCGAGTCTCTCTCTAAACTATTAGCTCCCCCCTCTCTAAAGCAAAACAACCGCCTCAAATTTAGTTCACCGGCTCCGATGGCTTCCTCAGCGTCGGAGCCGGATTTCTTCTTGCTTTTCTATTTCCTTTGTCTTCCTTTCAGATTTTCCTCTTTGTTATCCATGATTGAAGAAGTATCGAAGCAAAGGCGTTTTAATTTTACAGATCTGGCTGGATTTTGGAGGCTACGAGTCTGGTGGTCCTGGATCTATAAGATCAACAGTGTGACTTGTCTGCAATCATCACCAGTTTTCGTTTTCTAGATATAGATCTATAATTTTATGGATATGATTCTTGCGCCGGAGTTCGAGCGTTTCATGCTTTTGCTGAGATCCCCTTTGGTTTGTTTTTCACCGGTTCGATCTACCGCCTTCTCGCCCTTTGGAGATCGCATATATCCGGGTTCGTTTGTTCTATCCTTGCCTCTGCATACCCGTCTGATCGAGATTTCGTTTTTCCTTAGTGTTTCTATTTAGGCGTTTAAATCTCTTGTCGTTTTCATCAACACCGCCGTATGACAACTTGTTGGATTGTGAAACCTAGGACTAATGATTTGTAAGGTATATGTGCTGTTCTTAAGGAGGATTTTGTTACCGTTTCTTGTCTATGTGCAACTTTAGTAAGATTTACAGGGTTGGATCTTTAGTACTATGGATGTTTTCCTATTGGTGTGATTTTTATTTCGGGATTAAATCATTTTTTTCTTTTCTTTTCTTTTGTTTAAGTCTTCTCTTAGATTTGTTTATATGTTGTAAGTCTAAATCTCCCTCTTTTGGCCTCTGTCCCTAGGGACTTTCGTTGTCCGTCGGCTATCCTTCCATGGTTGTACTTCCTTTGTGGTTTAATGAATTTAAAGATGGAAAAAGATTCTCTTAACAAAAAAACCCTCAAAAATGATATAATAACATTAAATTAAAATAATTAAAAATAAAATAATTATATAAAGATGAAAATAAAGATGACAAAACACATACATTGCTAAAGAAACTAAGAATATAATAAAATGATAGACTTAACTCACAAACTTATAAATCTTATTAACCACAAAAATTCTGAATTTAGGTAGTTAAAATGATAATTAGAAAAATTTTGGGTGTAGAAATGATTTTTGTTGGGATCCATATCAATAAACCGATATTTAAAACTAAAACTAATTTTTTGTTGGAAACTATAGTAGAAAACATGGGTTTTTTCATGTGTCAAAAATAAATAAAACAAATATTTGTTTATATATTCTGAAAATTATGAATTTTGATATAAAAATTATATATATAATTATAATTATTATAAAATAATTAATGTTAAATAATTGAAATCAAAAATAAATTAAAATATGAATATTTAATTATTAAACTACATGTGTCACATCAATTTAAATTTAAATAATAGAAAAAAGAAAGGGATCCATCTTTTAGTTTTCACGAAGCTGAATCTACATTATCTTTTTAACATTTAACACTTCCTTTGCAATCTTCATTTTAAATTCAACGGTTTAATTTTTTTTTTTTTCAAGATGACACATAAAACGTCTTGTAGTTTTGCACAATAAATATATCGAATTTGAAACATGTAGATATACCAAATCCGTTTTTTACCGTACTATAAAAGCCCCTAACTATTATTTTTTGTTTATATGATTATGATATTTCTTAATAACTGCATCATGTCAATATATGATTTTTACATAATCTAAAAGCCAAGTGTGACTTAGTGGATATATAGTCAGAATTTCGTAGAAATATTCAAAACAAAGGATGAAATTACGAAATAAATTAATTTAAAAGATAAATCACCAATTGAAAATAGACAAACAGCCAGTTGATCCACCAAAATAAAAGCGATTGGGTGTGGACTTGGGGTCCCTCCCATGCACTCGAGACTTTATCATTGGTTTTGCAGTCTAGATTAATAATTGTAAACAATAAATTATCTAGACTTTTATTATTGGTTTCGAATGTACAGATTAATAACTGTAAATAGAAATTTAGTAAATAAGGTTTTCTTCTTTCCCTTTTTAACATCATTACCTACCTCCAATAATTGTAACCGGAACAGTAGATTGCAGAGTGCGTAGGACATAATTGGTGGAAATCTAGTCAGGTGTCTTCTTGTCATTTAACTCCTCCCATACAAGTCGTTAAAGAACAGTAAATGTTTTCTTTTAAAACCAAAAGTCACAAAATAAAGGGTACAAACTTTAGTTAACGTGCCCAAACATTTCATTTTGTATGCTTTTTATATTATCTACAAGCAATAGTAAATATGATATATTGTTTTTTTTTTTTGACAACGAAAAATGCTATAAAAGGACAAGAAGTAGAAAGATAAAGACTCCCTCTCTCCCCATTTATAGCCATGGAAGCTTAATCAAGATCTCCTTTAGCTGGATCAAACTCAGAAGGTTGAAACCAAATGGGGAGCTTGAGCTAAGCTTAATCAACCGGTGGTTATGATGATTCTTCAAACCGGCCTGACTAAAGGCTGTGGGGTTGAACCGGCAAGTCATGGAACGGCGGATAGGCTCGATCCTCTTCGAACCTACCAAGGTGTTATATCGGCTCCTTCTCTAACATTTAGGGTTCTTTGGTTCTTTTTTTTTTTTTTTCCCATTAATGTTCTTCGACAATTCCTGTTGTTTTCTCAATTCGGTTGTATTAATCTATGCAATTTAAGGAGCTGTCTTTGAATTTGTTTAAACGGTGTTTAAATCCCTCTTTAATTCATGAATGTGATGCTTGCCATATAGATGAAAAACATTTTAAATTAATAAAAGTCTTATATAGTACATTCTCAATATTTACGCCTTGTGCGGGGTTTTAAATTTAAATTTTTTTTTTTTTGTCAAAGGTTAAATTAAAAAGTGAGTTTTAAGTTTAAGGTCTAAATTTAAAATCTTAACTATGAATTAGTGAATTCGAATAATATTATATCAAAATTTAAAAGTAAGTTTATATAAACATTAATTTACTGAGTGGAAAACAATATCTACAAGTATAGTTTCAAATTTTTGTCTAAGTAGACCTAAGACACATGTATTTAGTTTCTTACAAGATAGACTTTATGGAAGAGTTAATGGCTGGACGACAAAACTACTCTCACGAGGTGGAAAGGAGGTTATGATTAAAGCTGTGGCGACAGCTTTACCAAATCATGTAATGTCTTGTTATCGGTTACCAAAGAAGATCACTACGAAGTTAACAAGTATAGTTTCAAATTTTTGGTGGAGTACCGGTGGGACGAGTTCAGGTATGCACTGGATGTCATGGGACAAACTTTGTCGAGGGAAGGAAAATGGTGGGATTGGCTTTAGGGATTTTCAGGACGTTAACACAGCTTTTTTAGCGAAACAGTTATGGAGACTAATCGATAAACCTCATATACTGTTTTCAAAGGTTTTCAAAGGAAGATATTTTAGGAATGCGGGTCCCCTGGATCCAATAAGATCATACTCAGCATCGTATGGATGGAGGAGTATTACATCGGCTAGGTCTCTAGTTAAAAAAGGACTTATCAAAATGGTGGGAACGGGAAATTCTATTTCGATATGGAACGACCCGTGGATACCATCTAATCGCCCGAGACCAGCAATTCAAAAAGTTGATTCTAATCACGCGCTAGTGACTGTTGATCAGTTGATTGACCATCGGAACAAAATGTGGAATATACCACTACTGAATACAGTTATCATACCAGAGGATGTGGCCCTGATCGTGAGTATTCCTTTTAGCAGGAATCATAGATCTGACTCATTGGGATGGTTTCCTACGAAATCGGGACGATACACGGTGAAATCGGGGTACCATTTGGAGCGAGATCTCACTAATATAGATGAAGTTGGTCCCATTCTGGAACCAAGTATCAATAAGCTACAAGCTTTTTCATGGAAGATCAAATGTCCACCCAAGATTAGACATTTTATATGGCAAGCATTATCAGGTTGTTTACCAGTTGCAAAAAACTTGAGGGGAAGAGGGATAAAATGTGATGTTCATTGTACTCGATGTGGTGCAGATGAAGAATCAATAAATCATGTTTTATTTGAATGCCCGCCAGCGGTCCAAGTTTGGGCATTATCTCACATTCCGACGAATTCGGAGTTGTTCCCAACAGGGTCTATCTATACGAATATGGATTATCTGTTTTGGAGATTGCCCTCGG
Source organism: Orychophragmus violaceus (assembly GCA_030180135.1). NCBI lineage: Eukaryota > Viridiplantae > Streptophyta > Magnoliopsida > Brassicales > Brassicaceae > Orychophragmus > Orychophragmus violaceus. The sequence continues at coordinate 64,000,883 of CM058238.1, read as the reverse complement.
ATAAGGAGATGGATACATATCCTTGGCTGCTCTGGTATATTTGGAAAAGCCGAAATGATATGATATATAGTCATATTGACCGAGATCCTCGAGAAACATTAAGATTGGCAGAGAAAGAATTGGTCACATGGGGTGATGCACATTTAAATGAGGTAAAAGAAACAACAACAAGATCAGAAGATGGGGAAACTTAGAAAGAGACATGACAATAACATGACAATGGTGTTTTGTGGATGGATCTTGGAAAGAGGGTGATCAGTTTTCAGGTCAAGGATGGTATAGTGGTTACGAGAGAGACGTAAATGTGTTGATGGGGGCAATGAATATCAGAGCCAGTTTGTCACCACTACATGCAGAATTTGAAGCTCTGGTATGGGCTATGGAATGCATGAAGTATCACAGACATCAGCACATCACATTTGCAACAGACTGTTCAGAATTGGTGAAGATAGTGTCGGAACCAGACGAATGGCCAGCTTTCTCGATTCACTTAGACGAGTTCCAAGCAAGAAAGGAGTTTTTCACAACATTCGAACTCATCCATATACCGCGCACAAAAAACATGATGGCAGACAGACTAGCACGGAGTGCTCCGCTAAGACCGTCATATTCAATCCACGTTGGACCGGAGCCACCAAGCTGGATTAGTGAAAAATATGTTTCATTTGTTTTCTCTTGTTGAAAAAAAAAAAAACAATATCTACAATAATTTTCTTTTTTATGTAAAGCATCATATCTTTAGGTAACACGTAAAAATCAGTGTTCTAAACTAGGTCATATACAACCGTATATACAGTGTTTATATGTTATATGACGAATGACTGTACTGTTGTACCGTTTTTACTATACCGTGAAATAATACGTTTTAGATGATACAATCAATTATATGGTGTTATACAGTTTATACGGCCATAGATAATTTATTCGGCTGTATATATAATACTTATACGGGTTTTTGTCAATGCACTTTTATAAAAAAAAACTACAATTTCATTTAATATCATACTATTTGATTTCAAAAGAAAAAATCCAGTAGTATTAATTGGAGAACTATGAAACTTCCACCATTTTAATTTCAAAAAATGTAAAAATCTAATTATAATTTAAATACCATATTTTATCTATAATTTACTTTATGTTTACTATTAATAATTTTAATATTTTCAATTTATAAATCACAAACTATACAAGTTATAAATGCATATATAATTTAATAAATACATATAAAATTATATATGACATATGATTTTGTATATATATAATTTAATAGAAAATCTTCACTGTACATACTCGCATAAACAACCATGTATACATCGATATGGTATACGGGGTGACCCGTCCGACTAGCGCTTAGCGTATTTTAGAACACTGGTAAAAATAATTCAACACCTAATATGAAGAATTTGGCATCATAATATCGCACGATTCATTCTCGGGAAATTTTTCTTCTATATTCAAAATTTGTGAGTGATATTCCTAGTAGCTTCAATGTTAACCATTAAACTAAATAGTATAAACCCCAAAATGTGATGCAAGCATAACATAAACCAATTTTTTTTAAAAAGTATTAAGTTTGAAAATCATTAAGTACAAATATACATACTTAATATTCATGTCGCTATAGCGGATTTGGTAAACATACTCTATTCGTCGAGTCAAACATAAATTGTTAAGAAGAATTTTTTAGTTGTAATGTCTTTATCCCAGAAACGGAAACATCAAATCGTATGACGGAACTAAGACCTATTAGTTTATGAAACTTGGGATACAAGATTATTTCAAAGGTAATATGTCAATGAATAAAGATCCTATTGTCGGAACTAATATCAGTGACTTAATCAACCTTTGTTGCTGGCCGATTAGTATAGGACAAAATTCTGATTGTACATGAGATGTTTCATTGTCTAAGGACTATTCCCTCATGGAAAAGCAAATATATGGCAATAAAACAATTATGAGAAAGGCTTATGATAGGGTATAATGAGTTTTATCGAGGTTCTACTAAAAAGATGGGGTTGTGACACATTGAGTAAGATGGTTTGTATCTCATTTGTACAATATAAAGTGCTATTAAATGGACAGCCAAAAGGACTCATAAATCATAAAAGAGGACTGTGGCAAGGGGAATCACTATCCCCATATCTATTCATCCTATGTACAAAGCTTTATCGGCGTGTATTTGGAAAGCAGAGAGAGAGAGAGAGAGAGAGAGAGAGAGAGAGAGAGAGAGAGAGAGAGAGAGAGAGAGAGAGAGAGAGAGAGAGAGAGAGAGAGAGAGAGAGAGAGAGAGAGAGAGAGAGAGAGAGAGAGAGAGAGAGAGAGAGAGAGAGAGAGAGAGAGAGAGAGAGAGAGAGAGAGAGAGAGAGAGAGAGAGAGAGAGAGAGAGAGAGAGAGAGAGAGAGAAAGAAAGAAACGTCTTACAAGCTTAAAAGCTGCTCGGGCGAGTCGCCCAATATCTCACCTACTATTAGTGGATGATGGTCTGTTTTTCTGTAAACCAATTATGGAGGAGTGTCATGTCATTTTATATATTTTAAAAGACTATGAAAAAGTGTCATGCCAACAAATTTTTTTTAAAAATCATCAATACAGTTTGTACATAAAGTCTCAGAGGATAAAAATACTGATTTTCAGATTGGAGGACCAAAAACACAGATTTTCAAATTCCTTCATGACCGGCTTCATAAATAGGTAAATGGATGGACATCTAAATTACTATATCGAGGAAGAAAACATTAAAGCGGTATATACACCTCTACCTAATAATGTCTTGTTATGCTTTCGCCTACCAAAAAGGTCATAACAAAACTAACAAGCCTTGTTGCCCAATTTTGGTAGAGTTGGGGTTCCGCGATATAAGGGATACAAACACGCTCTGCTTGATAACATGCATTTTATAATTCCTAGAGGTATCAATTCCTCTTACTTATCGTGTAGTAAGAGGTATCGAACCAAAATTAGATTGGATTATGCCAATAAGAATACACCAAACCAGATTAGTCAAGTTACTCAAATTCAAGTTTAAATTCTAATATCCTAAGTGCAATTTAACAATATCAAGAAATAAAATCAAGCAAGAGAGAACAAACAAGGTAATTCAAATAGATGATTAAAGATCAAGCTCTTGGGTATAGGAAATTGATCTAAATAACTAAGCATTGAATCAAGATGTCAAACACAACATTAAAATGCTAATCCTTTAGCTTAGGAACACTAATTCAAGTTAATACACTCTCATGTCATTAACCCTATGCTAATCAAGTATTAAACATCAACTCTCATTGGCTAATCACAAGCAAGCATGCATTAATCACAAGTCCTTTAGCTACTAAACACCTTAAACATCAATTGTCATTGACTAAGAATGTAAAACTCTCATTAAATCAAAGCTAGCATTTCATCGAACACCTTATGTGCAATAAAATCCCAAAGTTCTAGATCAAGGGTAGCTAAGCCTAATCTAGCAATAAGAACATCTAATGAGAAAGGATCAATCAAATTTAAGCCCTAGACATCAAGATTCAACCCCTAATCACTCAAATCTTCCTAACCCAAAAGCTCAAAAGGAGACTACTCACTAATCATTCTATGACTAACAAAATCCATAGAGATAGTGTTAATCATTGGAGATTAGAGAAAGTAGAAAGATTAAAAGAAGAAATCTCAAAAGAAGTACTTAGATTGATCCAAGATTCAAACTTGTTCTTACAAAGTGTTTAGAACAAAAATAAAGCTTAAGAGAACATAAAAAAATAGGTTTTTGGCTTAAGTAGTGAGTATGGGGCGAACCGGGTCAACCCAGAACAAACCGGGTGTTGACCCGGATCCAAGCGAAATTCTGGGATCTGTATCGGGTTGCCAGGTCGATATGCATCCCGATATGGACTGTCTGAATTTAATTCGAGAGTGTGTATCGGGTTGCCAGGCCGATATGCATCCCGATATGGACTGAATTTCTGGGGACTGTATCGGGTTGCCAGGTCGATATGCATCCCGATATGGACTGGATTTCTGGATTTAATCCGAGAGTGTGTATCGGGTTGCCATGTCGATATGCATCCCGATATGGACTGAATTTCTGGGGACTGTATCGGGTTGCCAGGTCGATATGCATCCCGATATGGACTGAATTTCTAGATTTAATCCGAGAGTGTGTATCGGCCACCCCAACCGATATGGTGGCCGATATGCCTTCCAGCTGGTCCTTCCTTAGTCTTTTGAGCTCTAGACTCCACTTCCAAGCTCACCAATGCTCCTAGACACCTCCAATCACCTGCAAAACACAAGAAACACTCCAAATGCAAGCCTAAAGTGGCTAAACCTAGCCCTAAATGATCCTATACTCTAAACATACCGAAGAGCAAAGAAATGAAGCTAAAAGGAACTAACTAGAAGCAAAAATGATCTAAACAATAGCCTAAATGTATGAAAATGCAAGTACATCAATTCCCCCAAACTTAAACCTTGCTTGTCCACAAGCAAGCATAAGACCATCAAAGCAAGTTGGGAGAAAGGTTTGAAGGCGGGAGCTCATATCCAAAGACAAAACCGAGATCAACAAGTTCCAATTCGAGTCAACATCACCAAGATGCAACCAAGTAAGGCTTACTCCAAAAATTTAGCCATGATCATCAAGACAAAACTCTTAGCTCAATTCTCAACCTAGACAAGCATTCCTATCAACTAGCTCTTTAACATTCATTAGGTTTTCAAGTGGATCTTACTCAATGCAAGGTGATCAAACTCATTTGGCAAAGAGACAAGGTTTTGAGATTAAAGTGATCTCAATCAAAAGAGGGGTTTACTCCAAAAGTATGAAGGTTCTCTCATAAAGAAGTGAATGAGCTATAGTAAAATGCTAAGAGTTAGAGGCAATTGGTGCATACTAGGTTGATTTCCATCTACCCATGCCCCAATTACTTCTTCTCTTAGTTTAGCCCACCTAAATGGATACTACCCTTGACCAAGGCTATTTTCGCCTCATCCCCTTTTCTCAATCAAACACTTTTCGTATAAATTCCCCAAGGATCAATAAAGACTTTTCAAACAGTGGCAAATCTTTCTTTTTAACTTAGCTCAAATCTTTCTTTAGCAATGGTCTCTTTTCTTTCTTTAAGTTGAGCCTTTGGATTCTTTTCATTTCAAAATATGAGACACTTTTCTTTTCCTTAAACGCATAAGAGCTTTTCTTCTTTTAACACACTTTGCCAACAAACATAAGATCCCAACCAAGATCCCTTTCATTCTTCCCTTTCTTTACTCTCTTCTTCCATTCCCAATTCCTCCCCCAAACTTGGATTCTAGCCTATTGCAAAGCTAAAGGTGATGAGCTTGCACTATATGAAAATTTTCCCTAGTCGCCTCATACTCAACACTTTTTACCTAGCTCATTCAAAAAATAGGCCTACCTCTCAACAAGAGTGTTTATGGTTTGAAAGAAGGGTGGTGGAAGGTGTGGAGTCTATTCAAGCAAGCGAGAGTGGTAAAAGGGATAAGAATGCTTGTATATTTTCAGAGTATCCATGAGTTTAGCACACAAAGCATGAGTAAGATAATTAGATGTCATCATTTAAGTTCTCACTTAGGCAGAGCTAGTGTCAATTCAAAGCCTATTTCAGTTTCAAATCAAGTTTCAAAGCAAGCAATCCAAGCATGGTTCGTCTTAACTTTCTAGCCTTTCTTGAATTGCTATCTTAGGACAATCAACTAGCTCAAACAACTAGCATACAGAACAAGTCATCACTCAATCAGTCTTACAAGGAAATTCAATCATTTCTCCCTATGCATGCGTCCTATATGATGCAACTAGACTCGATCCTATGATGTATGTGCAACTACATGCTTTCTTTTTGAATTTTTTTTGAAAATTTTCAATTTTTTGTTTTTTTTTCAATGCCATAAATGAAATGCATGAGACTCAAGTGATAGAAAAGAAAAATAAGATCAAAAGAAACATGATTAGCAACTGGTCTCTCCCCCAAACTTAAATCACACAGTCCCTTGTGTGAAAGAAGCGAGGAGGAAAGACCGAAAACAAACAAAATGCAATGAAAGAAAAGAAAAACAAAATATGTACAAGGGTGGAGTGTTACTTGGTGCTTTAAGTGGAGTGAAATGGGATGGAGGAATGGGAGGTGGAGGGTATAGAGTTCCTCCCAAATTGGATGAGAGCTCAATTCTTTTTTTGATTTCGCCATGACCCTTCTTCTTTCTTTCTCCCAATGCCAAAACCTATATAGCCTAAAACCTGAAAAGATATAATAGAGAGATCAACAATGACTAGGAAACTTAAAACATAAAGCAATATTTACAAGAGATAGACATGAGACTTCCTCCCAAGTGAGCTTGTTTTAAGTCACTAAGCTTGACTACCTTTTCTTTTAGTGAGGAGGTGGAGGAGTCTTGACCGTTTGAGTGATTGTCAAGACTTTGTTGAGATGCTTTTGGATCTTGTTTGGATCAGCTTGAAGCTCAGGAGTAAGGATGGCTCTTGCACTTGAGAATGGCTTAGAGATCCCCTTGCATTTTACCTTGTACTCTATTGTCCCATCCTTAAGCTTCAAAGGGTGGAGAGTGAGAGTGCTAGGAGCTTGAGTATGAGTAGAGGTTGTAGGTGCTTTTCCCTTCTTCTTCTTTCTCTTAAGAGGAGCTTCCTTTGCTCCACTCACCTCCTCTAATGGAACACTTTCCAAGTGATCACTCATCAGCTCTTTACTACTCTCTCCAACCAAAGCATCTTTCACAACTTGGTCAACCTTTGGATAGTACAACTTCTCAACCTTTTCAACTTGTGGCTCCTCAATCCTCAAGTCTCCCAAAATGATTGATCCACAATACTCTAGCTTGGCAAGACTAGCAAATGTCCTTTCCTCCTCAAGATCAATGTCACTTGTGATGGTTCCACAAGTGTTGATAGAGGATGACTTCATTGGATAGAATATCTTATCATTCACCTTTGTGAGTACTACCATCTTGTTGTTGAAATCCATTGTTGCACCAGTAGTGTTGAGAAAATCAGTGCCCAAGAGTAGAGGAAGCTTCTTGCCCTTCTTCATCTTCATAACTACAAAATAAGTTGGGATTGTACAATCCCCAATCATCACCGGGTAGTCTTTAAGCTCCCCATATGGTACTTTTGTTGAAGAATCTCCAAAGGTGAGAGTATATTTGTAACTCTCAATGCTCTTGATTCCTAATTCTTCAACCATCTCAAGGGATATGACACTCACATTTGAGCCTGTATCACACAAGGCATCCTCAATCCTCAAGTGACCAAGAGAGCAAGATAATGAGAACTTGCCCGGTGCTCCTAGCTTAGGAAGTGAAGTAGGAGCTATCTTGGTCGTTGGTGACTCTTCCTCAACCACGTCTTCATGTACGATTTCATCACAAAGACCAAGAAGAAACTCCTCAATGATGGCCTTGTCATCGAACTTATCATCTTTCTCCTTCTCAAGTGGAGAACCATAGACAAGAGCTTCAAGTTCAGCTACAACCTTTTCATGGTCAACATTTGAATGAATGGTGTTGCAATGGTTGGTAGAATTAGCCTTCCCTTTTTCCTTCTCCATGTTGGTGACCCTAGATGTCAAGTTTTGTAGCTCACTCTTCAAGTCCCTAACTTCCACAGCCCTGGAGGCTTGCCCTTGTAGAAGTTGTTGCACCATACCCTTGAGTTCAGAATCCATACTAGAAGAAGTAGCAGCTTGTTGTTGTTGAGGTGCAAATCCGGGTGGAGCAAGTTGTTGCTTAGGGACATAGCCTTGTTGCCCTTGAAGTTGAGGCTGAGAGACAAACCCTTGTTGTTTGGTGTAAGGGAAAAAAGGCTTTTGTTGTTGAGCTTGTCCTTGAGGTGGAGCTTGGGGATAGACTTGGTCTTGAGGGTTGGCTACATTGGTGCTTCTATAGGAAAAGTTTGGGTGATTCCTATAGTTGGGATTGAAACCTTTGTTGAAACCACCTTGCCCCGCAATGAAATTCATCTCCTCTTGTGTCATCTCTTCTTCCACACTATAGAGGTAAGGCTGGCGCTCATCTTGGTTTCCTACAAAGTTGACTTGCTTTGTGTTGGAGCTGATCATCTTGTCTATCTTCTCATTTAAGGCTTTGATTTCCTTCTCATACCTCTCATCCATAGATGATGATCCTCTATTGGTTCTGTCGTAGTCATCATTGTAGTTCCCATCACTTGTAGCAAGATTTTCAATTAACTCCATAGCCTCATCAACTCCCTTACCTAGGAAGTGTCCATTGCTAGAAGAGTCTAGCATCGCCCTCATTCTAGGAAGCACTCCGCGATAGAGGTTACTGAGTAGTGTCTCCTTAGTGAAACCGTGGTGGGGGCACTGAGTAGTTAGCTTATTGAACCTCTCCCAAGCTTCAGCAAAGCTCTCATTGTTGCGTTGCACAAAGCCGGATAGCTCATTGCGAAAACGGGCAGTCTTAGTAGCTGAGAAGAACTTCTTAAAGAAAGCCTTCTTAAGGTCTCCCCAAGTAGTAATGGATCCCGGAGGGATGGTGCTTTCCCAATCCTTAGCTCTATCCGCCAAAGAGAAGAAGAAGAGACGCATCTTCAAACCATCATCAATTACACCATTAAGCCTTGTAGTAGCACAAATCTTGTCAAATGTATCCAAGTGCTGCATTGGATCCTCAGATGCAAGCCCATGAAACTGAATGTTTTGCACCATGTTCATCACCATAGCCCGGATCTCGAAGTTGTTGTTGTTGACCGGTGGTGGAATGATCCCTTGCCGGTTTTCATTTGTATCCGGTGCATCTCCATCACCAATGGCCCTAGTTGGCCTTTGTTGCTCTTGCTGCTGCTGTTGATCCTGATGATTATCCATAACCGGCTGCTCAACACCCACAAATTCTTGCTGAACTTCTACAACTGGTTCCAACCCAAGTCTCTCTACGTGAGCAGCTCTTTCTTGTGCGCGTCGTTCTTTTGCTAATCTCCTCTCGTGTGCCTTGATGTCCTCAACTCTTGCAACTAAGTTTGTTGTTCCACGGCTGCGTAAGTTCATGCACCTAACATCAAAGAAAGAGGAAGAAGCAAAGTTAGTAACAAAGACTTGAACTAAAAAGGATTAGAAATCGAATTGACCTATCCAAAATCCCAAAATGGCAACGGCGCCAAATTGATAACATGAATTTTATAATTCCTAGAGGTATCAATTCCTCTTACTTATCGTGTAGTAAGAGGTATCGAACCAAAATGGGATTGGATTATGCCAATAAGAATGCACCAAACCAGATTAGTCAAGTTACTCAAATTCAAGTTGAAATTCTAATATCCTAAATGCAATTTAACAATATCAAGCAATAAAATCAAGCAAGAGAGAACAAACAACGTAATTCAAATAGATGATTAAAGATCAAGCTCTTGGGTATAGGAAATTGATCTAAGTAACTAAGCATTGAATCAAGATGTCAAACACAACATTAAAATGCTAATCCTTTAGCTTAGGAACACTAATTCAAGTTAATACACTCTCATGTCATTAACCCTATGCTAATCAAGCATTAAACATCAATTCTCATTGGCTAATCACAAGCAAGCATGCATTAATCACAATTCCTTTAGCTACTAAACACCTTAAACATCAATTGTCATTGGCTAAGAATGTAAAGCTCTCATTAAATCAAAGCTAGCATTTCATCGAACACCTAATGTGCAATAAAATCCCAAAGTTCTAGATCAAGGGTAGCTAAGCCTAATCTAGCAATAAGAACATCTAATGAGAAAGGATCAATAAAATTTAAGCCCTAGACATCAAGATTCAACCCCTAATCAATCAAATCTTCCTAACCCAAAAGCTCAAAAGGAGACTACTCACTAATCATTCTATGACTAACAAAATCCATAGAGATAGTGTTAATCATTGGAGATTAGAGAAAGTAGAAAGATTAAAAGAAGAAATCTCAAAAGAAGTACTTAGATTGATCCAAGATTCAAACTTGTTCTTACAAAGTGTTTAGAACAAAAATAAAGCTTAAGAGACCATAAAAAAATAGGTTTTTGGCTTAAGTAGTGAGTATGGGGCGAACCGGGTCAACCCGGAACAAACCGGGTGTTGACCCGGATCCAAGCGAAATTCTGGGATCTGTATCGGGTTGCCAGGTCGATATGCATCCCGATATGGACTGTCTGAATTTAATTCGAGAGTGTGTATCGGGTTGCCAGGCCGATATGCATCCCGATATGGACTGAATTTCTGGGGACTGTATCGGGTTGCCAGGTCGATATGCATCCCGATATGGACTGGATTTCTGGATTTAATCCGAGAGTGTGTATCGGGTTGCCATGTCGATATGCATCCCGATATGGACTGAATTTCTGGGGACTGTATCGGGTTGCCAGGTCGATATGCATCCCGATATGGACTGAATTTCTAGATTTAATCCGAGAGTGTGTATCGGCCACCCCAACCGATATGGTGGCCGATATGCCTTCCAGCTGGTCCTTCCTTAGTCTTTTGAGCTCTAGACTCCACTTCCAAGCTCACCAATGCTCCTAGACACCTCCAATCACCTGCAAAACACAAGAAACACTCCAAATGCAAGCCTAAAGTGGCTAAACCTAGCCCTAAATGATCCTATACTCTAAACATACCGAAGAGCAAAGAAATGAAGCTAAAAGGAACTAACTAGAAGCAAAAATGATCTAAACAATAGCCTAAATGTATGAAAATGCAAGTACATCAATTCCCCCAAACTTAAACCTTGCTTGTCCACAAGCAAGCATAAGACCATCAAAGCAAGTTGGGAGAAAGGTTTGAAGGCGGGAGCTCATATCCAAAGACAAAACCGATATCAACAAGTTCCAATTCGAGTCAACATCACCAAGATGCAACCAAGTAAGGCTTACTCCAAAAATTTAGCCATGATCATCAAGACAAAACTCTTAGCTCAATTCTCAACCTAGACAAGCATTCCTATCAACTAGCTCTTTAACATTCATTAGGTTTTCAAGTGGATCTTACTCAATGCAAGGTGATCAAACTCATTTGGCAAAGAGACAAGGTTTTGAGATTAAAGTGATCTCAATCAAAAGAGGGGTTTACTCCCAAAGTATGAAGGTTCTCTCATAAAGAAGTGAATGAGCTATAGTAAAATGCTAAGAGTTAGAGGCAATTGGTGCATACTAGGTTGATTTCCATCTACCCATGCCCCAATTACTTCTTCTCTTAGTTTAGCCCACCTAAATGGATACTACCCTTGACCAAGGCTATTTTCGCCTCATCCCCTTTTCTCAATCAAACACTTTTCGTATAAATTCCCCAAGGATCAATAAAGACTTTTCAAACAGTGGCAAATCTTTCTTTTTAACTTAGCTCAAATCTTTCTTTAGCAATGGTCTCTTTTCTTTCTTTAAGTTGAGCCTTTAGATTCTTTTCATTTCAAAATATGAGACACTTTTCTTTTCCTTAAACGCATAAGAGCTTTTCTTCTTTTAACACACTTTGCCAACAAACATAAGATCCCAACCAAGATCCCTTTCATTCTTCCCTTTCTTTACTCTCTTCTTCCATTCCCAATTCCTCCCCCAAACTTGGATTCTAGCCTATTGCAAAGCTAAAGGTGATGAGCTTGCACTATATGAAAATTTTCCCTAGTCGCCTCATACTCAACACTTTTTACCTAGCTCATTCAAAAAATAGGCCTACCTCTCAACAAGAGTGTTTATGGTTTGAAAGAAGGGTGGTGGAAGGTGTGGAGTCTATTCAAGCAAGCGAGAGTGGTAAAAGGGATAAGAATGCTTGTATATTTTCAGAGTATCCATGAGTTTAGCACACAAAGCATGAGTAAGATAATTAGATGTCATCATTTAAGTTCTCACTTAGGCAGAGCTAGTGTCAATTCAAAGCCTATTTCAGTTTCAAATCAAGTTTCAAAGCAAGCAATCCAAGCATGGTTCGTCTTAACTTTCTAGCCTTTCTTGAATTGCTATCTTAGGACAATCAACTAGCTCAAACAACTAGCATACAGAACAAGTCATCACTCAATCAGTCTTACAAGGAAATTCAATCATTTCTCCCTATGCATGCGTCCTATATGATGCAACTAGACTCGATCCTATGATGTAAGTGCAACTACATGCTTTCTTTTTGAATTTTTTTTGAAAATTTTCAATTTTTTGTTTTTTTTTTCAATGCCATAAATGAAATGCATGAGACTCAAGTGATAGAAAAGAAAAATAAGATCAAAAGAAACATGATTAGCAACTGGTCTCTCCCCCAAACTTAAATCACACAGTCCCTTGTGTGAAAGAAGTGAGGAGGAAAGACCGAAAACAAACAAAATGCAATGAAAGAAAAGAAAAACAAAATATGTACAAGGGTGGAGTGTTACTTGGTGCTTTAAGTGGAGTGAAATGGGATGGAGGAATGGGAGGTGGAGGGTATAGAGTTCCTCCCAAATTGGATGAGAGCTCAATTCTTTTTTTGATTTCGCCATGACCCTTCTTCTTTCTTTCTCCCAATGCCAAAACCTATATAGCCTAAAACCTGAAAAGATATAATAGAGAGATCAACAATGACTAGGAAACTTAAAACATAAAGCAATATTTACAAGAGATAGACATGAGACTTCCTCCCAAGTGAGCTTGTTTTAAGTCACTAAGCTTGACTACCTTTTCTTTTAGTGAGGAGGTGGAGGAGTCTTGACCGTTTGAGTGATTGTCAAGACTTTGTTGAGATGCTTTTGGATCTTGTTTGGATCAGCTTGAAGCTCAGGAGTAAGGATGGCTCTTGCACTTGAGAATGGCTTAGAGATCCCCTTGCATTTTACCTTGTACTCTATTGTCCCATCCTTAAGCTTCAAAGGGTGGAGAGTGAGAGTGCTAGGAGCTTGAGTATGAGTAGAGGTTGTAGGTGCTTTTCCCTTCTTCTTCTTTCTCTTAAGAGGAGCTTCCTTTGCTCCACTCACCTCCTCTAATGGAACACTTTCCAAGTGATCACTCATCAGCTCTTTACTACTCTCTCCAACCAAAGCATCTTTCACAACTTGGTCAACCTTTGGATAGTACAACTTCTCAACCTTTTCAACTTGTGGCTCCTCAATCCTCAAGTCTCCCAAAATGATTGATCCACAATACTCTAGCTTGGCAAGACTAGCAAATGTCCTTTCCTCCTCAAGATCAATGTCACTTGTAATGGTTCCACAAGTGTTGATAGAGGATGACTTCATTGGATAGAATATCTTATCATTCACCTTTGTGAGTACTACCATCTTGTTGTTGAAATCCATTGTTGCACCAGTAGTGTTGAGAAAATCAGTGCCCAAGAGTAGAGGAAGCTTCTTGCCCTTCTTCATCTTCATAACTACAAAATCAGTTGGGATTGTACAATCCCCAATCATCACCGGGTAGTCTTTAAGCTCCCCATATGGTACTTTTGTTGAAGAATCTCCAAAGGTGAGAGTATATTTGTAACTCTCAATGCTCTTGATTCCTAATTCTTCAACCATCTCTAGGGATATGACACTCACATTTGAGCCTGTATCCCACAAGGCATCCTCAATCCTCAAGTGACCAAGAGAGCAAGATAATGAGAACTTGCCCGGTGCTCCTAGCTTAGGAAGAGAAGTAGGAGCTATCTTGGTCGTTGGTGACTCTTCCTCAACCACGTCTTCATGTACGATTTCATCACAAAGACCAAGAAGAAACTCCTCAATGATGGCCTTGTCATCGAACTTATCATCTTTCTCCTTCTCAAGTGGAGAACCATAAACAAGAGCTTCAAGTTCAGCTACAACCTTTTCATGGTCAACATTTGAATGAATGGTGTTGCAATGGTTGGTAGAATTAGCCTTCCCTTTTTCCTTCTCCATGTTGGTGACCCTAGATGTCAAGTTTTGTAGCTCACTCTTCAAGTCCCTAACTTCCACAGCCCTGGAGGCTTGCCCTTGTAGAAGTTGTTGCACCATACCCTTGAGTTCAGAATCCATACTAGAAGAAGTAGCAGCTTGTTGTTGTTGAGGTGCAAATCCGGGTGGAGCAAGTTGTTGCTTAGGGACATAGCCTTGTTGCCCTTGAAGTTGAGGCTGAGAGACAAACCCTTGTTGTTTGGTGTAAGGGAAAAAAGGCTTTTGTTGTTGAGCTTGTCCTTGAGGTGGAGCTTGGGGATAGACTTGGTCTTGAGGGTTGGCTACATTGGTGCTTCTATAGGAAAAGTTTGGGTGATTCCTATAGTTGGGATTGAAACCTTTGTTGAAACCACCTTGCCCCGCAATGAAATTCATCTCCTCTTGTGTCATCTCTTCTTCCACACTATAGAGGTAAGGCTGGCGCTCATCTTGGTTTCCTACAAAGTTGACTTGCTTTGTGTTGGAGCTGATCATCTTGTCTATCTTCTCATTTAAGGCTTTGATTTCCTTCTCATACCTCTCATCCATAGATGATGATCCTCTATTGGTTCTGTCGTAGTCATCATTGTAGTTCCCATCACTTGTAGCAAGATTTTCAATTAACTCCATAGCCTCATCAACTCCCTTACCTAGGAAGTGTCCATTGCTAGAAGAGTCTAGCATCGCCCTCATTCTAGGAAGCACTCCGCGATAGAGGTTACTGAGTAGTGTCTCCTTAGTGAAACCGTGGTGGGGGCACTGAGTAGTTAGCTTATTGAACCTCTCCCAAGCTTCAGCAAAGCTCTCATTGTTGCGTTGCACAAAGCCGGATAGCTCATTGCGAAAACGGGCAGTCTTAGTAGCTGAGAAGAACTTCTTAAAGAAAGCCTTCTTAAGGTCTCCCCAAGTAGTAATGGATCCCGGAGGGATGGTGCTTTCCCAATCCTTAGCTCTATCCGCCAAAGAGAAGAAGAAGAGACGCATCTTCAAACCATCATCAATTACACCATTAAGCCTTGTAGTAGCACAAATCTTGTCAAATGTATCCAAGTGCTGCATTGGATCCTCAGACGCAAGCCCATGAAACTGAATGTTTTGCACCATGTTCATCACCATAGCCCGGATCTCGAAGTTGTTGTTGTTGACCGGTGGTGGAATGATCCCTTGCCGGTTTTCATTTGTATCCGGTGCATCTCCATCACCAATGGCCCTAGTTGGCCTTTGTTGCTCTTGCTGCTGCTGTTGATCCTGATGATTATCCATAACCGGCTGCTCAACACCCACAAATTCTTGCTGAACTTCTACAACTGGTTCCAACCCAAGTCTCTCTACGTGAGCAGCTCTTTCTTGTGCGCGTCGTTCCTTTGCTAATCTCCTCTCGTGTGCCTTGATGTCCTCAACTCTTGCAACTAAGTTTGTTGTTCCACGGCTGCGTAAGTTCATGCACCTAACATCAAAGAAAGAGGAAGAAGCAAAGTTAGTAACAAAGACTTGAACTAAAAAGGATTAGAAATCGAATTGACCTATCCAAAATCCCAAAATGGCAACGGCGCCAAATTGATAACATGAATTTTATAATTCCTAGAGGTATCAATTCCTCTTACTTATCGTGTAGTAAGAGGTATCGAACCAAAATGGGATTGGATTATGCCAATAAGAATGCACCAAACCAGATTAGTCAAGTTACTCAAATTCAAGTTGAAATTCTAATATCCTAAATGCAATTTAACAATATCAAGCAATAAAATCAAGCAAGAGAGAACAAACAACGTAATTCAAATAGATGATTAAAGATCAAGCTCTTGGGTATAGGAAATTGATCTAAGTAACTAAGCATTGAATCAAGATGTCAAACACAACATTAAAATGCTAATCCTTTAGCTTAGGAACACTAATTCAAGTTAATACACTCTCATGTCATTAACCCTATGCTAATCAAGCATTAAACATCAATTCTCGTTGGCTAATCACAAGCAAGCATGCATTAATCACAATTCCTTTAGCTACTAAACACCTTAAACATCAATTGTCATTGGCTAAGAATGTAAAGCTCTCATTAAATCAAAGCTAGCATTTCATCGAACACCTTATGTGCAATAAAATCCCAAAGTTCTAGATCAAGGGTAGCTAAGCCTAATCTAGCAATAAGAACATCTAATGAGAAAGGATCAATCAAATTTAAGCCCTAGACATCAAGATTCAACCCCTAATCACTCAAATCTTCCTAACCCAAAAGCTCAAAAGGAGACTACTCACTAATCATTCTATGACTAACAAAATCCATAGAGATAGTGTTAATCATTGGAGATTAGAGAAAGTAGAAAGATTAAAAGAAGAAATCTCAAAAGAAGTACTTAGATTGATCCAAGATTCAAACTTGTTCTTACAATGTGTTTAGAACAAAAATAAAGCTTAAGAGACCATAAAAAAATAGGTTTTTGGCTTAAGTAGTGAGTATGGGGCGAACCGGGTCAACCCGGAACAAACCGGGTGTTGACCCGGATCCAAGTGAAATTCTGGGATCTGTATCGGGTTGCCAGGTCGATATGCATCCTTATATGGACTGTCTGAATTTAATCCGAGAGTGTGTATCGGTTTGCCAGGTCGATATGCATCCCGATATGGACTGAATTTCTGGGGACTGTATCGGGTTGCCAGGTCGATATGCATCCCAATATGGACTGAATTTCTGGATTTAATCCGAGAGTGTGTATCGGGATGCCAGGTCGATATGCATCCCGATATGGACTGAATTTCTAGATTTAATCCGAGAGTGTGTATCGGGTTGCCAGGTCGATATGCATCCCGATATGGACTGAATTTCTGGGGACTGTATCGGGTTGCCAGGTCGATATGCATCCCGATATGGACTGAATTTCTGGATTTAATCCGAGAGTGTGTATCGGCCACCCCAACCGATATGGTGGCCGATATGCCTTCCAGCTGGTCCTTCCTTAGTCTTTTGAGCTCTAGACTCCACTTCCAAGCTCACCAATGCTCCTACACACCTCCAATCACCTGCAAAACACAAGAAACACTCCAAATGCAAGCCTAAAGTGCCTAAACATAGCCCTAAATGATCCTATACTCTAAACATACCAAAGAGCCAAGAAATGATGTTATTGAATATGATGCAAAATAATTCGAATCCTGATGTTGTTGAATTGATTTTTGCATGTTCAAATCGTGTTTTCAAGTTATATTCTCGGTTTTGTTCTGTTTGAAAAGACGAAGAATTGATGAAAACGCACTGTGTCGATCGACACAAAGCGTGTGTCGGTCGACACGCCGCGGCAGAACGCGTTAAAATTTTAGGGTTATCGCAGGGTGTCGATCGACACAAAGCGTGTGTCGGTCGACACAGAGCGAAAACTCGTAATAAGATTTAGGGTTTGTCGCAAAGTGTCGATCGACACAAAGCGTGTGTCGGTCGACACAAAGCGAAAATCCGTAAATAATTTTAGGGTTTCGATCTGAGATCGAGTACCCGTAATCCTGCTGCGTCGATCGATACACTGGGTGTGTCGGTCGACACAGGCAAAGAAAGTTGATAGACCGGTTCAATTGGATTGAACAGGTTGTATCGCTCGGTTAATTTTGATTAACCAAATTGGTTCTGGTTTGGTCATGGACTATTAAACCGAACTGGTTCAATTGGATTGAATCGGTTATGTAAATTCGATTCGGTTAGACCGGTTATCGAAGAGCGGTTTAAATTTGATTGCATCGATCGATACCAATGGTTGGCGTCGATCGATACAATGCTCGCAGACATGCTAGTTGGACTACATATTTGCATATACCAGAACAATTTAATCCTAAAAGTTGTAGATGAATCTAAACTAAATATACTGAATGTTTTAAATAAATAAATAAATCCTTGAATGTATATTGGATATGCATCAAGATAAATCGGTTCTTTTCCTCAACTAAATATCAAGTGATCTTGATGTCTTGCCCGATCTTGTCTACTGTCAAGACTTGTTTCGCTGATTGGATAGTCTTGGAGTCCTTGGTATCCACAACTACATGAGTAAGGCAGGTGATCATTGATAGACTTGCAGTGCGACTGTCAATGATCACAAGACCAAAGAGATTGGTTTACTTGACTGGGCCATCAGAAGTTCTGGGCCCAGAGACATCGGAGTGGATATGACATGGATTGTCTTATCTGCGACCAAGAGTTGTACTGGGTACAATTAGCAATGATTTGCTTACCTGGATGACTAAAGTTTGGGTGATGGCGAGTCGTCCACTCGAATTTTGGTGATCTGAGGATCTTGGTTCATTGTATTCATATGAGGAAACATAGTTATGAATACAATGCGAGTTTTCTTATTAGATAAGATTTCTCATTTCCTTGAGCATTATAACTAAAACCTTTACCTCTTTTTAATTGCAGCTATGTCTGTCTCAAATCACATCAACACTTTCTCACTAAGATCCGTCCTTGAGAAGGACAAATTAAATGGATCTAATTTCTTGGAATGGTATCGGAACCTGAGAATAGTTCTCAGGCAAGAGAACAAGGAATATGTCCTTGAAAGAGTTCTCACCGAGAGGCCACGTTCCAATGCTCCGCAGACAGAAAAGAATGCTTGGGATAAGCATTCAGCGGATGTCAAAGATGTTACTTGTCTAATGCTGGTGACCATGAACTCTGAGCTGCAGAAGCAATATGAGAACGTGTTGTCACCCATTGAGATGATTAACAGCCTGAAAGCTTTGTTTCAGGAGCAAGCTCGCACAGAGAGATACCAGACGGTTAAATCTCTCATGGATTGCAAGCTGGCTAAGGACAGTCCAGTAAGTCCTCATGTCCTTAAAATGATGGGTTACATTGATAACCTGGGGAAACTGGACTGTGCCATTAGCCAGGAGCTGGCCACTGACATGATTCTGCAGTCATTGCCGTCGTGTTTTGATCAGTTCATTATGAACTACAACATGCAAAACATGACTAAGACATTGACTGAGTTGCACGGTATGCTGAAGACAGCAGAACCGAATCTCAAGAAGGCTACTCCCAGTGTCCTGATGGTACAAGGGGGTAAAAGGTTTAAGAAACCTAAGAAGGATAAGGGAAAGGCCCAGGTTGTCGAGACTGAAAGTCAAGACAAGCCCAAGCCCAAGCCCAAATCCGGGCCTTCTGCTGAGGATAAATGCAACTACTGCAAGCAGTTGGGGCATTGGAAAAGAGACTGCAAGAAGTTCAAGGAAGATTACAAGAAACTGAAGAAGACGTATGATGCGTCTGACTCATGTATTTATGTTATCGAACTTAATGTTATATCTTCTAGTTCTACTTTGTGGGTATTGGATACCGGCTGCGGTGCTCACATTTGTACTGATGTGCAGGCACTAAGAAACAGTAGAACGCTGAAGAAAGGACAAGTGGAGCTACGAGTCGGGAATGGAGCTAAGGTTGCTGCACTGGCCGTAGGCACCTATGAATTGTCTTTACCTTCGGGCATGATTTTAGCTTTGAATAATTGGTACTTTGTACCTGCGATAAGCAGAAACATAATTTCAGTTTCCGTTTTGGATTTGGAAGGTTTTGATTTTGCTGTTAAGAATAAATTTTGTTCTTTTAATCGTGATGGTACATTTTATGGTAGCGCCCCATTAGAAAATGGGTTATATGTTTTAAATCAAGAAATGCCTGTCTTTAACATAAATACAAAGCGGTTTAAGTCAAATGACGAAAACCCGACTTTCTTATGGCATTGTCGTTTGGGCCATATCAATGAGAAACGCATCCAAAGGCTCCATCGAAATGGGCTTCTGGGCTCATTTGATTTTGAATCATGTGAGAAATGCGAATCTTGCTTGGTGAGAAAAATGGCTAGAGCCCCTTTCAACAAACCAAATGAAAGGGCCAGTGACTTGTTGGGCCTTGTTCATACTGATGTATGTGGGCCGATGAGTACTGTTGCCAGAGGAAATTACAAGTACTTCATTACCTTCACTGATGATTTCAGTAGGTATGGCTATGTCTACTTGATGAGACACAAGTCAGAATCCTTTGATAGATTCAAGGAATTCAAGAATGAAGTACAGAACCAACTTGGCAAAAGTATCAAAATTCTGCGATCGGATCGCGGAGGAGAATACTTAAGCCAAGAGTTCAGCGACTATCTGAGCGAGTGTGGAATTGTTTCACAACTCACTCCTCCTGGAACACCTCAATGGAATGGAGTGTCAGAGAGGAGAAATCGAACCTTATTAGATATGGTTCGGTCTATGATGAGTCATACTAATCTTCCATTATCCTTTTGGGGATACGCTCTAGAAACGTCTGCGTTTACACTAAATAGGGTGCCATCTAAATCGGTGGATAAGACACCACATGAATTGTGGACTGGGAAAATTCCTAATCTGTCTTTCCTGAGGATTTGGGGTTGTGAAGCTTATGTCAAACGTTTAATATCTGACAAGCTTGCACCCAAATCAGATAAATGCTACTTCGTTGGTTATCCTAGGGAAACCAAGGAATACTACTTTTACAACCAATCTGAGAACAAAGTATTTGTTGCTCGGGACTGTTCTTTTCTTGAGAGGGAGTTTCTCTCTAAGAAAAACAGTGGGAGTAAAGTACATCTTGAAGAAATTCAAGATGCACAGGAAACTGCTCAACCTGTTGAGGAAGAGCAGCAGTTGGATCCACAAAGTTCTGTGGAACCGGCGCCTGTGGAGCCTGAAGTTCGCAGATCCGGAAGGATCCGTCACGAACCCGAGAGATACTATGGATTTCTCGTAACCAATTCAAATGATCTGATGATCATTGAAGGTGACGAACCAGCGACCTTTGCGGAAGCAATGATGGGCCCGGACTCCGAAAAGTGGCTTGGAGCCTCTAAATCCGAAATGACATCCATGTCAGAAAACCAAGTATGGTCCTTGGTCGATTTACCTAGTGGTGTAAAAGCCATTGAGTGTAAATGGATCTTCAAGAAGAAGATTGACGTGGATGGCAATGTACAGATTTACAAAGCGAGATTGGTGGCTAAAGGTTTCAAACAAATTCATGGTATTGACTATGATGAAACCTATTCCCCAGTAGCTATGCTTAAATCTATTCGGATTCTTCTAGCGATTGCTGCTCATTATGATTATGAGATTTGGCAGATGGATGTCAAAACCACATTCCTGAATGGTATTCTGGAAGAGGATGTGTACATGACACAGCCTGAAGGTTTTGTCGATCCTAAAAACGCTGGAAAGGTATGCAAACTTCATAAATCCATTTATGGATTGAAGCAAGCATCACAGAGTTGGAATCTTCGTTTTGATGAAGCAGTAAAACAATTCGGTTTCATCAAGAACGAAGAGGAAGCATGTGTATACAAGAAGACTAGTGGGAGCAAAATTGCGTTTCTTGTACTGTATGTCGATGACATACTCCTCCTCGGTAATGACGTTCCGTTGCTTCAGTCTATCAAGACTTGGCTTGGAAGTTGTTTTTCCATGAAAGACATGGGAGAAGCCGCGTACATTCTTGGAATCAGAATCTACAGAGATAGAACTAACAAGCTGATTGGATTGTGCCAGGACACTTATATTGATAAGGTGTTGCACAGATTCAAGATGCAAGATTCCAAGAAGGGCTTCATACCAATGTCTCATGGCATGAGTCTCAGCAAGAAGCAGTGTCCGGCGACATCTGCTGAGCGAGAACGCATGAATAGGATTCCTTATGCTTCTGCAATAGGATCTGTCATGTATGCCATGCTCTGCACTCGTCCAGATGTAGCTTACGCGTTAAGCATGACAAGCAGATACCAATCTGATCCAGGTGAGGAACACTGGACAGCTGTCAAGAATATTCTCAAGTATTTGAGACATACTAAGGATAAATTCCTTGTGTATGGAGGAAGTGATGAACTTGTGGTGAATGGATTCACTGATGCGAGTTTTCAGACAGACAGAGACGATTTCCGATCACAATCTGGATTTGTCTTCTGTCTAAATGGCGGTGCGGTGAGCTGGAAGAGCTCTAAGCAGAATACCGTAGCTGATTCCACCACGGAAGCTGAATATGTTGCTGCTTCAGAAGCGGCAAAGGAAGCTGTTTGGATCAAGAAGTTCATGACTGAACTTGGTGTGGTTCCTAGTATCTTGGAGCCAGTGGCTTTATTTTGCGATAACAATGGAGCCATTGCTCAGGCGAAAGAACCCAGGTCACACCAGAAGTCCAAACACGTTGAGAGGAAATATCATTTGATTTGTGATATTGTCAATAGAGGTGATGTGAAGATCAACCGAGTTCCGACAGATGAGAACGTCGCTGATCCTCTGACCAAGTCACTCCCAAGGCCTAAGCATGAGAGTCATACGACTGCTGTAGGCATTAGAGATCTTATGATGTAATCTTGATTCTAGTGGGAGTTTTTTGGTTATATTTTAAGTTATAATAAGACGCTCTTGTAAACATTCTTTGGAAATGTTTCAATGAAATTTGATTTCAGCATTATTTATATTGTGATCTAAATAATGGTCCCAAATAAGTTTATGACATATTATAGGTCATCAAGTTGAGGACTTGATCATGAAACCCTATAAGTTAATAAATTATTTTGTCCCTAGTCGAGGTTGTAGAATTGGGACACTAACAACCGGTAGAGACTAGATTGTGAGGTGACTGTTGGCTAAGTTTCATGGAGCCAATGATATGATTATCGCAGTCAATCACATAGATATATGTTGGTGAACATATGATCGGACATGACCCGCTAATGAGAAGTCTACAAGATAGTTATATCTGTGTCATAAGAGATTCTCATTACAACTATAGAGTATAGTCCTTAGACCTGAGTTCATCATGCTATCTTGCATATGAATTGGTACACTTTGACCTTGTCAAACGTCGACCCGTAACTGGCGACTATAACGGCACTGTTCGGGTGCATCATGAAGTACGCGTTGAAACAGGGATGGAACAAGAAGGGATTTGTCCCTCCTGTATAACGGGAGATAAATATCTCAGGGCCTATCGAAGATTGATTACTGAGAAAAATGTGTGGCCGCACTCAAACGAACTGTAGTTCAGTTGTTTGTAATGTTCAGTATGAGATCAGGAGTTCGATAAACACGATGTTGGCTTAATAAGGATGACACAAATCTTGCCTTATGCCAAATCGAGATATAGAGACAAAAGGATTAGAGGAATTGATGATTCCAGTACAAGTGGGAGATTGTTGGGATAGTGTCCTGAAATCACACTTGTACTCACTCCTGTGATAGTTGTGTGTCGAGATCAGACATTCGTATAATACTGGGTGTTTACAATGCTTTGCTAGAAGCCTCTTGCAATCTGTAGGTCGTGGACTTACTGCCAGTATTATATGATCCTATAGGGTCACACACCTAAGCGAACTGGAAGCTACGACATGGGAATGATCATTGTGGCAATGATCATATTATGTGTATTGAAATACACATAAGAATCGATATAATGGTGTTGTGTCGATCGACACAGCTTGTGTGTCGGTCGACACAGTTTGGATTTTCCGAACAGGCTTTTCGAGTTATGGCTTAATTGAGTCTGGCCCGTTAAGCACGTTTAGGTCGAATAAGACTCAAAAGTTTCGACCTAAACAAGTGAGCCGTCCAGTTTTCTTGAGAGAAACACTAGACACACCAGAGAGAATCGATCCCGTTGATCCGGCACTAGCATCCCGTTTCCAGTGAAGCGTGCGTGTGTATCTGGTAGAGGCAAGGCGTTTGCGTTGCTCCACTGATCTCGTTCACCATCTCAATTCCGCTGCCAGAAAGGTAAGAACGAGGTTGGTTTTTATTCAATATATCAAACCCTAGATCCATAGGGATCCTACAGATTCATCATCTTAGGGACTATGAATCCGATGAACCTGACGGAAATGAAGAATATGATTGTGACAAAAGTGATATTAGAACCGAGTTGGCAGAAGTTGATGGTGGGACAGTGTCCCGTGCCGAGATGTTGTCAGCAGCTCCTTCAAAGTTGTTTGCGAACGTTTTTCAGACTCGATCTACCTTGGAAACGGTGGCTTCTATGCTGGAAAGATGTGGAGCCGACCCAAGGATTAAATTTATCATTCCTAGTCCGAGGGACCGTCCGTGGACTCCACCTCCTGGTTACGTCTGCCTCTACGAATCCTACTTCATCAACGCGGATACTTCAGGGTGCCGACTCTGGCTTCCTCTCCCTGACTTGCTCGTCTCGTACTGCGCTCGGCGTAATATCGCAATATAGCAGCTTTCGGTGACCGCGGTTTGTCATATGGTGGGTCTCTTCGTGTTAGGAGCTGAGTGCGATATTTCGATCACTGTAAGGATATTCGAGGAGATGGCTACTATAAGTCACATGAAGAATACCGGTCCGGGGTATTTTGACATAAGGATGAGATCGGATCAGAGGGTTGTTTTAAAGGCGCCGAGCAAAGTTCGCATATGGCAGAGATTTTACTTCTATGCCGAGATAACCTCCTTGGTTGCCCCTGAACGGTTTGGGGAGCTTAGATCGTTATGGAATACTAATTTCGGTAGATATTGTTCTGAAGTTTTTTATTCGTCACCCAGATGATTTACTCATTTATTTTCCTTCTTTGTAGTGCGCCATCCCTTCTACAAGCCTTATCCGGACGACTTCTTTTCTATTGTTGAAACTATCAGGCGTCTCAGCCACCGCAAGTGGAAGCACATAGATCGAAAGCGTATTAACCAGGCTCGTCCGAAGATTACCCAAGGTAAGTTCTTTTGAATTTGTTTTCTTCATGCCGGGTTTTAATCTCCTTTTGTTTGTAGTTGATTGGAACACCTTAGAGAAAGTCAACCCAGCCGACCTAGTAAAGAAGATAAGAATGGGCAAGTTGAAGAGAATTGTAGTTGACTATTCTGCGAAGATCAATTCCATCCCTGAAGGATCATCCTCATTTTGAGGCGATTCTTGATTTGAAGCAGGCCGAGGCTGCGGTAAAGATCTTTCTCTGTTTATTTTCTTTTCGACTTTTCGTTCCTTTATGAGATAGTCTCTCTTTTTTTTAGGGGAGCGCGGCGTCGAATCAAGTAATACTTGAATTCATGTGGGACATGAAGAAGATGCTTGACTCGGTAAAGAGACGAGATGTGCAGCTCGAGAAGTTGAGGGAGGAGAAGGATGCGCTGGAGGTAAGCAATCATGAAATTTCCCGCCAACTCCGTGAAGCCGAGGGTAAAGTCCGTGACCCCGAAAAGAAAGCCAAGGCCGACTTTGCTGTGTATGAGTCCGAGGCTCATCGTCACCAGAAGCTTTGTGCAGAATTATTTATGAAGGAGAGGGACCGTGTAGAGGCTGAAATGAGGGCCAAGACCCAATCGTACTTCGATCTCTTTCGCCGGTTTGTTGATGAACAAGAAGATGCGACGAAAAATCAAGTGGAACTAGGCCAAATCAGTGGCCTGAAGCAATGCTTGTTCAAGCTGAAGGACGAGGGAGTGCCGATTCCTCAATCGGTTCTGGATCAAGTTGTCAAAGATGAGGTAAGGGACGACAAAGAGGCTGATGCTATGGATGTCATTGGAAAAGAGGACTTGAAGTTCGATCTCTCTTTGATTCAACACCCTCTACTCGGTTCTCTGCGCCGGGATTCTCCATCTCTTGTTCCACGGAATGTTGATGAATTCGGGACGAACCGTGGGGTGATCCCCCAAATCCTTTCTAAGGTTCTTCCGGTCGAGAATCATGAGTTTCAAGTCTAGCCGGGAGCTTCCCTTGAAGTTCAGGATACCAACGTCGAGGGTGGAGAAGCCGAGAAGACAGGTGAGGCGGAGAAGGCGCTAGAGACCGAGCTTGCCTGAATTTCGGCCTTCCTTTTGTAATGTTTTTTTTATTATTTGTTAGGTTTATGTAAAATATTCCCCTTGATTTGAAGGAGGTACTTTGGTATTTTATAATTGAAAGCCTTTCTTTTGGTTACCTGGTTGCGTCATTAATCGGACTGTTCTGTGTTTCCTTAACTCGTTAGTATGAATTAAGTCGAATCAGTGATTAGAATGCGAACCGGTGTGGGTGAATCAGTTTTATTGTGATTGCGAGACTTATGCGTGCTGGGCTTACTCATTCAAGAGACAGGCGAATGTGCGAGGCTTAACTGCTTGGCTTATTTGTTATCGCCCACCTCAGAGAACATACGGGCAAAGATCCGGTTTTTTCAATGCAAGACGGATCTCAGCTTTTCCTCGCCGCGATATGCATCTCACGTGCAAGAAAGACAACACTCCTGGCCAGGGAGGGCGATGCTGATAATGCGAGTCTGAATGGGTGCTCGGCTTACAGTCAAGGCGTGTATTGCTTGACTTTGCAAACTAAGGAGCTCGGCTTTTGCGAGCGCAGAAACTCGTCTTTTGCGAACTAAGGAGCTCGGCTTTTGCGAACTAAGGAGCTCGGCTTTAGTGTTAGGTTGTCTAAGACAAGTGATTTTAACTCGGCATAAGTTAAAATGGTAATAGTAAGTTAAGAAGAAATATAATTCGGCATAAGTTAACGAGAATAATTAACTAGGCATAAGTTAAAAAGGAAATAACAACTCGACATGAGTTAAAAAGGAATATGGTGGAGAAAACTAACTCGGCGAAGAATAGTGCTGACTCGGCTGGAGGTATTCTTATCTCGGCATAGGCTAGAAAAATAAAATTTTTTATTAAGTTTGTGACTGTGCCAATGAAGGTTGCCTACGTATCTTCCGAAAAAGAATCAAGTCACTCGTAATTCATACATAGCATGTATATATATATATATATATATACACATATATATTTTTTTTATTTAAGCCGGGATTGGGCAGCCACCTAGAAGTAGAAGTACTCCTTTAGACTTGATGAATTCCATGAACGCGGCAAAGCTTTGCCCTTCATTGATTCGAGCTCGTAGACGCTGGGTTTGACGACCTTTGTTATCTTGTAGGGTCCCTCCTATTTTGCGCCGAGTTTGCCTGCTCTCCATTCTTTGGTATTTTCGTAGACTTTGCGAAGCACGTAGTCACCAAGCTGAAAGTGTCGTTCTCATACCTTCTGGTTGTAATACCGAGTTACGAGGTGTTGATAGTTCTGGATGCGGAGCAATGCCCGATCTTGTTCTTCCTCGATTGTATCAAGGGCATGAAGTAGCATTTTTTCGTTGATCTCGTTATGTTGGGGTATAAGAGCTCGTCGGAGAGTATAGATGTTGGCCTCCGCCAGGACCATTGCTTCCACGCCAAAGGCTAAGGAAAACGGGGTGGCCCCATATGCGCGACTAGGAGTTGTTCTGTGCGACCAAAGGACTTCTTCTAGTTCATCGGCCCACACTCCTTTCTTCTTTTCGAGATGATTTTTGATGCCGTCGATAATGGTTTTGTTGGTGGCTTCTGCCGGACCGTTTCCCTAGGGATATCTTGGCGTAGACTTACTGAGTCTTATGTCCCATTTTTTACAAAATCCTTCGAACAAGTTGGACGTGAATTGCGATCCGTTATCAGTGACGATCTCGTAAGGTAACCCATATCGGCATATGATGTATTTCCAGACGAAGTTTTGAACTTGGACATCGTGGATTGACACATAGGCTTTGGCTTCAACCCATTTTGTGAAGTAGTCCGTCATGATTAACAGGAAGCGCCTTTGATTGGAAAGCGGAAATGGTCCGACGATGTCCATTGCCCATCTCATGAATGGATATGCCATGGTGGATGTAGTGAGTAGCTCTGTAGGCCGGTGTATGAATGGTGCATGTCGTTGACACTTTTCGCACTTGTTGGAATAGGTCTCGCAATCGGCGACCATAGTCGGCCAGTAGTGACCATTTAACTTGATTTTAAGAGCAAGAGACCGACCTCCAGAGTGATTTCCGCAAGCTCATGAGTGTGTTTCTTCGAGTACTCGGCGGATTTCGTCTCCGTATATGCATCTGAGGAGGATTTTGTTGGTCGAGTATTTGTAAAGGACGCCGTTGTGTATCGTGTATCGCACACTTTTGACTTTTAGTCGCCGTGCAGCCCATTTATCCTCGGGAAGTTTTCCCTCGGTTAACTATGTATGTATCTCTTGTCACCAATCTGTGTCGTGATCTGTTAAGAGTGCAATGAGGTCGGCGTGCTTAACTTGACTATTGTCTGGACCGACTTGATCATCTGACTGTCCGATTGCAAGGCTAGTATCATCAGAGGGTTCCTCATGATTCCTTTCGGGTGCGGGATGCTTGGTTCGTGAATCGTTTCCACTGGAATCCGTCGACAGAGATCGGGATTCGGTGTTGATGTCAGAGACGCAAGTGAGTCTGCCGGGGAATTTTCTCTCCTTGGTATCTGGATTATGTCAAAGAACTCGAAAGAGCTAGTAAGTTCCAAGGCCGCTTTTCGGTAGGCCTCCATCCGCTCATTTTTAGCCTCGTATTCTCAGTTCACTTGATTCGTGATGAGCATGGAGTCATAATGGGCTAGGAGATTTCATACTCCGATCTCTCTTGCTAACCTGAGGCCGGCTAGCAAAGCCTCATACTCGGGCCGTATTATTAGATGCTGTGACCCGAGTCGGAAAGACTGTTATAGTATCTCGCCAGTTGGTGATATGAGGTGTACTCCTAGCCATGCTCCTCGTTTTGATGATGCGCCGTCAACAAACAGTTTCCAGTTCTTTTCCACTTCCTGCTCGATATCCTTTTCGGGTGATAGCTCGACGAGGAAGTCGGCTATTACGTGAGACTTTGCAGATGTCCTATTTCGGTAATCAATATCGTACTCATTGAGTTCTACTGCCCATTTTGCCAAGCGACCAGATTGTCCTGGACTGTGTAAAATCGTCCGAAGGGGTTGCTACTTAACATGGATATCGTATGGGATTGGAAATAAGGACGCAACTTTCTTGCCGAGGTTACGACTTCAAGCGCTAGCTTCTCTATTGCGGGATACCTCGTCTCGGCTCCGTTCATAGTTTTGCTGACATAGAAGATCGGCTTTTGCTCGCCTGTGTCTTCGCGGACTAGGAATCCACTGATTGCGGTCGTTGAAACCGCGATGTATAGAAAGCGTGTTTCGCCATTCTCTGGTTTTGATAGTACTGGTGGGCCTGATAAATAATCTTTAAGTGGAATGGAAGTCTCTTGGCATCTATCGTCCTATATGAACCTTTTGTTTCCTCGAAGGAGCTCATAGAAAGGCAAGCATTTGTCCGTCGAACGAGATATGAATCTGTTCAGGGCGGCAATGCGGCCGGAAGGCGATGTACTTCTCGGGTGTTCCTGGGTGACGGTAGGTCGATGATAGCTGAGATCTGTTTTGGGTTAGCCTCTATCCCTCTCTGAGTGACGACATATCCGAGAAATTCTCCTGATGTCACGCCAAATCCACATTTAGCCGGGTTAAGCTTCGTTCCATACCGGTTAAGGATGTTAAAGCATTCCTTGAGATGCCCAACATGTTGAGATGCGATCAGCGACTTGACCAGCATATCATCAATGTATACTTACGTCGTTGTTCCGAATTGGTTTGCGAACATCTGATTGAGCAGTCGTTGATACGTAGCACCTGCGTTTTTAAGGCCAAATGGCATGACCTTGTAACAGTAAGTGCCGTGTTCTGTTATGAACGCCGTCTTCTCTCGGTCATCCGGATTCATGAGAATCTGATTCTAGCCTGAAAATGCGTCCCTGAACAAAAGAAGCTCGTTTCCGGTTGTAGCTTCGACAAGTCGATCGATGTGCGGTAAAGGAAAGTTGTCTTTTGGACATGCCTTGTTGAGGTCCGTGAAGTCGACACAGACTCTCCACTTGCCGTTTTTATTTTTGACAACAGGGTTGGCTAGCCAGTCAGGGTATTTGACTTCCTGAATCGTCATTGACGGCTTTAGCCCTTTCGGGACCGAGCTTACGCCTCTTGTGCTTAATTGGCTTATAAGTCGGATCCACATTGAGTTCTGATATATCATGGTTTTTACTAGTTTTAGACCATGATATAAGTGTGTTTTTAGTGTCTTTTGTCTTTGTTTAGAGTCTTTTACAGGTATAATCAGGTTTGGAGCTGAATTGGAGATAATGGAGCATTTTGGAGATTTTTGGAGTGATTGGCCGAGAGATAGAGTTCACTGTCCGAAACAGAGGAAGGTGTCGATCGTTGCACTCTAGCAACGATCGATGCACCAGCGAGATGGGCCAAAAACTCGGCGGTTTAAAAGAGTGAAGAATTTGCACTTTGATCCAGAAGTTCCTGATATTTACAAAGAAGCCCTTGGCCGAGATTATGCCTATATAATAGAGTTTTTAGAGTTTTTATTAGATACGCTTTATACTTTTTACCATACACTTTGATAATTAAGAGCAGAGGATTTTAGAGCTTTTTGGGGCTGATCTGAACCTGTTACATCATCTGTATTTGGAGAAGATTTCGAACCCCTTTTACTCTTATTCTTTTATGCAATTTATTCATTCTATGATTATGTTTTCATTATCTATGTCTGAGTAGATCCATAGTTAGGTTTAGGGTTTCTCACATAGGATTTCATTACTTGCTAGACTTGTTCAAATTCAGTTAAGGATTCATAACTATACCTGTTCTTCAATTTAATTGTGCTTAAAGCTAGTTCTAACCTGATCAATTAGAATCTAGATCTTAGGTTGCTAAATACGTCACGAAAGTGGGGTTTAGGAATCTGAACTAATTAAATTGGGCAATTAAACTTTGCGCAAACGAAAGTTTGGTTTAGGATAATTGTGAACATATCAAACTTGGACTTATTGCTAGTTTAATCTGTTAGTTCTCGCAAACGAAAGTTTGGTTTGCTGCACTTAGACTTAGAGAATTATCGCAAAGGAATTTGGTTAATTCTACATCTGTGTTTTGAGTTCTAGAACCGTTCTTAATTAGATCCTTGCTGAATGAACTGTCTGCTTGTCTGATTTCCTGAGAATACCCTAGGCTTGACGCTTTTAATTACTTGCTTCACAACCGTTAATCTCTGTTACTGATTTACTTTCTCGCACCGCAATCTATTTCATTCACTACTTGCTTATTTCTAGTATTTATTCCTACAGTTTGATTCTCTTGAGACCAAGTGTCCCTGTGGATTCGATAACCCTATATACTACTTTGACATTGCTGTTCACTTGCAGTTTAGTATAGGGAAAACTTAGAACCTATCAAGTTTTTGGCGCCGTTGCCGGGGACTCTTTGAGTCTTCGATAGGACCGAACTTAGGGTTTTTGCTAGAAATTTTTCTTTTTGTTTTTGTTCTTTTTCGTTTTTATTTTTAGTTTTGCTGATTTTCTTTTTTCTCGGTTTCTTTCTGTCGCAGGTACGAATTTCGCCTTGCGTCGATCGTTGCATACCTTGCGTCGATCGTCACTAGGCGATTCTGAAGATTGAATCGATCGTTGCACTGATAGCATCGATCGTTGCTGGACGATTACAGACAGTTTATGCCAACGCAGAAAACTCGAAGTAATCCGAACTCGAGCTTGCTTAATCTCGGACTAGAGGAACTTGGACGTCTAGAAAGGACTAACAGGAGAGAAAAGAGAGAGAGAATGGTACGAGAACGTTTGATCTTGATACCGGATGCTGAAGGTACCCTGAGGGACCAAGATGACAACCTGTACAATGCTGTTGGGCATCGGGTTGATGCTGAAGGGAATGTTATCCCTGATCCTCCTGAGCAACAGGAGCTGAACCGAAACCAGGGTCAAGGACAGGCCCAAGGTAGAGAGATGGTGGTTCATGAGAGGACACTAGCTGATTATAACAGACCTGATGAGTTTCATGCAAACCGAGCAGCTCTAGTGCTTCCTGCTTTTGAGAGGAATGATTTTGAGGTAAAAACCATCTACTACCAGCTGATGAGACAGATTGCTTTTCATGGTCTTCAAACAGAGCAGCCTATGGATCACATTGACAAGTTTGAGGACATAGTCACTGGCATGAAGTATGAAGGAGTATGCCCGGACTATCTGTTCCTTAAGCTATTTCCGCACAGTCTTGCTGGAGACGCTAGTGCATGGCTGAGACAACTGGCACCTGGTCAGTATACTACTTGGACAGCCTTAAAGAGTGAGTTCCTGCGTCACTTTTATGATGATGCACGCTCGGATCAGTCCAGACAGGACATACTCACATTTTCCCAAGGAGCTGTGGAGCCCTTGAAGACTGCCTGGATGAGATTTAAGCAGTATCAGCGTGACTGTCCACACCATGGATTCACAGAAGTACAGCTGATTGGTATCTTCTTCAGAGGCATAGATCTTCCTTATCAGACTGCGCTGGATAACTCCAGTAATGCTAATTTCAACACCAGGACTCCTACACAAGCTGTGCAGTTGATTGGGAACCTTATTAACAGCTACAGTTGCAAATCTATGGATGAAAAGAGGAAGAAATCCGGTGGAAGTATAGAGGATTCTAACATGACTGAGATTAGATCCAGGCTAGATACAGTTTACAATCTCCTGACAAGTAAAAAAGCTGTCCACTCTGCCCAAGATATAGAGGTGATTCAGACTGAGGAGGACACTCAGGAAGAAGAAGTGAATTACATGGGAAGTTCTAGTTTCCAAAGCAATAGATTTAGAAATCAACAGGGAAACAGATTCTCAAATGGAGTTCAACAAAGTGGTTTTAAGAAAGCCAATGAGTCTGATAGTAAAATAGAGATGATGCTAAGACAAATGATGGAGAATCAGACTAAGTATGCAGCAGATGCTGATGCAAAGATGGATACAATCTACATGGAGCTGAATGGGAAGTTTGAAAGTTTGAACACGCACATGAAAGAGCTTGATGCTAGGGTTGCAAAAACTGCTGGACATGCTCAAAGGGAAGAAGGATATCTCCCGGGGAGGACTGATGCCAATCCTAAGTACCAATGCAATGCCGTGACATTAAGAAGTGGTAAGGAGCTGTCATCTGGCGAGAAAAAGCAGTTAAGCGTTGAGGAACTCGTGGAAATTGAGGAATTGGAGGATGAGATACGCGATATTCGCCGAGCATCGATCGATGCATCTCAGCAGCGATCGTTGCCAAGCGAAATAAAGGAACCGGAGGTCGTAACAAAGTCGCCTAGCATCGATCGGTGCAATAAAGGCAACGATCGACACAAGGTGACTGCAGAAAGTTCGAATGCTGAAAACCCAAAACAGTCGGCTGAAAGAGTATACAAGCCTAAGATACCTTATCCCAAGAACCCCAGAAAAGCTAAGAATGATAGGCAATATGCAAAATGGAAGGAGTTCATAAGAAAGGTAAAGGTTGAAGTACCTTTGTTGGATTCCATTGAAACTTCCCCCATGATGAAGAGATGCCTCAAGGATGCAATTTCTGGTAAATGGTCTGATGAAGAAAGTATAATGATGCTCAATGAAGTATGTAGTGCAGAGGTTCAAGGTAGAATTCCAGAGAAATTGAAAGATCCGGGCAGCTTCGTGTTGGATTGTGCTATCTATAAGGAGAGGTTCGAAAGATCCCTATGTGATCTTGGCTCCAGTGTAAATCTAATGCCCCTTTCTGTTGCTAAAAGACTGGGGATGACAGATTTTATACCAACTAGGATATCACTGGTTCTGGCAGACAGATCAGTCAGGATTCCAGAAGGAGTAATAGAGGATGTGCCTATAACAGTTGGCAAGTGCGTAGTCCCAACTGATTTTGTGGTTCTACAGTATGGACAGGAGCCAAAAGACCCATTGATTCTAGGCAGGTCTTTCTTAGCAACAGCTGGTGCGATGATTGACTGTCAAGGAGGTAAGATAATCCTGAATGTGGTTGATCTGAAGATGAGTTTTGACATGAACAAACTGGTGAAGAGACCGACCATCGACGGGCAGACCTTTTATGTGGACACATTGGGTGATTTGGCTGCAGAGTACTTCCATCAATCACATGCTGAGGACCCACTAGAAAGGGCTTTACTAAGTTCTATTTTGGAGTTGGAATACCTGCAGGACGAGCCTGCGATGTGCTATACAAGATTAATGGATTCTGTCGAGGTTGCAATGCAAGTAGAAGTGTCTGACGCGGGACTGCAACGATCGATACCAACTAAGCAACGATCGTTGCAAGTCAACAGAGACTGGGCAGAGGAAAAAGCTCCGAAAATAGATCTGAAACCACTTCCATCCGGGCTAAGGTACGCATTTCTTGGACCAAATTCAACTTATCCAGTGATTGTCAACGCTAGTTTAAACAACGCAGAGCTCACTTTACTGCTAAGCAAGCTGCGCAAGCATCGCAAAGCTCTTGGCTATTCCCTTAATGATATTTCAGGTATCTCACCGGAGCTGTGCATGCACCGGATACATCTTGAGGATGAGTCCAAGACATCAATCGAACATCAGAGGAGACTTAATCCTAATCTGCAGGAAGTAGTCAAAAAGGAGATTATGAAACTCCTTGACGCTGGAATTATATATCCTATCTCTGACAGTGATTGGGTGAGTCCAGTCCATGTAGTGCCAAAGAAGGGCGGTGTTACAGTTGTGAAAAATGAGAAGAACGATCTGATACCTACTAGGACCGTGACTGGACACAAGATGTGTATAGACTACAGGAAGCTTAATGCTGCTACTAGGAAGGATCATTTTCCTTTGCCTTTTATTGATCAGATGCTCGAAAGGTTAGCAAATCATCCTTACTACTGCTTCCTAGATGGCTACTCAGGTTTCTTTCAGATTCCCATCCATCCGGAGGATCAGGGAAAGACCACCTTTACTTGTCCATATGGGACTTTTGCTTACCGTAGGATGCCTTTTGGACTCTGCAATGCACCAGCCACTTTCCAGAGATGCATGATGTCCATATTCACAGATATGATTGAGGATTTTATGGAAGTATTCATGGATGATTTCTCAGTATATGGATCATCCTATAATGAATGCTTAGATAATCTGTGTAAGGTTCTGAAAAGATGTGAAGAGAAGCATTTAGTTCTTAACTGGGAGAAGTGTCATTTCATGGTCAGAGATGGCATTGTGCTTGGGCATAAAGTGTCCGAAGCAGGAATAGAGGTGGACCGCGCCAAAATCGAGGTAATGACGAACCTGCAGGCACCTGATTCTGTTAAGTCTATTAGAAGCTTTCTTGGACATGCTGGTTTCTATAGACGGTTCATTAAGGATTTTAGTAGGATTGCTAGGCCACTAACTGCTTTGCTGTGTAAAGACACCAAATTTGAGTTCACTGCAGATTGTCAAACTGCATTTGAGCAGATCAAGCAGGCATTAGTGAGTGCTCCCATAGTTCAGCCACCGGATTGGGATTTGCCTTTCGAGGTAATGTGTGATGCAAGTGATTATGCTGTGGGAGCTGTTCTTGGACAAAAGAAAGATAGAAAGCTTCATGCTATCTATTATGCCAGTAGGACACTGGATGATGCACAAAGAAACTATGCAACTACAGAGAAGGAATTGCTAGCAGTTGTCTTTGCATTTGAGAAATTTCGCTCTTATCTTGTTGGCTCCAAGGTGATTGTACACACTGATCATTCAGCACTGAAGTATCTGATGCAGAAAAAGGATGCTAAGCCAAGACTGCTGAGATGGATCTTGTTGCTTCAGGAATTTGATATTGAAGTGAGAGACAAAAAAGGGGTTGAGAATGGAGTTGCTGATCATCTTTCGAGGATGCTAGTAGAGGAGGACGTGCCAATTAATGACTACTTGCCTGAAGAAAACGTCAATATGGTTGGGACAATCTGTGAGACAGATTTGGACAGAATTCTGCATAACTGTCGGATTAATCGCGTTGCGTCGATCGATGCTACATCAGCGTTGATCGATGCATCTATCGGGGCAGTAACGATCGATACACCTGATTGTGACAATCGTTGCAGTGCGGATACAGACACAGAAACGTTTATGGTGCGGATTGGAAAGCATGAGTTCGAGATTTACGCTGTCGCAACAAATGATCGACCATGGTATGCAGACATAGCCAATTATCTAGCTGCAGAGACTGAACCAGATAATCTGAAAGGATATGAAAAGAAGAGGTTCTTCAGAGAACTTAGGAGGTACTATTGGGATGAACCTTACCTCTATAAGCATTGTTCGGATGGCCTTTATAGAAGATGTGTTGATGAGTCAGAGGTTCCAGATATCCTTTTCCACTGTCACGGTTCAGATTATGCAGGACATTTTGCTACATTTAAGACTGTGTCTAAGGTTTTGCAAGCAGGTTTCTGGTGGCCTACAATGTTCGCTGATACTCATTCCTTTATTTCTCATTGTGATGCCTGCCAGAGAAGAGGGAAAATTAGTAGGAAGCATGAGATGCCTCAGAATTTCATTCTTGAGGTTGAGGTTTTTGATTGCTGGGGCATAGACTTTATGGGTCCCTTTCCCTCATCTTATGGGAATAAATTCATATTAGTTGCTGTGGATTATGTTTCTAAGTGGGTAGAGGCAATAGCCAGTCCAACCAATGACTCTTCAGTAGTCATTAAGCTGTTTAAATCTATCATATTCCCTAGATTTGGAGTACCCCGGATAGTAATTAGTGATGGAGGATCTCACTTTATTAATAAGGTTTTTGAGAAGCTCCTGAAGAAGCATGGAGTGCATCACCGAGTTGCTACTTCTTATCACCCACAGACTAGTGGACAGGTAGAGGTTTCTAACAGACAAATCAAGGAGATCTTGGAGAAGACAGTCGGGAAGACAAGGAAAGATTGGGCAACTAAGCTTGATGATGCTTTATGGGCCTACATGACTGCATTTAAAACACCATTAGGGACTACTCCATTCCATTTGCTGTATGGGAAAGCATGTCATCTGCCAGTGGAACTTGAGCACAAAGCAGCATGGGCTGTAAAACAGATGAACTTTGACCTCAAACCAGCTGCAGAGAGGAGATTGATACAGCTCAATGAGTTGGATGAGATTAGACATCTTGCCTATGAGAACTCAAAGCTGTACAAAGAGAGGACTAAGGCTTATCATGATAAAAAGATTGTTTCTAGACGGTTTGAGCCTAATGACCAGGTACTTCTGTACAATTCTCGCCTGCATTTGTTTCCAGGGAAGCTGAAATCAAGATGGTCCGGTCCCTACACAATAAAAGAAGTGCGTCCATATGGAGCTGTCATTTTAATTGGCAAGGAAGGTAATGAGTTTGCTGTTAATGGGCAGAGGGTAAAACACTATTGGGCTAAGGCCGAGATTCCAAGAGGTCAGATTTTGCCTCTGGATGCTGCACCCTCTACTTGAAAGATCTCATCCGTCCGGTCAAGCTATTGACCTTAAACAAGCGCTGGGTGGGAGGCAACCCACCATTAGGTACTGGTGTTTTTCTTTTTCATTTTTGGTGTTTTTGTTAGGATTTTACGTTTGTTTTTGTTTCTGGTGAGTTTATGTTTGCAGGTCTCGGTTAAATCGCAGTGCAGCGATCGATGCAGTTCTGTATCGATCGTCACAGCACGAAAGGAATCGCATTGCAGCGATCGTTGCGGTCCTGAGCAACGATCGACTATACACGAAAATCGCCAAGTAACGGTCGATGCACTTAGTGCAACGGTCGATGCTTAGCGACAGAGGTAACCCGACAGACATAATTCCACCTTTTCAATTTTTATTTTCTTTTTACCGATCCTTCGCTGGACACTACTGAGGACAGTGTGTCTTAAGTGTGGGGGAGGTGCTACTGACTTATATCTTTCTGTTTTCTTAAGAGTCAGTCCGTTTTTCAAAAAAAAATTTGTTTTATTGAGTCAAAACTGTTTAAGTAAGAAACTATGATTTTCTGAGAAGATTTACAAGACTTGCAGGAACTTAAGTAACCATTGGGATGAAGTTGCAGGATCTATCTATGACTATTAGAAAACTCCATCACAGATCAACCTACTGGGAACACCCACATCACTTCAGGTATCAGAGGATCCTTTACTGACTTCAACCTTAATACTGACTTAGATTTCTCACCTAAGGGCTTGGTATGCTTTATGTCGGATTCCCTGTTAGTTCTGACACAGCCTGTAATTCTGTCCTATTTAGTCCCCTTCTCCCCTTCTGTAAAGTAAAAAAAAAAAAAATAATAAACTGAGGATGAGTTAGTAACTCCGAAGTGGTCATGAGAATAGTAGCAAACACTATTATCTCTCATGTGATCCATGGAATGTGTCCAAAGTACACCCCATAACGGGAAGAACACTGATAAAATAAAATAAAATGATACCCAGTGGGGAAAAATCAGTTGTTAAAGAAGGGAAAGAGAAGAAAGGGACAAGAGAAAGATAGTATGGTGGTCTAGAGCTGATAAGGTAAGAATCCATGTGCCTTTAGATCGATACTCCTTAGGTGAGACCGCACTTAAATACTTGCAGAAGTCAGTAGGGAGCATTTGAATGCTTGAATGTGATTGTGGAGTTTACCTAGGACAGTTGCTAAGTGTGGGGGAAGTACATTGTGGTCTTGATATCCTGTGATTGATTCTTGCAGTGGTTTACTAAGGGGAATCTGAGTATTGTAGCTTCTAGGATGAAATGAGTTTCTGAAGAGTTTTCAAACCTCTTCACCATGTTTTAGTTCTCTGTTTTGCTTGAGGGCAAGCAAAGGCTAAGTGTGGGGGAGTTGATATATCATGGTTTTTACTAGTTTTAGACCATGATATAAGTGTGTTTTTAGTGTCTTTTGTCTTTGTTTAGAGTCTTTTACAGGTATAATCAGGTTTGGAGCTGAATTGGAGATAATGGAGCATTTTGGAGATTTTTGGAGTGATTGGCCGAGAGATAGAGTTCACTGTCCGAAACAGAGGAAGGTGTCGATCGTTGCACTCTAGCAACGATCGATGCACCAGCGAGATGGGCCAAAAACTCGGCGGTTTAAAAGAGTGAAGAATTTGCACTTTGATCCAGAAGTTCCTGATATTTACAAAGAAGCCCTTGGCCGAGATTATGCCTATATAATAGAGTTTTTAGAGTTTTTATTAGATACGCTTTATACTTTTTACCATACACTTTGATAATTAAGAGCAGAGGATTTTAGAGCTTTTTGGGGCTGATCTGAACCTGTTACATCATCTGTATTTGGAGAAGATTTCGAACCCCTTTTACTCTTATTCTTTTATGCAATTTATTCATTCTATGATTATGTTTTCATTATCTATGTCTGAGTAGATCCATAGTTAGGTTTAGGGTTTCTCACATAGGATTTCATGACTTGCTAGACTTGTTCAAA
Organism: Orychophragmus violaceus; assembly: GCA_030180135.1. Classification (NCBI taxonomy): domain Eukaryota; kingdom Viridiplantae; phylum Streptophyta; class Magnoliopsida; order Brassicales; family Brassicaceae; genus Orychophragmus; species Orychophragmus violaceus. Next base: position 63,961,888 of record CM058238.1, on the reverse strand, counting down.
TTCAGTTAAGGATTCATAACTATACCTGTTCTTCAATTTAATTGTGCTTAAAGCTAGTTCTAACCTGATCAATTAGAATCTAGATCTTAGGTTGCTAAATACGTCACGGAAGTGGGGTTTAGGAATCTGAACTAATTAAATTGGGCAATTAAACTTTGCGCAAACGGAAGTTTGGTTTAGGATAATTGTGAACATATCAAACTTGGACTTATTGCTAGTTTAATCTGTTAGTTCTCGCAAACAAAAGTTTGGTTTGCTGCACTTAGACTTAGAGAATTATCGCAAAGGAATTTGGTTAATTCTACATCTGTGTTTTGAGTTCTAGAACCGTTCTTAATTAGATCCTTGCTGAATGAACTGTCTGCTTGTCTGATTTCCTGAGAATACCCTAGGCTTGACGCTTTTAATTACTTGCTTCACAACCGTTAATCTCTGTTACTGATTTACTTTCTCGCACCGCAATCTATTTCATTCACTACTTGCTTATTTCTAGTATTTATTCCTACAGTTTGATTCTCTTGAGACCAAGTGTCCCTGTGGATTCGATAACCCTATATACTACTTTGACATTGCTGTTCACTTGCAGTTTAGTATAGGGAAAACTTAGAACCTATCAAGTTCATGAGTTGTGATGGAAGGATTGATACCTTTCATGTCTTTCACCGACCAGGCGAAAGGCGACAAGTTTTGCTGAAGGAATGCGATCAAATCGTTCTTAATATCGTTTCGTAATTCCGCTCCGATTCCCACGCATTTGCTTGAATCAGAATCGTCAATGATGATTTGCTGAATGAGTTCCCTTTCTGGGCCTCTTTTGCCTTGCTCCGTGTTGATCATGCACGATGGTACTCTCATCTTGTGTTCTCTCATGAAACATGACCGACTTGCCCTCTAACATCCCTTAACTGTTTGAATTCCCTTGGGCGAAGGGAATTTGTGGCACTGATGATAGGTCGAGGATACTGCCTTCATGCTGTATAGCCAGGGTGTGCCGAGAATAGCGTTGTAAATAGTCGGCTTGTCAATGACATGGAACTTTACCATTTTGTTGACTCCACCAGCATGAACAGGCAACTTGATTGTTCCGATTGTGTACGTCGTCTCGCTCGTGAAACCAGTGAGCGACTTGGCTTTTGCTTGATATCTTCTTCTTTAATTTCCATCCTTTTCAGTGTATCCAAGAAGATCAGATCAATAGAGCTACTTGTATCAACCAGGATCTGAGATACCTGACAGCTTCCAATGAGGATCTCGACCACCAACGGATTGTTATGAGGATAATGAGTTCCCCAGAGATCTTGATCAGTAAAAATAACGGGGGGCTCGTAAGAGACGATCGGCTGAGGTGCATTTTGTGCGGCCAGTGCCATGCGCTCGTATCCTCTGATTGACCGGACCGAGTCATTTACCGGGATTAAACCGCTCATTATCATGTTAATTCTTCGCACGACTTTAGGGGCGTCTCCTTCCTCTTCCTCCTGGTCATCACAGTCGCGTTTCAAAGCTACGCTCTTAATGCGGCATTTCTTTTTCCCTTGTTTAGGCGACTGATCACCGGCCTGTTCTTCTCGGCTTCGTTGTGATTCTTCTCTCAATTCATCGATAGACGCCTTAATCATACCGTTCTTGAGTCGGGCATATAGCGCATATTTAAGGGTCCGCCATGCTGAAGTGTTATGCGAGGTAGTGTTGTGATACTCGCAATACTTTTCTTCTGACTCGGAGGCGGTTTGCGGTGTTGTATCCTTGTCCTCCTTGCTCCACTTGTTCCAAGGTTTGGACGGACGTTGACTTCCAGAGTTGCCAACCACCATCGTTGCCTTCGTTCCTTTTTCATAATGTTGTCTCGGCTCTCGATCTTCCTTCTTATCGGTTTGCTTAGTGGAGCCAAATTTCTTAGCCAAGGCCACTTTTTGTTCATCAAACTCGATAAATTTGTTTGCTCGATGAAGGGCATCCTCGATGGTCAGCGGCGGGTTGAGAACCAGATCTTGGTAGAAGGGGGTTTCATGCCGTACGGCGTTTGTTAGAGCCGCGATAGTAAACTTATCCGGGCCTCCGCGTGTGTGATTGTCGCCTTGAAGCGATCTATGAAGGCTCGCAGTGTTTCTTTCTTCTCTTGCGACATGGACATTAGTGTGTTCAGCGAGGTATCCTTGTTTACGTATGCGAAGTGATGTCTTACAAATGCCCGCGTCAGGTCGGAGAAGCTGTCGATTGATTCAGGCGGGAGCCGAGAGAACCAAGTCAATGCGTCTCCTTCTAGAGTTTCAGCGAATAGCTGGCAAAGGCCGATATCACGTTCATTTGTTGACGAGAATCGTTCTTTCGCCGCCATAATCTTGAAAGTAGTCAAGTGAGAAGCGAGATATTTTGTACCGTTGTACGTTGGTAGTTTGAGTTTTTCCTTCTGACGGACATACGTATTTGTGATATGTGAAGTGAAAGGCGTCCTCTGAGTTTCCTCGATGATTCGGTAAATTTCTAGGGCGGATCCTTTGACGCTGTGAACCTCGACCTTGAGTTCCTTGAGGGTATCTCTGAATTCGGTCAACTGTTTCTCGACCCGGCTATGGTTTTCCCCCCAGACAGGCGTTTCGTGGACTTCCTCGTGGGATGTGCCTCGCTTGTGGTGATGGTGATCCCGGCACGAGTCATGCTCTCGATGCGAGCTTCTTCTGCATGTGAACCCCGGTCGTGCCGAGATTCGTGCTTGTTTCGTTCATATTCATCATCTAGTCTCTATGAGGCGAGTATCGCTCGTGATGCGAGCTGTCTTGTTTTTTGACGTGAGTCCCGCTTGGGTTCATCCGAGTCCCGTTTTCAATGTGAGCCTCGCTCATGCTTATCCTCTTCATCTCGCCCTCCGTGTGAGTCTTTCTTGGGTTCGCTGTCCAGATCTTTCTCCTGGTACAGATCTCCTTCAAGCGTATCGTAGATCAGTCGTCTAATGGCGTTTTCCTTTGCCTTAGGAGGGATAACACGTTTGGATTTCCTCGACTGTTGATCGGAGCAAATTTTGTCATGCTCGGTCTGTAACTGGTCGATTCTTTCCGAAAACTCTTTTAGAAAATCGTTCTGGGAATCGATTTTGGCCATCAGAGTGGCTAGAACGGAGTCTTGGTCGACTTGTTATGCCATATCGTCGACTGGCGGGATATGAACACCGTCTCTTTGGGTTTTTCCAGACTTGGAACCTCGTGGCGGTTTGCCGTTGAGTGCTCCGGTCTCTTCATCGTCGTGATCACTTAGTTCGGGATCACTTCCTTCACAATGAACCCTGGGTTTGCACCTGGGATCGATGTTGTCGTTGTTCCCAGACATCTCGTGTTCAAAATTTTCTTTCAGAAATCCCCACAGTCGGCGCCAATTGTTGATTTCGTAACTCGGCCTATCCAAAGATAGAAAGAATTTTAGGGTTTCTTGAGGGATTCTAAATGAAGAGTTTCAAAACTCGGCGAGAATGAATAGGAATTAGGGTTTCGTTAGGTTTCCGGGAAGAAACAAAGCGGCTGAGAAAGATGTTTAGATCGTCGGAGAGTAATTAGGTTAAATCGGCTTTTTTGCTAAGAACTCTCAAAAAATTGTATTGAAAATCGGATGTGTTTATTGAATAATGTGATGCCCTTATATAGGCTTACAACGTCGGTTTAAAAGAAAACGGAAAAACTTAGAGATAAATCCGAATCTTTCCTAATATCTCGGCTTGAATGTCTTCGAGTAAATCTCTTTACTCTGCGTGTTTACCGTGCGCTTTTCTTTTCTTTTCTTCTCTTCTCTTCCTTCGTAACCCTAGTTACACTGTCGCTGGGCCGAGCCGTGATTATTCGGACTAAGACTTATCTTGACTTTCCTTATTGGGCTGACCTAAATTCCTGAATAGGCCTTTTGAAAAAAGTGCTAATCTTGACTCCAACACATATCACCACTAATGTATTAGATCCTATCAAAACTCTGTAGTTAAATATGTTTGTGCGAGAATAGTATTAAAAAGGATGACCTCCTAGGAAGTTTTTGTGTTGGCACACCTTTATTAAAATTAAGCAAAAAAAGTTTAACAAAAAATTGTTCTTTTACTAAGTTGTCAACTGATGTGTATTGGTGTTTCTGTATTAATAGGCATACTTAAACTTTTTTTTTTTTGAAAGCGCATACTTAAACTTTTCATTAGCAATTTTTGTGAGCATTTTAAAGATACTTAGTTTTTTCTGTTGATAATAATTTATTAGCAATTTAGTTTATGTGAAATAACGACATTGCCGAAAAAATAAATGTGAGAGAAAATAATCAAATAATCAAATGATATAAAGCAACATGTACAAATAATAAAACGATTACCAAATTATCGATAGAGTTTAATGTTTTTTAGTTGCAAAAAAAAAAAAGTTGAATGTTTTTTTTTCCCGATCTATTTTTTTTTACATATTTGATCTATTATATTTGTTCAATATCTAACTTAAGAATCACAAAATATTTAGTTACAACTTCACAAATAACATTTTCTGTTTCAAATACTTTTATTATTATAGACATATTATTTCCATATGTATAGTTATTCATTTATGCACATACTAATAGTTATACCGGGCATAATTCTGTACATGTTCGGATTTTGAACATGATATGACGATTGGCCATAGAACAATTCTTTAAGAAATACACTAGATTTTGACCCGCATTTAGAAAGTGCGGGTTTAATTTTCTTTACAAATTTTACTTTTTATTCATTTTGTTAATAGTAGTTTAGATTTTTAATTATGTAATCTAATTTTGATTATAATTATTTAACCAGCATTATAAACAGTGAGTTAGCAATTTAGTTTTTTTTTATAAATGAATTATGTGTTATTTGGAGAAGATATATCGTAAGGATTAAGATATTAAAATAACGATTTAGCATTATATGTTTTAATCTGTGTTGTATCCTAAGATCATGGTTTGGAAAATATATATATGGCCCTGTTCTTTTAATCGTCGCTACTTTTAGCGACAACGACCAACTAATATAAAAAAATAGAAGTAGACACGTCAGCAGCATCTTAAAATCAGAAGTTCAAAAGTAGTGAACTCCATAGCCAGCTGCAGCTTAACACAAATTGAGAGTCGCTGTAAATTTCAGCGATGATGAAAATGGCTCAAAAGGCGGTAGCGACAGTCGCAAGCAGATTCATTAAAGCAACAAAAGTAAAAATTTCTCTCTCACGTTTGTTAATTTCTCATCGCTGTCGCAGTCGCAGCGTTGAGCAAAAGAACATGGCTTATATATATATATATATATATATATATATATATATATACATATATGAAAACAACTATTGTAAAAGTTATGTGGTATAGGTTTAATTGTTATTATATTTATCTAAAAACTTATTTTATAAAACACATGTTGTAGTGGTATATATAATTTGCAAATTTGATGGAACAACCCGTTAAAAACTTCATTCAAACATAAAACATAACTTGACGCTTCAAATATTTGAATAATATAAATATGAAATCATTTTAATATTTTTATTAAGTTTAAAATATATCAACTGAAATTATTTACTATATGTATACATATATATATATGTATATATATTTTAAACTCATGCAAATTTTTTTTAGAAAATTTATAATCGAAATTGGCTAATTAGTTTTTCAACCCGTTTAATTATTTAAATATTTTTCAGTTTGATGGAAAAACCTGCTAAAAATTACAATCGTAAAAACATCAATCGTAATATGTATATATATATATATTTGAAACAAAATAAAAAGATATTAAAATATATTATAAATATATTTTGAATTAAATCATAAATTAGAGAATATTAATTTATATATATAATAGTTGATGTATAAATTATTAATTATATTTATCAATTAATTTGTTTTGATTTTAATTAATTAGAAAAATGAGACCCATTATATTTTGATTGTTTGGCTACATGTTTAATAATTGTCTTGTTTGGAAACTTGGATTGTAGAGAAAACATTATATTCCCTAATTAACCTTAATGAAATTTAATTAAATCATTAATATGCAATTGCATAAATTGTAATAAACACATGAACTAAAGATTAATTTTCTTTTGACTCTAATTTTTTAATAGTATTGATTTAGGCGATGAATGGAGACAGCGGGGCAGGACGGTTTTTCAAAAACCGCAATACAGATCATGTAATAACACCAATCATGTCATTTATATTACCAAAGCGTTATTGTCCAGAAAAACGCACTTGCCCACTCCAAAAAAATCTTTTTGTTTGTTCTTTAATTTTTAAATAACGCACATACATCGAATAATATGTGGTTTTCACTTTTTCATGTGCGTTTTTCATTTTAATATTATTATATTATTATTATGTAATTTAAAATACCTAAAATTCTTTCTAAAATCATATATTTAATTCAACTAATTTATACAACTCTACCTAAACTACCTAATTACCCGGAAGTTTACCCAAATTATTCGATTTTTTTTATAAATTATCCGAACTTAACCGAAAATAAAAATTGAATCCAATTTTTTTGGATATTAAACCGAACCAAACCCGTTGAACTAAACCAAATCAAATACAAATTTTGATTTTTAGATGAGATTATATTATAAGTTCAGTTTGATGTGGTAGATTAAAACAAATTAGCTATTAGTTCGACAGTTGATTAGTTTAGTTTTTCAAAAAAAAATATTAAACTAAATCATGCCAATTTATAATAAATTAAACCAAATTTAAATCAAAATTTGAACCGAATTATATGAAATAATTGAATTTAACTAAAATTAGAAATTTACCGAACGAATCGAACCAAGCCAATCTAAAATAACCGATTTTATCAAAATTATTCAAATGAACCAAATTTATTCAAAATAAACTAAAATTTATTAAAATTCTACTAAAAAATCGCACTTGTCCCGCAAATCATTTTTACCAATCAATGTATATATTTCACACCGCTTTTATACAAACCGCTTTTAACCCGCAAACCGCATGTACCGCAGTTGAACCGCACCGCACTTTAAAACCGCTTTTCCCGCACAACTAAAACCGCGGTTACCAAGTGGCGAACCGAAAATTTATACAGGATGTTCACGTTTCGGCGTTTCAGCGTGGATTGATGTTTTATCGTTTCTAGGCGTCTAAGGTCTGGATTTTGGTAATCTTCTTTTGTTTCCATTTTTTGGGTTTTAGAGGTTTCGAATTTAGTCTTCCCGAGTGTTTTTCTAGTCTAAACAAGATCATAAGTTCCATAGGTTACAAGATTTTAAGGACTCGTAAATCAAATTTTGAAAATTCATAAAAATCAAATTTATCAAACTGATCCCAAAAAGTTCATGATCATATTTATCAAATTTTGAAAATGATTTGTTTAAGAAAAAAATTTCTCGAAGAACGAGATATTCAACATACAAAACCTTTTAAAAAAATTAAAATTTTCTAAAAATATTTTACAAAGGCATCGAGAAAAGAACTTTAAATATATACATATTGGTTTAGTATAATTTAGTATTAAACAAATATAATCTGAGATATGTAGATAAGAAGGATGGTTTATGGGTAACAAATATAATCTGGCGGTTTTCGGAGGATAGGACTGTTATGTGGCTTGTTTATTCACCCTGCTGGCTAGATAGCTATTATGTTATACAAAATTTGGGTACTATTTGGAGCAGGGTGCAACTGAACTGGTGTTTAAATGCTGATGTAACCAATCACATTGTTTTAAGTAGACGAATATGTACTGGAGGGGGTGTTTTTTCAAAATTCCCTGTGATTTGGAGTCCGGTTAACAATGGTTCTCGAGTTATATACAATCTGGTTATCTATATCTTTTTGGAACAGGAGACCAATTGGTTAAGGAGGCTTCAGATACTGGGATGGTGTTTTGGTCATTCAATGTTATTGGATTCAAGTGATGAACTAGGGTGGAGTTATGGGAGAAAAGGTATACCAGGATCATGTCTGAGGCTTTATGGAGTATGTCTATTTCTTTATCAAAATATACCGAGGGAGAGCACAATGGTGAATAACAATATGGTTTGGCAAAAGCCTATGATGGATAGTATGCTTCCACAACGGTTAGCTCTACATCAAGAGTGGAGGTATTATGTTTATGGAACCTCCTTGGGTGATTGCTTTAGGGTAATGTGGTGGAAGTGGGAGTTTAATATGGTTGAAAGACAAGTGATTCAAGAAATTGTGTATAATAAGACAACAGTGATTGTGGACACTGAAACAAAGGTATATTTCTGGAATCTAATTATCCTTTGTGTTTTGAGGAGTCGTAAGCCTATGAGGCTGGATATGAGGAAGGTTAGTACAAGGATAAAATTTTCCCAGATTGAGGTGGTTTTAACAGTAAAAGCAAAACAAGATTTCATTGGGTCTAATTGTGGTTATGCTACTGAATATTTCTACAATTGGAGAACCACAGATTATAAATGGTGCGTGAGAGATGTGGCCCATTGGGTGTGGACCCGAAAGAGGATTATTTTCAGGTTTATACAGTGGTATAATAGTACCCAAATACACTTTAATGATAATTATTTAGGGGGTTTTGGCTTTGGAGACGAATTAAGATATATTTCACAAAAGAAGACAACAGAAGTAGGAGATGACAAAATATATGGTATACATTCTGATCGATGGTGGTTGAAAAGAAGAAAGGTTTATTGGTGGCGTTGGTTGATAAGTGTAAAATTGAGGTTTATTAATATTATGGTACCAAGGATGCTGACGGAAGAGCCCAGATCAGATGGGGGGGCTCGAGTGTCTTGTGGGTATATTATTATCATTGTGAAGGTGAAAGTCTTTCGGTCAAAGAAACATATTCGATATAGTGTTGAGATGATATTACATCCAATTACTTCGAATATGGAAATTTGGTTTCACATAACTTTGTAAAATGAAGATTTTAAGTTGGAATTGCCAGGGCTTGGGGAATAAATGGACGATTGGTTATCTGAGAGAAATAGTATACAAGAATAAGCCCAAGTTTCTTTTCTTATCAGAGACAAAACAACCTTTTCTTTTACACAGCAATTTATGGGTCATTTTGGATATGACAAGATGCATACAGTTGAACCGAGAGGAGCCAGCGGAGGACTGGTATTATATTACAATAACTCGTCAGATGTAAACATCACTTTCGCAAGTAACAGGATAATTGACATTGAAGCAGATGTTAAAGGACATAGAGTTTCAATATCCTTTGTCTATGGTGATCCAGTGCAAAAACTGCGGGAGCAAGTTTGGGAACGATTGACTCGTATGGGTGTGGTGCGGACAAGGCCATGGTTCATAATAGGTGATCTAAATGAGATCACGGGCAATCACGAAAAGCAAGGGGGATCATTCAGGCACGCCTCGTCCTTTGTTTCTTTCAATAATATGATCCATGATTGTGGCTTGATCGAATTCCCGTCCTTGGGAGACACATTATCTTGGAGAGGCAGAAGGGGTAAACAATTAATTAGGTGCAAACTGGACAGGGCTCTAGCCAATGAAGACTGGCACACGCTTTTTCCATTCTCTTTTGTAGAATATCTGGGAATGATTGGGTCGGACCACCGGCCGATTGTAGCCTCCATTGAGGATAAGATTCACAAGCGACGAAGTCAATTCAGATTCGATAAACGATGGGTGGGGAAAGATGGTTTAATGGAAACAATTAAAATGGGTTGGGAAGGTCCGCATGACAATAGTGCGGAAAATTTCTATGAAAAGATTGGCAGATGTCGACGGGAACTATCGCGATGGAGGAAAAATAATCCTCAATACAATAAGGATCATATGTATGAGTTACAAAAGGAATTGGATGAGGCCCAGAAAGATGATACTAAAACACACGAGGAGGTGTTGGAGATTTCCAATAAATTGAAACAGGCTTACATAGATGAGGAACAATATTGGCAACAAAAGAGTAGAAATTTGTGGAACACTTCGGGTGACAGTTATACAAAATTTTTCTTTGCATTAACAAAGCAAAGGCGGGCAAGGAATAGAATTGTAGGACTACACAATACCTCAGGAGACTGGGTCACAAAAGACCACGAAGTGGAACGAGTAGCGGTGGAATATTTTGAAGAACTATTTACAACAACTAATCCACATGCTTTTGAGGATTTTTTACAGGAAGTTCCGGTATCAATCACAACTCAGATGAACGAGAGACTTATGGTATTAGCAACCGAGGAAGAGGTGAGGCAAGCACTGTTTATGATGCATCCAGAGAAAGCTCCGGGACCAGATGGGATGACAGCCCTATTTTATCAGCAATCGTGGTCAATTGTGAAAGATGATGTTGTACGACTGGTTAATGATTTTCTTCAGGAGGGAGAACTGGATACAAGGCTGAATATGACGAACATCTGTCTGATTCCGAAGACAGAAAGACCAACCAGAATGACAGAATTGCGTCCAATCAGTCTATGTAATGTGGGTTATAAAATAATTTCGAAGGTTCTATGTCAAAGACTGAAGCGATTACTACCAAGGTTGGTTTCCGAGACGCAATCTGCCTTTGTTGCTGGTAGGCTGATATCAGATAATATCTTAATAGCACAGGAGATGTTTCATGGTCTACGGACAAACCCATCTTGCTGTTGGAAGTTTTGGTTGATCCTGATTCAATTCTCATATTGATATCAACCTAAACATGCATTAGATCTAGGTGTTCTTATTTAGAAACATATGATCTCACCTTTTACCTGTTTGTTTGCAGCGGAATTGATGAACAGGTCAATGATCAGGGAGATACACCGAGAGATGGATCCTCCAAAGGCTCACACACGCAATCACAGGAAACTGGCTGCTAGACCGAGCTGAGATGGGGCGCAGAGAGAGGAGAGAAATCGCGGCTAGGGTTAGGTTCTGGAGAAGGAGACTTTAGCTTTTAGTCATTAAAAGCCTTCTCCTTCCCTTTTGGGCTTTTGGGCCCAATCTGATTAAATTCCATTTAATCAGACCCATTATTCATTCTCTCTTAGTACGACAAATGCCTAGCACTTTTGTCGTACTTCTGCTAAGCCGTTCCATCATTATTTCCTGCTAGCTTAAGCGTGTGACCCATATGGGATCATACAATAAAGGCAATAAGTCCAAGACTTATAGATCATGAGCGGACTCTAGCAAGCCATCATGACCCCCAGCATTGTATGACTTATGTCTGATCACTGACATACTCTTACGTTATAGAGACAGTACAGAGATTTCTGGACACAATTCCAACAATCTCCCACTTGAACTGGAATCTCTGTATTCATAATCCCTTTCGTCTCAATATCTCGATTAGTCATAAGGCAAGATTAGTGTCATCCTTATAAAGCCTAATCTTGTTCATCGGACTCTGATTTGACACTGACAATCCAAACGACTCGGGAAAGTCCGTTTGAGCATGGCCATGCGTTTTCCAGTATTCAAATCTCCGATTGGCCTAGAGATATTCACTCCATTTATATTGGAGGGACAAATCCCATCTTGTTCCATCACTGTGAACTACTCATTTCATGATGTACCCAAACAAGGTCCTTATAGCTATCGCAAAACGATAGCGTTAGACAATGATCAAAGTGCATCAGTCCATATGCAGTCACATGCATGCGAACTCAGGTCTAAGGACTATACTCTATAGTCGTAGTAAGAATCTCTTATGACACAGATATAAATATCCTGAAGAGTTCTTATTAGCGGGTCTTGTCCGGTCGTATGTTCCCAACATACACCTATGTACTGACTTTGATGCCGAGCATCTATGACACACTGAGACTTTGTCATAAGTCACGTATCAATCCAGTCTTACATGGTTGTTGGTGTTCCAATTTCAACAACCTTCGACTAGGGACAGGATGATATAAAACATTTATCAAATATAGGATCTCATGATCAAGCTAAATGACTTCGATGACTCAAGATCAAATCATTTACTTCGATGACCTATAAAATGGTTCATATCATTTTGGAACGATTATTTCATCACAGTTAAAATAATCTTGAAATAATAATTTCATTAAACATAAAATAATGTTTTACAAGAACATATCAAATAACTAAAATAAAGCTCACAAAACTCCCACTCAAATTTAGATTACATTTCAATGTTTCTAATGCCTACAGCTTCAGTCAGGAACTCGAGCTTAGGCCTTGGGAGTGGCTTTGTCAACGGATCAGCGACGTTATCATCTGTCGGAACTCGGCTGATCTTGACTTCCTTTCTATTAATGATGTCACGTATCAAGTGATATCTTCTTTGAACATGCTTGGATTTCTGGTGTGATCTTGGTTCCTTTGCCTGAGCTATAGCACCATTGTTGTCACAAAACAGTGCCAGAGGCTCAGCCGCATCTGGTATCACACCTAGTTCCATAATGAACTTTCGTATCCAAACAGCTTCCTTCGCTGCTTCTGAGGCGGCGATATATTCAGCTTCTGTAGTGGAATCAGCAACGGTGTCCTGCTTGGAGCTTCTCCAACTTACTGCACCGCCATTCAGACAAAAGACATAACCGGACTGTGACCGGAAATCATCTGTGTCTGTCTGGAAACTTGCGTCCGTGAATCCACTGACTTTAAGCACATCACTTCCACCGTACACTAAGAACTTATCCTTAGTATGTCTTAGATACTTCAAGATGTTCTTTACGGCAATCCAATGGTTTTCACCTGGATTTGACTGGTATCTACTCGTCATGCTCAATGCATAAGCAACATCAGGACGAGTACAGATCATGGCATACATGACAGATCCTATTGCAGATGCATAAGGAATATTCTTCATGCGCTCAAGCTCAGCAGCCGACGTAGGGCTCTGCTTCTTGCTTAGCGTTGTGCCATGTACCATTGGCGTGAAGCCCTTCTTGGAATCTTTCATGCTGAATCTTTGTAGGACTTTGTCAATGTATGAGTCTTGACACAAGCCTATCAGCCTCTTAGGTCTATCCCGATAGATCCTAATTCCAAGAATGTATGCGGCTTCACCCATGTCTTTCATGGAAAAACAACTTCCAAGCCAGTCTTTTACAGACTTCAGCATTGGAACGTCGTTTCCGAGAAGCAGTATGTCATCAACATACAGAATAAGAAAAACGATTTTGCTCCCACTAGTTTTCTTATACACGCATTGTTCTTCTTCGTTTCTGATAAAGTCAAATTGCTTGATCGCTTCATCAAAACGAAGATTCCAGCTCCTCGATGCTTGCTTCAATCCATAAATGGATTTATGAAGCTTGCATACTTTCCCAGCATTCTTTGGATCTATGTAACCGTCAGGTTGCGTCATATACACATCCTCTTCCAGAATACCATTCAGGAAGGCGGTTTTCACGTCCATCTGCCAAATTTCATAATCATGAAAAGCTGCAGTTGCTAGTAGAATCCGAATAGATTTCATCATGGCCACCGGTGAATAGGTTTCATCGTAGTCCACACCGTGAACTTGTCTGAAACCTTTTGCCACCAACCTGGCTTTATAAATCTGGACATTTCCATCCACGTCAATCTTCTTCTTGAAGATCCATTTGCACTCGATGGCTTTTACACCAACGGGTAAGTCAACCAACGAAAATACTTGGTTGACCGACATGGAGTCCATTTCGGAATCAGTGGCCTTGCGCCACTTAGAGGAATCTGGGCCCATCATGGCTTGATTGAAGTTCGATGGTTCATCACCATCAATGATCAAAAGATCATGACAGTCAGTCACGAGGAATCCCTGATATCTCTCGGGTTCGTGACGGATCCTCCCGGATCTTCGAACTTCAGGTACCACAGGTTCAGGCTCTACAATTTCTTGTAGATCCTCCTGCTGCTCTTCCTCATTAGGTTGAGCAGTATCCTGTTCATCTTGAATTTCTTCAAGCAGTACCTTACTCCCACTGTCTTTCTTAGAGAGAAACTCTCTTTCAAGAAAGTTGCAATCCCGGGCAACAAAGATCTTGTTCTCGGAACGTAGATAGAAGTAATAAGCCTTGGTTTCCCGTGGATAACCAATGAAGTAGCATTTATCAGATTTTGGTGTAAGCTTATCTGAGATTAATCTCTTTACATAGGCTTCACAACCCCAAATTCTTAGATAAGACAGCACTGGAGTTTCTCCAGTCCATAATTCATATGGTGTCTTTGCTACTGCTTTTGATGGCGCTCTGTTTAGTGTGAACACTGCTGTTAGCAGAGCATATCCCCAAAGGGATATTGGAAGGTCTGTGTGACTCATCATAGATCGAACCATATCCAATAAGGTCCGATTTCTCCTCTCAGACACACCATTCCATTGAGGTGTTCCAGGAGGAGTGAGTTGGGATACAATCCCACACTCTCTCAGATGATCACTGAATTCTTGGCTTAAGTATTCTCCTCCTCGGTCGGACCGAAGAGCCTTAATGCTTTTGCCAAGTTGGTTCTGTACTTCATTTTGGAATTCTCTGAACTTCTCAAAAGATTCAGACTTATGTTTCATCAAATAAACATATCCATACCTACTGAAATCATCAGTGAAGGTAATGAAGTACTGATAGTTTCCTCTTGCATTAGTGGACATTGGGCCACACACATCAGTGTGTATCAGGCCCAATAAGTCACTGGCCCTCTCGTTAAGTTTATTAAAGGGGGCCCGTGTCATTTTGCCCATCATGCAGGATTCGCATTTCTCACATGACTCAAAGTCAAATGAGCCAAGAAGTCCATTCGAATGGAGCCTCTTGATGCGTTTCTCGCTAATGTGCCCTAAACGACAATGCCATAGAAACGTTCGGTTTTCCTCATTAGGTTTAAACCGTTTTGTATTAATGTTATAAATTGGCGCGGATTGATCGAGTATGTAAAGCCCATTCGTAAGAGGGGCAGAACCATAGAACAAATTGTTGCGATTGAAGGAACATAATTTATTCTTAACTGAAAAATCATAACCTTCCAAATCCAACAAAGAAATTGAAATAATATTTCTGCTTATAGCAGGTACAAAATAACAATTATTAAGTTCTAAAATCAATCCCGAAGTTAAAGACAACAAGTAAGTTCCTACAGCTAGTGCTGAAACTTTCGCTCCATTCCCAACTCGTAGTTCCACTTGTCCTTGCTTCAGCCTTCTACTGTTGCTGAGTGCCTGCATATTAGTACAAATATGAGCCCCACAACCAGTATCCATGACCCATGAGGTATTATCAGAAGTAGTTGTATTAACTTCTATAACAAAAATACCTGATGAAGAAGTCTCGAAAGTCTTCTTCTTTAATTCCTTTAGACCTTCCTGGAATTTCTTGCAATCTCTTCTCCAATGCCCCAGTTCTTTGCAGAACCTGCACATGTCAGTTGGCCCAGCTTTGGACTTGGGCTTGGGCTTTGGCGTGTCCTTGTCCGCGACTTGGACACCCTTGGCCTTTCCCTTATCCTTAGCAGAAGACTTCTTAAACCCCTTGCCCTTTTGTACCATAAGTACATTGGGGTCCTTGGCGGGTTTCTTCAAGTTGGGCTCTGCAGTCTTGAGCATTCCGTGAAGCTCAGGCAGTGTCTTACTCAAGCCATGCATGTTAAAGTTCAGAATGAACTGATCATAGCTTGCAGGTAAAGACTGCAGAATGATGTCGCAGGCAAGTTCCTGGCTGATTGGGCAGTCGAGTTTGTGAAGATGATCGAGATAACCCATCATCTTCAACACATGAGGACTCACTGCCGCATTCGCAGCCAACTTACAGTCCAAGAGGTTCTTAACTGTCTGGAACCTCTCGGTCCTAGCCTGCTCCTGAAAAAGCGATTTCAGGCTTGCCATGATCTCGATTGGAGACAACACACTTTCGAACTGCTTTTGCAGCTCTGGAGTCATTGTCACCAACATCAGGCAATAAACATCATTTTCATCTGACGAATGTTTTTCCCAAGCATTGTGCAGAGTCCTGGCAGCATTGGCAAGAGGCCTCTCGGGGAGGGGATCTCGAAGGACATAATCCTTCTTCTCCTGCTTGAGGACCAGCCTCAAGTTCCTTGACCATGTCAGGAAGTTCGTTCCAGTCAGCTTCTCCTTCTCGAGAACAGACCGGATCGAGAATGTGTTTTGAGTGCTTGTAGTAGTCATATCTGAAATATATAAATAAAAAGGTTATTAGTTATATGTTCAAAATGATTAATCTCGTATTAAAGTATAATATGATTAATCATGCATTATATTCAATAACATAAGTTATCCTCAATAGAATATAATGATTCCAAGATCCACATATAACTAAGATCAAAGTGGGCCACTGGCCGTCACCCAACCTTAGCTTATATCGGTAAGCCCTATATCGGCTAATTATATCCGTGATATAACTCTTGGTTGTGAATCTGGGCCCGAGGCCCAATCCACCCTGATGTCTCAAGGCCCGGGACTCCCGATGGCCTAGTCAAGAAAACCGGACTATACAGTCATGTAATCATTAATGTCTGGGACTCCCAATGACATTTATGAATCACAAACCGTCTTACCCACGCAAAAAGCAGACATCCTCACACTGTAAGGCCATGAATGCAATTGAATGGGCTTTGACAGCTGACATAGCCTGGACAAGACATCCAACGCTTGATATTGTTTGAGGTTCGTAGGTTTATTAAAATCATTCCCAAAATAGAAGATTACTATTTCGGGAAACTTTCTATTTATGGAAACCTACTATTTTTAGAAACTTTCTAAAATTGGAAACTTTCTAAAACCGGAAACTTTCTAACTTTAGAAACTTCTTTAAGATCCAAAACCCGCAAATTCAGAAAATTCTATTTTAAGAAACTTTCTAATTATAAAATTTCGGAAACATTAATTTAAAAACGACTTTATAATTTTATAAAATAGATTTTAAATTAATCTGAAGAAAGACTCAATTAACTGGCCCAATTGTTTTAACTTCTTGGCCCGAGGCCCAAGAATTGGTCCATGTCCAAGACATGACCCAATTGTCCAATTAATTGACATAACCGGTCTGGTTCATTAAAACTGGTCTAACCAAGTTTTAATTACTACGATGACCACAATTGTCAACCGGTTATTTACTAAACCGGAATTTCTCAATTTATTTGGTCCAACCAAATCAAATTAGAAATTCCTGGTTTAGGCACTAAATCCAATATTTCTTTCGACATTGGATTTCTTATTCCGGTTTAACCAGATTTAATAAAATTATTAAACCTGTTTATTAAACCGAAACGTTGATTTTAATCAAGTTTTAAACCGAACCATTAACCGAAATCGAACCGGCCCATCTCACCCAAAACCCTAACCGGCCAGGCAAGAGCCGTCCAGCCGCAAGCCGCATGCTCGATCCAAGATCGAGACGCTCGGATTGCCGGACGGGACGCTTGCGTTTTGATCGGGACGGTCGGACGAGCTCGGGACAGGCGGGACGATCGTGGGACGGTGCTGGCCGAGTCATCCACGAGCGAGCCTCGATCCGGACAGCATGAAGCCTCACGCGATCGAGCAAGCATGGCGACGATCGGGACGTGAGAGAAGGCGGAACGGGACGATCGTGATCGGGACGTGATCCGCGATCGCGACGCGATCGATCCATCGATCCGACCCAACCGGCCATTCTCTCGGCCAATCAACAAACCCGAGTCATATAGCTCGGTTTGTGATTTCTGTGTTTGTTTAGAGTTCAATTCTGATTCTTAACTGTTTTATCTTATCAATAATTGATTCAAAAACAATTCTAAACAGATTTAACAACCTAAACAATGAATCTAAAACAAGAAACCTAAGAACCAATGGCTCTGATACCACTGTTGGAAGTTTTGGTTGATCCTGATTCAATTCTCATATTGATATCAACCTAAACATGCATTAGATCTAGGTGTTCTTATTTAGAAACATATGATCTCACCTTTTACCTGTTTGTTTGCAGCGGAATTGATGAACAGGTCAATGATCAGGGAGATACACCGAGAGATGGATCCTCCAAAGGCTCACACACGCAATCACAGGAAACTGGCTGCTAGACCGAGCTGAGATGGGGCGCAGAGAGAGGAGAGAAATCGCGGCTAGGGTTAGGTTCTGGAGAAGGAGACTTTAGCTTTTAGTCATTAAAAGCCTTCTCCTTCCCTTTTGGGCTTTTGGGCCCAATCTGATTAAATTCCATTTAATCAGACCCATTATTCATTCTCTCTTAGTACGACAAATGCCTAGCACTTTTGTCGTACTTCTGCTAAGCCGTTCCATCATTATTTCCTGCTAGCTTAAGCGTGTGACCCATATGGGATCATACAATAAAGGCAATAAGTCCAAGACTTATAGATCATGAGCGGACTCTAGCAAGCCATCATGACCCCCAGCATTGTATGACTTATGTCTGATCACTGACATACTCTTACGTTATAGAGACAGTACAGAGATTTCTGGACACAATTCCAACACTTGCAAGGGTAAATTTATGGCGATAAAAACGGACATGAGTAAGGCTTACGATAGAGTGGAATGGGCTTTCATTGAGAGACTATTGACGAAGATGGGATTCCATGATCAATGCATTGATAGGATAATGCGATGTATAACTACGGTACAATATAGGGTCCTTATCAATGGACAGCCTAGAGGATTCATTGCCCCACAGAGGGGTTTGCGACAAGGGGATCCGCTATCACCTTATTTGTTTATTCTTTGTACGGAAGCTTTGATTGCGAATATAAAAAGAGCGGAACGAGAAAAACGGCTAACGGGCCTGAAGTTGGCAAGAGCATGTCCCCCGATCTCACACCTTCTTTTTGCGGACGATAGCTTATTTTTTTGTAAGGCTAACAAGGAGGAATGTCAGACTATTCTTCATATACTAAAGGACTACGAGGATGTGTCGGGTCAGCAAATTAACTTTGCAAAATCGTCATTGCAATTTGGACACACGGTTGCACCCGAAATTCGTGATGAGGTGAAGGAATTACTTGGAATCACAACGATGGGTGGAATGGGATCATATTTAGGTATTCCGGAGAGCCTGAGTGGACCTAAGACACAAGTTTTTAGTTTCTTGCAAGATAGATTGCACGGAAGAGTCAATGGCTGGACTACGAAGTTACTATCACGTGGGGGAAAAGAGGTTATGATAAAGGCTGTGGCGACGGCATTACCAAATCACGTAATGTCCTGTTATCGCTTACCAAAGAAGATCACCACGAAGTTGACAAGTATTGTCTCGAATTTCTGGTGGAGTACGGGTGGAACAGGTTCAGGCATGCACTGGATGTCATGGGATAAACTTTGCCGAGAAAAGGGAGATGGTGGAATTGGATTTCGAGATTTTCGGGATGCAAATACAGCCTTCTTAGCGAAACAATTATGGAGACTAATTGATAAACCGAACATACTCTTTTCGAAAGTCTTTAAAGGAAGATATTTTAGGAATGCGGGTCCTTTGGACCCAATAAGATCATACTCAGCATCGATTGGATGGCGGAGTATTATATCGGCTAGGCCTCTGGTTAAGAAAGGACTTATCAAAAGGGTGGGAACAGGGAAGTCTATTTCAATTTGGAATGATCCGTGGATACCATCCTATCGCCCGAGACCAGCAACTCAAAGAATGGGTCTTTCAACTACATTGGCAACTGTTGATCAGTTGATTGACCCCCTACACAAAATATGGAACATCCCATTATTGGAGACATTAATAGTACCAGAGGATGTCCCTTTGATTCTGAGTATCCCTTTCAGTCGGACTCATAGACCAGACTCGATGGGATGGTTCCCTACGAAATCTGGAAGATACACGGTAAAGTCGGGGTATCATCTGGAACGGGAACAATTACATAGTGATGGAGTGGCATACATTTTGGAACCAAGCATCAAAAAATTACAAGCCTTCTCGTGGAAAGTCAGGACCTAAGATGAGACATTTTATTTGGCAAGCTCTATCAGGTTGTTTACCAGTGGCAAGAAACTTGAGGGGAAGAGGAATAAGATGTGACACTTGTTGTGTCCGATGTGGAACAGAGGAAGAATCGATAAATCATGTTTTATTTGAATGCCCACCAGCAGTTCAAACTTGGGCATTATCCCACATACCGACAAACCCGGATTTCTTCCCAACGGCAGCTATATACACAAATATGGATTACCTATTTTGGAGATTACCCTCGAATGCGGAGATGCATATTTTCCCCTGGATATTATGGTATATTTGGAAAAGCCGGAATGATATGGTATTCGGTCAGATTGACAGAGGTCCCCAAGAAACATTAAGTTTGGCGGTAAAAGAATTTGCTACATGGAGCGATGCGCAATTAAGCGACGTGAAAGAAACCACACAGAGAATCCCAGATGGGAGGATGGTAGAAAATGGTTGGATACCCACAGGGCAGTGGTGCTTTGTGGATGGATCTTGGAAAGAGGGTGATAAATTTTCAGGACAAGGTTGGATTAGTGGATATGAGAGAGATACAAGTGTTATGATGGGGTCAATGAATATAAGATCCAGTTTATCCGCATTACATGCAGAATTTGAAGCCTTGGTATGGGCTATGGAATGCATGAAGCAACTTGGATATCACCACATCACATTTGCAACAGACTGTTCGGAATTGGTGAAGATAGTGTCGGAACCAGAAGAATGGCCAGCTTTCTCGATTCACCTAGACGAGTTTCAAGCAAGGAAGGATTACTTCTCAACTTTCGAACTCATTCAAGTATCGCGCACAATAAACTTGATGGTGGACAGACTAGCACGGAGTGCACGTCTAAGGTCTTCATATTCAATCCACGTTGGGCCGGAGCCACCAAGCTGGATTAGTGATAAATAGGTTTCAAAGTTACTTTTGTTGACAAAAAAAAAAAAAAAAAAAGTATTAAACAATTTTCAAAAAAGGGTTAAATACTTTAATATTAACCATTTAAGAGACACGATTTAAAATTTCTGAAGAATCTTTACTTTAATATTAACCATTTAAGAGACACGATTTAAACTTTCTGAAGAATCTTTGCTAAGATCTATAAGTAAAGTTTACTATTTCTAAGATCTATGGTTTTACAAGTTCGAACACATAATTAAGAAATGATCAAATGATTAATTTCAATTGCTCTCCTCTTTTGAGTTCATTACAAAGCCATGAAAAATACTTTTACTTCAAAAGTAAAAATTTCAAGCAAAAGAGAGAGACCCTCTTGCTTCAACCAACTCTTTCGAAATCCAACTCTGTTATATCGAGATATTAAATGGAAAGATATAATTCTTCCGGATGAATGGATCCTGGAAGGAGCTATCCGACCAAAACCATCAATGCCTTAAGAGC
This sequence comes from Orychophragmus violaceus, assembly GCA_030180135.1. Lineage (NCBI taxonomy): Eukaryota > Viridiplantae > Streptophyta > Magnoliopsida > Brassicales > Brassicaceae > Orychophragmus > Orychophragmus violaceus. Next base: position 63,940,669 of record CM058238.1, on the reverse strand, counting down.
TCTTATAACCAAATACACGTTTCAAAAAATTGAGAAATTTATGATAAACAGGTAAAACTTTCTTTTGTTAGAAATAACCAAGATCACATTGATGAATATTTATGTGAATCTTTTTCCCTTTCAGAAAATATTAATTTAGGAAGAGTCTCACAACTAAGACAAAGTAATCTAGAGAAATATAAGTGCTCAAAATTTCAACATCGCTTTTCAACATTTGATATTCCAAACTCTTAGTTTACGGAATGAACTCGGCGTGTGCGCATAAACTTGTTTCTTGCAATTGGGCTAGCTGTCATTCTCATGCTCCTTGAATGGATTTTAGCGCTGTATATGCTGTGGAGAATGTGTGATTCGAAAACAGAAGTTGGTTTCTTGAAGTCCATAGGTTCCAAAAAAAAACCATGGTAAAATCAGGCCGGATCCAATTCCAGATAGTGGTGATCAGATTAGCAAAGACCCAGATTTCATACATGCTTCAATGGAGTCGTAAGATAAAGGATTAAAGGGCTCTTTCAAAGCAATGCGGTCACAAACTTCTCCGGCAAAAGGGCAATGGAGATAGAGATGTTATGTTGTTTTAGTTTGCCCACAACGTCTACATTGCAAATTTCCTATCATATCTCTTGCCGAGAGAAAATCACCAACATGGAATGGCTTTTGAATAATCTTCCACAAGAATAGTTTTAGCTTAGGCGAAGCTTTGATGTTCCGAACATTCTTGTTTTGTTCAACTGGTTGTAATGGTTGTAATCTTGTGCAATACCTTGTTTCCTAAAATTGGGTCAACGGGTAGCAGAAATGTCAATGGGGGCACTTATGTAATTTTCAGGAGATGAAGGGTGTTTTGGTAATTTTACCAAAGTGCGAGCCGGAAGTTAAGATATGCCAAATGTTTCTTTTTTTAAATAAAGAAAACATTATGAAGACAAAGAATGGTGGAAACGGACTATAGACGAGTTTTCAGACTATTGGGAAAAGAAACCGATAAAACCGAGAAAACTTATAAAATTCATAACGGGAGCTAAGGGTGTCCGGACGGAGTAATTAAAATTGCTAAATTCATCTAAAATCATCTAGTATCTGATTATGTGTCTTAGAGGATTAATGGAAGCATCTATGGGGTTTTTAAAATATTAAACTCGCAATCGTCAAATTGGAGGAAGCAAGGAATGTAACGGAGTTTGGATCGGGTTGAGCTGATTGGTGCAATGGTTTTTGATCAGATTGAACCCCCAGAGGACAGCTGTCTCCTCTCGCTGTCTCCACCTCTCCCCCCTATGTGCAAATAATGTTTTTTTCTTTGGGTTCATTGAATGGTTTGCATGGCAAAAACCATCACCTCACATTCATTCACTCAAATCCTAGATCCAGCTCACTCTCTCTAGCATCTCTCCTCACCCACCACCTAAACCTCTCATCTCTCTCTCCAGATTCATCTCTCATCCAACAAAAACTCATGCATTCCGTTGAAGATTCATGAAGATCTTCTAGAAGTTCTTCATTACTTGAAGAAAAAGCAACCCAAATATATCTCAAACAAAGTCACTAATCCATAAACCTCTTGCAACATCTTGATAACCTCATCCTCCTCTTGAAGCGTCGCCGGTCAAGCCATCACGCTGCTACCGGAGCTCGCTGGAAAGTCGCCGGAGAAATCGCCACTGAGGATCTCCGCCTCTTCTTCCAATTCTCCAGCCGGTTCAAGCTCCTTCTCTCTTCTCAGCAGCTTCTCTGATCTCCTATCTCACCTAAGATCTACTTTCCTCGCCGGAATCTCGCCAGAGAATCTCTAAAATCACCGGTCAACGCGGATCTCTCACCGGTCAACGCCGGAGATAAGTTATTTCAGTTCTCTCCCGCTTTGTCTAATCATATCTGTTGTGTTCTCTCGCCGGATTTGGTCCCTATTGTTAGTTGGTCGCCGGAAAATCCTCACTCTTGCCGATCAAATCATCGCCGCCGTGAAGCAACGCCTGAGAAGCTCGCTGCCGCCGGTCAATAAGCCGGTTATCTAAGGATCTGGTTCAATTTGTTTTGGTTCAAGGTTGGTTCCAATTCAATCTTGGTTAAGTTGGTTTAGCCTTTGGTCTATGCGGTTAAACCAGTTTGGTAGTCAACAGTCCGGTTTAATTGGTCAAAGCTGGTTCACATCGGTTTAGTCAAACCGGTCCAATTTGGTTGGTCAACCCCAGTACAAGAATTTGGTCAACCGGTTAAAGAAAAGTCAACGGTCAGCCTTCGGTCAATGCTTGGTCAGCCGGTCAATGCTGTGATCAAGCCGGTCTATGCTTGGTCAACAGCCGGTTTTTGATCCGGTTAGATCGGGAGTGTTCGTGACTTGATTCGGGAGAGTTAGGGAAGGTTTGGGGTGTTGTTGCTCGGTCTTGGGGTTTGCATCCGTCACTTCCGTCCATCCGTTTATCACTGTGAATCTGCTAATTGCATTCGTAGTTAGTTCATTCATGTAGACCGGGAATCCTGAAACCGTAGTTTAGAAATACATGCCTGTTAATTGATTGATTGGTTAATGATGAATATCGGTTTGGAAAATAATTGGTTATCTTTAATTAAATGCATGCTAAACAATTAGTCGTTGATTGCTCACTAGTTTGTTAGTCGTTCGTTGATTTTTGCATTCATGTATTCTATGCATGTTAGGCCGTATATGCATATATAAGTATTAAGAACGATATTAACTGAATCTTTGTACGGGAATTACGACTTAATTAAAATACGGTAAAAGACCTAACAAACATTATTTGAATATGATAACAGGATGGGCTAGAATTAATAGACGGGTTAATGGGTTAAACGAATAAAAGTTAAGTAACAATGATATGTCGGGGGATTAGTAAGTTTACTAAACCTAAACCGACAAATCGAGGAATTTATTAAAAGACATTTAGGAAATTTAATTAAAAAGGTCTATTGTTGGGGAGCCATCAAAAGGGTAAGCAATCCGCTAATCCCAAGGGTGTGGATGAAGCGAGATTAAAAGATGTTGATGAATTAAAATGCTTGCTTAATTGTTTGATTATCCTTTGTGGGTTTAATGTTGTGTGTTTTTGTACAGGCATGTTGTTTAGACTACTCCGGTGTTGGGCCGCGTAGTCCATTTGTGTGATACTTACCTCGGTCGTGTAACTGGGAAAGTTTGTAGTTACCCAATTCGGTATAACACTGGGTAGGGTTGGTGATGGTGGTGATGAAATAGGACTTGCGGAACAGATCGAAGTTATGTTTATCTTTCTGTTGGCCTTGTCGGTCTTGTGTTCTGTGTTAGAGTCCCAGTATGTCTGCGTGTTTACTTTATTGCACTAGGACTCTAAGGTGCGTTAGATCCCGCAAGTCTAGGTTTTGAATTCGTTCTGGTACTTCCGACCTGATTAGATCCTCGGGTAGTTGCCTAATCGGATCGTGTGCCATCGGGTGGTGATTATGATTATGGTGTTAACCAACTGAGTGACGCCAGTAGGTGTTTGGTCCGTAGAATACGGGGTCATGTCCTAGGGCCGGACTGCATGGAAACTTAGGTTACCGTGGGGTAGCCCGGGCCGCTGTGTATCGATGGACTGAGAACAGTGTCCTAGGTCATAGGACTTCGTGTTTACGTCTAAGAGTCATGGGTAGTTTAGTTACCATTTCGGTAGCTAAGTATTCCCCTGGAATTTACCGAGTTCACATAGTGGACCCAATGGTTTTAGGAGTGGTGTTCGCGATAGATAGATTGAGTCTAATCGAGGGCATGTACCGCAGTGTCTTCAATTCCGTAATCTTTCCTTTTGGTAGAGAATGCTTGTGTGTTGTGGGTTTATCACGTCATGGTGGCACGTGATAGACTATTCTTTCTTATGATTGTTATTTTGGGGTTTTGGGCGGGATTAGTAGTTATAAGTTAGATTAGAAGCCCTAAGTGGGAGCCGACTTGCTGGGTGATCTTAGATCGCTCATTAGACTATTTTGTGCTTTTCAGGTTTAGCACGACGGACGTGGGAGGTCCTCGGTGTAGTTTCAGGATTGCTTGCGGGCCGGATATTTTGATTCGATGTTTTGGGTGTTGTATTTCGGTTCTTTTTTTTGGCGCCTGTTTATTCTTTGATTGTTTGTAATTAGAATAAAATAGGCAAATTGTTTTGTAAAACCTAATTTATTTAGAAATGAAATCGCTTCCCTTATATATTGGCTTAGTCCGAACCGACACAACTCGTGAAAGCAATATATGTTGATAAGCTTTGTATTGTGGAAGCGAGGTACACAGGGTCAAGGACGGTTTGGTGCGAGCCTTTGTCTCAAACCGGACTGTCTCTGGGTTCGTTTTATGAGAAATTTTCTCGTTTGATCGGCCATGTTCTTGTTTGATTGTTGACCGTTCAGCTCGACGGTCAGCGGAAAACGAGAAAGGGGCATTAAAAATAGGTGGTTTCAAAGCCATGTTCCTCATGGGTTTCAAAACGTTTCATTTCTAAGTGTTTTCCGTGTTTTATCGAGTCAAAATGTGTCGCCTAAGCATCCGGGGGGGGGGGGGGGGGGGTGGGAGTTATGAGTTTTATATTGCGTGTACTGATATTTTTACGTTTTTGGTTACAGACATTCAGCAGCGTGCCCCATGGAAGATTGGAGCGTGCAGTGTTTGTGTGGTGTGGGTCCGTTTTGATATCATGAGCACCCACGGGTCCGCTGGATCCATTTTCGCCCATCCGGGGTGACATGCACGTCGTTCATCCTGGGGTTCACGTATCTCAGACCATCCCTCTGTTCCTTTACGTTCTCTAGTTGGCGCCTCAGCAACAGCAGCTGCCACTACACCTCTCCCGGTACCTTTGACTGCCTTACTCCGGGACGATGCAGACTCAGCCAACCCTTACGTCGGATTTTTGGAATGGTTCAGGCTAGCAGACGTCGAGCTACCACCATTTCCGCCTCTTGCACCCGAGCAGCCCGCACATCATGAGCAGCCGGTGCCCATTCTGGAGGTGCTTGACATTCCCGAGCCTTACAGACCAGGTGACTTTTTACTCAGTTCGCTACCTGCGGACTTTGACCTGTCGATGAAGCCTATCGATCCCGTCCAGCATTAGGAATGGGAGGCACGCGTCGCCAAGCCGACTGCTATGCTCGTTGATGCCCTGGAGCATCATATCGGCGCTCATCACTCGCCACCTCCTCAGCCCTAGCCGTCTCTTCCGACTAAGCCATCTGAGTCCCTGCCACAGGAGCCGTCCCAGTACGGGCACTGCAACTCCCGTGGAGCACGAGGCTTTCATTTCCACTGGTGTCCCGGCCCATCCGACCCTCGCTTTTGTGAGCCGTACCAGCCAGTGCTGCCACCCGATGTCTGCCAGCTCTGCTGCCATGCAGGCCACCTAGCCCCCCCCCCCCCTTTTCCGATGGCAGAGCCACGACCCAGCACCTCACCACCACGTGATGCACATCCTCACCATCCCCCTAGCACACCTTCCAGTGGTTACTCTTGTGAGCCGTATTGTCATCTCTGTTGGGCATTTCGGTCTTGCTGGAGGCGTTAGTTTAGGGTTAGGGTAGACCCAAGTAAGTGAGGGCTCTAACTCGTTTTTGACTGTTCATAGATCAGCGTATTATTGTCACTGGCAAATATTAGTTATGTACCGGCGCACGATTTTGTTTTGGGTATGATGGGAATTCGCATTGTAGTAGATCTTGGCGTAAACTATGTACAAAAACTCGATGTATGGTTATGGATGTTTTATGTATATAGTGGATGCTGGATATTTCGATTTATTGTTTTGAGTAAGATAGTAATTCTATTGCATGCATGTGACGGTTTATGAATGCAATCTATTTACGATGTGAAAACAAATGATGGTCAGAGCAAGCGATCACTCACCATGACTCATGAGGCGACCGCATCGACATACCGTGACCCGATCTATTGATTGTTGATAGGTCAAGAATTAATCCCTATACTAAACTGCAAGTGTACAGCAATGTCAAAGTAGTATATAGGGTTATCGAATCTACAGGGACACTTGGTCTCAAGAGAATCAAACCGTAGGGAATGAATACTAGAAATAAGCAATGTGATTGTATTGAAAGTAGTGCGAGAAAGTAAATCAGTAGCAGAGATTATTGGTTGTGAAAGCAAGTAATTAAAAGCGTCAAACCTAGGGTATTCTCAGGAAATCAGACTAGCAGACAGTTCATTCAGCAAGGATCTAATTAAGCACAGTTCTAGAACTCAAAACACGGATATAGAATTAACCAAATTCCTTTGCGATAATTCTCTAAGCCTAAGTGCAGCAAACCAAACTTCCGTTTGCGAGAACTAACAGATTAAACTAGCAATAAGTCCAAGTTTGATATGTTCACAATTATCCTAAACCAAACTTCCGTTTGCGCAAAGTTTAATTGCCCAATTTAATTAGTTCAGATTCCTAAACCCCACTTCCGTGACGTATTTAGCAACCTAAGATCTAGATTCTAATTGATCAGGTTAGAACTAGCTTTAAGCACAATTAAATTGAAGAACAGATATAGTTATGAATCCTTAACTGAATTTGAACAAGTCTAGCAAGTCATGAAATCCTATGTGAGAAACCCTAAGTCTAACTAGGAATCTACTCAGACATAGATAATGAAAACATGATCATATGATAAGTAAATTGCATAAAAGAATAAGAGTAAAAGGGGTTCGAAATCTTCTCCAAATACAGATGATGAATCAGGTTCAGATCAGCCCCAAAAGCTCTAAAAACCCTCTGCTCTTAATTATAAAGTATATGGTAAAAAATATAAAGCGTATCTAATAAAAACACTAAAAACTCCAATATATAGGCATAGTCTCGGCCAAGGGCTTCTTTGTAAATATCAGGAACTTCTGGATCAAAGTGCAATATCTTGATTCTTCTAAACCGCCGAGTTTTTGGCCCATCTCGCTGGTGCAACGATCGTTGCTAGAGTGCAACGATCGATACCTTTCTCTGTTTCGGACAGTGAACTCTATCTCTCGGCCAATCTCTCCAAAAATCTCCAAAATGCTCCATAATCTCCAATTTAGCTCCCAACCTGATTATACCTGTAAAAGACTCTAAAATAACACAAAAGACACTAAAAACATACTTATATCATGGCCTAAAACTAGTAAAAACCATGATATATCAACTCCCCCACACTTAGCCTTTGCTTGCCCTCAAGCAAAACATAGAACTAAAACATGGTGAAGAGGTTTGAAAACTCTTCAGAAACTCATTTCATCTTAGAAGCTACAATACTCAGATTCCCCTTAGTAAACCACTGAAAGAATCAATCACAGGATATCAAGACCAACATGTACTTCCTCCACACTTAGCAACTGTCCTAGGTAAACTCCACAATCACATTCAAGCATTCAAATTCTCCCTACTGACTTCTGCAAGTATTTAAGTGCGGTCTCACCTAAGGAGTATCGATCTAAAGGCACATGGATTCTTACCTAATCAGCTCTAGACCACCATACTATCTTTCTCTAGTCCCTTTCTTCTCTTTCCCTTCTTTAACAACTGATTTTTCCCCACTGGGTATCATTTTATTTTTTTTATCAGTGTTCTTCCCGTTATGGGGTGTACTTTGGACACATTCCATGGATCACATGAGAGAAAATAGTGTTTGCTACTATTCTCATGACCACTTCGGAGTTACTAACTCATCCTCAGTTTATTATTTTTTTTTTTACTTTATAGAAGGGGAGAAGGGAACTAAATAGGACAGGTTTACAGGCTGTGTCAGAACTAACAGGGAATCCGACATAAAGTATACCAAGCCCTTAGGTGAGAAAATCTAAGTCAGTATTAGGGGTGAAGTCAGTAAAAGATCCTCTGATACCTGAAGTGATGTGGGTGTTCCCAGTAGGTTGATCTGTGATGGGGTTTTCTAATAGTCAGAGATAGATCCTGCAACTTCATCCCAATGGTTACTTAAGTTCCTGCAAGTTTTGTAAATCTCCTCCGAAAATCATAGTTTCTTACTTAAACAATTTTGACTCAATGCGCCAAAAAATTTTGAAAAACGGACTGACTCTTAAGAAAACAGAAAGATAAACGTCAGTAGCACCTCCCCCACACTTAAGACACACTGTCCCCAGTAGTGTCCAGCGAAGGATCGGTAAAAAGAAAATAAATAAAAAAAATTGAAAAGGTGAGTTTATGTCTGTCGGGTTACCTCTGTCGCACAGCATCGATCGGTGCATTAGATGCATCGACCGTTACTTGGCGATTTTCGTGTATGGTCGATCGTTGCTCAGGACCGCAACGATCGCTGCAATGCGATTCCTTTCGTGTTGTGACGATCGATGCATAAATGCATCGATCGCTGCACTGCGATTTAATCCGAGACCTGCAAACATGACTGCACCAGAAACAAAAACAAACGTAAAATCCTAACAAAAACACCAAAAATTAAAAAGAAAAACACCAGTACCTAATGGTGGGTTGCCTCCCACCCAGCGCTTGTTTAAGGTCAATAGCTTGACCGGACGCGCAAGATCTTTCAGGCTCCGGAAGATCCTGACAGAGACTTTTTCTGTCTCTGTTCAAGTTTCCTCATCCATGGCGGAGAATAGGCTGTTGCAGAATGCTTCAGTCCAAGAAAAGATGGAGTAAAATGCGCTCCAGGATCTATTATCACAGTCTCATTCAGCTGCTCATCATCTGCTTCCAAGATCTTGAAAGTCTGTCCATCTATCAGTGGCTTCCGCAGCTTCTCCATCTCATATCGCAGTGTCTCATCTCCCAGGTGGAGGTCTATTAGACTCTGTCTAACATCAATCACAGCTCCTGCTGTAGCCAAGAATGGTCTCCCAAGCAATAAAGCTTCATCCGGATCGCAGGCATATTTCAGCACAAGGAAGTCCGTTGGAACTAAGTAGTTTCCAACTCTTACCGGAATATCCATAAGGAGTCCTTCAGGAACTCGTATGGACTGATCAGCTAGGATAAGACGTGTCCTAGTAGGAGCAAAATCCAACATACCCAGCTTCTCTGCCACAGAGTAAGGCATTATGCTCCCAGCAGCTCCTAAATCACACAGAGAACGCCTAAAACTATCTTCAAAGATAGAACAATCAAGTACAAAGATTCCAGGATCAGGCAGTTTCTTTGGGACCTTAGTTAACAGAACATCACTGATATGCTGAGGAACTATTATCACCCATTCTCTCAGCTCTTCATCTAATGGCAACATCTTGTTCAAATATTTCTGAACACATGGATGATAAGGTGGATCATCAGATGATGGAATTTCTTCCAAGTCTTCACTACTCTTTTCTAGCCTTTTCAGCTCTTCAATCTCTTGTTTAATCACTTCAGACACCTTGGGACAGTGCCAAATAGCTCGTGCATAAACATCCTCTGGAGTGATTTCAGATGTATCAGGGAATAGGCGGGCTAGTTCTGCATCAATCTCATTTTCATCCCACGGATTCTCTGCTTGTTCACGACCTGCATCGATCGATGCCAGATGTGTATCGATCGTTGCATCGCGATCATCACAACTTCCACCCGAGAGTTTTTCACAGAAATCCGAAAATTCTTCCTCAGTCACCAACTCAGCTGTACTTAGCTCAAATTTCTCCCCTAGATAAGATCCATCATTAATCAGTACAGAACAGGCCTTAATATGAGTGTATGCAACTCCTTTTCCTTTCAGTGAGCTGGACATCTGATTCACCTGAGTGTCCAACTGCTTCATGTGAGTGCTCAATGTCTCAAACTTCCCATTGAGGTCCTGATAGACAGCGTCCAGCTTCTTGTTGTTGTCTACAGAAAGCTTGGTTTGACTCTCCATCAGTTGTTCCATCATAGCCTCCATTTTGCTCTCATGGGCTGTAGGTGCAGGAGGAGTCTGATAAGATGTAGATCCATAGGTTCTCTGATTACCCTGTCCATAGGTCTTTTGAAAACCACCAGATTGTCCTCCATTTGAGAATCTGTTCCCCTGTTGGTTGTTAAATCTATTACCTTGGAAACCGGAACCTCCTATGAAATTCACTTCTTCTTCCTGAGTGTCCACCTCAGTTTGAATCACCTCCACATCTTGGGCAAAGTGGACAGCTTTCTTATTTGTCAGAAGATTGTAAACTGTGTCCAATCTGGATCTAATATTAGCTATATCAGAATTCTCTACAGTTCCACCAGATCTCTTCCTCCTTTCATCCATTGTTTTGCAACTATTGCTGCCAATCAGGTTCTCTATCAACCGTTTAGCTTGTGTAGGAGTTCTGGTGCTGAAATTAGCATCACTGGAATTATCCAGAGCAGTCTGATAAGGGAGATCTATGCCTCTGAAGAAAATACCTATCAGCTGTACTTCTGTGAATCCATGGTGTGGACAATCACGCTGATATTTCTTAAATCTCATCCATGCAGTTGTCAAAGGCTCCACAGCTCCTTGGGAAAAAGTAAGTATGTCCTGTCTGGACTGATCTGAGCGCGCAGCATCGTAGAAGTGGCGCAGGAACTCACTCTTTAAGGCTGCCCAAGTAGTATACTGACCAGGTGCCAGTTGTCTCAGCCATGCACTAGCGTCTCCAGCAAGACTGTGCGGAAATAGCTTAAGGAACAGATAGTCCGGGCATACTCCTTCATACTTCATGCCAGTGACTATATCCTCAAACTTGTCAATGTGATCCATAGGCTGCTCTGATTGAAGACCATGAAAAGCAATCTGCCTCATCAGTTGGTAGTAGATAGTTTTTACCTCAAAATCATTCCTCTCGAAGGCAGGAAGCACTAGAGCTGCTCGGTTTGCATGAAACTCATCAGGTCTATTGTAGTCAGCTAGTGTCCTCTCATGAACTACCATCTCTCTACCTTGAGCTTGATCTTGCGGTTGTTGCTCAGGTTCAGGGGGGTCAGGGATTACATTTCCTTCAGCATCAACCCGATGCCCAGCAGCATTGTACGGGTTGTTATCTTGGTCCCTCAGGGTACCTTCAGCATCTGGTATCAAGATCAGACGTTCTCGAACCATTCTCTCTCTCTTTTCTCTTCTGATAGTCCTCTCTAGACGTCCAAGTTCCTCTAGGTTGAGATTAACTAAGCTCGAGTTCGGATTACTTCGAGTGTTCTGCGTTGGCATAAACTGTCTGTAATCGTCCAGCAACGATCGATGCTATCAGTGCAACGATCGATTCAATCTCAAATCGCTTAGCAACGATCGATGCAAGGTGTGCAACGATCGACGCAAGGCGAAATTCGTACCTGCGACAGAGAGAAACAGAGAAAAAAATCAGCAAAAATAATAAAAAACGAAAAACAAAAACAAAAAACGAAAAATTTCTAGTAAAACCCTAAGTTCGGTCCTATCGAAGACTCAAAGAGTCCCCGGCAACGGCGCCAAAAACTTGATAGGTCAAGAATTAATCCCTATACTAAACTGCAAGTGTACAGCAATGTCAAAGTAGTATATAGGGTTATCGAATCCACAGGGACACTTGGTCTCAAGAGAATCAAACCATAGGGAATGAATACTAGAAATAAGCAATGTGATTGTATTGAAAGTAGTGCGAGAAAGTAAATCAGTAGCAGAGATTATTGGTTGTGAAAGCAAGTAATTAAAAGCGTCAAACCTAGGGTATTCTCAGGAAATCAGACTAGCAGACAGTTCATTCAGCAAGGATCTAATTAAGCACAGTTCTAGAACTCAAAACACGGATATAGAATTAACCAAATTCCTTTGCGATAATTCTCTAAGCCTAAGTGCAGCAAACCAAACTTCCGTTTGCGAGAACTAACAGATTAAACTAGCAATAAGTCCAAGTTTGATATGTTCACAATTATCCTAAACCAAACTTCCGTTTGCGCAAAGTTTAATTGCCCAATTTAATTAGTTCAGATTCCTAAACCCCACTTCCGTGACGTATTTAGCAACCTAAGATCTAGATTCTAATTGATCAGGTTAGAACTAGCTTTAAGCACAATTAAATTGAAGAACAGATATAGTTATGAATCCTTAACTGAATTTGAACAAGTCTAGCAAGTCATGAAATCCTATGTGAGAAACCCTAAGTCTAACTAGGAATCTACTCAGACATAGATAATGAAAACATGATCATATGATAAGTAAATTGCATAAAAGAATAAGAGTAAAAGGGGTTCGAAATCTTCTCCAAATACAGATGATGAATCAGGTTCAGATCAGCCCCAAAAGCTCTAAAAACCCTCTGCTCTTAATTATAAAGTATATGGTAAAAAATATAAAGCGTATCTAATAAAAACACTAAAAACTCCAATATATAGGCATAGTCTCGGCCAAGGGCTTCTTTGTAAATATCAGGAACTTCTGGATCAAAGTGCAATATCTTGATTCTTCTAAACCGCCGAGTTTTTGGCCCATCTCGCTGGTGCAACGATCGTTGCTAGAGTGCAACGATCGATACCTTTCTCTGTTTCGGACAGTGAACTCTATCTCTCGGCCAATCTCTCCAAAAATCTCCAAAATGCTCCATAATCTCCAATTTAGCTCCCAACCTGATTATACCTGTAAAAGACTCTAAAATAACACAAAAGACACTAAAAACATACTTATATCATGGCCTAAAACTAGTAAAAACCATGATATATCAATTGTGTGATTGTTTGTTGCGTGTTGTTTCGCTGAATTATGATTTCTCTTGCGTGTTTAATTTTTGCGATGCATCGTTTGTTAGGTTTCTAATTATCATTCTGAATCGCCGCATTCATTTGATCGTTAGGATGTTAGACTGCTTGATGCATTGCATTGTGTGATAGTTAGCGAACCAGTTAGCTAGAACTAAGCTCGGAATTTATAATTGGTTTTGATAGGAAGCTTATTCACGAGAAAGCGGAATTATAGAATATTATTATTTAATCATGTATGACCTTCAGGTACATGACTAAGTAACCTTATATCTATAAGGAAGTGATATCGGGAATATGTTAGAAAGAATTTAACCGCTCCAGTGTGGTGTTGTTGAATTATAGTGCATGAAGTGATTGAATATGTGACGTTTAACGCGAGACCGAACCCGAACCCGAAGGACAAGTCAATTGCAAAAAATCCGCAAAGCAATTTACTCGAGCCGTGCGTGAGTCAGCGTGGGGTATCGACAACAGTTGGATGCAAGCAGACAGTCAAGACGACGAGTTAGCAAAGAGATTTAAAAGATATCAGTACTTGCATCAAGCCGACGAGTTAGCAAAGAGATTTAAAAGATATCAGTATCAGTATCGAAGCAGCGCGGGTGTATGCAAGCATGGCGATTCAGTTTGTGCAGTGTAGAGGTCGAAGCGAAGTGGGGAAGTCATAAGTGAGAATCAAAGCAAAGTCGGTTAACGCGGATGGAATCAGAATTTCAGGATGGCACGGATCAATCAAGATCAGTGGTTAAGTGAGCGGAGTGAAGATCAGTGAAGAAGCTTTGTGCAAGTCAGTGGTATGGTATCAGTGAGCACGAGAGCTTGGTTCAATGGATCAGTGTTCGAGTCATGGAGCAGCAGAATCAGATCAGTAAGACGACTTACAGTTTGGTACTAATTCGAAGTTTGTCAATAACGGAGAATTCGGAGACCGAATACCTGTAAGTGAGAAGAATGTAATATCGTGTGTCCTAAAATTGGGTCAACGGACAGCAAAAAAGTCAACGGGGCAATTTTGTAATTTTTAGAAGATGAAGGGCGTTTTGGTAATTTTACCAACACGCGAGCCGGAAGTCGAGACGGGCCTAATGGTTCTCTTTTTAAATAAAGAAAACATTTAGAAGATGAATAATGGTGAAAACGTACCATAGACGAGTTTTTCGGACTATCACGAAAGGAAACCGATAGAACCGAGAAAACTTGTAAAATTCATAACAAGAGCTACGGGTGTCCAAAAGGAGTGATTCAAATTGATAAATTCATATTAAATCATATAGTATCTGATTATATGGCTTGGAGGATTTATGGAAGCGCTATGAGGTTTTTAAAATATTAAACTTGGAATCGTCTAATTGGAGCAAGCGAGAATGTAACGGAGTTTGGATCGGGTTGAGCTTATTGGTGAAATCATTTTTGATCAGATTGAATCCCCAGAGGACAGGTGTCTCCTCTCGCTGTATCCACCTCTCCCCCCCTATGTGCAAAGAATGTTTTTTTTTTTGGGTTCATTGAATGGTTTGCATGGCAAAAACCATCACCTCACATTCATTCACTCATATCCTAGATTCAGCTCATTCTCTCTAGCCTCTCTCCTCACCACCACCCTAATCTCTCATATCTCTCTCCAGATTCATCTCTCTTCCAACAAAAACTCATGCAATCCTTTGAAGATTCATGAAGATCTTCTTGAAGTTCTTCATTGCTTGAAGAACAAGCAACCCAAATATCTCTCAAACCAAGACACAAATTCATAAAACCTCTTGAACCATCTTGATCACTCATCCTCTTATTGAAGCACTGCCAGTCAAGCCATCTCTCCGCCGTCGGAGCTCTCCGGAAAGTCGCCGCCGCCGATCTCCGCTCTTCTTCCAATTCTTCAGCCGGTTCAAGCTCCTTCTCTCTTCTCAGCAGCTTCTCTGATCTCCTCTCTCGCCGGAGAAGCTCTAAAACCGCAGGTCAACGCGGATCTCTCACCGGTCAACGCTGGAGATAAGCTATTTCAGCTCTCTCCCGCCGTGTTTCCTCCTCTCTATTGTATTCTCTTGCCGGAGTTTGTCCCTTTTGTCAGTTGGTCGCCGGAGAATCCTCACTCTTGCTGGTCAACTCATCATCGTCATGAGCCAACGCTGGAGAAGCTCGCCGCCGCCGGTCAAAGCGGTGCCTCTCAGCCGGTTATCTAAGGATCTGGTTCAATTGGTTTTGGTTCAACGTTGGTTCCGGTTCAATCTTGGTTAAGTTGATTTAGCCCTTGGTCAACGCGGTCAAACCTGTTTGGTGGTCAATGGTCCGGTTTAATTGGTCAAAGCTGGTTCACATAGGTTTAGTCAAACTGGTCCAATTTGGTTGGTCAACCCCGGTTCAAGAATTTGGTCAACCGGTTAAGGGAAAGTCAACGGTAAGTCTTTGGGCAATGCTCGGTCAGCCGGCCAACGCTGCCGGTTAACGCCGTAATCAAGCCGGTCAACGCTTGGTCAACGACCGGTTTCTGATCCGGTTAGCTCGGAAGTGTTTGTGACTTGATTCAGGAGAGTTTGGGAAGGTTCAGGGTGGTGTTGCTTGGTCTCGGGGTTCGCATTCGTCACGTCCGTCCACCCATCGCATTATCACTATGAGTCGGCTAATTGCATTCGTAGTTAGTTCATCCATGTAGACCGGAAATCCTGAAACTGTAGTTTAGGAATGCATGCCCGTTAATTGATTGATTGGCTAATGATAACTATTGGTTTGATAAATAATTGGTTCTTTAATTAAATGCATGCTAGACATTTAGTCGTTGATTTCTCACTAGTTCGTTAGTTTTTCGTTTATTGTTGCATTCATGTAGTCTATGCATGTTAGGCCGTATATGCATATATAAGTATTAAGAACGATATTAACTGAATCTATGTACATGAATTACGTATTTAAAATACGGTAAAAGACCTAACAAACCTTATAGAATATGATAACGGGATGGGCTTTAATTAATAGATGGGTTAATGGGTTAAACGAATAAAAGTTTACTAACAATGATATGTCGGGGGATTAGTAAGTTTGCTAAACTTAAACCGATAGATCGAAGAATTCATTAAAATACAATTAGGAAATTTAATTAAAAAGGGCTATTGTTGGTGAGCCGTCTACGGGGTTAGCAATCCGCTAATCCCAAGGTAGCGGATTAAGCGAGATTAAAAGATGTTGATGAATTAAAAGGCTTGCTTAATTGTTTGATTACTTTTGTGGGTTTGATGCTGTGTGTTTGTGTGGAGACCTATTGTTTAGACTACTCTGGTGTTGGGCCCGGTAGTCCTTTTGTGTGATACTTACCTCGGTCATGGGACCAGGTAAGTTTGTAGTTACCCAATTCGGTATAGCACCGGGTAAGGTTGGTGGTGGTGGTGATGGAATAGGACTTGCAGGATAGATCGAAGTTGTGTTTATCTTTCTGTTGACCTTGTCGGTCTTGTGTTCTGTGTTAGAGTCCCAGTATGTCTGCATGTTTACTTTATTGCACTAGAACTCTAAGGTGCGTTAGATCCCGCAAGTCTAGGTTTTGAAAGCGTTCCGGTACTTCCGACCTGATTAGATCCTCGGGTAGTTTCTTAATCGGATCGTGTGCCTTCGGGTGATGATTCTGATTATGGTGTTAACCTACTGAGTGACGCCGGTAGGTGTGTGGTCCGGAGAATACGGGGTCATGTCCTAGGGCCGGACTGCATGGAAACTTAGGTTACCATGGGGTATCCCGAGTCGCCGTGTATCGATGGACTGAGAACAGTGTCCTAGGTCGTAGGACTTCGTATTTCCGTCTAGGAGTCGTGGGTAGTTTAGTTACCATTTCGGTAGCTAAGTATTCCCCTGGAATTTACCGAGTTCGCAAAGTTGGCCCAGTGGTTTTAGGAGTGGTGTTCGCGATAGATAGATCGAGTCTAATCGAGGGCATGTGCAGTGTCTTCAATTTCTGTAATATTTTCTTTTGATAGAGAATGCTTGTATGTTTTGGGTTTATCACGTCACGGTGGCATGTGATACACTACTCTTTCTTATGATTATTATTTTGGGTTTTCGGGACATGATTAGTAGTTATAGGTTAGATTAGAAGCCGTTAGTGGGAGCCGACTCGCTAGGTGATCTTAGATCGCTCATTAGACTCTTTTGTGCTTTTCAGGTTTAGCACGACGGACGTGGGAGGTCCTCAGTGTAGTTTTGGGATTGCTTGCGGGCTGGAGATTTTTGATTCGATGTTTTGGGTGTTGTATTTCGGTTTGTTTTTTTTGGCGCATGTTTATTCTTTAATTGTTTGTAATTAGAATTAAATAGTCGAATTTTTTTGTAAAACCTAATTTAATTCGAAATGAAATCGTTTCCTTGATTTATTGGTTTAGTCCGAACCAACACAACTCGTGGAAGCAATAGAGGTTGAAAGGCTTTGTATTGTGAAAGCGAGGTACACAGGGTCAAGGAAGGTTTGGTGAGAGCCTTTGTCTTAAACTGGACTGTATCTGGCTTCGTTTTGTGACGAACTTTTCTCGTTTGACTTGCTCGGGTTTGATCGGTCATGTTCTTTCTTGATTGTTGACCGGTCAGCTCGACGGTCAGCGAAAAACGGTAAAGGGGCGTTACATCTTGAATCAATGCTCTTGCAATATGATATCCCAGTTTTGTAGAGTACTTACATGATTCATTACTGATCCAAATGAATTTTTCAGGTGCATTTGTTATGCTCATTTTGATGGTTAGTATTGTAGATTCCAAATGTGCAATATGCTCGCGTATAACCTCAATATTCCAGTTTGTTTAATTGTGGACAAAGAGTTTTGCCACCACCAGATACTAGTTTGTTTCCTTCGGCGGTCCAATATTATGTGAATGTTGTGAGCAAGAGAGCCAATCAGCTTGCCAGACATTAGTATCCTGACCATTACTAATGACTTTACCCAGCTGTCTTTTGAGGAGGTCCTTAGCGATGATGATTTCTCTCCATCCGTGGGAAGGGGACGCAGAGGCATCACACTTTTAAAAGCCAGCCGAATGGAAGTAACTACCAAGTAAAACCTGGCCAAGGAGACATGTCGGATTTGTAAGGATTCTCCATCTTATCTTTGCTAGAAGGACATCGTGGAAGCATTGGATATCTCTAAATCCCAATCCTCCTTCCTTTTTGTTCATGGTAAGTTTATGCCAAGCAACCCAACACATCTTTTTCTTATCCATATTTGTGTTCCACCAGAAATTTGTCAATGCCGATTGAATCCTCTTGTTAAGGCTCACAGAATCTTAAAATATGACATTGTATATGTAGGCATCGATGAGAGGACTGATTTCAGATGAACCAGTTTCCCTCTTGTAGATAGAAACTTTGTTGAGCAGCTAGATGCTCATTGCCTTATCTGATCCACTATCATTGTGAAGAGATATTTTTCCTCCGCCCAAAATGTTCTAGGAAGCCAAGGTATTTACCAATACCTCTTTCTTTGTTTATACCAAGATTTTCCTTTTCTCTTTCCTTTAGACCTCATGGGGGCGTCTTTGTAGAGAATGTAATTGATGATTTTTGGCACTTGATAGATTATCCCGATGCCTCCTCATATTTTGACAAAACAGAATTCAAGGCAAGGCAGGATTTGGTTGTGGAATGGCAGAAGATCATGGCGTCGTCTGCTAAGAGTAATGATTATGTTTAGGACTGTTGCGAGCAACCCGAAAACTAGGCAGCGATCCATCTACTTGAGCCTTTCTTCCTTGCCCATACAAATACCTTTGTGGTTCCATTTAGGAGAAAGTTGTAGCTGACTGATTTCACACATCACATTATCCAGGTAATCTATTTTTGGTGAAAACCAAGCCTTTCAAGAACCATTTGGATGAACTCCCATTCTAGTCTATCGTAAGACTTACTCATATTTGTTTTCACAGCCATGGAGCATCTTTTTTTTTTTGCTGAGCATGTTTTGAGAAAATGGAGCATTTCAAGAGTAATCAATACATTATCTGATATGGCTATGTTCGGGATAAATGCAGACTAATTATCTGATATCACATACTTAAGTACATGTTGCAGTTTGTTTATCAATAGCTTAGAGGTAGTCTTATAAAAGATGTTGAATAAGGCTATTGGTCTGTAATATTCAACTGACTTGGGATTTTTTTACTTTGGTATCAGACGAATGTGTGTAACATTAAGAGAGCTTGGGAACTGGCTTGTGGAGAAGAATTTCTGGATTTCCTTGACAATGGCTGGACGAACTGTTATCCAATTAGATTGATAGAAGCTTGCGGAGAAACCATCAGACCTTAGAGCTTTGTCAAGACGAATAAAAAAGACTGCCTCTTTGATTTCTTGTGGAGAGGGGTCTTTAATGAGCAGATCATTGGTCTCAGTTCAGATTAAGAAAGATAGAACCTGAGTAACTAATTTAATGTTTTTGAAAAATGGAACTCATATTCAAGAAGAGTTTTACAATATCTTCAAAAACATAAATTACAAATCTTATTTTTTATTTATTTGAAGTTTGCATCAGAAAATAAACTTCATTTTCCATTTTCTAAAAACAAAAAATCATATTACAAATCGTAATAAAACCCTAAATGAGAAATTTGCTAACGGTAAAATTATTTGCTCAAACCATCCTCCTCCTCAAAGAATAAAATTTGACTGTTTAAGTACACCAATTGAAGCAATTCATTTCAAACAATCCCAAGAAGGTGATACAGCTAATAACAAAAATATCATCATCCAAAACAATTTTAAAAAAAAAAATCTATGTATCATAAGCAAAAAAACTTGATAGAGATAAGAAATCAATTCAAATCCAAACCATTATTCCAATAAAATCACATTCTCAAAAGAAAAACAAAAGTCTCATGTTTAAGCCTTTTCAAATTTTCAAATTCCAGCGTCAAAGCTTATCAGGACACAAATTTGGAATTCATTTGTGCTCTCCAAAGTCAATTGAGAAAAGTTGAAATAAAGCATTCCACATAATTCTGATATCCCTGATACTCACTTCGAAAATCCAAATAAATTACATAGCCCATGATTCAAATATTAGTGAATACCCTGAAAATTCCAAAATTATGTCCCAAAGATAAACCATATTGACTGACAAAACTGTTAAGAATGTCAATTAGTTCATGCTCTTGATTTAGGACAAATCCAACCAATATAGCAATCTTGGTTCAATTCCTCCTCAGTATATGACTGAAGTATTGATGGTATATATAAGTATAACATCTTAAGTTTCCTCCAAAAAATGACATCGCCGCAAATGACTATAGAACCCAAATAGGAAATAAGGATAAAACCGTAGCTGAAATCCTTATAACTGTTTTTCGGGACAAATGATAGTGAGATAACTACCTAACCAATCATCAACGCATCGAACTACTAGATGTTGTTAAAATGGATGAAGAGAATATACCTAGATAATCTTGGAAATCCTCAACAAGATGTCGTTGATATATAAGACATAGCTACAACTTTGCATTTTAGAGGTGATCCCTTGATACTTAGAGATAAGAATGTTAAACTTCTTTCAAATCTCAAATTCAAAAAACTAAGTGATTTTCAATGGTACAAAAAACACATTTATTACTAGGATTTTCTCCGACAAGATTAAAACCAATCTTTTCGGAAAAAGGATTTATAGGACTTCCTACCCCCATAGGAGACAAAGTTAGAAACAAAACTAGATATTCCATGGGAATCCAAATTTTAAATAATGTTGATTTCACATATGGAGATTTGATCAGTATTGTTCAACAAGAAGGTCTCAAGATCTGAAACTCCAAAACAACTTAAATGGGAACTTAAAAGAACAAAATTCGAATTAGGTTCATTTTGTAAAAACTTTGAAATAGACTCGAGATAGAAAATCTTGTGTAGGAGATTGTAGTAAAAACTAATACTCCAAAAATAAGCCTGGAAAATATTCTGAAACCTATAGAAACCATAAATCTCAAAAAAAAAAATCATTGGAAAAAACTCGCAACATATTTCCTCCGGAAGAAACCCTAGCCAGGAAACCTTTCTATAAATATATAACATGCTTCAAATGTAATAAGAAAGACCATACCTCAAAATTATGTCATTATAATAGAAAAGTCCAAGAACTCCAGTTTTGAGAAGAAATTTCGAGTAAAATATCAAATCATTTACTAGATTATTCTTCATCATCTTAATGTTTTGATTCATCAATAATGTAACACCCGTCTCCTCCTCTCTCGAGACAATGTGCCACAAATCCTAACTTACAACTAACAAACTGAATATAATCTCCAGTAACCAAATAAACCAATAATATTCAAATTACAATAACCAAAATAATCTGAAATGAAAACGTAAAATCATAGTTCAAAAACAAAAGCGTAAAATCGATAATAATCCTAAAGCACTTGATCCAGCTAGGCGTGCATCTACTCGGCATGCTCGCCTGAAAAGGAGGAAAGAAGGAGGAGTAGGTAACAAGGGAATCACTCAGTGAGGTATGGGATGTTATAACGCAAGTCGACAAACTCGGTCCAAGCACTTCAAATATAACATCCTAGTCTAAACATGAACAAACACGGCACCTAAAGCACCCAAGCAGAAAACAATGGTCCTAGCTTTGTGATGGATGTCATGTACATCCCATCACCCATGGGGTGCTTTATAGATCTCTTAGTACACGAGCAGTAGATCAACTCATACTTGCTCATGCCCGCACACAACACGGACCTAGTACAAAACTCCATCTCTTTCCAAAAAAATGTTGGTTTGAATCTTATCAGATTAAGACCTAGTAAAAACTGTGTTTTTGTACAACTGAAAATAACTTAGTTTTTTTGGATTTGAGATTTGAAAGAAGTTCAGCATTTTTATTTTTAAGTACCTAGGGATCTCCTCTAAAATGCAAAGTTGTAGCTATATCTAATGTAGCATCGACATCGTGTTGAGAATTTCCAAGATTGTCTAAAATTGGTATATTATCTTCATCCATTTTAACAGCATGTAATATATCGGTGCGCTGTTGATTGGTTTGGTAGTTATCCCACCATCTTTTAATTTGTCCGAAAAAAATAGTTATAAGGAGTTCAGCTATGGTTTTATACTCTTTGCTATTTGGTTTCTATAGGCATTTTCAGCCATGTTAATATTTGGAGAAAACTTAAGATATTATACGTATATATACCGTCAATATTTCAGTCATATATTGAGGAGGAATTGAACGTTGATTGTTCTATTGGCTGGATTTGTTCTAAATCAAGAGCATAAACTAATTGACGTTCTTAATATTTTTTCCAATCAAGACGGTTTATCTTTGGGGAAGAACTTTGGAACTGTTCAAAGTATTCACTAATATTTTTTCTGAGTATTCACTAATATTTGAAGATATTTTCAAACTAAATACAAATCATTCTAAATTTTCAACCAAAATACAAACCATATGATGATGAGAAAAAATATCCTCCAAGCCGCGATATATGTTATTTGGAGTGGAAAAAACATGAGGAGGCATGGAGCGAAAGGCATCCCCTCCTTTGAGAATAATCAAAATTATTGACAAAACATTGAGAATTCGATTGTTGACTATTCGGAATGGGGATATGCATTTTGAGTGCATAATTTACTGGCTAAGCACAAGACCTGTTAAGAGTATCTCATATTTAACACCATATCATCAGTTTTTTCATTTAATATAAATTTAGTTAAATAATTAATAAACATAATTTATACAAATATAAATTTAAAATAAATATTATTTTTGTAAATAAATATAAACACATGTTTTTTAGCACGGATCAAAATCTTTGTGGTTTAGTGATTAATTAGACTAAAATAATTTAAAATCGCAAAATTTTATTATTTGTATAAATTATGTTTTTCACTTAATACAAATTAGTCACTAAACTATTTAATATATTGTTAATTAATAAAATATTATAGTTTTCGATGTTATTAATTTATAAAAAAATTAGTGTTATAACTAGATTTTGATCCGCGCTAAAAACGCGGATTTATGTCTATTTTAAAAGAATATTTTTACCTTAAATTATATTTGTATAAATTATGTTTGTTAATATTTTACTAAATTTATATTAAGTAAAAAATATGATGATATGGTTGTTTTTGTTTTGATATTGTTTTATTATATTTTTAGTAGTTGTGACTTATTATTTTATTTTTTTTATCAAATGCTTAGTTTACCTTATTGATGTAAAAGTGGAGGTATATTTTATTTGATGTTTTGAATTTAATTTAATTATAACATTTCAACATGTGATTTCACTATTAAAAAGTTGTTAAAATCAATAATTTATTTGATCAAACTTATTGTAAACAATATATGTTGGGGTCGAAATCTCCCTCGACGAAATCAATGGTCAAAAATGGACTAAATGATCATACGTAACTATGTTCTGAACAAACAACTCTTTGTATGAATGATGTCTTGTATAAACGATGTTTCGTATGAACAACATTTCGTATAAATAACAGTTCGTATAAAACGTACGAAACCACATAGACAAACTTCCGAGTAATCATACTGCTCGGATGGATCACCTAGACAGGCATACCACTCAATAAAGTCCATAGGCAAGCTCAGACGCTTGGACAACCTACTCAGACTATCCAAGCAGAACACATATGCTCGGACGTTTCGAGCACAACACATTCCTCGGGCGTTTCTGAGCAGAACACACTCTTCGGACGTTCCGAGCAGAACACACTCTTCGGACGCTCCGAGAAGGACACACTCCTCAAACGTTCCGAACAGAACAAACTCCTCGAAATTTCCGAGCAGAACACACTCTTCAGACGTTCCGAGCAAAACACACTCTTCGAACGCTCCAAGTAGAACACACTCCTCGGACGTGTTGAGCAGAAGACACTCCTCGGACATTCTGAGCAAAACACACTCCTTGGATGTTCTGAGCAGAACACACACCTCGGAAAATCCGAGCATGACACATTGACCATCTGCTCAGTTACTTGTCGATTTCTGTCTCTGAATGCGCGATTAGTTGTAACCTATCTTCATAACAACAACATAAACATACTCGAAATTACTAGCCGTTAACAAAAATGCCGAATAAATTATACAAAATACAGACTTGGTCCAAACTCGCAAGGTTCATATTTAATAGACTTTGGACTGGACTAAGAAGACATATACTTGACAGACTCGGATCGTCCTTTTTGGCCCATTCAGAAGATAAAACTAAGTCGCAGAAAAATAAATACAAAAATGGGAAGATAAATCCGACCAAGAAGAGGAAAATCCGAGAAGAAAAATAATTATAACAAAAATTGAAGATTCAATAACATGAAGATCTCCAGAAATCTTGTGGGCAAATCTTTTCTAAACCGACTCACCGCGACTATAAAATAAAAGAGACTTCCTACGATCAAGGGCGTTGAAAACCTAACATAAACACTTAGAAGTTTTTGGCTCTTACGCTTTTGTACTCTCTTTTCCATCAAACAATCAATAAAACTATTCTCTTGATATCTTTCATGTTATTTACTTAGAATATATTGTCCTAAATGTTTAACCCTACAAGAATCGACCGTGCGAGTTCCGACTCTCACAATTTGGCCCCATCTATGGGGAATAAAAAGTTTATTACACTTAAAGATTACCAATTAGCAGATCCGAAAAGATGGCCACCGATGGAGATGGAGACGGAGACATGATAGATCACCAACTGGCGATCGGTGATACAACAAACAACACCGCAGTGGACAACATCACAACAAGAAACACCGCATCGGACCACATCACAACAAGCAACACCACAACAGAAAACATTGCTAAAAAATACAACCTAGGCAGATAAAACAGCCGACGTGACGCTGAACTAGTTGAAGGAGATGATAGCGGTACTAATGCAAAAAATGCATGATCAAGAAAAGGGAAACAACACGCTCACCGAGCAAGTGAAAGACTCAGAATATAAAAAGATCAAGGAACATCCGAGCTGTGAATTTTGCAACAAATAAGCTTTGGAGACTCGACTTCTCAACGCTCGGCGGCTCAACGAGAAACCCTACGCATTATCATCCAAAACTCTCAAACGAGCGGGCCGCTCTAGCAGTCAGATCCAACACGACGGATCGCCACCACTGATCCGATTAACAAGGCTCGCAATGGATATCAACGTCAGCGAAGAAGATTGCGGAGATAAAGATCTGACCTTACCCGAAAACTAAATTGAACAACAATCTGGCGATAAAGGAGAAAGGGTAATAATGGATCATTACGTTCCTGAACAGAAATGAAAACGAGCTCCTTGAGGAATATGAAAACGTCCTACCAACTCAAGAAAACAAAGAGCTAAGAGTAAGAAGCTGCGACGAACTCAACGAGCTTAAAGCCATGCTAGCGCAAACTTCTGTAGAGATGAAAGTCTTCCGATCAAAAGTCCACAAGGAAATGAGCACAACACTTGAGATCGGCAATGTCTTGGAGTAAGCGCGAAAGACACCATTCACGGCTCAAATCACTGAAACAAGGATCTCTGACCCATGCAAAATCAGGATCCCCTTTTACGAAGAAACGTCCAATCCAAAAGCTTATATGATGGCCTTCCGAATAGCAACGGGAAGAGCCAATCTAAAGGAATGGGAGAGAGAAGTTTGTTTCTGCCACATGTTAGTAGAGCACTTAAAAGGATCCGCATTAGAGTGGTTCTCAAGACAAGAACAAAACTCTATAAGCAGTTTCTGACAGCTATCCTCGGCATTCATGAAACAATATTTGATAATCATGGATCGGGAGACTTCTGACGTTGATATATGGTCAATGTCCTAAGGTCCGAATGAAAGCCTAAGGAACTTTATCGGAAGATTCAAAAAGGTGTTTTCAGGGATTGAAGGCTTAAGCGACAAAGCTAGAATTGATACACTAAAGAAAGCATTGTGGTATGAGAAGGATTTCAGAAAGGAAGTCTCACTGAACAGACCTCAAACGATATCAAACGCTTTTCATCGTGCATTGGATGTCATAATAGATGAAGAAGAAATGAAAGTCTTATCCCTGAAGCACAAGGCAATCAAGCAAAGACGCCTATCTGCACACTAGTGCATGCAACAACAACAGAAATTTGAAAGTAAGCAATCATGCACGACACAAAAGCTCGGGCGGATCACACATCTATCTAGTCGGCTCGAACGAACAAGGAAACAAATCATCCGGACGAGGGAAAAGTCCATGTAACACGTGGACAAGAAACTATAAATCGTATGACGAAAAGACATTCTACGAGCATCAGCAAACGTACAGCCATCACACTGTCGACTGTGGCAGACTAGGCATTAAGCTCGCTGAAAAAATTGTGGCCGGAGAGTTCGGAAACAGATTTAGCGTTAAAGAATTCGATGAAAATGAAAACAAAGACCGGCCAGACGAAGCAAACCGAGGTAACGAGAAAAATTAAGACGAGCATGAGCGACCTTTCGAGAAGTACAACATAAACTGACAATAATAGGTAGAAAAGAAGAATCGACGAAGATCCTAAGGCGAGCAATTGACAAAGGATAAACATGATCATTAAAGGATCACAATACCGTCGAGACACGATATCCCCAGTAAATGCTTATCCAAGACAAGAATAGAGGATCAATGATTACCGAAGACAATCAAGGGGAAGAGTCCGCTGGTAAGCGCCATATCAGATCCCGAATAACGCAATTACGTTCGAGGATAGCGAAATTGCTGGAACCGATCGGCTGCACAATGAACTCCTCGTCATCGAGCTAATCAGCGGTGATCGTAACATAGCAAAAATCATAGTGGATACATGGAGTTATGTTGACGAAATCTCCAGCGACACTCTAAGGAAATGAACATAAGTTTGTCTGAAGTATCGCCTTTCTCGACACCGTTAGAGGGGTTTGCTGGTGACGCATCAATGACTCTCAAACTACTAAGTTGCCAGTGCAAGAGGGAGGGGTAACCATATTCGTTGAGATTTTAGTAATCGAATGTCCAACGATCTATACGCGATCGTAAGGAACTCAATGGATAAACTCCATGTGAGCCGTTTCATTAACATATAATCTCCACCTAAAGTTTATGACACATGGTAGAATCGGGACGATTTTAGGGAGTCGGGGACAGTCCGCTTTACGCTACCCCAAAACAACGAACACAATCAACAAGTAAATGAATCAGAAAGAGTTCACCGGTCATATCACGCAATAATCGCCTTCAACATTTCTTCGAAGGCGACTTTGTCCTACGAAAATTATGATTCCCATCGATGGCAAGCAAACTAGGGCCAAATTGTGATGCACCATATATAATTAGTAAAGAGATTCGCCCCGGAGTGTATGAACTCGTCAATATAGACAATGTAAAAATGCTAAGAAGTTGGAACGCAATGCATCTGAAGAAGTATTACTAATTCCAGACTTCTGAATGTCTAAATAATAATAAAAAACATGAAACAACTTGAACCGCAGGACAGCTTGATCCTCGAAAGGGGTACATAGGCATTCAATCTTCTGATCGGTTAGATGTCCCCCCTCTCAATAAAATTTTCAAAAAATTTGGAATCTCGACTCAAATGCAACCTTCTCGGAGATTCGTGCTCGGCATCTCGCAAGGAGAATTAATTTCCTCTTGCTCGACAAGTCCGTACTCAGAAACATTCAAACCAATGCTCGGATCAACGCTCTTTCATGCTCGGTCATATCTATGCTTGGCGATCTCACTCTCCAATGCACGTTAAGTCGTCTGAGAGTAAAACTCGCTCAGCGCAATCTGGCGGATCGTGCTCGGCATTATGCACACATAGAGCTGCTCGGCGTGAAGACTGCACGACATTGCGTGCTCGGATCAATGCTCTTTCATGCTCGGTCGTATCTATGCTTGGCGATCTCACTCTCCAATGCGCGTTAAGTCATCTGAGAGTAAAACTCGCTCAGCGCAATCTGGCGAATCGTGCTCGGCATTATGCACACATAGAGCTGCTCGGCGTGAAGACTGCACGACATTGCGTGTAGCTGCTCGAAATATTCATGCTCATCAATCCACAGACCACATACTTGCTCGACAAGTCCATACTTGCTCGACAAGTCCTCTTGCTCGACAAGTCTGTTGGGATTATGTCCTGAAATCACATTGTACTCACTCTAGAGATAGTTGTATTGTCGAGATCGGAAAATTCATGTGATACTAGGTAGTCATAATGTTTTGCTAGAAACCGCTTATGACAAATGAGTTGTAACTCATTTCTGGTATCGTGTGAACCTACAGGGTCACACACCTAAGCAAGTTGGATACACTTTGTATGGGATTGATCATTGGCATATGGTCTGATCAATGTGTATTAGATACACATTGAATTTGAGTTTCAAAGAGGTGTATCGATCGACACCATTGGGTGCATCGGTCGATACAAGACGTGTGTCGATCGACACCAATGGGTGTGTCGGTCGACACAAGGGCGAAACCGAAACTGATGTTTCGGTTCACCTCGAGGTCAATATATAAACATGTTTTATAGATTCGACCAGAGAGAGAGACAGAACGCTGCCCAGAGAGTTTTTCTCAGAGAGAAAAACGCAGAAACCTCAAAAACTCAGTTCCCAGGAGATCCGAATCCCGGCACTAGCATCCCAGCGGATTCCAGCTTGTGTGCGTGTGGACTGCAGTAGAGGCGCAGCATCTGAAGCGCTCCAGAGATCTCGTTTACCTGCTTATCTTCCGCTGCCAATCTCCAGGTAATCACGAGGTCAGATCTATGATTCAATTAAATAGACCTTAGATCCTAGGCTTCGGGAACCTGACAGCAATTCTGAATCTGGTAGAATTTGCTCCAAGTTCCTTCAGTGGTATCAGAGCCTTAGGGTTTTCCATTGAATCAACCTGTTTAATTGAATTTGATGATTTAGATTCGCAAACTAGGTTGTTTAGTTTAGAACCGGTGAGATCGATTCTGATCAAAATCGATTCTGTGTGTTCGCACAGTGTCGATCGACACACTAGGTGTGTCGGTCGACACAGAATGACGAATTCGACATAATCGGCGGCTAGGGTTTTTCGCGAAGAAAAAACCGAAAGCGTACTGTGTCGATCGACACAGGTTGAGTGTCGGTCGACACAGAGCAGATTCGATCGAGTGTCGATCGACACAGTTTGAGTGTCGGTCGACACAGACCTAGCGAATGGTTAATCGGTTCAATTGGATTTGACCGGTTATCATGCTTGGTTAAGTCCGATTAGATCGGTTTAAAATTGGATGAATTGGTTCAATTGGATTGAACTGATTATCTCAATTAGCATGAACCGATTGGTTGAAATCAGTTTGATTGGATAATACGGTTCAATTGAATTGGACCGGTTATCGCAATTAGATAAAACTGATTAAAACGGTTTAAATTGGATGAATTGATTCAATTGGATTGAACCAATTATCTCTATTAGTATAAACCGATTTGAATGATTAAGATCAGTTTGATCTGATAAGTCGGTTCAATTGGATTGGACCACTGTCGTCGGTTTGGGTCTATGTCGACCGTCACACATGGGTTGTGTCGATCGACATGACCGGTTCAATAAACCGGGTTAATTAGATTAATCTGTTATTGAAGTCCGGTTAAGTTTGATGTTGTCGATCGACAGACATAGTCTGCGTCGATCGACACAGAGTTCGAAATTCTGGTTATTGAACCTTGAATTTGCAGAAACCAAACCAGACTTAAACCTTGATCAAAGTTTAGCTTCAATGTAGTCAACTGTCAAGACTCATTTCGTTGGTGATGGTCTAGCCAAGAGCTTGGTGTCCACAATTAGGTGAGTAAGGCAGGTAATTATGTTGATGGACTTGCGGTGCTTGACATCAACAATTACATGACCTAATAGATTGATTTGCTAACCTTTCAGAGTTTAGTTTCCTCAACCAAACATCAAGTGACCTTGATGTCTTGCCCAATCTCGTCTACTGTCAAGACTCGGTTCATTGTTAGATAGTCTTGGAGTCCTTGGTATCCACAGTGACATGAGCAAGGCAGGTGTTCATTGATAGACTCGCAGTGCGACTGTCAATGATCACAAGACGGAAGAGATTGTTTTACTTGACTGGGCTATCAGAAGTTCTGGGCCCAGAGACATCAGAGTAGATGAGACATGGATTGTCTTGTCTGCGACCAAGAGTTGTACTGGGTACAATTAGCAATGATTTGCTTACCTAGATAACTAAATTTTGGGTGATGACGAGTCGTCCACTCAGAATTTGGTGAAGTATGGATCTTGGATCATTATATTCATAGAGGAAACATTGTTTGAATATAATGCGAGTTTTCTTATTAGATAAGATTTCTCATGATATACATAACTAAATCTTTGTTTTTCTTGGATTTCAGCTTATGTCTATGACTACTTTCTCGTTGTGATACGTCTTTTAGAAGGACAGGTTAAATGGATCTAACTTCCTGGATTGGTATCGGAATTTGAGATTAATTCTCAAGCAGGAGAGCAAGGACTATGTCCTTGAGAAAGCTCTTCCAGAAAGGCTTGGGACCAATCGCTCGAATGCAGTATATGATGCTTGGAATAAGCATTATATTGATGTGGTAGATGTGCGTGGTCTGATGTTGGCTACCATGAACTCAGACTTGAAAAGTCAACACGAGAACATGGAGTCAGCAATAGAGATGATCACCAGCCTGAAACTGAAGTTTCAGGATCTGGCACGAGTTGAGAGATTCCAGATGGTGAAGTCTCTCACTGGGTGTAAGCTACCAGAGGATGCTCCAGTAAGTCCTCATGTCATTAAAATGATGGGTTACATTGAGAACCTGGGGAGACTGGATTGTCCTGTCAGCTTTGAGTTGGCTACTGACATCATTCTGCAGTCACTGCCGTCAAGTTATGATAAGTTCATAAAGAACTATATCAAGAAAGGCTTGACGAAGACGTTGACTGAGCTGCATGGCATGCTCAAGACAGCAGAGCAAAACATCAAAAAGGGTAAAAGATTTGAGAAATCTTGTTTAGACAAGGGTGATGGCAAGGCCGTTCAGATTTGGAATCGGGATAAACCTGTGTCATCTTTTAAGCCCAAGTCAGGCCCATCTAATGTTGATAAATGCTGCTACTGTAAAGAGTTTGGGCATTGGAAGAGAAATTGCATTAAATTCTTGGAAGATTCACAAGAGATAGAGAAGATGTATGGTACTTCTTCTTCAGGTATTGTGTTATTGTTTCAAGTTCTACATGAGTATTGGATACTAGTTGTGGTACTAATATTTTTTGAAATATGCAGGGCCTAAGCGACAGTAGAACGTTGAAGAAAGGACAAGTGGAACTGCGTGTCTGGTATGAAGCAATGGTTGATGCATGAGCCGTAGAGATTCTCCACTTGTAGGAGCCTTTCATACTTGGTTTTAGAAATTAAGTAATTGCTACTATGTATCTTCCTTGAGCAGAGATGTCTTTCATTTTCTTGTAAGAATTTGGATGTTTTTCATTTTGATAAAAGACAAGTTTTGTTCTTTAGATCTTAATGAAATATTCTATGGTAGCACCCCGTTTAGAATGGGTTTTATATCTTAAACCAATGTACGCTTGTACATATAACATAAATACCAAACACTTTGAGTCTGATGACTTGAAGTCGATTTTTCCTTAGCACAGTCGTTTTGACCACATAGAGTGAAGCGAATTCAAGAGTTCCATAGCTTTGGGCTTTTGGGCTCATTTGATTATAAATCATTTGAGACATGAATTCTGCTTACTGGGCCAAATGACTAAGGTCTTTTTAGCAGAGCTAAAAGAAAACGGGCCAGAGGCTTATTGGGCCTTACACATACTGATGTATGCGGACCGATGAGCATAAGTGCCAGAGGAAATCTTCTGTACTTCATTACCTTTACTGATGACTTCAGTAAGTATGTATGTGAATGAAGTATATATTGGATTTGACAGAAGTATTAAGATCCTCGATTAGATCGCGGAAGAAAAATATTTGAGTCAAGATTTGGGTGATCATCTGAGAGAATGAATCGGATCTTATTAGATATGCTCTGATTAATGATGAGTCACAGGAATCTTCCATAATCATTTAAGAATACGTTCTAAAATGTCTGTCTTTGCGCAGAAAAGAGTTTCAATCAGAATCAATTGAAAGACACCACATTTAATGTGGACTGGAAGTTTTTCAAGTAAGTTGTTTCTGATAATTTGGGGATGACAGCTAATGAGCTTGAACCCAAATCTGATAAGTTCTACATCGTTGGTTGTCCTAGGGAAACCGAGGCTTAGTGCTTTTATGACCAATCCGAGAACAAAGTTTTGTTGTTTGGAACTGTGTCTTTTGAGAAATATCATACTTTCAAAAGGAACAGTGGGAGTAAAAGTACAGATCGAAGAAATTCGATAAACACAGGAGGCTGCTCAACCTGTTGAGGGAGAGCAACGGTGAGATCTACAAAGTGCTGTAGGATCTACACCTGTGGAGCCTGAAATTCGCATATCCGAAAGGATCCGTCACTAACTCGAGAGTGATTTCTCGTAACCGATTGTCGTGATCTGTTGATCATTGAAAAGTGACGAACATGCAAAATTTAAAGAAGCGATGGTGAGCCCCAACTCCAAAAATTGGATGGGTATGCATGTTGGCTTCACCGATCTATTTATAGATTGAAGCAAACATTTTGGAGTTGGAATCAACGTTCTGTAAATACAGTCAAAAGTTTTGACTTGATCAGAAAAAGAAATGAAACCATGTGTTTACAAGAGGACTAGTGGGAGCGTAGCTGCATTTCTCACACTGTATGTAGAAAACATACTTAATCTCATAAACTATGTTCCGACGCTAAAGTCTTATCAAGATTTGGGTCGGAAGTCAAATTGAACGATGGACATGGGAGAAGGCCGTAAAAGTTCTTGGAATAAGGATCCATTGGAATGGATCAGAAAGGCTAATTGGATCGTGTCAAAATCCTTATGTT
Source organism: Orychophragmus violaceus (assembly GCA_030180135.1). NCBI lineage: Eukaryota > Viridiplantae > Streptophyta > Magnoliopsida > Brassicales > Brassicaceae > Orychophragmus > Orychophragmus violaceus. The sequence continues at coordinate 63,908,143 of CM058238.1, read as the reverse complement.
GATAAGGTATTGGACAGTTCAAATGTGCTTGATTCCAAGAATGGCTTCACACCAAAGGTCTTATGGCAATAATCTAAGCAAGATGAAGTGTCTTGGACACTGGCTGAGCTAGTATAAATCTTAGCAAGATGAAGTGTTTTGAACACGTACTGAGCTATTATTAATGAGTGTGATTGCTTATGCTGATGCAAAAGAATCCATCATGAATGCCATATTTTGCGCTCGTCCAAATGCAGCTTACGCATAAAGCATGACGAGAAAATACCAATATGTTCTGGTAATAGTCACTGAACAGTTACCAAAACTATCCCAAGTGTTTGAGGAACTCTAAGGATAGTTTCGTGGTGAACTGAGGAAGTGATGAACCAGTTGAAAGTAGTTAGACGGACAAAGACGATTCCCGGTTCCCACCTGGTTATGTCTCTTTGTCTGAATTGCGGTGCTGTCTGTTGGAAAGGCTCCAAGCAGTGGACCGTAGAATGGTGCTTTTATCTGAATGGCGGTGTGGTTTGTTGAAATTGTTTCAAGCAAAACACCGCAGAGCCTCCCACAACCTAAGCACGAGATTTATTCTCTTGTTGTAGGTATTAGATATCTAAAGAGATGATCTTGATTCTAGTGGGAGTTATTTAGTTATGTTATGATCTTTACATAGACATGCTATGGCAAAGTTTGTGTAAGTTAAAAACTGACATCGGCATTATTTAGTTATTGGATAATTAAGTAATAGTCCTAAAGTATTTTATGGTCATCATATAGGTCATCAAGTTGAGGACTTGATCATGAAACCCTATAAGTAAAGGATGACATAAATTACGATTGTCCCTAGCCGAGGTTGTTGAAGTGGGACACCAATAACCGCGCGAGACTAGCATGTGAGGTGACTGTTGGACTAAGTTTCATGAAGTCAACGATATGATTATCACAGTCAATCACATAGATATATGTTGGTGAACATATGATCGGACATGACCCGCTAATGAGAACTCCATAGGATAGTTATATCAGTGTCATGGGAGGTTCTCATTACGACTATAGAGTATAGTCCTTAGACCTGAGTTCATCATGCTTTCTAGCATATGAATTGGTGCGTTTTGACCTTGTCAAACGTCGTTCCGTAACTGGCGGCTATAACGGCATTGCTTATACGTATCATGAAGTATGTGTAGAAACAGGGATGGAACAAGATGGGATTTGTCCCTCCTGTAACAGGAGATAAATATCTCAGGGCCCATCGAAGATTTGATACTGAGAAAATGCATGGCCGTGCTGAAACGAGGTGATTGTCAGTCGTTTGTTTTATCAGTATAGATCAGGAGTTCGATGAACATGATATTGGCTATAATAAGGATGACACAGTCTCTTGCCTTATGCCATATCGAGATATAGAGACGAAGGGATTATAGGAATAGGTGATTCCAGTGCAAGTGGGAGATTGTTGGGATTATGTCCTGAAATCACATTGTACTCACTCTAGAGATAGTTGTATTGTCGAGATCAGACAATTCATGTGATACTAGGTAGTCATAATGTTTTGCTAGAAACCGCTTATGACAAATGAGTTGTAACTCATTTCTGTTATCGTGTGAACATACAGGGTCACACACCTAAGCAAGTTGGATACACTTTGTATGGGATTGATCATTGGCATATGGTCTGATCAATGTGTATTAGATACACATTGAATTTGAGTTTCAAAGAGGTGTATCGATCGACACCATTGGGTGCGTCGGTCGATACAAGACGTGTGTCGATCGACACCAATGGGTGTGTCGGTCGACACAAGGGCGAAACCGAAACTGATGTTTCGGTTCACCTCGAGGTCAATATATAAACATGTTTTATAGATTCGACCAGAGAGAGAGACAGAACGCTGCCCAGAGAGTTTTTCTCAGAGAGAAAAACGCAAAAACCTCGAAAACTCAGTTCCCAGGAGATCCGAATCCCAGCACTAGCATCCCGGCGGATTCCAGCTTGTGTGTGTGTGGACTGCAGTAGAGGTGCAGCATCTGAGGCGCTCCTGAGATCTCATTTACCTGCTTATCTTCTGCTGCCAATCTCCATGTAATCACGAGGTCAGATCTATGATTCAATTAACTAGACCCTAGATCCTAGGCTTCGGGAACCTGACAGCAATTCTGAATCTGGTAGAATTGGCTCCAAGTTCCTTCAAAGTCCTCTTGCTTGACAAGTCCATACTCAGAAACATTCAAACCAATGCTCGAATCAATGCTCTTTCATGCTCAGTCGTATCTATGATTGGCGATCTCACTCTCCAATGTGCGTTAAGTCGTTTGAGAGTAAAACTCGCTCAGCACAATCTGGCGGATCGTGCTCGGCACTATGCACACATAGAGCTGCTCGGCCTGAAGACTGCACGACATTGCGTATAGCTGCTCGAAAAATTCATGCTCAGCAGTCCACAGACCACATAATTTTCAACGTCCGAGCATGACAACTCAACACGTTGCAAGAAAATTTCTTGGCATGACATTCAACGGTGTGCTCGAAAATATGTGTACCACATACGGTCTCCGACTACTCGGCCTCTGATCAGTACTGTTGTTGCTCGGTAGTTTTGATCACTCGGCATCTCGTTGTTCAAATCTGCTTAGCAACAGATCAAACCACGACGTGTTTCTTTTACTCAAAAAACATATCTTTCTCGGAAAATCACAAGTCTTCTCGAACGTAGTTGCATTTTTTCTAACTGTATATATCATACTAGTGATAAAGTATAAAGTGTAAGGCATCCGAGCAATCAAACTGCTCGGATAGGCCACTCAGATCCATGCTCAGTGGTATTGTGATCGGCAAACTGGTCTCTCTGCGATGAAGACCCTCTCGGACCAGTTCATGGTCTGCATCAGACCATGCTGCTCGGCTAGCAAAGAATCCTGCTCGCCTTCTCATTTTCCGACCAATCTCACTCATAAAATCCAATTCAGACGCGGTCCTCTCTACTCTAAAAAGCTGCTTTGATATATTTTCATGTATCAGATGATCGCTCCCAGATCGATAACAAAGCTACTCGGCCTTCTGTGACAAAATTTACTCGACCTTCCACGATAAATGTGCTCAGCCGCCCGGAACAAAAGCTGCTCGGAGATATATCATTGTTTTTAAGGTTTTTAACCATGATATATGTCTTCGTTATCGAGTCTTTCTATGTGTTTTGGAGTCTTTTTAGGTGTTTTACAGGTTTAGGCACATTTGCAGCTTCATTGGACGTTTTTTGGAGCATTTGGAGCATTTCTGCACTATATAGAGATTTCATAGAGTTCATTGGCTGCGTCTGCATAGTATGTCGATCGACGCAGTATGTGTGTCGGTCGATGCAGCCCCTGATCCAGAATTATGCGCACAAAAATCTGCATTCTTGAAAAATTACAGCTTTGCCCAGAAGTTTTCTAGACTTACAAAAAAACCCAAAACGTGTTTAGCCTAATATATTAGGGTTTTAAGCCATTGTTTAGGCTAAGTTTTATTCTACATTCAGAGAGTTTTAGAGAGATAGATTTGTAGCTTTTTGGGGCTTATCTAAGACTCGACAGAGAGAAGATTTCGAGCCCCTTTTATTCTTCTATTGAACTCTTTATGCTTTATATTTCAAATATGATTTCTGTTTCATAGATCATGTCTGAGTGGTTTACTTGTTAGGTTTATGGATTCTCATTAGGGATTTCATGGAATATTAGGTTAATCAATCTGTAGGAATTCATAACGTCTAGTTCTTCGTCTATGATTATTCTTAATGCTTAATCTGAATTGGCCACTTAGATTATTGATCTCTTTATGCTTTCTATTTCAAATATGATTTATGTTTCATAGATCATGTTTGAGTAGTTTACTTGTTAGGTTTAGGGATTCTCATTAGGGATTTCTGATATACCATGGATTTTACCGGTTTTAACCATGGTATATGCCTTACTTATCGAGTCTTATGTTATGTTTTGGAGTCTTTTTAGTATGTTTACAGGTTTAGACACGTTTGGAGCATAATTGGAGTTATTGGAGCATTCTGGAGCATTTTGGAGATTTTACCCGAGAGACAGAGTTCACTGCCCATATTTGACGCTTGCAACGATCGGCACACCATTAGCATCGATCGTTGCATAGCGTGACCAAGCATTCTCGCGAGCGTTAATGAAGAATGAGGATTAATGCACTAAAGCCCATAAAGCCCAGATATTTACACAGAAGCCCAAAACATGTTTTAGCTATTATATAAGGGTTTTTAAGCCATTGTTTAGGCTACGCTTTACTTTAGTCTTATTTTATTTCAGAGAGCCTTAGGGGCTGATCTTGTTCTCGAAAGAGACTTGATTTTGAACCCCTATTGATTATTCTGTTTAATGATATTTGGTTTTCTACTTATGATGTTTTCTGTTTCGATGAACATGTCTGAGTAGTTTACATGTTAGGTTGAAGGATTCTCATTAGGGATTTCATGGAACTATAGTTTAAATCAATCTGTAGGGATTTATATCTGCTAGTTCTTTGTTTAGGTTGTTCTTAATGCTTAATCTGAAGTAGCTAATCAGAATTATGATGTTAGGTTGATTGATACAACGAGAGTTGGTTAATTAGCTAGAAAGAACCTAGATGAGCAATTTGATCTACTCGCAAAGAGATTTGGTTTAGGGGAATTGTGAACATATCAAACCTGATCATTAATGCTAGTTTAATCTGTTAGTAATTGCAAAGAGATTTGGATTTCTGCACTTAGACTTAGAGAATTCTCGCAACGAGAGTTTGTGAATTCTATATCCGTGTTTGAGTTCTAGAACAGTTATTGATTAGATCCTGATTGACTGATTGCTTGTGTTCCTGATTTCCTGAGAACTCCTGAAACCTAACGCTTCGCTTCCTTGCTCACAAACCACTCCTGCTACTGATTTACTTTTCTGCTCTGCTTTTAGTTTAATCGCCTTTGCTTTCTCCTAGTTTAATCTCTTCTGTTTTAATTCTATCGTTGACCGGAGTCCCTGTGGATTCGATACCCTAAGTACTACAACTACATCACTGTGCACTTGCGGTTAGAATAGGGATTAAAACTCGACCTATCAAGTTTTTGGCGCCGTTGCCGGGGACTCTTTTGAGTCCTCGATAGATTTGAACTTAGGGTTTAGACTAGGTTTTTCGTTTTTATTTTTTGCTACTAATTTTTTTTCTTTTCTGTTCTTGCGTTTCAGGTAATCGCCTTGCATCGATCGACACGGTCCTGTGTGTCGATCGTCACATCATCGCGCTTGCATCGATCGACGCTTCTCCTGCATCGATCGACACATATCGTAAGGAAGATGTGTGATTTCTTCAGTCCAGGGATTGACAGTTCACAGATAGCTGGGTTGAAGAGTAAAGTCGACTATCTGCATAGTCTTCTACTTGAAAAGTATGCGCAAGAAGCTATCAACTGCGTTGGAGGGAATGAATTCTACAGTCAGGAATCTGCTTTTCAGGGACCTTTCCAGCAACAGGGTAATGCCTTCTCAAGGAACTATGGTGTTTCTTCTTACCAAGCACCCCCTGCACCTACACATAAGAGCAGATTGGAAGCTATGATGGAGCAGTTGTTGGAAAGACAGGAAGAGGATTTGAACTACATCAATAGCTCTGGATTCCAAGGAAACAGGTTTGGTAATCAGCAGGGTAATCAGTGGACTTATGGATCATCCACCTATCAGGCATCTCCTGCTGCTAATGCTTATGAGAGCAAGATGGAATCCATGATGGAGCAGCTACTAGAGGATCAGACTAAGATTGCTATGGACTTCGACAGGAAGCTGGAAGCTATACATGAAAATCTGAATGGGAAGCTTGTATACTTGAGCACACATTTGAAGAAGCTAGATGTCCAAGTTCAACAAACAGCTGGAGCAATACAAAGACAAAATGAAGCTAGGAAAGCTGAACAGTACAAATTCATCAGAGCTGTGACCTTAAGGGATGAGATTGAGTTGCTAGGAGAAGAAGAGAGCATAATCTCGGATTTTCTGGATGAATATTGTCTGCCTGATACATGCATCGATCGACACCCCCTTAGTGACGATCGACACGCCATTCTGACGGCAATTTCGAGTTCTTTCGACAAACGGAATCGCCTTGCATCGATCGACACACATCATGCAACGATCGACAAAGAACGCAGACATGACCAGAAACCTGCAACAGTACCAGAACGAGTCTATAAGCCCCCAGTGCCATATCCTAAGGTTCCTAAACCCTCTAAACAAGAGCTAGAAGTGGCTAACTGCGTGAAAGTGATGGATAAGAAGGTGAATAAAACACCACCAGTTGAAACTTCGCGAGTTCATGCAAAGAAGATGATCTGCACTGATGGTCATCTGAAAGAAGAAGTTCAGATTGGTGGAACTACAGTATCTGATAGTGGAAAGAAGAAGATGGCAGTTCCTCTTGAACCTGCTCTAACATCTTCAATACCTGCAACTGCTCATAAGCAGAAAGCTCCAGACATCAGATATACATCAAAGGTAAGGTACAAATCATCTAAGCTTAAACCTTCTGATCACATTGTTTTGAATGCAGGAAAATGCAGTAGACAGCCCAAGCTTCGCTCCCGCCCTGATTCTGATTACTCTTTCCTTGGGAAGCCTCATGATCTGAAAGCCTATACGCCTCCTTGGATGAAGAGATATTCACAGAGACATTCAAAGTCTCTGTTGAAGCCGCCATGAGTCAAATTTCTGTGCCATAGTCAAGCTAATGACTAAAAACAAGCGCTGAGTGGGAGGCAACCCACTATAGAGTCAGTTTTCTTTTTTATTTTTTGTTTTTCAGTCTTTGCTATTTTGATTTTTTTTTTCTTTTTAGTGTTTTCAGCCGAGAGAACAGGTTCAAAATCGCCTAGCATCGACCGACACAATTGTTGTGTCGATCGACACAACTGTGTGTTGATCGACACAGTGCGATTACATAAATGAATCGAGCAAATGCGCCTTGCGTCGATCGATGCGGTCCTGTGCATCGATCGACACAGTGCGACGAGAGGTACGTAACTCTGATTTTTCAACTCTTTTCAATTTGATTATCTGTTCTTACTGAGCTCATGCATTGATTACACTGGGGACAGTGTAGTTTAAGTGTGGGGGAGGAAGCTACTGACGCACGCTTTTGTTTTCTTAGTTTTTCAAAATTTGCTTTATTGAGTCAAAATTTGTATGAAACTATGATTTTTCGAGGAAAATTTTCGCTTGAACAGGAACTAAGTGACCATTGGACAGACTTGCATAGCCTCTATGACTGTTAGAAAACTCAGACACGGATCAACCTACTGGGAACACCCACATCACTTCAGGTATCAGAGGATCCTTTTACTGACTTCAAACCTTAATACTGACTTAGATTTCTCACCTAAGGGCTTGGTATACTTTGTGTCGGATTCCCTTGTTAGTTCTGACACAGCCTGTAAACCTATCCTATTTAGTTCCCTTCTCCCCTTCTATAAAGTAAAAAAAAAAAGATAATAAACTGAGGATGAGTTAGTAACTCCGAAGTGGTCATGGGAATAGTAGCAAACACTATTATCTCTTATGCGATCCATGGAATGTGTCCAAAGTACACCCCATAACGGGAAGAACACTGATAAAAAAAATAAAATGATACCCAGTGGGGAAAAATCAGTTGTTAAGGAAGGGAAAGAGAAGAAAGGGACTAGAGAAAGATAGTATGGTGGTCTAGAGCTGATAAGGTAAGAATCCATGTGCCTTTGATCGATACTCCTTAGGTGAGACCGCACTTAAATACTTGCAGAAGTCAGTAGGGTGAATTTGAATGCTTGAATGTGATTGTGGAGTTTACTTGGGACAGTTGCTAAGTGTGGGGGAAGTACATTGTGGTCTTGAGTTCTGTAGGAAAGTTTTCAGTGGCTTACTAAGTGAATGTGATTGTGAAAGTTCCTAGGACGAAATGAGTTTCTGAGTTTTCAAACTTCTTCTCTTATACTTTTGTTCTTTACTTGCTTGAGGACAAGCAAGAGCTAAGTGTGGGGGAGTTGATATACCATGGATTTTACCGGTTTTAACCATGGTATATGCCTTATTTATCGAGTCTTATGTTATGTTTTGGAGTCTTTTTAGTATGTTTAGAGGTTTAGACACGTTTGGAGCATAATTGGAGTTATTGGAGCATTCTGGAGCATTTTGGAGATTTTACCCGAGAGACAGAGTTCACTGCCCATATTTGACGCTTGCAACGATCGGCACACCATTAGCATCGATCGTTGCATAGCGTGACCAAGCATTCTCGCGAGCGTTAATGAAGAATGAGGATTAATGCACTAAAGCCCATAAAGCCCAGATATTTACATAGTAGCCCAAAACGTGTTTTAGCTATTATATAAGGGTTTTTAAGCCATTGTTTAGGCTACGCTTTACTTTAGTCTTATTTTATTTCAGAGAGCCTTAGGGGCTGATCTTGTTCTCGAAAGAGACTTGATTTTGAACCCCTGTTGATTATTCTGTTTAATGATATTTGGTTTTCTACTTATGATGTTTTCTGTTTCGATGAACATGTCTGAGTAGTTTACCTGTTAGGTTGAAGGATTCTCATTAGGGATTTCATGGAACTATAGTTTAAATCAATCTGTAGGGATTTATATCTGCTAGTTCTTTGTTTAGGTTGTTCTTAATGCTTAATCTGAAGTAGCTAATCAGAATTATGATGTTAGGTTGATTGATACAACGAGAGTTGGTTAATTAGCTAGAAAGAACCTAGATGAGCAATTTGATCTACTCGCAAAGAGATTTGGTTTAGGGGAATTGTGAACATATCAAACCTGATCATTAATGCTAGTTTAATCTGTTAGTAATTGCAAAGAGATTTGGATTGCTGCACTTAGACTTAGAGAATTCTCGCAACGAGAGTTGGTGAATTCTATATCCGTGTTTGAGTTCTAGAACAGTTATTGATTAGATCCTGATTGACTGATTGCTTGTGTTCCTGATTTCCTGAGAACTCCTGAAACCTAACGCTTCGCTTCCTTGCTCACAAACCACTCCTGCTACTGATTTACTTTTCTGCTCTGCTTTTAGTTTAATCGCCTTTGCTTTCTCCTAGTTTAATCTCTTCTGTTTTAATTCTATCGTTGACCGGAGTCCCTGTGGATTCGATACCCTAAGTACTACAACTACATCACTGTGCACTTGCAGTTAGAATAGGGATTAAAACTCGACCTATCAATTTCATGGAATATTAGGCTAATCAATCTGTAAGGATTCATAACTTCTAGTTATTCGTCTATGATTATTCTTAATGCTTAATCTGAATTGGCCACTTAGATTATTGATGTTAGATTGATTGGTGCAACGAAAGTTGATTAATTAGCTAGAAAGAACCTAGATGATGAATTTGACTATTCGCAAAGAAATTTGGCTTAGGGAAATTGTGAACGAAAGAACCTGAGAGTAATGCATGTTTAGGATCTCTAGAACTCGCAACGAAAGTTGGTTTTCTAGGTTGCTAGACATAGATGATACTCGCAACGAAATTTGGTTTCTTATACTTCTGTGATTCTAGTTCTAGAACTGTACTTAATTTGATCTCGATTGATTGATTTGCCTATATTCCTGATTTCCTGAGAACTCCCTTGACTTAACGCTTTGCGTGATTAATTACACACCGTTTGATTTACTTTCTGCATTATTTACTGCTTACTCTCTGCTGCTACTTATCTTATTTCGAACCTCTATAGTCTATCGTAAGATTCTTGAGTCTCTGTGGATTCGACCCCTATATACTACTAGTCACGTCTGTGCAATTGCAGTGTAGCTCTAGGGATTAAAAATTGAGCATATCAAGTTTTTGGCGCCGTTGCCGGGGACTCTTTTGAGTCTTGGATAGATTTGAGTTTATAGTTTTGACTAGGCTTTTTGTTATTATTTTACTAATTTTTCTTTTGTTTTGTTTCTTTTCCTGCGTGCAGGTTCGAAGAATAACAGCTGCGTCGATCGACACCCACTTGGCATCGATCGACACACTCGCGATTAGCATTGATCGACGCTCTGCTAGCGTCGGTCGACACACTCTGTGTGAACCAGACAATTCATGCCTGATCGCACACTAAGGAGTAATCCAGAGAAGGAGCTCGTGAATTTCGGACTTGAGGAGCTTGCAAGGCTAGAGAGAGGGAGAACACGAGAGCTCAGAAACCAGTTAATATGGTGAATCTCAATGATGTGATCCTAATTCGAGATGAACATGGTGTTCTGAGAGATAGAGAGAACCATGTCTGCAATGAGCGTGGTCAGAGATTTGATGCCGATGGGAACGTGATTGTTGAGGAGATCATTCAGCAGCCACATGATGGTGATGATGGTGGATACGCAGGTGGACAAGGAAATCCTCAAGTTGGAGATCCACCTAGAGCACCTAATCCTCCAGCCGGGATGGGTCAGCACCTTTTCTATGGACTCCAACATTAGCATCCTATGGATCTCATAGAGAATTCTGAGTCTTTGGTTACTGGAATGAAGCATAATGGAGTGAGCTATGACTTCCTGCAAGATTTTCCCACATTCACTTGGAGGAGAAGCTGCAAATTGGGTGAAGCAGATTCCACATGGGACTTTGACTACTTGGGATGCAATGAAGAGGAAGTTTCCGAGGCACTTTTAAGATGATGCTAGATCTGATCAGCTGAGAGAGGATCTTCTACAGTTCAAACAGGGACCTACAGAGGGCTTGAAGGCAGCTTGGGTGAGGTTTAAGATGTACCAGAGAGATTTCCCTCATCATGGTTTCTCTGAAGTTCAGTTGCTGGGCATTTTCTTCAGAGGAGTTGATTTGTGGTATCATATGGCTTTGGATGCTGCAAGCAATGGGAATTTTAATATAAAATCTCCAGAGCAAGCTAAGGAGCTGATTGAGAATTTGGTGTGTAGTAATAGCACTAAGAACGTTGATATGGAGATGAAGAAATCTGGTGGAAAAGTGGACAGCTCACAGATGGCATAAATGAAGAACAAGATTGATTTTGTTCATAGTCTTCTACTTGGGAAGAAGCAAGTACAATTTGCTGCAGATTTTGATGAGACTGAGAACGTAAACTACATAGCTGGAACTGGTTATGAAGGTCAGAGATATATAAATCAGCAGGGACAGACTTTTGGTTACACACCAAAGTCTGCATTTTAGAGACCTTTTCCAGCAGAATAGCTCATTCTCTAGAGACTATGGTTCTTCTTCATATCAGACTCCTCCACAAAATGAGCAGTCTAATAAGATTAGGGGTATGTTGGAACAACTCTTGGAAGGTCAGCAAAAGAGTACAGTGGACTTCAATGGAAAGATAGATGCTATGTACCTGGATTTGAATGGGAAGATTGAGTCTCGGAGCACTCATGTAAAGAAGCTAGATATTCTGGTACAATAGGCTGATGGAGAAACGCAAAGGCAAAATGGATCTGGAAGAACTGAGCAGAAGCAATACATCAATGTTGTTATTGTAAAGGATGGAGTTGATCTAATGGAAGAAGAAGAAGACATCATTGTTGTTTTCTCGATAAATTGTCTCTGACTACAATGAGCGTCGATCGACACGCCCTTGATGTCGATCGACACACACCCGACACGAAGGATGAACACGCTTTTGAACGACAAGCATCGATCGACACTCCTACTGAATCGATCGACATTGATCCCAAATAAGTCTAGAAACCTGAAAAAGTGCCAGAACGAGTCGATAAGCCTCCTTTGTCTTATCCTAAGGCTCCTAAGAGGTCCAAACAGGAGTTAGATGAAGCTAAATGCATGAGAGTAATGGATAAGAAGCTGATTACGATCTCACTAGCTAATGCTATGACGAAACACCCTTCTCTGGAGAGATATGCGAAGAAGATGATCTCTACAGATGGAGATTTGAAAGAAGAGGTGTTGATGCTATCTAAGCAGGTTAGTGGCTTGTTACAGAACCAGATCCCAGAAAAGCTTCCAGACCCATGAGTCTTTGTGCTAGAATGTTCCATCTTTAAGAATAACTTCAAGCGTTCTTTGTGTGATATAGGATCTGGTGTGAATCTCATGCCATACTCTGTGGCTAAGATATTGGGATTGATGGATTTCCAGCATACTAGGATTTCTCTTATCCTAGCTGATCGATCAAATAGGATTCCAGAAGGAGTCCTAGAGGACATTCCCATTAGAGTTGGAAACTACTTGATTCCAACAGACTTTGTAGTGCTGAAGTATGAGATTGAACCGGATGATCCTCTGCTACTTGGTATATCCTTCTTAGCTACTGCTGGAGCAGTGATTGATGTGAGACATGGTCTGATAGATATCCACCTAGGAGATAATCCTTTGCAGTTCAAGATGGATAAGCTGCAGAGATCCACCATTGATGGACAGAGCTTCAGTGTTGAGGTGGAGCCTGAGATTCCAATTGGAGAAGAGAAGATGGCGGTTCATCTTGAGATTGCTCTAACATCTTCAAAGCCTGCAACTGCTCATAAGAAGAAAGCTTCAAACATCTATCCTCCACCAAAGCAAATGTATGATTCCTCTAAACTTAAACCTCCTAATCAATTAGATGTGAATGCAGGAAAGCGCAGTATCCCACCCACGCTTCGCTCCCGCCCTAGTACCATTCCTTCACTCCTTGGGAAATCTCATGATCCCACTGATTATACACCACCTTGGATGTGGAGACATTCACAGAGACACTCATTGTCTCTGTTGAATCTACCATGAGTCTGATCTCCTTCCCATAATCAAGCTAATGACTTAAAACAAGCGATGAGTGGGAGGCAACCCACTGGTGAGTCTGTTCTTACTTTATTTTTCGTTTTCGGTTTTGGTTGCTTTGATTTTTCTTGTTTTGGTGTGTTAAGGCGTGAGAACAGATCTACACGAGATGCGTCGATCGACACAGTCATGTGTGTTGGTCGACGCAGAGGTCATACGCGGGTTATTAAAGATTTTTACTGTATGTATTGCGGTTTTGCCAGCGGTTCATTACAAATCGCGAGGAAATAGTAGCTTCGATTGATGCAGTCCTGAGCATCGATCGACACGCATCCGAGACAGGTAAATGTTCTGACTTTTTCAATCTGTTCAATCTGATTCTTGTTCTCCCGAGCCCAAGCTTCTATAACATTGCGGACAGTGTTGTTTAAGTGTGGGGGAGGTAGCTACTGACGCACCATTTTCTGTTTTCTTAGAGTAAGTTGAGTTGTTTTATTGAGTCAAAATTGAGTAAACAAGGACTTTTTGAGGAGATCACTACACTTAAGGGAACTTAAGTGACCATTGGATGAGTTTGCAAATGATCTATGACTATTAGAAAATCCAACACAAATCAACCTACTGAGGATACCCATATCACTTCAGGTATTCAGAGAATCCATTACTGACTTCAACCTTTAACTTGTAAACATGTCTGAGGACACTCACCTAGGGGTTTGGTTTGCTTTGAGTCAGATTCCTCTGTTAGTTTTGACACAGCTTGTAAACCTATCTAAGTATGGTTCCCTTCTCCCTTCCCTTAAAGTAAAAAAGAAAAGATAAATTGTGGATAAGCTAGTAGCTTTGAATTGATCACAGGAGTAGTAGAGACCCCTATTACCTCCTGTGCATTCATGGAATGTGTCCAAAGTACATCCCAATGCGGAAAGAGCACTGATAGAAAAAATAAAATGATACCCAATGGAGAAAAATCAGTTGCTAAGGAAGAAAAATGAGATGAAAGGAACCTGAAAATGATAGTTTGGTGGTCAGGTGCTAAGAGAGTAAGAATCCATGTGTTCTTTGATCGATACTCCCTAGGTGAGACCCCATTATTAGTATATAGAAGTCAGTATGGTGAATTTGAATGCTCTGAATGTGATTGTGGAGTTTACTTGGGACAGTTGCTAAGTGTGGGGGAAGTACATGTTAGTCTTGATGTCTGTAGGTTCATTTTTCATGTGGCTTACTAAGGGGAATTTTGAGTGTAGTAGTTCGACGATGAAATGAGTTTCTGAAGTTTTCAAACTTCTTCTTCTAATCTTGGTTTTCTGTTAGCTTGAGGGCAAGCAAAGGCTAAGTGTGGGGGAGTTGATATATCATGGTTTTTAGGGTTTTGACCATGATATATGTCTTCGTTATCGAGTCTTTCTATGTGTTTTGGAGTCTTTTCAGGTGTTTTACAAGTTTAGGCACATTTGGAGTTCAATTGGACGTTATGGGAGCATTTGGAGCATTTCTGCACTATAGAGAGATTTCACAGAGTTCACTATCTGCGTCTGCATAGTGCGTCGATCGATGCAGTATGTGCGTCGGTCGACGCAACTCCTGATCTAGAATTCTGCGCACAAAAATCTAATCTGCATTCTTGAAAAATTACATATTTTCTAGAAGTTTCCCAGACTTACAAAAGGCCCAAAACGTGTTTAAACTAATATATTAAAGTTTTTAAGTCATTGTTTAGGCTAAGTTTTATTCTACATTCAGAGAGTTTTAAAGAGAGAGATTTGTAGATTTTTTGGGCTTATCTGAGACTCGACAGAGAGAAGATTTCGAATCCCTATTATTCTTCTATTGATCTCTTTATGCTTTCTATTTCAAATATGATTTTTGTTTCATTGATCATGTCTAAGTATTTTACTTGTTAGGTTTAGGGATCCTCATTAGGGATTTCATGGAATATTAGGTTAATCAATATGTAGGGATTCATAACTTCTAGTTCTTCGTCTAGGATTGTTCTTAATGCTTTGGCCACTTAGATTATTGATGTTAGGTTCATTCGTGCAACAAAAGTTGATTTATTAGCTAGAAAGAACATAGATGAGCAATTTGACTATTCGCAAAGTAATTTGGCTTAGAGAAATTGTGAACGAAAGAACCTGAGATTAATGCATGTTTAGGATCTTTAGAACTCGCAACGAAAGTTGGTTGCGAGGTTGCTAGACATAGATAAAACTCGCAAAAAAAGTTGGTTTCTTATACTTCTGTGATTCCAGTTCTAGAACTGTACTTAATTTGATACCGATTGATTGATTTGCCTATATTCCTGATTTCCTGAGAACTCCCTTGACCTGACTCTTTCCTTGATTGATTACACACTGTTTGATTTACTTTCTGCATTATTTACTGCTTATTTTCTGTTGTTGCTTAGCTTAATTCGAACCTCTATAGTCTATCGTAAGATTCTTTAGTCAATGTGGATTCAACCCCTATATACTACTAGTCACGTCTGTGTACTTGCAGTGTAGCTCTATGGATTAAAACTCGAGCATATCACTTGGCAAACTGGTCTCTCCACGACAAAGACCTTCTCGGACAAGTTTGTGGTCTGATCAACATAGCATGTCATTTAAAATAGCAAAGCATGCAAGTCATAGACAATAACGACTAACCGTTCCAAAGAAAGAGTTCAACAACATACGAAATGATAACACAAATACGAAATAAACAAAATAAACATGACACTCAGATGTTGAAGCCATAGGCACCGATTAGGCTAAATGGCGCCACTTCATCCTGAAGCAACGTATCCCATTGCGAGGGACCGACATAATCACCCGAAAAGAGAGAGAGAGAGAGAGAGAGAGAGAGAGAGAGAGAGAGAGAGAGAGAGAGAGAGAGAGAGAGAGAGAGAGAGAGAGAGAGAGAGAGAGAGAGAGAGAGAGAGAGAGATAACATTCGGCTTTGTTCATCAACCTATCATACTCAAGGACATCGCTCTCCTCTAGATGTTCCCTTGTAAACTTAAGTTCCGCCTCCTCAAACTCAAACGTGGGAGGATATTTTGCCTTCAGATTGACATTCATCTCGATGTTGCTCCTCGCCTCGAGATAGTGGCTTTGATTTCTCTTAGCCTTCGGCATTTTTGAAAAAAGTCCACGAAGCTTGGAAAAACGGGTTGAAATCTTATCAAACATCCCTCTACTTCCTTTTTTGGCCTCCCTCAAGGCCGCTTCACCGAAAGAATTTTAGGCTGCATGCTAAATCTTCAAGGCCTCAACTTCAGCAAGGAATTACACTTTTTCATTATGGAGCGACAGCCTTGTTTCTTAGAACTCGGCTCTCCTTCCCTTGAGTGATGTTTTCAGCGAGGCGACAGAACCTTCCAACCTTTCATTATCAATTGAATGTCTAACTAGCAGGCTCCTAGCCTGTTTAATCTCTTTCTAGGATTCGGCAACTTATCTGTTTACGACGCCCACGTCTACAACAAGAAGAAATTAGCAATTTAGATAGGTTAAATCATAAAAAGAAGGGAATCATAGTCAAAGAAGAACGTGCTAACCTTAAAAAACCATGCCCCACATTAGTAAGCGAATTAGCGAAGACTATTTTCTCATATTTAACATGTTCGTCGCCGAGAGGACGCACAACTGCGCATAAGTTCGCCACTTCAGAGGACCGTCCTCGCTCATGTCAAACTAAATCGGCTCCAAATCAGTTTGAGGAACTTCGACATCTTTTCCATGCCTCTTCTTCCTTTTCTGTTTCGGCTTGGGCACTGTGATCTGATCCGCCATCCCAGTAACTGATCCTTGAGTAACTTGAGGGACAACCATATTTTTACTAGCTTCAACACCATCTGCAACAACAAAAATGCTCTCACCAAGCGTCAGATCCTCCTCTTACATTGGTCTTCCTTTTTAAATCAAGCCCAGGAAGTTCTGCTCCGCTAATGAGCCAAAAGTGATCACATCAGGAGTCAGTGCCTGGTCCTCCTCTCTTTGCCTCTGCTCCTCAGTTGCCTCTCCTCGGCCCTCACTTCTTGACGCATTGACATTGTAAAGGACATCTGTCTCGTTTGATCAAATTTCTCCAAGGAAAACTCATATTCCAATATGTCCCTTCGCCTTTCAATTTTCGAATAACCTCGATCAGATTCGACGGACACGATAGAATGAGATTTTTTTCTTCAAGAAATAAAAACAAAGAAAAAAATGAAGGTTCGACAAACGACAGACAAGACTAGCCTGAAACCAAAACTGAATCGGCTACCAAGTGGTCCCCATTTCGAATTCATAAACGGAACACAACCCTTTTCAACACTCTTCGTTAGTCAAGACATAAAATAAATGATGTCTCCACTGGGGATCCTTGCTTTCAAAATTCATAACAATACTCTGACGCGACACATGCTTAAGGTAATGCTCGGCACCGCCTTTTACGATCGGAACCACAATCAACATGTTCTGAAGATGTCGAACTCAAATCTCAACGCCGCACTCAGAGCTCAACGCCGCACACAAATCTTTGAACTAACGGTCTGGTCAAATGCCGAAGGCCTCAAGAAAGTTGACTGAGTGCCAATCAACTATACCGGAGAAAGCGAACTATCAGCCCATGAACCTAAAACCACAAGAAACACGATTCAATGAAATATTCATATATATTGAAGTATCAAGCTGGTGGAGAATCAGCTTGGTCATTAGGAGAAAAAATCGCAAACATCACCGCTTAAGAAATACTGAAATTTTCTCTAAGTTCCTCGACCGACTCTCTCGTGGACATGTCGAACCTATAATATTGGGTACTTGCTTTGGCATTTTATTTTTCTTGCTCTGAACCGCATTCTGCTCTGGGTAAGGATCACCAACAACGTCTGACTCACTCCTGGCTGATTATAAAATCCTTGAACTCTTCCTTAATCGAGGGTTTGTCCACAACATGAGGAAAATTTCTCCATCTAAACGAATGTCATTGCCTCCAATAAACTGATACCTTCTCGGAAATGGGACATTCTCCTCATAAATTGGTTCACATGCAAACCCTCTTGAATAACACGGCTGATCGACGAGAGGTGTGGTGTGCCGCCAAATTCTGGAAGACCCCTCTTCGAAAGTGAAATCTTTGTATCCGAGCCGCGAAATGAGACTAGTCGTACCACTAGACCTCTCCATAAAAAACGCAGCGGAACATAACGAAAAACTTGTGGGAGATCAAGAGATCTAAATTCCACCAAAAAGCTCAAGAACGCTAAAGAACGAAGAAGGAAACTTGGGCAAAACAAGAAAACTAGAGAGAAAGTAGAGAGAAGTTACCTTAGAGTTATTGAGGTGAAAGTGTAAAGAATGAAGTGAAGAATGTGAGAGTACTTATAGATTTTCCAAGCCATGGAACCTTAATCATGATTACATTTGATTATTTTAGAATGAGCATGCTTTGGCTAATCATACTTAAACTGTTCATTATTAAGCATGGCCTTAAAATCGGCAATATCTTGCTTGGACAGATTCTAAACTGTTCCTTTATATCTATGCGGCTCAAGAAAGCTCCTACACACATAATGATCTATTCGATTTTATGCTCTGCAAGAAAGCTGATACATGCTTACTGATCGCCTTGATTCGTCCTGCTCGGAGACAATGACGAATCATGCTCGGAGCATTTCATCTCAAATAACTACGTTGTGCTCGTTATTTTTGCTACCGATCTTGCTCGGTGTGCTGATCCTCCGTGATCTACAAGCAAATATTCGGACAATCTTCCGTTATGACTAAACGATCATTGAAAAGAAAAACGGCTAGACCAAACTTTCATACAATTGTTTTCGCCTCGATTACTTATAACTCCCCATCATTGCACTCGAGTCTAACGATCTGGGGTCTAATTGTTACGTACAAACAACACTTCGTATAAATGACGTTTCATATAAACGACGTTATGTATGAAATACATTTCATATAAATAACATTTTTTATAAAACGTACGAAACCACAAAGCCAAACTTTCCAGCAATCAAACTGCTCGCATGGATCACTTAGACATGCATAGAACTCAAAAAAGTCCATAGGCAAGATCATCTGTTCGGACAACCTGCTCGGACGTTCCGAGCAGCACAGGCAACTCGGAAAATCCAAGCAAGGCAGACTGCTCAGAAAATCCTAGTAGAACAGCCTGCCTGGACATTGCAAGCATGACAGTAGGCTCAAAAAATCTGAGCCAAACACACTCCTCGGACGTTACGAGCAGAACAAACTCTTCGGACGTTCCGAGCATAACACACTCCTCGGACGTTCCGAGCAAAACACACTCCATGGACGTTCCAAGTAGAACACACTCCTTGGACGATCCGAGCAGGACACATTGCTTAGTCCAACTTCTCGAACACTTGTCATTATCTTCCTCCGAATGCGCGATTAGCCCCATCTTCATAACAGCAACTTACACATACTCGAAACTACCAGACATTGACAGAATTTTCGAATAAGTTATACGAAATATGAACTTGGGCCAAACTCTCAAGGTTTGTATTCTGGTAGCAATTACTCGCGTGAAGACAGAGCCAACAGAGTACGTTTTTTTCATCGGCAAAGCCTACTAGGGGTGTACGTCCTTCAAAAATTTTGGAGTCATCGAACTCAATATTTTTGAAAGCGCCGTAGAAAAGAACAACGACCAAGGTTGATGTATTAATCATTATCCTGGAGAGTTTGATATCTCCAACGACCAGATAGACGAGCAAAGCATCGCCATGGGGTCTATCTAGTTCAAGCGTTTTGCTCTCTCAGAATGTTATTTTGTGATCGATTCCATGTATAAGAGTTTTCTCCTGTATATCGGTATCGACTCTTCTTTGAAGAGCTTTGATCGAGTTGACTCAATTGGCATAGATTAGAGCTGCCAACTATGATGTCGACACGTTGTATAGCCGTACACCGCCACGCCCTCTCCCCCACCTAAAACCAAAGGAGGTTGATGAGTGAGTTGAGAGTTTTGCAAGAAGTGACAGGTGGTGAAAAGACTGATCCCTCTGGGATGCCACATAAGCTAAATTCACTGAGGTTGGGCTCGACTCTTTTTCAGGAACCCTAGGTAGGGTTTATGGAAGTTCCTTCCTGCTTAGATCGCTCTCTTTTGTTTTGAGATGGCTTCTTAGCATTCGAATGTTTGGTCGAATTGGGTTCATATTCATTGGGAGGCGCTTTCTCCTCGACCTAGGACTTTTGAGCTTTTTCAGCCTCCCGCTTTTTTGCTTTCATTTTAGCTTGAGTATAGCACTCAATTGTTTAGTAACCTATTTTATTGTGTTGTTCAGAATATTTGTTTTGGTTGTATTTGAATTTGTGCGAACCCTTCGGGATTTTCACCGTGTTAATGGTCCTAGACTTGTGAGAATTGTTCCGACAATTGGCGTTTTGCGAGCTCATTTATGTTTTTCCTTTATGATGCTCCTCCGCGAGGACAAAAGTTTCTTCTTTGAAGTTATTGAATGCTGATGCGCAATGTAAAGCATCGTTGAGGGAAACTGGTTCGCGGAATGTGAGCTCTTGGCAGAACTCGTCTGTGTGCCACAGTCCATGTTTCAGCGCCAACAACTCAACGTCGTCATTCAGGTTTGATATTTTAGATTTGACCTTTTTAAACTGATATATGTACGGACGAAGCAATTCGTCATGGTTTTGATTTCGGTGAAGACAAAGTATTGTTTCAAGAAAGCTGTCATTAACTGGTTTAATTTGTTAATAGACTTTTCTTCCAGTACGGTGAACCATTCTTAGGCAAGAACCAACAGGTTTTCTTCGAAGAGTCTACAGAAAGCAGGGTCTATTTCTTCTTCGATAAGATAACACGAGATATGCATGAATGCTCTGATGTGAACCTTTGGGTCTAACTACCCTAAGAAATCTGGGAACTTAGTTTTTTGTGTCATGTAATCTAGCAAAAACTATTTGATATGTCAAAGGCGTTTGATTCTTTGATTACTTGTTCGATATCTGGTGTTGCGCTAGTTGCCATGTGAACTCGTGGACTCAAGCTCATGAACTGGGCATTGACTTTTTTGATGTACTGCTTGAGAAAATTTTGTTCATTAGTCGTTGATGGAGCGAATTGCGTTTGTGGTTGAGCTGATGGTTAGTATCTGAAATAGATCGAATCACTTTGATCGATTTCTGGTATTGATATTTTTTTATCTTCTCATGGAGTCCGAAACAAGATCGAGCTCGGACCGACTGGAGGTCTCGAGCACGAGGAGAAGGCTGAACGTCCAAGCCACCTAGGTCTTCTATTACTATTTTTTGATAGAGGTGGTGGGCCAGGTGGCGTTTGGTTTAGGAACCCAGTGAGATCCTAAATTATCGTATCTAGATGAAAGGGATCGGAGTCGCTACGGATGTCATGTTGGGGACGAATCCAACATTTGATATAATATCAGTGTGGCCTGAAATCACAGGTGGGGATTCGACCTGAGAAAATTCCAGCCAAGTGTAAGGCGTGTTGGAAGTTTCGGTTGATCCTGATTCAATTCTCATATTGATATCAACCTAAACATGCATTAGATCTAGGTGTTCTTATTTAGAAACATTAGATCTCACCTTTTACCTGTTTGTTTGCAGCGGAATTGATGAACAGGTCAATGATCAGGGAGATGCACCGAGAGATGGATCCTCCAAAGGCTCACACACGCAATCACAGGAAACTGGCTGCTAGACCACCAGGAAGAGAGGCGCAGGGAGAGGAGAAAAACGGCGCTAGGTGTTAGGGTTGGAAGGAAAAACAGACTCAAGTTTTATTCATAAAACTTGTCTAATTCCTTTTGGGCTTTATGGGCCCAAATACCAATCTGATTAAATTCCATTTAATCAGACCCATTAATTCTTCTCTCTTAGTACGACAAATGCCTAGCACTTTTGTCGTACTTCTGCTAAGCCGTTCCAACATTATTTCCTGCTAGCTTAAGCGTGTGACCCATATGGGATCATACAATAAAGGCAATAAGTCCAAGACTTATAGATCATGAGCGGACTCTAGCAAGCCATCATGACCCCCAGCATTGTATGACTTATGTCTGATCACTGACATACTCTTACGTTATAGAGACAGTACAGAGATTGCTGGACACAATTCCAACAATCTCCCACTTGAACTGGAATCTCTGTATTCATAATCCCTTTCGTCTCAATATCTCGATTAGTCATAAGGCAAGATTAGTGTCATCCTTATAAAGCCTAATCTTGTTCATCGGACTCTGATTTGATACTGACAATCCAAACGACTCGGGAAAGTCCGTTTGAGCATGGCCATGCGTTTTCCAGTATTCAAATCTCCGATTGGCCTAGAGATATTCACTCCATTTATATTGGAGGGACAAATCCCATCTTGTTCCATCACTGTAAACTACTCATTTCATGATGTACCCAAACAAGGTCCTTATAGCTATCACAGAACGATAGCGTTAGACAATGATCAAAGTACATCAGTCCATGTGCAGTTACATGCATGTGAACTCAGGTCTAAGGACTATACTCTATAGTCGTAGTAAGAATCTCTTATGACACAGATATAAATATCCTGAAGAGTTCTTATAAGCGGGTCTTGTCCGGTCATATGTTCCCAACATATACCTATGTACTGACTTTGATGCCGCGCATCTATGACACACTGAGACTTTGTCATAAGTCACGTACCAATCTAGTCTCACACGGTTGTTGATGTTCCAATTTCAACAACCTTCGACTAGGGACAGGATGATACAAAACATTTATCAAATATAGGATCTCATGATCAAGCTAAATGACTTTGATGACTCAAGATCAAGTCACTTACTTCGATGACCTATAAAATGTTTCATATCATTTTGGAACGATTATTTCATCACAGTTAAAATAATCTTGAAATAATAATTTCATTAAAACATAAAATAATGTTTTACAAGAACATATCAAATAACTAAAATAAAGCTCACAAAACTCCCACTCAAATTTAGATTACATTTCAATGTTTCTAATGCCTACAGCTTCAGTCAGTAACTCGAGCTTAGGCCTTGGGAGTGGCTTTGTCAACGGATCAGCGACGTTTTCATCTGTCGGAACTCGACTGATCTTGACTTCCTTTCTATTAATGATGTCACGTATCAAGTGATATCTTCTTTGAACATGCTTGGATTTCTGGTGTGATCTTGGTTCCTTTGCCTGAGCTATAGCACCATTGTTGTCACAAAACAGTGCCAGAGGCTCAGCCGCATCTGGTATCACACCTAGTTCCATAATGAACTTTCGTATCCAAACAGCTTCCTTCGCTGCTTCTGAGGCGGCGATATATTCAGCTTCTGTAGTGGAATCAGCAACGGTGTCCTGCTTGGAGCTTCTCCAACTTACTGCACCGCCATTCAGACAAAAGACATAACCGGACTGTGACCGGAAATCATCTGTGTCTGTCTGGAAACTTGCGTCCGTGAATCCACTGACTTTAAGCACATCACTTCCACCGTACACCAAGAATTTATCCTTAGTATGTCTTAGATACTTCAAGATATTCTTTACGGCAATCCAATGGTTTTCACCTGGATTTGACTGGTATCTACTCGTCATGCTCAATGCATAAGCAACATCAGGACGAGTACAGATCATGGCATACATGACAGATCCTATTGCTGACGCATAAGGAATATTCTTCATGCGCTCAAGCTCAGCAGCCGACGTAGGGCTCTGCTTCTTGCTTAGCGTTGTGCCATGTACCATTGGCGTGAAGCCCTTCTTGGAATCTTTCATGCTGAATCTTTGTAGGACTTTGTCAATGTATGAGTCTTGACACAAGCCTATCAGCCTCTTAGGTCTATCCCGATAGATCCTAATTCCAAGAACGTATGCGGCTTCACCCATGTCTTTCATGGAAAAACAACTTCCAAGCCAGTCCTTTACAGACTTCAGCATTGGAACGTCGTTTCCGAGAAGCAGTATGTCATCAACATACAGAATAAGAAAAACGATTTTGCTCCCACTAGTTTTCTTATACACGCATTGTTCTTCTTCGTTTCTGATGAAGTCAAATTGCTTGATCGCTTCATCAAAACGAAGATTCCAGCTCCTCGATGCTTGCTTCAATCCATAAATGGATTTATGAAGCTTGCATACTTTCCCAGCATTCTTTGGATCTATGTAACCGTCAGGTTGCGTCATATACACATCCTCTTCCAGAATACCATTCAGGAATGCGGTTTTCACGTCCATCTGCCAAATTTCATAATCATGAAAAGCTGCAGTTGCTAGTAGAATCCGAATAGATTTCATCATAGCCACCGGTGAATAGGTTTCATCGTAGTCCACACCGTGAACTTGTCTGAAACCTTTTGCCACCAACCTGGCTTTATAAATCTGGACATTTCCATCCACGTCAATCTTCTTCTTGAAGATCCATTTGCACTCGATGGCTTTTACACCAGCGGGTAAGTCAACCAACGAAAACACTTGGTTGACCGACATGGAGTCCATTTCGGAATCAGTGGCCTTGCGCCATTTAGAGGAATCTGGGCCCATCATGGCTTGATTGAATTCGATGGTTCATCACCATCAATGATCAAAAGATCATGACAGTCAGTCACGAGGAATCCCTGATATCTCTCGGGTTCGTGACGGATCCTCCCGGATCTTCGAACTTCAGGTACTACAGGTTCAGGCTCTACAATTTCTTGTAGATCCTCCTGCTGCTCTTCCTCATTAGGTTGAGCAGTATCCTGTTCATCTTGAATTTCTTCAAGCAGTACCTTACTCCCACTGTCTTTCTTAGAGAGAAACTCTCTCTCAAGAAAGTTACAATCCCGGGCAACAAAGATCTTGTTCTCGGAACGTAGATAGAAGTAATAAGCCTTGGTTTCCCGTGGATAACCAATGAAATAGCATTTGTCAGATTTTGGTGTAAGCTTGTCTGAGATTAATCTCTTAACATAGGCCTCACAACCCCAAATTCTTAGATAAGACAGCACTGGAGCTTCTCCAGTCCATAATTCATATGGTGTCTTTGCTACTGCTTTTGATGGCGCTCTATTTAGAGTGAACACTGCTGTTAGCAGAGCATATCCCCAAAGGGATATTGGAAGGTCTGTGTGACTCATCATAGATCGAACCATATCCAATAAGGTCCGATTTCTCCTTTCAGACACACCATTCCATTGAGGTGTTCCAGGAGGAGTGAGTTGGGACACGATCCCACACTCTCTTAGATGATCACTGAATTCCTGGCTTAAGTATTCTCCTCCTCGGTCGGACCGAAGAGCCTTAATGCTTTTGCCAAGTTGGTTCTGTACTTCATTTTGGAATTCTCTGAACTTCTCAAAAGATTCAGACTTATGTTTCATCAAATAAACATATCCATACCTACTGAAATCATCAGTGAAGGTAATGAAGTATTGATAGTTTCCTCTTGCACTAGAGGACATTGGGCCACACACATCAGTGTGTATCAGGCCCAATAAGTCACTGGCCCTCTCGTTAGGTTTATTAAAGGGGGCCCGTGTCATTTTGCCCATCATGCAGGATTCGCATTTCTCACATGACTCAAAGTCAAATGAGCCAAGAAGTCCATTCGAATGGAGCCTCTTGATGCGTTTCTCGCTGATGTGCCCTAAACGACAATGCCATAGAAACGTTCGGTTTTCCTCATTAGGTTTAAACCGTTTTGTATTAATGTTATAAATTGGCGCGGATTGATCGAGTATGTAAAGCCCATTCGTAAGAGGGGCAGAACCATAGAACAAATTGTTGCGATTGAAGGAACATAATTTATTCTTAACTGAAAAATCATAACCTTCCAAATCCAACAAAGAAATTGAAATAATATTTCTGCTTATAGCAGGTACAAAATAACAATTATTAAGTTCTAAAATCAATCCCGAAGGTAAAGACAACAAGTATGTTCCTACAGCTAGTGCTGAAACTTTCGCTCCATTCCCAACTCGTAGCTCTACTTGTCCTTGCTTCAGCCTTCTACTGTTGCTGAGTGCCTGCATATTAGTACAAATATGAGCCCCACAACCAGTATCCATGACCCATGAGGTATTATCAGAAGTAGTTGTATTAACTTCTATAACAAAAATACCTGATGAAGAAGTCTCGAAAGTCTTCTTCTTTAATTCCTTTAGACCTTCCTGGAATTTCTTGCAATCTCTTCTCCAATGCCCCAGTTCTTTGCAGAACCTGCACATGTCAGTTGGCCCAGCCTTGGATTTGGGCTTGGGCTTTGGCGTGTCCTTGTCCGAGACTTGGACACCCTTGGCCTTTCCCTTATCCTTAGCAGAAGACTTCTTAAA
Source organism: Orychophragmus violaceus (assembly GCA_030180135.1). Taxonomy (NCBI): domain Eukaryota; kingdom Viridiplantae; phylum Streptophyta; class Magnoliopsida; order Brassicales; family Brassicaceae; genus Orychophragmus; species Orychophragmus violaceus. The sequence goes on along the minus strand of CM058238.1, from coordinate 63,882,159 downwards.
CCCCTTGCCCTTTTGTACCATAAGTACATTGGGGTCCTTGGTGGTTTTCTTCAAGTTGGGCTCTGCAGTCTTGAGCATTCCGTGAAGCTCAGGCAGTGTCTTACTCAAGCCATGCATGTTAAAGTTCAGAATGAACTGATCATAGCTTGCAGGTAAAGACTGCAGAATGATGTCGCAGGCAAGTTCCTGGCTGATTGGGCAGTCGAGTTTGTGAAGATGATCGAGATAACCCATCATCTTCAACACATGAGGACTCACTGCCGCATTCGCAGCCAACTTACAGTCCAAGAGGTTCTTAACTGTCTGGAACCTCTCGGTCCTAGCCTGCTCCTGAAAAAGGGATTTCAGGCTTGCCATGATCTCGATTGGAGACAATACACTTTCGAACTGTTTTTGCAGCTCAGGAGTCATTGTCACCAACATCAGGCAATAAACATCATTTTCATCTGACGAATGCTTTTCCCAAGCATTGTGCAGAGTCCTGGCAGCATTGGCAAGAGGCCTCTCGGGGAGGGGATCTCGAAGGACATAATCCTTCTTCTCCTGCTTGAGGACCAGCCTCAAGTTCCTTGACCATGTCAGGAAGTTCGTTCCAGTCAGCTTCTCCTTCTCGAGAACAGACCGGATCGAGAATGTGTTTTGAGTGCTTGTAGTAGTCATATCTGAAATATATAAATAAAAAGGTTATTAGTTATATGTTCAAAATGATTAATCTCGTATTAAAGTATAATATGATTAATCATGCATTATATTCAATAACATAAGTTACCCTCAATAGAATATAATGATTCCAAGATCCACATATAACTAAGATCAAAGTGGGCCACTGGCCGTCACCCAACCTTAGCTTATATCGGTAAGCCCTATATCGGCTAATTATATCCGTGATATAACTCTTGGTTGTGAATCTGGGCCCGAGGCCCAATCCACTCTGATGTCTCAAGGCCCGGGACTCCCGATGGCCTAGTCAAGAAAACCGGACTATACAGTCATGTAATCATTAATGTCTGGGACTCCCAATGACATTTATGAATCACAAACCGTCTTACCCACGCAAAAGCAGACATCCTCACACTGTAAGGCCATGAATGCAATTGAATGGGCTTTGACAGCTGACATAGCCTGGACAAGACATCCAACGCTTGATATTATTTGAGGTTCGTAGGTTTATTAAAATCATTCCCAAAATAGAAGATTACTATTTCGGGAAACTTTCTATTTATGGAAACCTACTATTTTTGGAAACTTTCTAAAATTGGAAACTTTCTAAAACCGGAAACTTTCTAACTTTAGAAATTTCTTTAAAATCCAAAACCCGCAAATTCAGAAACTTCTGTTTTAAGAAACTTTCTAATTATAAAATTTCGGAAACTTTAATTTAAAATCGACTTTATAATATTATAAAATAAATTTTAAATTTATCTGAAGAAAGACTCAATTAACTGGCCCAATTGTTTTAACTTCTTGGCCCGAGGCCCAAGAATTGGTCCATGTCCAAGACATGACCCAATTGTCCAATTAATTGACATAACCGGTCTGGTTCATTAAAACTGGTCTAACCAAGTTTCAATTACTACGATGACCACAATTGTCAACCGGTTATTTACTAAACCGGAATTTCTCAATTTATTTGGTCCAACCAAATCAAATTAGAAATTCCTGGTTTAGGCACTAAATCCAATATTTCTTTCGACATTGGATTTCTTATTCCGGTTTAACCAGATTCAATAAACTTATCAAATCTGTTTATTAAACCGAAACGTTGATTTTAATCAAGTTTTAAACCGAACCAGCTAACCGAAATCGAACCGGTTCATCACACCCAAAACCCTAACCGGCCAGCCGTAAGCATCACGCAAAAGCGATAGCCGCAGGCCAGCCGGGACCGTTTGGGCTGCATGATCGGGACGTACGCTCGGCAGCTCGGGACGGGACGAAGCAGCACGGACGGACGCGACGCTCCATGATCGCCGAGCGATCGGGACGCGACGCACGCGACAGCCGGGACGCGATCGGGACGTCGCGATCGGACGCGATCGCCGTGCGATCACTCGGTCGATCGACCCAACGGGTCATCCCGACCGTCCGATCCCGATGTCCATCCGTCCGACCGTCCAATCCGACCAACCGGCCAAGCCGGTCAATACTCACTCGGCCGATCGCAAATCTGAGTCATATAGCTCAGTTTTCGATCTGAATTAGTGTGTTTAGGGTTCATAATTTGTTTCTTAACTGTTTTATCTTATCAGTAATTGATTCAAAAACAATTCTAAACAGATTAAACAACCTAAACATGAATCTAAAACAAGAAACCTAAGAACCAATGGCTCTGATACCACTGTTGGAAGTTTCGGTTGATCCTGATTCAATTCTCATATTGATATCAACCTAAACATGCATTAGATCTAGGTGTTCTTATTTAGAAACATTAGATCTCACCTTTTACCTGTTTGTTTGCAGCGGAATTGATGAACAGGTCAATGATCAGGGAGATGCACCGAGAGATGGATCCTCCAAAGGCTCACACACGCAATCACAGGAAACTGGCTGCTAGACCACCAGGAAGAGAGGCGCAGGGAGAGGAGAAAAACGGCGCTAGGTGTTAGGGTTGGAAGGAAAAACAGACTCAAGTTTTATTCATAAAACTTGTCTAATTCCTTTTGGGCTTTATGGGCCCAAATACCAATCTGATTAAATTCCATTTAATCAGACCCATTAATTCTTCTCTCTTAGTACGACAAATGCCTAGCACTTTTGTCGTACTTCTGCTAAGCCGTTCCAACATTATTTCCTGCTAGCTTAAGCGTGTGACCCATATGGGATCATACAATAAAGGCAATAAGTCCAAGACTTATAGATCATGAGCGGACTCTAGCAAGCCATCATGACCCCCAGCATTGTATGACTTATGTCTGATCACTGACATACTCTTACGTTATAGAGACAGTACAGAGATTGCTGGACACAATTCCAACAAGGCGGTGGACTCAAAGGGCTTATAGGTCAATCTCAATAATTCACGAGCGTTAATGTGTCGTTCCTGTTCGACGAGCTGTGTAGCTAGAATGCGATCAACGATCACTTGGTTTCGAGCATTGGCCTTGTTGTTGCGTGTTCGACTCACTAGATAGATGAGCATCGAACGGATTTCAGCGAAGTCATCTGGACTTTGTCTTAATGCATTAGGGTTTTGTGGTTGGCTGGTTTGCGTTATTCCATATTCGTTTCCGGATGCTGGAGTGATGTCGGTGTGATCTAGACCCAGTTGCTTGTTTGTTCGTTAATCCTTGATGATTTGTTTGCCGGGATCGGACTTGTCGTCTTTATTTGGGTGACATAGCATGTTGGTGAAGACGTCATGAGGATCGAAGTTGGCTTCGTTGCTACTCTGTCGATCTGAATCGTAATGTTATTCACTCTAGTGGTATAACACCCCTTCCTGTTATCCGCTGACCAACGGGATTGCTGGCTAACAATCAAACAAGAACATGACCGATCGAATCCGAGTAGGCCAAAGAGAAGGATTCGTCACAATAAGAAAGCCAGAGACGTCTGGTTTGAGTCAATGGCTCGATCAAAACCACCCTTGACTCCGTTTACCTCGTTTCCACGATACAAGGCTTTTCAACCCGTACTACTTTCACGAGTTATGTTCGGACTAAACCGTGAATCAGAGAAATTTTTTGTTTATAAGTATTTTAAATCTTTTAAATCTTTTAATCTAATTTAAGAGTTTCATGAAAGATAACTTATGGAGCTTCAAGTCCAAAACCAAAATAAAATCATGAGATCGCGTTGAAAACAAACCGCAGCCAAATGGCAACCCGAATCTACTCCGAGTGTCCTTCGCGGCCGCCTAACTATGCGAAACTTGAAAAACATAAAATAGTCTAATGAGCAAACTAATATTACCCATTGAGTTGGCTCCCAACTAAACATGCTTCTAATCAAGCTAAACGAATCCCACTCAAATCCAAAATAACAAATAATAACAAAAAGTAAAGTAAAATAGTTGATTACGTGCTACCAAGACGTAATGAGCTCCACAACACACAAACATTTAAATAACAACACATACCATCAACGAATGAAATCGAGAACACTGCAGCACATGCCCTCGATTAGACTGGGTCTACACTCAACGCATCTCTAACGCAATCTCCACACCATGGGGCCCCTGACACGAACTCGGTAACTTCCACGGGAACACTTAGCTACCCCACAATAACTAAAATCTCCCACGAATCCTAGACATAATCACGAAGTTCTACGACTAGAGCACCATTCTCTGTCTGGTGATCCTGAGGATCTCCGACGAGGGTTTAGACTAATTTAGGTGATTTAAAGGTTATTTAGTGTTGGGATTTTTGGACTATTTGGGAAGCTTGGGGGTTTGGAAATTATTTTAGGGGTTTTAGGATATTCTAAGGCTTTTAGGAACTTTCTTGTAAATCAAGAAACCAAGGGGAGCGAGGAGAAAGAGGTGGCTGGCCACCGGCGAAGAGGAGGGAGGAGGAGAAGGGCTATTTGTTTTTGGTGTGAGGATAAATGAAGACCCAAGCCCCTTTTTTATAGCATGGAGAAACTTGGCCACCAAATTTTTTAAGGACACTTGTCCTCTTCTTATGAAAAATCTCATGGACGCTTGCCACATATCACACTTCTAGAAGCTTCTCGATTCAATCACCCAGCAGTGATATGTGGCATCCTCCAGCCAATAAAAAATAGCCACCTTATTTCGCGTCTTGAACCGCGATATCCGTCTAACCGATAAATTCCTGAAAAATCCGCAAAAATACTTTGATGCCATTTTCTTTATCTTAACCTGCACAAATAATTTTTCATAATTTTATTAATCCGTTTTGATCTCCCCTAACTTCCAGAACTTCAAAAATAAGCTTCTCGGAAATTTTACGGTTTATCGGTTTTCTTTCTCGATATACCTAAAAAGCTGTCTAAACACCCATCTTGTGCAATTTTCGTCTTCTAAATAAGATGTAATTATTATTAACTTATTATTTTTCCAATTGTTGCTTCCCGACTTTATTTTTTGGTAAAATCACCAAAATACCCATAACTTCCAAAAACTGCAGAAATGCTCTACGGTGAGATTTCTTTGACTTGTATGATGCCCGTTGACATAATATAAAAGATGGTATTACATTCTCCCCTACTTACAAGAATTCGGCCCCCGGATTCTCTGTTCCATTAATCCTTGAATCTGAAACCGAACTTCATGTAAGTATGTTGCTCCCTTCTAAGTCTGGCTCCGCAATTGCGGCTTTACTCCCTATTGATTCTACAACTCCGTGAACTTCGTTCCAGAACCACACTGAACGATTCAATCAATATGGTTTCTGTACTTCCTCTTTGCTTAATTCCCTAACCTCAATGCTTCTCCCAAATATCTTAACTCTGATCTCAAAACTCTGATGCTCCACTTACTACTTAATTATGACTCATAATTCTGCTGCTTCATCTGAATCGCTTAACTCTGATGACTTTCCTGCCCCCTGATATACTATGGATTTTAGGGATTTTAACCATGGTATATGTCTTATTTATCGAGTCTTTTATTATGTTTTGGAGTCTTTTCAGGTGTTTTACAGGTTTAAGGACATTTGGAGCCTAATTGGACGTTTTGGAAGCATTTGGGTCAATTATGCACTGTTTAGAGATCTCACAGAGTTCACTGGCTGCGAAATCACCTTGCAACGATCGTTGCAGTCTGTGCATTGGTCGACGCAAGGTGATTCCAGGGTTATGCGCCCAAAAATCTGTATTTTGGAGAAATTACAGTTTTTGCCCAGAAACTTCCCAGACTTGCAAAAAAGCCCAAAAACGTGTTTTGGACTATATATTAGGGTTTTTAGCCACTTTTTTAGGCTACGCTTTACTTACACTTTATTCTATTTTCAGAGAGAGTTAGGGGCTGATTCTGCTCTCGAAAGAGAGAGGATTTCGAACCCCAGTTCTTTATTTGATTTTATAATATTTGGTTTTCTATTCATGATGTTTTCTGTTTCGATGATCATGTCTGAGTAGATTACCTGTTAAGTTTAGGGATTCTCATTAGAGATTTCATGGAATTATAGGTTGATCAATCTGTAGGGATTCATACTTGCTAGTTCTTCATCTAGGGTTGTTCTTAATGCTTGATCTGAATTGGCCACTTAGATTATTGATGTTAGGTTGATTGATACAACGACAGTTGGTTAATTAGCTAGAAAGAACTTAGATGGGCAGTTTGTTCTACTCGCAAAGAAATTTGGTTTAGAGGAATTGTGAACGAACGAACTCGTGATTAATGCTTGTTTAGAACTCTAGAATTCGAAAAGAAATTTGGTTTGCTAGGTTGTTAGACATAGATAGGATTCACAACGAAAGTTGGTTTCATATACTTCCGTGATTCCTGTTCTAGAACAGATTTATGATATTAGATCCCGATTGATTGATTGCATGTGTTCCTGATTTCCTGAGAACTCCCTAGACTTGACGCCTTCGCCTTCTGATTTGCAAACTCGCTTGACTTACTTTTCTGCTGTTTGATTTACTGCTTTCTCATATTGCTTTCTCCTAGTTTTAACTTGATCGTTCTAAATCTATTGTGGCCTAGAGTCCATGTGGATTCGATACCCTAAGTACTATATTGATATTGCTGTGCACTTGCAGTTAGTATAGGGATTAAAACTTAGACCTATCACCCCCACACGACCCTATTATTTCTGGACTCGAAACTTACTCCAAATAAACCGTTTGACTTTGATTTCCAAATCAATTGTGCCATTTGAAGACATTGACTCCTGAATCGCCAATACTCGCCAATATTGATCTATGAATATCCCAAAAGCTTTCCAACTCGAACTGACGCCTCTAACCTTTTCATGATAACCACTGACACCAAAAACTCTTCTCTGAACCCAATCTGCACGCTTCACTTAACCAACTCTCCTATAGCTATCACACTGAAGCGACAAAAAAGCTGAAATGATGTCTTTCCCACAACGACTCATAAAACTCAAATCTTCGTGGTTCGGGTTTGGTCTCGTGTTCATGTTCCATGGCACATCACATCTTTCATCAACATGCTAACCAACACTGGAAAGGTTAGACTTTCTAACTTAACTTATGTACTGACGTTACTTTTCTATATAGTTGTTGGTAATTAGTCACACACCAATCAACCAAGAACATGTGTGGCTAACTATCAAGAACATATGGTTCCATAGACGTCGTACATAAATGTCCTATCTAACCGATTATCAATTCTATAACTTACCCTAACCCAAATTGATTCCCTAATCATTTCTCCAAAATGATTTACAGATACTAACCGATAACTTAAAATTCTTATAATGCTACTAACAAAACGCGTATTCCTGACTAACACAATGTTACTAAACCACCAAATGAATTAATTCTTGAATACCCAAGTTCTAACCCAGAAAAGCTTAATTCTTACACAAAGAACACGTCTAACAACCTAACCAATCAATCAATGCGATGCAACTAATCCACTAACCAATCAACCAATTGATCTAATGAAATTCAGCGAATCTATCTTACTTGATGCAAAAATGCAATGCACAATGCTTATCATTACAGGTTCTGATAAAAGCGTACATTCAGACCACCATCCTTTTCACGTTGTAACTGTATTGCATGGTCAACCACTCAACATAGTAAACACATGCATGCAATAGAGTTACCCTATTACTCGAAATAATAAACCGAAATAATCAATATCCACCACATACATAAATATCCACATATCACACTAACCAAAATATGTACGTAGAATATTTTGTACATGTCTATATGGTATATAGAGCGTTCACACATCTCCCAAAAAGAATCATCGTTACTATATACACACAAAAGATCAGTTAGCGCCCTTACTTACCTAGGCCTAACCTAAAAAATTCCAACACAAGCGATATACCCCACACTGAGTGTAGTACGGCTCGCCATGGTGAATAAAACCGACATGTGCGCAAGCAGGGTGTGCGGGATGTGGTGGTGGTGCGTATGGTGCGGCGCGACTCTCCTTGAATGGACCGTTGGGGCATGACGGGGTGAGGCGCCCCGAGCAGCCACAAATGAGACACGCTGGTAGTGGTGGCGGAAGTGGAAAGACAGAAAAGGCATGTGGCATAACTGACACCATGAAAATTGGATGTCCACATTTCCGCAGACGAGGCAGGACTGGTCGGGTCCGTAGACAACAATTCGGAATGGTGGCGGTGGCAGACTAATGGCATGAGGAGGCGGCTACTGTTGAGCATCTCTCGGGAACTCCATAGGTGATTATGAACCTCCAGTTGGGGTGATAAACTCGGCTAACCATCATGTCAGGTCAGCCATCAGATCCTCCCAATGAAGATGTTAGATGGGATTAATCGGCTCCATCGGGAAGTCAAATGACGAGAATGATGAAAAGAGTGGATCGTGAGAGATGTATGGAGATGGCAGAGCCTGGACCTCTGGTGTAGGAAGAGGATATGGATGCGGTGGCGTCCCCAAATACGATAGCGCTGAAAAGATGCCGTCAGAGACCTGCGGCATGTACATGTTCCCAAGAAAGGGCCACCTAAAGTAGCTGTGTCATATGGACTCCTGGAGACTGGCGGAGCTGCTATTGGAATCCCCCCCCCCTTTATGGAGCATATGTCGGGATTAGTATATAAATGCAGGAACATTCTTCTGACTGAAGATGCGGCCAAGGCTAGCCGGAACTAAACCAACGGACTCACGATACACCGAATCGTCACTCTTGTCGTCGTGCTCTGACACCCATACACACACACCTCTCCCAAGGCAAGATTGCATATAACACAACACGGTCAGTTTACACCCCTAATTAAAATTCTAAATTTACCCTTTCCCGGAGACGGACGCGGCTCGGTTTCCTAATGGTTGCATTGGCGACACAATTTTGACTCGATAAAACATTGAAAAAACCCAGAATTTTCGAATCCATGAAAAAACCATGCTCTGTTACAACCTTTGTAACGCCCCTTCACGTTATTCGCTGACCGACGAGCTGGCCGGCTAACAATCAAACAAGAACATGACCAAATCTACTCCGAGTTTCCTACCCATACGCCGAGCTCCCAACTAAACATGCTTCTATCCAAGCTAAATGAATCCCACCTTAACCCAAAATAACAAACAATAACAACCAGTAAAGTAAACGAGTTGATTACATGATACCAAGACGTAATGAGCTCCACAAGACACAAGCATTCAAATAACAACACATACCATCAACGCATCTCTAACGCAATCTCCACACCATGGGGCCCAAACTCGAACTCGATGACTACCACTGGAACACTTAGCTACCATACAGTAACTAAAACATCCTACGATCATAGACGTACAAACGAAGTTCTACGACTAGAACATTGTTCTTTGTCCATCGATACGCAGTAACTCGGGCTACCCCTAGATAGCCAAAGCTTCCGTGCACTCCGACCCTTAGACGCGACCCCGTATTGTCCAGACTACACACGTACAAACGTCACTCCGTAGATTAACACATGCCAAAACAACTATCGAAGGTACGTGAACAAACCATGAAGTCAACTCCCGAGGATCCAATCGAGCATGAGGTACCGGAATGCCATCTCTAGACTAGCGGGATCTAACGCACCCTATAGAGTCCTAATAACAGTAATGACAAGCAGAATCACTGGGACTCTATCACGTAAAACCGACAAGGTCAAATAGAAACACTATCTCAATCCCAGTACCCAGATTATCCCGCAAATCCTACAACCATTTTTCAACACAACATGACCTATCTGGTCCTATACCATAATAGGTATCCATAAACAGACTTACCATGTCCTGTACCGGAATAAGTATTCACCAACACAGTCTACCCGGCCCAACGCCGGAGTAGATAACAATCACACAATCAGCAGTCTACATGACCCAACATCGGAGTAGATAAATAGTTAAGCATCAATCACATCATCAATCATATAATTATTTATATTTATTTAATCTTTAATTTTTAATTTAAACCTTATTTCATTTTAACCCGCTACCTTGGGATTCGTAACTACTAATCTCGTAGCCCCCAAATTAATTTAACTCATTCCTTAATTTTGAGTTACTTAATCTACCTCTTGATTGGAGTTAGAAATATAACTAACTCTTTAGACGGCTCAACTCCAAATTATTAACGTCTTTTAATTCAATTCCTTATTTCTGCGTTTTAGTTATTCCCATTCATCATATTGAGACTAGTAAACTTACTAATTTTCTGACTTCCAATTAAATATTTAAATTAATTACTTTAACCCGATAATCCCGTCTAATCAATCCCAACCTAGTTACCATATTCTTAGGTGTGTTATAAGTTTATCCGTATTTTAACTTAACTCTTAATTCCCATATATATATATATTTATTTATTTATTTACGTTCGCATTATATATATATGCATATATTTCCTAACATGTCATTCTATATGTATGCAACACCCAATCAAGCAATCAACGATATAATCAATCAATCAACCAATAAGTAGTAACTATATGCAATGTATATATCCTATCTGTTTTAATTAACATCCCGAGTTTATTTACGCAACCTATATCACATTCAATTACGGGTGTGCATTCCTATGATTTTATAGTTTTAGAATTTTGGGATCTGTATGATTTAACTTAATCTAAATGCATCACACAATGGCTTAGCAACTCATAGTGATTTACGGATGACAAATGTGACTCGAGAATGGCTGGCGGAACTTCAAGACCCATGAACCTCCGAACCCAACGAACCCCGATAACTCCGAACAATTGACCCAACTTCTACCAAGTGTTGACCCGAACATAGTTGATCCACTGACCCGCGTTGACCGGCGAGAGGACGATGAGATTTTGGCAATCCCGCGGAGCTCCGGCGAGGGTTTAGGAGACTGTTTAGGCTAATTTTGGTGATTTAAATATTTATTTTGTTTTTAGGGATTTTTTGGTACAGAGACTGCGTCTGGTTGTCCACTCAGTAAACGTAAGGAACTCAAATGTGTTAAGTGCAAAGGATACGGGCATACAGGCTTGAGTGTCCAAATCTCTAGAAGACGAAGAACGACAGATCGCAGAAAACATTGTTGTAACTGATATTATTAGCAGAAAACAATTTTTTTTGCAACTTCTTCCTCTTCTCAACTACTGTCAGTCAACAAATAGAAGTAAAATCCACACGTATAACGGTATAAGTATAGAGCTTTAGAAGACGAACAAAATATCAAGATGAGAGAGAAAACAAAAGAAGTCTCTCATTTCTTTATTTATTTTTATAGTCAATCATAACAGGAAAAATACATGCGGAAAACGAAAAGTTCGATTTTTGGCGTCAAAGTAAAGTTTTGCAGAATACAAAGAATCACAACAAAGATAAATCTTTCCCAAATGAGAAAAATAAACCAAACACCAACCGGTCTGAATCATATCTCTCTCTTTTCATTCATTAGGCAGTAACTTGGCCGAACAACGACCTACGGATCTGTGGAAAGAAATGAGTGAATCAGAGAGCCATTGTAATACCAAAAACCACAACTGTTGACTTTAAGGATCACACCAGGCAAAAAAAAAAAAAAAAACCATGCAAGTAGTATTGAATTTGCTTTTCATACCACTGGAAGTTTCATACGGAATGCCACATCAAGACGTGCATCTAGTGTGTTCTCGCACACGATTTTCCCATCACGAGAAGCTAGCACAACACCTCCAGAGCTATAACAAGTTCAACATTACATATTATTAGCTATATCAAGCCAGATCTAGATACCGACAATGTCCTTTGCTAAAGATCTAAAAGTAATCACTATGGGCCAAATTTACTTTGTGTGTAATGATGGGATGTTTCATTAAAATAAAAAAAGTAATGATAAGATGAGAAACATGAATTTTTTTACCAGTGGAGACCATGAGGATCACTAGAAGTAGGAGGAGGGGGAAGGAATATTGTTGTGTCTACGGCAACCTCTGGAGCATGAACCTTCGCTTTACCAGCATACTCCTCCTTTGCCTCATCAATAATTGATTCAACTAAACCCAAGTCCTCTTCACGACAACGCAACAACACAGAAGGTTCTTTCAACCGAAGCAAACACTGCAACAATTCAACAGAGATGAATCTTTAACACCAAAGTACTGGAAATGAAAATTAAAAAAATTTACTCAAGATAACAATCACATAATCATATGCTTAAAAGAAGCCAGCAGTGTATAAATATCGAATGTTATTTTGAAAGTAAGTATCACGTATGAGAGAGTGTACCAATACCAACCTGAACAATCAGATCCTTAAGAAGCTGTTTGTAGGCATACTCATCTCCACTCACGTTCAGAAGATCCTTTGCTGCTTGATCTTTCATGGCATTGACAATATCATCCTGCGCTTGAAGAACTTTGATCCTTGACGCATTTAGCTGCATCGAGTAATCACTGAAAAAAAAAAGACATATTAGTTTTGCCAAAGTAATACAGGACGAGTAACTAACACAGTAAACGAGTTTTCTCTTATTGTCAAGGTGACAGTTCTCACAGCGAAGTGACATAAATGCAAAAAATTATGCAGATTACAAGTTGATATCATGTGAAAACTTCAAATCTATAGATCAGAGATATTGTAATCCAGAAGAGAAGGCGATCCAGCTTAAAACTAAATCAAGATAAAAGAGTGAAATCATAATCTAAAACATCGGTTCATCAATCAATCGAACTCACATCTTCTTGCGTACATCAGCTTGCTTCTCCTTCTTCTCATAATCTTGCCTGATCTTCTTCTTCTCCGCCTCAACTAGCTGCAACTTCTCGATGTTGAATTCCTACACATCGATATTCAAATAACCAGATCGTTGACAATCAGACAAAACCGCTTACGACCATCGCATTACCGAAAATGGAATCGCGATTGAAATAGAGAGAAATTAGACGATCAAGAGAAATGGAACAGAAACACTAAGAAACGTACTTCTTCAGCGGAGACCGAGATCTCGTTTGCCTTCTCCTCCGCCTCTTGGCGGATGAATCTCACCATCTGCTGGATCTGCCTCGAAACATCTCCGTCATTCATCTTTACCGGAGATCGTCGGTCGCCGTTACGGATCAAAAGTTGCAGAGATTTGGAGAAAATCGAGAATTCTGTGGCGCAGGAAGATTGGAGAGAGAGATCGGATTTCTCGCAACGTGGGGGTGAGTAATCCGAGTAATTTGAAGTTGTTTGTTTGTAGAGTAATGAAAGAAACAAAACGGGATACAGTTCTTTTAGAGAATAAGAGAAACGACAAGGTGTCTAAATAAAGAACAACCAAGACACATTTCCATATCTCATTTCTATAGTGGGCGTAAGGGCGGATCCAAAAAAACAATGTTACCTTGACTACATTCTAGACGACAACATAAACAACTTGTGGGTTAAGAAATCAACTACAATACTGGTTTGAAGGAATATACCTCAAACGAGGCATGGGATTTAAAACTAAACCAAAATTTCTGAACCGAACCGAACCGAGTTTTGGGAATTTATTTCGATTTAGTTTACAGAGACTGAACAGATCGGTAGATTTATAAATTGTACTCAGTTGGGTCGGCTTGGTTCAAGATAAACGAACGGTTAACCAAATTAAAAAAATCTAAAGCTTTAAATACACTCTTTCTCTCCCGACATCTTGTCCTACCCAAATCCCTAACAATCTTCTTCGCATCTAATTCTTCTTATCTTTTTCCTTTTTTGATTTGATGTGAATCTTTATCTCTTTCGTTATAGTTCTTAGTCATTTCTTCATATCTCTCTAGATATGATTCGAATCTTCGTCCTCTTTCTTATCTGATTCTTCTTTCTCTTTTTCTATCTGATTCAAACATTCTTCTTCTTCTCAGTCGATCTAATGAGTAAATTGTGATAAGATCTGATTTTAATTCTCTCCTTCCTCTCTCTCTCTTATCAATCCGCTTCTCGTTCTTCATCTTTTTAGGTCAAACCTCGGTTAATTTTTGGGTTAAATATCAAAATTAAAAAATAACCGAGAACCAAATCGAACCGTAATAGATTTTGGTTCATTTCAGTAGGTATTTTAAAATCGAAATAACCGATTAACCGAACTAACTGAACTGATCGGTTTGGTTTACCCGAAGTCCCAGGGCAACCTTATACTATATGTGGATCAAACATATGGAGGCGCTGAAGCTTGGCATGAATGTCTTCGTGGTCCGCGCTAGTTTGGTGTTCAAAAATGGGAAGTTGTGCATTTCGCGGACGTGCGTTATTCAGTCCCCGGATCCCTGTTTGCTGAGTTATCTCATTCGGGGGAGGCCAAGCGGTATTAGTTCCAGGTTCTTTTCTGGGAGGTCGTGAACTAGAAGCAAAAATTGACGCTCCCAACATCCGCTACCTACTTGACTCATAGCTCGCAAGCATAGGTGGAGGGGGTGGCAGCTGCGTTCCTTAAGGGGCTGTCATTCCCGTCGATTTTGAGGCTATAGAATTTTCACTGGGATGTGTAGATCCTGCGACCGGGTTAAATATCGGGTAGCCGCTACCGTTGAGCGATGGAGCTTGTCTTGGAGCTTCGAGGGTAACATACACCTCCTCGAAGTCCAGACGTGTGCGAGGTAGCGGACTCCTCGTGGATCCCACCTCTGCCGCTACAGTCACAGGCGGTGGTCTGTTGTGGATGTTTAGCAGACTCATGTCGTTCTGATCTAGACGAGATAATATAGTTCAATGAGTGACTTCTTGGCCTTGCGACTTGTCAATAAAGACCGCTAACATTTTGTGGAGCTCTGCCATGCCGTCAGTGACAGATCGCACCATGCACGATGAATTAGGTTGGGGTGGATTAATTTGAGGCACTTGAGTATCACCTAAGGGGCGATCCTCAGATCGTGTCCAGATTCGAGATTTTGTCCTCTCGGTGGTTTGTGAGGCTGCGCTTGGAAAGCACTGTTGGGATGGTGTCCTGAAATCACACTTGTACTCACTCCTAATGATAGTTGTGTGTCGAGATCAGACATTCGTATAATACAGGGCGGTTGCAATGTTTTGCTAGAAGACTCTTGCAATCTGTAAGTTGTAGACTTACTACCAGTACTATATGATCCTATAGGGTCACACACCTAAGCAAACTGGAAGCTACGACTTGGGAATGATCATTATGGTAATGATCATATTAATGTGTATTGGATACACATTATAATCGATAAAATGGTGTTGTGTCGATCGACACAGCTTGTGTGTCGGTCGACACAGTTCGGGTTTTTCGAAAGGCTTTTCGAATTAAGACTTGATTAAGTCTGACCCGTTAATTGTGTTTTAGGTCGAATAAAACAAGTGAGTTTCGACCTAAACACTTGGCCGTCCACTTTTCTTGAGAGAAACAGTAGACACACCAGAGAGATTCGAATCCCGTTGATCCGGCACTAGCATCCCGTTTCCAGCGAGCGTGCGTGTGTATCTGGTAGAGGCAAGGCATCTGCGTTGCTCCACTGATCTCGTTCACCATTCTCATTCCGCTGCCAGTTCAAAGGTAAGAACGAGGTTGGTTTTCATTCAATATATCAAACCCTAGATCCAGTGGGATCCAACAGTGGTATCAGAGCATGTTAGGGTTTAGAATATTGAAACTGATGCAGTTAATTCGAAACTTGATGTTGTTGAATTGGATATTGCCTGTTGAAATCGTGTTTTTCATTTGTTTATCTCGGTTTTGTTCCAGTTGGAAAAACGATGAATTGTTGAAATCGCACTGTGTCGATCGACACAAAGCGTGTGTCGATCGACACGCCGCGAAATAACACGTAAAATTGTAGGGTTTCTCGCAGAGTGTCGATCGACACAAAGCGTGTGTCGGTCGACACAGAGCGAAAACTCGCGTAAAATTTTTAGGGTTCGTCGCAGAGTATCGATCGACACAAAGCGTGTGTCGGTCGATACAGACTGAAAACTCGCAAATAATTTTAGGGTTTCAATCTGAGATCGAGTACCCCGCATTCCTGCAGTGTCGATCGATACACTGGGTGTGTCGGTCGGCACAGTCAAAGCGATAAGATAGATCGGTTCGATTGGATTGAACTGGTTATCTCGCTCGGTTAATTTCAATTAGCCAATTAGTTCTGGTTTGGTAATGTCGATCGACACACAGTGTGTGACGATCGACATGGACCATTAAACCGAACCGGTTCAATTAGATTGAATCGGTTATGTAAATTCGATCTGGTTTGACCGGTTATCGAAGAACAATTTAATTCTGGTTGCGTCGACCGATGCCAATGGTTGGCATCGATCGACACGACATTCGCAGTTATGATGGTTGGACCACAAATTTGCATATACCAGAACAATTTAATCCTAAAAGTTATAGATGAATCTAAACTTAATAAAACTGAATGTTTTAAATAAATTAATAAATTCTTGGATGTATATTGGATATGCATCAAGATAAAACGGTTCTTTTCCTCAACTAAATATCAAGTGATCTTGATGTCTTGCCCGATCTTGTCTACTGTCAAGACTCGTTTCGTTGTTGGATAGCCTTGGAGTCCTTGGTATCCACAGCTACATGAGTAAGGCAGGTGATCATTGATAGACTTGCAGTGCGACTGTCAATGATCACGAGACTGAAGAGATTGGTTTACTTGACTGGGCCATCAGAAGTTCTGGGCCCAGAGACATCAGAGTGGATAAGACATGGATTGTCTCATCTGCGACCAAGAATTGTACTGGGTACAATTAGCAATGATTTGCTTACCTAGATAACTGAGGTTTGGGTGATGGCGAGTCGTCCACTCAAGTTTTGGTAATCTGAGGATCTTGGTTCATTGTATTCATCTGAGGAAACATAGTTTTGAATGCAATGCGAGTTTTTCTTATTAGATAAGAATTCTCACTTCTTGAGCACTATAACTAAAACCTCTACCTCTTTTAATTACAGCTATGTCTGTCTCAACTCACATCAACACTTTCTCGCTAAGATCCGTCCTTGAGAAGGACAAGTTAAATGGATCTAATTTCTTGGAATGGTATCAGAACCTGAGAATAGTTCTCAGGCAGGAGAACAAGGAATATGTCCTTGAAAGAGTTCTCCCCGAGAGACCACGTTCCAATGCCCCGCAGGCAGATAAGAATGCTTATGATAAGCATTCAGCTGATGTTAAAGTCGTTAATTGTCTAATGCTGGTGACTATGAACTCTGAGCTGCAGAAGCAATATGAGAATGTGATGTCACCCATTGAGATGATTAACAGCCTGAAAGCTTTGTTTCAGGAGCAAGCTCGCACAGAGAGATACCAGACGGTTAAATCTCTCATGGATTGCAAGCTGGCTAAGGACAATCCAGTAAGTCCTCATGTCCTTAAAATGATGGGTTAGATTGATAACCTGGGGAAACTGGACTGTGCTATTAGCCAGGAGCTAGCCACTGACATGATTCTGCAGTCTTTGCCGTCGTGTTTTGGTCAGTTCATCATGAATTACAACATGCAAAACATGACTAAGACATTGACTGAGTTGCACGGCATGCTAAAGACAGCAGAGCCAAATCTCAAGAAGGCTACTCCCAGTGTCCTGATGGTACAAGGGGGTAAAAGGTTTAAGAAACCTAAGAAGGATAAGGGAAAGGCCCAAGTTGTCCAGACTGAAAGTCAGGACAAGCCCAAGCCGAAGCCCAAATCCGGGCCTTCTCCTGAGGATAAATGCAACTACTGCAAGCAGTTAGGGCATTGGAAGAGAGACTGCAAGAAGTTCATGGAAGATTACAAGAAGCTGAAGAAGACGTATGATGCGTCTGACTCAGGTATTTATGTTATCGAACTTAATGTTATATCTTCTAGTTCTACTTCGTGGGTATTGGATACCGGCTGCGGTGCTCACATTTGTACTGATGTGCAGGCACTAAGAAACAGTAGAACGCTGAAGAAAGGACAAGTGGAGCTACGGGTCGGGAATGGAGCTAAGGTTGCTGCACTGGCCGTAGGCACCTATGAATTGTCTTTACCTTCGGGCATGATTTTAGCTTTGAATAATTGCTACCTTGTACCTGCGATTAGCAGAAACATAATTTCAGTTTCCGTTTTGGATTTGGAAGGTTTTGATTTTGCTGTTAAGAATAAAGTTTGTTCTTTTAATCGTGATGGTACATTTTATGGTAGCCCCCCATTAGAAAATGGGTTATATGTTTTAAATCAAGAAATGCCTGTCTTTACATAAATACAAAGCGGTTTAAGTCCAATGACGAAAACCCGACTTTCTTATGGCATTGTCGTTTGGGCCATATCAATGAGAAACGCATCCAAAGGCTCCATCGGAATGGACTTCTGAGCTCATTTGATTTTGAATCATATGAGAAATGTGAATCTTGTTTGATAGGCAAAATGACTAGAGCCCCTTTCAACAAACCAAATGAAAGGGCCAATGATTTATTGGACCTTGTTCATACTGATGTATGTGGGCCGATGAGTACTGTTGCCAGAGGAAATTACAAGTACTTCATTACCTTCACTGATGATTTCAGTAGGTATGGCTATGTCTATTTGATGAGACATAAGTCAGAATCCTTTGATAGATTCAAAGAATTCAAGAATGAAGTACAGAACCAACTTGGCAAAAGTATCAAAGTTCTGCGATCGGATCGCGGAGGAGAATACTTGAGTCCAGAGTTCAACGACTATCTGAGCGAGTGTGGAATTGTTTCACAACTCACTCCTCCTGGAACACCTCAATGGAATGGAGTGTCAGAGAGGAGGAATCGAACCTTATTGGATATGGTTCGGTCTATGATGAGTCATTCAAATCTTCAATTATCCTTTTGGGGATACGCTCTAGAAACGTCTGCGTTTACACTAAATCGAGTGCCATCTAAATCAGTGGAAAAGACACCACATGAATTGTGGACTGGGAATGTTCCAAACCTGTCTTTCCTGAAGATTTGGGGTTGTGAGGCTTATGTCAAACGTTTAATCTCTGACAAGCTCGCACCCAAATCAGATAAATGCTACTTCGTTGGTTATCCAAAGGAAACCAAGGCATACTACTTTTACAACCAATCTGAGAACAAAGTATTTGTTGCTCGGGACTGCTCTTTTCTTGAAAGGGAATTTCTCTCTAAGAAAAACAGTGGGAGTAAAGTACATTGATATACCATGGATTTTACCGGTTTTAACCATGGTATATGCCTTATTTATTGAGTCTTATGTTATGTTTTGGAGTCTTTTTAGTATGTTTACAGGTTTAGACACGTTTGGAGCATAATTGGAGTTATTGGAGCATTCTGGAGCATTTTGGAGATTTTACCCGAGAGACAGAGTTCACTGCCCATATTTGACGCTTGCAACGATCGGCACACCATTAGCATCGATCGTTGCATAGTGTGACCAAGCATTCTCGCGAGCGTTAATGAAGAATGAGGATTAATGCACTAAAGCCTAGAAAGCCCAGATATTTACACAGAAGCCCAAAACGTGTTTTAGCTATTATATAAGGGTTTTTAAGCCATTGTTTAGGCTACGCTTTACTTTAGTTTTATAATATTTCAGAGAGCCTTAGGGGCTGATCTGGTTCTCGAAAGAGACTTGATTTCGAACCCCTGTTGATTATTCTGTTTGGTTTTCTACTTATGATGTTTTCTGTTTCGATGAACATGTCTGAGTAGTTTACCTGTTAGGTTGAAGGATTCTCATTAGGGATTTCATGGAACTATAGTTTAAATCAATCTGTAGGGATTCATATCTGCTAGTTCTTTGTTTAGGTTGTTCTTAATGCTTAATGTGAAGTAGCTAATCAGAATTATGATGTTAGGTTGATTGATACAACGAGAGTTGGTTAATTAGCTAGAAAGAACCTAGATGAGCAATTTGATCTACTCGCAAAGAGATTTGGTTTAGGGGAATTGTGAACATATCAAACCTGATCATTAATGCTAGTTTAATCTGTTAGTAATTGCAAAGAGATTTGGATTGCTGCACTTAGACTTAGAGAATTCTCGCAACGAGAGTTGGTGAATTCTATATCCGTGTTTGAGTTCTAGAACAGTTATTGATTAGATCCTGATTGACTGATTGCTTGTGTTCCTGATTTCCTGAGAACTCCTGAAACCTAACGCTTCGCTTCCTTGCTCACAACTCGCTGCTATTTACTTTCTGCTTGCTGATTTACTGCTTTCCCATATTGCTTTCTCCTAGTTTAATCTCTTCTGTTTTATAATCTATCGTTGACCGGAGTCCCTGTGAATTCGATACCCTAAGTACTACAACTACATCACTATGCACTTGCAGTTAGTATATGGATTAATTCTTGACCTATCAAGTTTTTGGCGCCGTTGCCGGGGACTCTTTTGAGTCCTCGATAGATTTGAACTTAGGGTTTAGACTAGGTTTTTCGTTTTTTGTTTTTGGCTACTAATTTTTTTTTTCTTTTTCTTGCGTTTCAGGTACGCCTGTTCGCCTTGCATCGATCGACACGGTCCTGTGTGTCGATCGTCACAGTTTTCGCACTGCATCGATCGACGCTCTTATTGCATCGGTCGACACAGTTTTGCGGAAGCACCAAGAGGAGATCCGTAAGGACGATGTGTTGGGATGATATGTTCAGCTCAGGGATTGACAGTTCACAGATAGCTGGGTTGAAGAGTAAAGTCGACTATCTGCACAGTCTTATACTTGAAAAGTATGGGCAAGAACCACCTGCACCTACATATGAAAGCAGATTGGAAACTATGCTGGAGCAGTTATTGGAAAGACAGGAAGAGGATTTGAACTACATCAATAACTCTGGATTCCAAGGAAGGAGGTTTGCTAATCAGCAAGGTAATTCCTATCAAGGGATTTATGGATCAACTTCTTATCAGACACCTCCTGCTGCTAATGCTTATGAGAGCAAGATAGAATCCATGATGGAGCAGCTGCTAGAGGATCAGACTAAGACTGCTATGGACTTCGACAGGAAGCTGGATGCTATACATGAAAATATGAGTGGGAAGTTTGAATACTTGAGAACACATGTGAAAAAGCTAGATGTCAAAGTTCAGCAAACAGCTGGAGCAATACAAAGGCAAAATGAAGCTAGAAGAGCTGAACAGCACAAATCCATCAAAGCTATGACTTTAAGGGATGAGATTGAGTTGCTAGGTGAAGAAGAGAGCATAATCTCGGATTTTCTGGATGACTATTGTCTGCCTGATACATGCATCGATCGACACCCCCTTAGTGTCGATCGACACGCCGTTCTGACGGCAATTTCAAGTTCTTTCGAGAAACAGAATCGCCTTGCATCGATCGACACACATCATGCAACGATCGACACTGAACGCAGACATGACCAGAAACCTGCAACAGTACCAGAACGAGTCTATAAGCCCCCTGTGCCATATCCTAAGGTTCCCAAACCCTCCAAACAAGCGATAGAAGTAGCTAACTGCGTGAAAGTGATGGATAATAAGGTGAATAAAACATCACCAATTGAAACTTCGCGAGTTCATGCAAAGAAGATGATCTCCACTGATGGTCATCTGAAAGAAAAAGTTAAGATTGGTGGAACTACAGTATCTGATAGTGGAAAGAAGAAGATGTCAGTTCCTCTTGAACCTGCTCTAACATCTTCAGTACCTGCAACTGCTCATAAGCAGAAAGCCCCAAACATCAGATCTGCATCAAAGGTAAGGAACAAATCATCTAAGCTTAAACCTTCTGATCATATTGTTTTGAATGCAGGAAAACGCAGTAGACCGCCCAAGCTTCGCTCCCGCCCTGATTCTGATTTCTCATTCCTTGGAAAGCCTCATGATCATAATACCTATACACCTCCTTGGATGAAGAGATATTCACAGAGACATTCAAAGTCTCTGTTGAAACCGCCTTGAATCAAATCTCTTCCAATAGTCAAGCTAATGACTAAAAACAAGCGCTGAGTGGGAGGCAGCCCACTATTAGGTTCGTTTTAGTTTTCATTTTTTCCGTTTTGATTTGGTATTTTTAATTTTTCTGTTTTGTGTGTTCAAAGCCGAGAGAAACAAACATAAACACTGCATCGATCGACACACATAGTGCATCGGTCGACATAGTGCGATTCACGGTTAGCCAATTGATTGCGGTTCAGACATCGGTTATCTACATAACCGCGAGCGATAATCACCTTGCATCGATCGACACCCTTGTGGCATCGGTCGACGCAGGGCGACGACAGGTAAGTAATATGCAACTTTTCGGTTTGTTCTTCAATTTGATTATTCTTTCACCGAGCTCATGCTTTGATTACACTGGGGACAGTGTAGTTTAAGTGTGGGGGAGGAGCTACTGACGCACGCTTTTGTTTTCTTAGTTTTTTCAAAAACATTGTTTTATTGAGTCAAAATCTGTATGAAACTATGATTTTTCGAGGAAAATTTTCGTTTGAACAGGAACTAAGTGACCATTGGATAGACTTGCAGAGCCTCTATGACTGTTAGAAAACCCAACGCAGATCAGCCTACTGAGAACACCCATATCACTTCAGGTATCAGAGGATCCTTTACTGACTTCACCTTAATTCTGACATAGATTTCTCACCTAAGGGCTTGGTATACTTTGTGTCGGATTCCCTTGTTAGTTCTGACACAGCCTGTCAACCTATCCTATTTGGTTCCCTTCTCCCCTTCCATAAAAAAAAAAAAAGATAATAAACTGAGGATGAGTTAGTAACTCCGAAGTGGTCATGGGAGTGGTAGAGACCCCTATTATCTCTTATGCGATCCATGGAATGTGTCCAAAGTACACCCCTTAACGGGAAGAACACTGATAAAAAAAATAAAATGATACCCAATGTGGGAAAAATCAGTTGTTAAGGAAGGGAAAGAGAAGAAAGGGACTAGAGAAAGATAGTATGGTGGTCTAGAGCTGATAAGGTAAGAATCCATGTGCCTTTGACCGATACTCCTTAGGTGAGACCGCAATTAAATACTTGCATAAGTCAGTAGGGTGAATTTGAATGCTTGAATGTGATTGTGGAGTTTACTTGGGACAGTTGCTAAGTGTGGGGGAAGTACATGTTGGTCTTGAGTTCTGCAGGAAAGTTTTCAGTGGATTACTAAGTGAATGTGAATGCGAAAGTTCCTAAGACGAAATGAGTTTCTGTGTTTTCAAACCTCTTCTCTTATACTTTGGTTCTTTACTTGCTTGAGGACAAGCAAGAGCTAAGTGTGGGGGAGTTGATATACCATGGATTTTACCGGTTTTAACCATGGTATATGCCTTATTTATCGAGTCTTATGTTATGTTTTGGAGTCTTTTTAGTATGTTTACAGGTTTAGACACGTTTGGAGCATAATTGGAGTTATTGGAGCATTCTGGAGCATTTTGGAGATTTTACCCGAGAGACAGAGTTCACTGCCCATATTTGACGCTTGCAACGATCGGCACACCATTAGCATCGATCGTTGCATAGCGTGACCAAGCATTCTCGCGAGCGTTAATGAAGAATGAGGATTAATGCACTAAAGCCCAGAAAGCCCAGATATTTACACAGAAGCCCAAAACGTGTTTTAGCTATTATATAAGGGTTTTTAAGCCATTGTTTAGGCTACGCTTTACTTTAGTTTTATAATATTTCAGAGAGCCTTAGGGGCTGATCTGGTTCTCGAAAGAGACTTGATTTTGAACCCCTTTTGATTATTTTGTTTGGTTTTCTACTTATGATGTTTTCTGTTTCGATGAACATGTCTGAGTAGTTTACCTGTTAGGTTGAAGGATTCTCATTAGGGATTTCATGGAACTATAGTTTAAATCAATCTGTAGGGATTCATATCTGCTAGTTCTTTGTTTAGGTTGTTCTTAATGCTTAATCTGAAGTATCTAATCAGAATTATGATGTTAGGTTGATTGATACAACGAGAGTTGGTTAATTAGCTAGAAAGAACCTAGATGAGCAATTTGATCTACTCGCAAAGAGATTTGGTTTAGGAGAATTGTGAACATATCAAACCTGATCATTAATGCTAGTTTAATCTGTTAGTAATTGCAAAGAGATTTGGATTGCTGCACTTAGACTTAGAGAATTCTCGCAACGAGAGTTGGTGAATTCTATATCCGTGTTTGAGTTCTAGAACAGTTATTGATTAGATCCTGATTGACTGATTGCTTGTGTTCCTGATTTCCTGAGAACTCCTGAAACCTAACGCTTCGCTTCCTTGCTCACAACTCGCTGCTATTTACTTTCTGCTTGCTGATTTACTGCTTTCCCATATTGCTTTCTCCTAGTTTAATCTCTTCTGTTTTATAATCTATCGTTGACCGGAGTCCCTGTGGATTCGATACCCTAAGTACTACAACTACATCACTGTGCACTTGCAGTTAGTATAGGGATTAATTCTTGACCTATCATATATCTTGAAGAATTTCGAGATGCACAGGAGGCTGATCAACCCGTTGAGGAAGAGCAGCAGTTGGATCCACAGAGTTTTGTGGAACCAGCGCCTGTGGAGCCTGAAGTTCGCAGATCCGGAAGGATCCGTCACGAACCCGAGAGATACTATGGATTTCTCGTGACCGACTCCAATGACCTGATGGTCATTGACAGTGACGAACCAGCGACCTTCACAGAAGCAATGATGGGCCCGGACTCCGAAAAGTGGCTTGGAGCCTCTAAGTCCGAAATGGGATCCATGTCAGAGAACCAAGTATGGTCCTTGGTTGATTTACCTAATGGTGCAAAAGCCATTGAGTGTAAATGGATCTTCAAAAAGAAGATTGACGTGGATGGTAATGTACAGATTTACAAAGCGAGGTTAGTGGCTAAAGGTTTCAAGCAAATTCATGGTATTGACTATGATGAAACCTATTCCCCAGTCGCTATGCTTAAATCCATTCGGATTCTTCTAGCGATTTCTGCTCATTATGACTATGAGATTTGGCAAATGGATGTCAAAACCGCATTCCTGAATGGTATTCTGGAAGAGGATGTGTATATGACACAGCCTGAAGGTTTTGTCGATCCTAAGAACGTTGGGAAGGTATGCAAGCTTCATAAATCCATTTATGGATTGAAGCAAGCATCACGGAGTTGGAATCTTCGTTTTTATGAAGCAGTAAAACAGTTTGGTTTCATCAAGAATGAGGAAGAACCATGTGTATACAAGAAGACTAGTAGGAGCGGAATTGCGTTTCTTGTACTATATGTCGATGACATACTTCTTCTCGGTAATGACGCTCCGTTGCTTCAGTCTGTTAAGACTTGGCTTGGAAGTTGTTTTTCCATGAAAGACATGGGAGAAGCAGCGTACATTCTTGGAATCAGAATCTACAGAGATAGAGCGAATAAGCTGATTGGATTGTGCCAGGACACTTATATTGATAAGGTGTTACACAGATTCAAGATGCATAATTCCATGAAGGGCTTCATACCAATGTCTCATGGCATTAGTCTCAGCAAGAAGCAGTGTCCGGAGACACATGCTGAGCGGGAGCGCATGAATAGGATTCCTTATGCTTCTGCAATAGGATATATTATGTATGACATGCTCTGCACTCGTCCAGATGTAGCTTACGCGTTAAGCATGACGAGCAGATACCAATCTGATCCAGGTGAAGATCACTGGACAGCTGTCAAGAATATTCTCAAGTATTTGAGACATACTAAGGATAAATTCCTGGTGTATGGAGGAAGTGAAGAACTTGTGGTGAATGGATTCACCGATGCGAGTTTTCAGACGGACAAAGACGATTTCCGATCACAGTATGGATATGTCTTCTGTCTAAATGGCGGTGCAGTGAGCTGGAAGAGCTCTAAGCAGAATACCGTAGCTGATTCCACGACGGACGCTGAATATGTTGCTGCTTCTGAAGCGGCAAAGGAAGCTGTTTGGATCAAGAAGTTCATGACTGAACTTGGTGTGGTTCCTAGTATCTTGGAGCCAGTGGCTTTGTTTTGTGATAACAACGGAGCCATTGCTCAGGCGAAAGAACCCAGGTCACACCAGAAGTCCAAACACGTAGAGAGGAGATATCACCTGATTCGTGATATCGTCAATAGAGGTGATGTGAAGATCAGCCGAGTTCCGACGGACGAGAATGTCGCTGATCCTCTGACTAAGTCACTCCCAAGGCCTAAGCATGAGAGTCATACGACTGCTGTAGGCATTAGAGATCTTAAGATGTAATCTTGATTCTAGTGGGAGTTTTAGTTTTATTTTAGTTATAATAAGATGCTCTTGTAAACATTCTTTTGGATATGTTTAATGAAATTTGATTTCAGCATTATTTATTGTGATCTAAATAATGGTCCCAAAATAAGTTTATGTCATACTATAGGTCATCAAGTTGAGGACTTGGTCATGAAACCCTATGAGTCATAAATGACATAAATTATGTTGTCCCTAGTCGAGGTTGTCAAAGTGGGACAATGACAACCGCGAGAGACTAGATTGTGAGGTGACTGTTGGCTAAGTTTCATGGAGCCAATGATATGATTATCGCAGTCAGTCACATATATATATGTTGGTGAACATATGATCGGACATGACCCGCTGATGAGAAGTCTACAAGATAGTTATATCTGTGTCATAAGAGGTTCTCATTACGACTATAGTGTTGGAATGTTTAGGGGTTAATCCAGATTCAATTCTCAGATTCAACAGTCCTAAATATGCTGATCTAGGTTCTCTTGAATAGAAACAATTGTTGATCTCACCTTATACCTGTTTATGCAGCGGAAAGGGATGGTATGGTCAGAGATCAGAGAGCCACCGAGTGATAACTCCTCCAGAGGTTCACACACGCACACCAAGCAGGAAGAGAGGCTGCTAGACCACACGGGAAATCGGCGCAGAGAGAGAGGAGGCTCGCGGCTGGGGCTAGGGTTAATTTCCTGAACTCGTCTCAAGTTTTATTTATAAAACTTGTCCAGTTCCGTTTGGGCCTCTGGCCCAAAAACCAATTAACTCGACGGCGTTCTCGCACTGTGTCGATCGACACACCTTGTGCATCGATCGACACACAGTGACTAAACCCATTTATTCTCTCTAAGTACAGTAAATGCCTAGCACTTTTACCGTACTTCTGCTAAACCGTTCCTACACATTTTCCTGTTAGCTTAGGCGTGTGACCCATATGGGATCATATAATAAAGGCAATAAGTCCAAGACTTATAGATCATGAGCGGACTCTAGCAAGCCATCATGACCCCCAGTATTATATGACTTATGTCTGATCATTGACATACTCTTACTTTCTAGAGACAGTACTGAGATTACTGGACACAATTCCAACAATCTCCCACTTGTACTGGAATCTCTGTATTCATAATCCTTTTGTCTCAATATCTCGATTAGTCATAAGGCAAGATTAGTGTCATCCTTATAAAGCCTAATCTTGTTCATCGGACTCTGATTTGATACTGACAATCCAAACGACTCGGGACAGTCCGTTTGAGCATGGCCATGCATTTTCCAGTATTCAAATCTCCGATTGGCCTAGAGATATTCACTCCATTTATATTGGAGGGACAAATTCCGTCTTGTTCCATCACTGTAAACTACTCATTTCATGATGTACCCAAACAAGGTCCTTATAACTATCGCAGAACGATAGCGTTAGACAATGATCAAAGTGCATCAGTCCATGTGCAGTCACATGCATGCGAACTCAGGTCTAAGGACTATACTCTATAGTCGTAGTGAGAATCTCTTATGACACAGATATAAATATCCTGAAGAGTTCTCATAATCGAGTCTTGTCCGGTCGTATGTTCCCAACATACACCTATGTATTGACTTTGATGCCGCGCATCTATGACACACTGAGACTTTGTCATAAGTCACATACCAATCCAGTCTCTCACGGTTGTTGGTGTTCCAATTTCAACAACCTTCGACTAGGGACATGATGATTTAATCCATCTATCAAATATAGGGTCTGATGATCAAGCTAAATGACTTCGATGACTCAAGATCAAGTCACTTACTTCGATGACCTATAAAATGGTTTATATCACTTTGGAACGATTATTTCATCACAGTTAAAATAATCTTGAAATAATAATTTCATTAAACATAAGAATGTTTTACAAGAACATATCAAATAACTAAATAAAAGCCCTCAAACTCCCACTCAAATTTAGATTACATTTCAATGTCTCTAATGCCTACAGCTTCAGTCAGAAACTCGAGCTTAGGCCTTGGGAGTGGCTTTGTCAACGGATCAGCGACGTTATCATCTGTCTGAACTCGGCTGATCTTGACTTCCTTTCTATTAATGATGTCACGTATCAAGTGAAATCTTCTTAGAACATGCTTGGATTTCTGGTGTGATCTTGGTTCCTTTGCCTGAGCAATAGCACCATTGTTATCACAAAATAGTGCCAGAGGCTCAGCCGCATCTGGTATCACACCTAGTTCAATAATGAACTTTCGTATCCAAACAGCTTCCTTCGCAGCTTCTGAGGCGGCGATATATTCAGCTTCTGTAGTGGAATCAGCAACGGTGTCTTGCTTGGAGCTTCTCCAACTGATTGCACCGCCATTCAGACAAAAGATATAACCGGACTGTGACCGGAAATCATCTTGGTCTGTCTGGAAACTTGCGTCCGTGAATCCACTGACTTTAAGCACATCACTTCCACCGTATACCAAGAACTTGTCCTTAGTATGTCTTAGATACTTCAGGATGTTCTTGACGGCAATCCAATGGTTTTCACCTGGATTTGACTGGTATCTACTCGTCATGCTCAATGCATAAGCAACATCAGGACGAGTACAGATCATGGCATACATGATTGATCCTATTGCAGATGCATAAGGAATATTCTTCATGCGCTCAAGCTCAGCAGCCGTCGTAGGGCTCTGCTTCTTGCTTAGCGTTGTGCCATGTACCATTGGCGTGAAGCCCTTCTTGGAATCCTTCATGCTGAATCTTTGCAGGACTTTGTCAATGTATGAATCTTGACACAAGCCTATCAGCCTTCTAGATCTATCCCGGTAGATCCTGATTCCAAGAACGTATGCGGCTTCACCCATGTCTTTCATGGAAAAACAACTTCCAAGCCAGTCCTTTACGGACTTCAGCATTGGAATGTCGTTTCCGAGAAGCAGTATGTCATCGACATACAGAATAAGAAATACTATCTTGCTCCCACTAGTTTTCTTATACACGCATTGTTCTTCTTCGTTTCTGATGAAGTCAAATTGCTTGATCGCTTCATCAAAACGAAGATTCCAGCTCCTCGATGCTTGCTTCAATCCATAAATGGATTTATGAAGCTTGCATACTTTCCCAGCATTCTTTGGATCTATGTAACCGTCAGGTTGTGTCATATATACATCCTCTTCCAGAATACCATTCAGGAAGGCGGTTTTCACGTCCATCTGCCAAATTTCATAATCATGAAAAGCTGCAGTTGCTAGTAGAATCCGAATAGATTTCATCATAGCCACTGGTGAATAGGTTTCATCGTAATCCACTCCGTGAACTTGTCTGAAACCTTTTGCCACCAACCTGGCTTTATAAATCTGGACATTTCCATCCACGTCAATCTTCTTCTTGAAGATCCATTTGCACTCGATGGCTTTTACACCAGCGGGTAAGTCAACCAACGAAAACACTTGGTTGACCGACATGGAGTCCATTTCGGAATCAGTGGCCTTGCGCCACTTTGAGGAATCTGGGCCCATCATGGCTTGATTGAAGTTCGATGGTTCATCACCATCAATGATCAGAAGATCATGACAGTCAGTCACGAGGAATCCTTGATATCTCTCGGGTTCGTGACGGATCCTCCCGGATCTTCGAACTTCAGGTACTACAGGTTCAGGCTCTACAATTTCTTGTAGGTCCTCCTGCTGCTCTTCCTCATTAGGTTGAGCAGTATCCTGTTCATCTTGAATTTCTTCAAGCAGTACCTTACTCCCACTGTCTTTCTTAGAGAGAAATTCTCTCTCAAGAAAGTTACAATCCCGGGCAACAAAGATCTTGTTCTCGGAACGTAGATAGAAGTAATAAGCCTTGGTTTCCTTCGGATAACCAATGAAGTAGCATTTATCAGATTTTGGTGTAAGCTTATCTGAGATTAATCTCTTGACATAGGCTTCACAACCCCAAATTCTTAGATAAGACAGCACTGGAGCCATTCCAGTCCATAATTCATATGGTGTCTTTGCTACTGCTTTCGATGGCGCTCTATTTAGAGTGAACACTGCTGTTAGCAGAGCATATCCCCAAAGGGATATTGGAAGGTCTGTGTGACTCATCATAGATCGAACCATATCCAATAAGGTCCGATTTCTCCTCTCAGACACACCATTCCATTGAGGTGTTCCGGGAGGAGTGAGTTGGGACACGATCCCACACTCTCTTAGATGATCACTGAATTCTTGGCTTAAGTATTCTCCTCCTCGGTCGGACCGAAGAGCCTTAATGCTTTTGCCAAGTTGGTTCTGTACTTCATATTGGAATTCTCTGAACTTGTCAAAAGATTCAGACTTATGTTTCATTAAATAAACATATCCATACCTACTGAAATCATCAGTGAAGGTAATGAAGTACTGATAGTTTCCTCTTGCATTAGTGGACATTGGGCCACACACATCAGTGTGTATCAGGCCCAACAAGTCACTGGCCCTCTCGTTAGGTTTATTAAAGGGGGCCCGTGTCATTTTGCCCATCATGCAGGATTCGCATTTCTCACATGACTCAAAGTCAAATGAGCCAAGAAGTCCATTCGAATGGAGCCTCTTGATGCGTTTCTCGCTGATGTGCCCTAAACGACAATGCCATAGAAACGTTCGGTTCTCCTCATTAGGTTTGAACCGTTTGGTATTAATGTTATAAACTGGCGCGGATTGATCGAGTATGTAAAGCCCATTCGTAAGAGGGGCAGAACCATAGAACAAATTGTTGCGATTGAAGGAACATAATTTATTCTTAACTGAAAAATCATAACCTTCCAAATCCAACAAAGAAATTGAAATAATATTCCTGCTTATAGCAGGTACAAAATAACAATTATTGAGTTCTAAAATCAATCCCGAAGGTAAAGACAACAAGTATGTGCCTACAGCTAGTGCTGGAACTTTCGCTCCATTCCCAACTCGTAGCTCCACTTGTCCTTGCTTCAGCCTTCTACTGTTGCTGAGTGCCTGCATATTAGTACAAATATGAGCCCCACAACCAGTATCCATAACCCATGAGGTATTATCAGAAGTAGTTGTATTAACTTCTATAACAAAAATACCTGTCGAAGAAGTCTCGAGAGTCTTCTTCTTCAATTCCTTTAGACCTTCTTGGAATTTCTTACATTCTCTCCTCCAATGCCCTGGTTCTTTACAGAACCTGCATATGTCAGTTGGCCCAGCCTTGGACTTGGGCTTGGGCTTTGGCGTGTCCTTGTCCGTGACTTGGACAGCCTTGGCTTTTCCCTTATCCTTAGCAGAGGATTTCTTAAACCCCTTGCCCTTTTGCACCATAAGCACATTGGGGTCCTTGGCGGTTTTCCTCAAGTTGGGCTCTGCAGTCTTGAGCATTCCGTGAAGCTCAGGCAATGTCTTACTCAAGCCATGCATGTTAAAGTTCAGAATGAACTGATCATAGCTTGCAGGTAATGACTGCAGAATGATGTCGCAGGCAAGTTCCTGGCTGATTGGGCAGTCGAGTTTCTGAAGATGATCGAGATAACCCATCATCTTCAAGACATGAGGACTCACTGCCGCATTCGCAGCCAACTTGCAGTCCAAGAGGTTCTTAACTGTTTGAAACCTCTCAGTCCTAGCCTGCTCCTGAAAAAGCGATTTCAGGCTTGCCATTATCTCAATTGGTGACAACACACTCTCGAACTGCATTTGCAGCTCACCAGTCATTGTCGCCAACATAAGGCAATACACATCATTTTCATCTGACGAATGCTTTTCCCAAGCATTATGCAGAGTCCTGGCGGCATTGTTAGCAGGCCTCTCGGGGAGAGGATCACGAAGGACATAATCCTTCTTTTCCTGCTTGAGGACCAGCCTCAAGTTCCTTGACCACGTCAGGAAGTTCGTTCCAGTCAGCTTCTCCTTCTCGAGAACAGACCGGATTGAGAATGTGTTTTGTGTGCTTGTAGTAGTCATAGCTGAAATATATAAGATAAAAAGGTTATTAGTTATTATGTTCAATATGATTAATATCATATTATATTTAATATGATTAATCACGCATTATATTCAATAACATAAGTTACCCTCAATAGAATATAATGATTCCAAGATCCACATATAACTAAGATTAAAGTGGGCCACTGGCCGTCACCAAACCTCAGCTTATATCGGTAAGCCCTATGTCGGCTAATTATATCCGTGATATAACTCTTGGTTGTGAATCTGGGCCCGAGGCCCAATCCACTCTGATGTCTCAAGGCCCGGGACTCCCGATGGCCTAGTCAAGAAAACCAGACTATACAGTCATGTAATCATTAATGTCTGGGACTCCCAATGACATTTATGAATCACAAACCGTCTTATCCACGCAAAAGCAGACACCCTCACACTGTAAGGCCATGAATACAATTGAATGGGCTTCGACAGCTGACATAGACTGGGCAAGACATCCAAAGCTTGATATTATTTGAGGTTCGTAGGTTTATTAAAATTTCATTCCCAAAATAGAAGATTACTATTTCGGGAAACTTTCTATTTTTGGAAACCTACTATTTTAGGAAACTTTCTAAAACCGGAAACTTTCTAACTTTAGAAATTTCTTTAAAATCCAAAACCCGCAAATCTAGAAACTTCTATTTTAAGAAACTTTCTAATTTCAAAATTTCGGAAACTTTAATTTAAAATCGACTTTATAATTTTATAAAATAAATTTTAAATTAATCTGAAGAAAGACTCAAATAATTGGCCCAATTGTTTTAACTTCTTGGCCCGAGGCCCAAGAATTGGTCCATGTCCAAGACATGACCCAATTGTCCAATTAAATGACATAACCGGTCTGGTTCATTAAAATTGGTCTAACCAAATTTTAATTACTACGATGACCACAATTATCAACCGGTTATTTACTAAACCGGATTTTCTCAATTTATTTGGTCCAACCAAATCAAATTAGAAAATCCTGGTTTAGGCACAAAATCCAATTATTATTTCGACATTGGATTTCTTATCCCGGTTTAACCAGAACTTAA
This sequence comes from Orychophragmus violaceus, assembly GCA_030180135.1. Taxonomy (NCBI): domain Eukaryota; kingdom Viridiplantae; phylum Streptophyta; class Magnoliopsida; order Brassicales; family Brassicaceae; genus Orychophragmus; species Orychophragmus violaceus. The sequence continues at coordinate 63,849,027 of CM058238.1, read as the reverse complement.
TAAAATTATTAATTCTGTTTATTGAACCGCGACGATTATAATTTTAATAAAAATTTTAAACCGAGCCTTAAACCCAACCGTATCGATCGATGAACCAACCGCATCGATCGATTCATCAACCGCATCGATCGATGCGTTCACGCGTTGAGCAGGCTTGGCCGAGATATGCGAAATCCATGCGATCGTTCGATCGATCCATGCGATTGCAGTCGATCTCTCGCGGTTGTATCGACCGATCCATGCGATCGTATCGATCGATCCATGCGATCACAGCCGATACTTCTTTATGAAAATCGCATTCCAAATCAATATAGCTTGGATTTGCGATTTCAAGTGTGTTTAGGTTTCAATTCCTTGTTGCTTAAGTGATTTCTCTTATCAGTAGTTGATTCAAAACACTTCTTAAACAAGAAAACAATCCTAAACTTGAATCTAAACAAGAAAAACCAGAACCAATAGCTCTGATACCACTGTTGGAATGTTTAGGGGTTAATCCAGATTCAATTCTCAGATTCAACAGTCCTAAACATGCTGATCTAGGTTCTCTTGAATAGAAACAATTGTTGATCTCACCTTATACCTGTTTATGCAGCGGAAAGGGATGGTATGGTCAGAGATCAGAGAGCCACCGAGTGATAACTCCTCCAGAGGTTCACACACGCACACCAAGCAGGAAGAGAGGCTGCTAGACCACACGGGAAATCGGCGCAGAGAGAGAGGAGGCTCGCGGCTGGGGCTAGGGTTAATTTCCTGAACTCGTCTCAAGTTTTATTTATAAAACTTGTCCAGTTCCGTTTGGGCCTTTGGCCCAAAAACCAATTAACTCGACGGCGTTCTCGCACTGTGTCGATCGACACACCTTGTGCATCGATCGACACACAGTGACTAAACCCATTTATTCTCTCTAAGTACAGTAAATGCCTAGAACTTTTACCGTACTTCTGCTAAACCGTTCCTACACATTTTCCTGTTAGCTTAGGCGTGTGACCCATATGGGATCATATAATAAAGGCAATAAGTCCAAGACTTATAGATCATGAGCGGACTCTAGCAAGCCATCATGACCCCCAGTATTATATGACTTATGTCTGATCATTGACATACTCTTACTTTCTAGAGACAGTACTGAGATTACTGGACACAATTCCAACATATAGAGTATAGTCCTTAGACCTGAGTTCATCATGCTTTCTTGCATATGAATTGGTACACTTTGACTTTGCCCAACGTCGACCCGTAACTGGCGACTATAACAGCACTGTTCAGGTATATCATGAAGTGTGCGTTGAAACAGGGATGGAACAAGATGGGATTTGTCCCTCCTGTATAACGGGAGATAAATATCTCAGGGCCTATCGAAGATTTAATACTGAGAAAATGTGTGGCCGCACTCAAACGAACTGTAGTTCAGTTGTTTGTAATGTTCAGTATGAGATCAGGAGTTCGATAAACACGATGTTGGCTTAATAAGGATGACACCAATCTTGCCTTATGCCAAATCGAGATATAGAGACAAAAGGATTATAGGAATTGATGATTCCAGTACAAGTGGGAGATTGTTGGGATGGTGTCCTGAAATCACACTTGTACTCACTCCTGATGATAGTTGTGTGTCGAGATCAGACATTCGTATAATACTGGGCGGTTGCAATGTTTTGCTAGAAGCCTCTTGCAATCTGTAAGTTGTAGACTTACTACCAGTACTATATGATCCTATAGGGTCACACACCTAAGCAAACTGGAAGCTACGACTTGGGAATGATCATTATGGTAATGATCATATTAATGTGCATTGGATACACATTATAATCGATAAAATGGTGTTGTGTCGATCGACACAGCTTGTGTGTCGGTCGACACAGTTCGGGTTTTTCGAAAGGCTTTTCGAATTAAGACTTGATTAAGTCTGGCCCGTTAATTGTGTTTTAGGTCGAATAAAACAAGTGAGTTTCGACCTAAACACTTGGCCGTCCACTTTTCTTGAGAGAAACAGAAGACACACCAGAGAGATTCGAATCCCGTTGATCCGGCACTAGCATCCCGTTTCCAGCGAGCGTGCGTGTGTATCTGGTAGAGGCAAGGCATCTGCGTTGCCCCACTGATCTCGTTCACCATTCTCATTCCGCTGCCAGTTCAAAGGTAAGAACGAGGTTGGTTTTCATTCAATATATCAAACCCTAGATCCAGTGGGATCCAACAAGCACAACCTCTGTTGGCTGAGAAGCAGGGACGCGGTCCACTACTCTGGATCCTGCTTGAGTCAAAGATGATTCTGATCCAGTAATCTTTGTTTGAACGTTTACGTTCAATTGGTTGAGATCCTGCGATCTCGGTGATCCGATTGGTGCTGTTGCGCTAGGATCCATATTCACGCTAGTAAGCTTTGGACCGGTTTTGGTGCTTAAATCTAACTCGTATGGTCGCTTGAAACCTAATTGGTGTGATTTATTCTCAAGGATGACAAGGCTCCATGATTCACTAGATTCTCATGTTACGAATTGGTTAAAGAAGCTGGTTCACAATGAATAACAAACTGCTTTTGTTTCTTATTCTTGTAAACCTAAATTAGAATGCTAAGTTTTATGCATGGTGATTTATATTTACTAAGCAAGAATTAACCAACGATTGAGTTACAATAGTGACGATATCTATTTTCTCCATGATCAAAGGTCAAGCGAAGAAGGCAGTTCCAAGAGATGACCACGTAGGTCTGAACAAAAGTAACAACAGTTTACAGGGATAACATGGCCCAGCAAACAAAAAATATATTTCTCGGAGGTTTGGCTTCATCGGTTACAGAGTATGAGTTCAAGAAGTGCATTGCTCAGTTTGGGATCACGACCGATATTGTGGGAAGGGAAGAAGTAGCATAGAAGAGAAGCCATAGGGATATTGTGGGGGACTGAAGACAATAGAAAATGAATGGGGTTCAACACATTGGATGTTCATTACCCTGTTTTGTATTATATACAAATACAAACAATAACAGATTTTAAAAGCATAATGTTGATGTCAAATGCACTTTTTTCACGATTGCATTTGATTGTATATATTGAGCCATGAATCGGACTTCTATCTTTGGGGTTCTATTTTTGAAGGTCGAGAACCAGGAAAGAGTGGTTAACTTTGATGAGATATTGCACGAAACATATGCGTCCATGGTTGCTCGTGGTGATCTCAAGATGTATATTCCAGTAGAGAAGATTTTATGGGCTGAGAACAAGTGTAACCTTGCGGGAAACCAGTGGTCACAACCACTCAGATGTTGGAGTCAATAAATTACCAAGGCCAACCAATGCTGAAGCCACATGATGTTGCAAACGTATTTCTTGATGGCACCGACTATGTGATGATTAGCGGTGACAGTACATCAGGAGCTAGTCCAGAAACATCTGTGAAAGTTTGCAAAGAAGTCGAACCCTCACTTGATTACAACAAAATCTTCATAGAGATGATCCGAGCAACTCCACTTCTGATGAGCCCACTGGAGAGTCTTTCATCATCCGTTGTACGGACTGCCAACAAATCCCATTCGAAACTCATCATTGTGTTTACTCGTGGAGGTTCAACCGCTAAGCTTGTATCTAAATACATCCCCTCTGTTCCAATTTTGTCAATGGTTGTCCCAGTTATTACCTCTGATTCCTTTGACTAGAGGCACAATCTGGTATACAACGATTAAATCTCTATGTTGGCTGAAGGATCGGCAAAGGCAACAGATAGAGAGTACACATAAGTTATCATTGAAGTAAGCTACACAGAGAGGACAGTGCAACCATGGTGATACACTCGTGGCGTTGCACCGTATTGGAGTTGCCTCGGTTTTTAAGATATGTGTGGTGAAGTGAGTGATTTAGATTTTCTTCAAATTAAAATTCAGATAGGATTGCCTCTCCTGCAAGAATATTATCGCAGATCCATGTGGGGTATTGGTCTTTAGGCTGATTCATTCAGTTGGGCCCTGCTTCAGAAATGGGCTAAATACTTATGCGACCTGAAATAGATAAAGCCCTGAACTTATAATGACCCAATCTTTATAATCGAGCCGTCTTCCTCGACTCAACGGTCTTCAATAGTCGTAACAGAAGACCAAGCTGTTCAGGTCTTATCAGGTTTACCCAGAGCATATGCTCCTCTGGTTCATACCCTTAAGTATGGAAATAAGAAAGAGTCGCTCACTTTATCTGAAGTAGTCAACTCAGATCATGCAAAGGTGGTTGGGCTAAAGCAAGCTGGAATTCTTGGGAAGTCCAAAAGCAAATCAGAAGGATTGTATGTGGAAAGAGGCAAGTCATAAAAAAGGTAATTCTCAGTCCAAGAAAAGAGGCAAAAGCAGGGAATCAAAGCCAAAGTCAAAATCAAACGAAAAGAAGAAACCAAGAGAATGCTGGATATGTGGGAAAGAATGCCACATTAAGAAATAATGTCCAGAGAGAAGATACATGTCCAGACCACACACAACTAACATGGCTCATGATAGAAAGCCCATGATCCTAACTGCAAGCGTATGTGACACTAGGAATGAGTGGGTAATGGATTCAGAGTGTACCTTTCACATTACACCAGATCGAGAAGTCTTGTTTGACTTCCAGTAAATTGAAGGTGGGAAAGTGTTAATGGGTAACAACGCACACATCGAGATAAAATGTATCAGTAAGCTTATAATTGTTAATTCAGATGACTTTGTGATTGTGTTAACAAATGTTAGGTATATGCCAAGTATGAGCAGAAACTTTATATCATTTGGGCAGTTAGAGAAGAACGGGTGAAAGTACAAAGGAGAAGGTTTCAGAGTTACTTTCTATATGGAAGGAAAGAAAGTCATGTCAGGTCAGTAGAAGGATGTGATATACTACTTAGATGGAACTGTGGAAAGGGGATCAATCTCCGTCTCAAGACCAGAAGTGGATACAACAAAAAGGTGGCACACTAGACTTGGAAACATGACTCCCAAGTGTATGAATATTCTGGTCAAAGGCAAATATCTGAATGATAAGGAGGTGCACACATTGAACTTATGTGAGGAGTGTGTCTTAGGAAAATCTTAGAAACAAAGTTTCCCAACAAGCAAGCATACGTCCAAAGAAGTTTTGGAGTATATTCATTCGGATCTCTAGGGTTCTCCAGAAATGGAAGAGAGCATGGGAGGGTGTAAGTAATTTATCACCTTCATTGATGGCTACTCTAGAAAGGTGTGGATTCAGTTCTTAAAGACCAAAGATGAAGCGTATCAGGGTTTCAAAGAGTGGAAACAATTAGTAGAAACTCAGATGGATAAGAAGGTGAAGTATCTTAGAACAGACAACGGATTGGAGTACTACAACACTCAATTTGACACTCTCTGCAAAACCTCAGGGATAAAGAGACATACGACATGAGCGTATACACCCCAACATAATAGGTCTCGTAAAGAATGAACTGCACCATAATGAACAAAGTAAGATGTATGCTAGTAGAGACAAAATTGGGAAAACAGTTCTGAGCAGAAGCTGCATCAACAACAGTATACCTGATAAACAGGTCTCCAACTGTGGCGCTTGAGTTTAAAATCCCAGAAGAAATATGGTCAGGAAGGAAGATCAGACTAGATTGCTTAAGGAGGTTCAGAAGTATTACATATGTTGATGTAACACATAACAAGGTTAGTCCCAGAGCAGTCAAGGGTTACTTTATTGGATATCCTCACGGTGTTAAAGGCTATAGGGTTTGGATTCGAGAACAAGGGAAGTGTGTGACAAATAGAAATGTCACATTCCAGGAAGAATTGGTGTTCAAGGACGAGACTACTGAGAAAGTTCCACGGAAATAGAAAGGAAACAAGAAAGTTACTTTCAATCTTGATCAGGATGCTGTAGATTCAGGGTCAGGTGGAGCTGGAGTAAGTTCAGTTTAAACAGGTTCAGGGTCAGGTGGAACATCTTCAGATGAGGAGAGTTATGAGTCAGAGCAAGAGTCGGAAGAAGAATCCGAATCAATTAGCAAACGGGAAGAAGGTCAAAGCAGTAAAGAACATGAGACTCTGAGTGACTATATCTTGGCCAGAGACAAAAGTATAATGGTTAAAAGGAAACCAGCCAAATTCGCAAGCGGAGGACTATGTAGCCTATGCTCTGTCATGTGCTCAAGACATTGAGATCTTTGAGCCAAGAGCAGTAACATAAGCTATGAAGGGAAAACACTGGAAGGAATGGCAACAGGCTATGAAAGAGGAAATGGATTCCCTGGATAAGAACAATACTTGGGAAATAGTTCCTAAGCCTGACAGGAAGAAGATAGTAGGATGCAAGTGGATCTTCAACTATAAGGAAGGAATTCCTGGAACATAATCTCCAAGGTTCAAGGCCCGACTTGTAGCTAAGGGTTTTACAAAGATTGAGGGCATTGACTATAACAAAGTATTCTCTCCAGTCGTCAAGCATGTTTCAATACGGTTGTTCTTATCAATAGTGGTGAACTTTGATATGGAATTAGAGCAGTTAGACGTAAAGACAACCTTTCTCCATGGAACTTTGGATGAAGGGATTTTTATGAATCAACCAGAAAGATTTGTAAAGAAAGGAAAGGAATCAGAAGTTTGCTTGCTTAAAAAGTCACTGTATGGGTTGAAATAGTCATAAAGACAATGGAACCAGAGGTTTAATGAGTTTATGAAGGCTCAGAAGTTTACACAATGTCGAAGAGACTCATGTGTGTACTTCAAAGGTTCTATAATACATGATAAAATCTTCTTACTCCTTTATGTGGATGACATGCTTGTCCCCTCCACAGATTCAGGAAAGATTCAGAAGTTGAAAGACAGTCTGAAGAAGGAATTTGAAATGAAGGACTTAGGACCTGCGACAAGGATTATTGGCATGGACATAATAAGGAATGGGAAGAAAGAAACCCTAAAGCTATCACAAGGGAATTATCTCAGACAAGTTTTGAAAACGTTTAATATGAAAGGAGCCAGACCAGTGGTAACACAGTTAGTGGTCAATTCAAGCTCAATAAAATGACTAAGGCTGAGGAATTGGAAGAAGCTGAAGACATGAAGAATGTGCCATATCCAAGCGCAGTCGGTAGCTTGAGTGTACGCCATGATAGGGTCACGTCCGGATTTGGGGTACACAATATGTCTGGTCAGGATGTTTATGGCTTCTCCAGGAAGAGAACATTGGGCTGCAATCAGGTGGGTAATGAAGTATCTAGCACGAGCTCTAGAAATTTCACTAACATTTACAAAACAAGAAGGGTTCAACATTGTGGGGGTACATCGACTAAGACTACGCAACTGACTTAGACATGCGCATGTCAGTTTCAGCATATGCCTTTACAATCGGAGAAAATACTGTAAGTTGGAGACCTCAACTACAGCCTGTGGTTGCTTTGTCAACCACATAAGCTTAATACATAGCTTTAACAGAAGCAGCAAAGGAAGGAATTTGGCTAACATGGATGTGCAATGATTTAGGATTCACAACAAAAATCTTTGATCTACATTGTGACTCGCAAAATGTGCTATGCCTAGCAAAGAACACAGACACCACGACAGAAATAAGCATATCGACACTAAATATCATTTTATCAGAGATATGGCGAATGATGGATCATTTAAGCTTCATAAAATTCACACAAATCAGAATCCTGCGGATTTATTAACTAAGAGCGTACCTGGCAAAAGCTTTTAGTGTTGTTTGGATACGCTCAAGGTCATCTCCTAAGTCAAGGAAACAGTGATGGAGGTGATTCGTCGATTGGTACCTCGCATCGCTGCCAAAAGAAGAACATGGTTTGTTCTTCAAGGAATCGACACAAGCAAGTCATAAGGTTTATGGATCGGTCAAGATCTAGTGGTAATTATGACATGCATGACCTTAACTTGGAAGATCAAAAAGAAGTGAGATTTTTTAGCTCTTCAGTAGAAGTCTCGGAGGAGCTATCGTTTTCATCTGAAAAGAAGAAATATTTTATGGGAAAGGTTAGATCTTCAATCTTAGAGAACGGTTGGATAAAAGGGTTAAAGAAGTGCAATGGTCTGATTACTGGTTACCTTCTTGATACTGAGAAGCTATTGGTGTAGATGGCTGAAGTCGGTGCTCGTCAGAACGATGAAAGAGCTGCTGCAAGAGAGATCCGAAAAGGAAGGCGAAAGAGTATAGGGTTTGTCTGAAAACTCTAGGTTGTCCGAATGAGCTCAGTCGACCAAGGTGGAGAATTGTAGAGTATTGGTTTGTGGGATGATTCGTTCAGTTGGGCCCTGCTTCATAAATGGGCTAACTACTTCTGCGACCTGAAATAGACAAAGCCCTGAACTTGTTAATGACCCAATATTTATAAGTCGAGCCATCTTCCTCGACTCAACGTCTTCAACAGTCGTAACAGAAAAACAGAGGGGAGAGAGAGAGAGAGAGAGAGAGAGAGAGAGAGAGAGAGAGAGAGAGAGAGAGAGAGAGAGAGAGAGAGAGAGAGAGAGAGAGAGAGAGAGAGAGAGAGAGAGAGAGAGAGAGGGGAGTACTCACCGTCGATCGTTGTGATCACCTAGCAGTCTCCGTAGAAGCTTTGCCATCAGGTATGGTCGTCTGAAGTTGATTGGAGCCGGTGAAAGCTCACTACGACATCGTTGAAGTCTGAATCGTTGATCACATTGATCACGATTCTTTATTCAGTTGTATCTTTGATTTAGGCTTAACCGCCAGTGTAATCATTGATATAGTGGAAGTTTGAGAGTTTGGATCTCTAGAGTACCTGCAAAGAGAACTGGGTTAACAATTTCGTGTCTTGATCTTTGTCTTTATCCTGCAATCAAATTGCATAACTCAATCAAGAAAGAACAAGTTCAAAACAATTGAATTCATACCGAATAAAACCTTACAATCCATTTATCTCTAACAACATGATTTGGATCACAACATGTTCTTACTAGGACCGACCAATTACAGTCTACAAAACAAAGTCTATGTGGACATGTCCAATTGAGTACGAGCATACCATTTAACAGCTCTACTTCTCCTTTGCCAATATACCACTTTCGAGATCTAGAAACAAAGAAACTCGTGACCAAAGGAATTCATAAAGCCCTAAAAGACGTATCATAATTGATTTTAATTAGTTTATCTTATTTCATGGCATTCATCTCCAGTTTCTACATTTTCTTTTATTTTCAGTGACAAACTATAGAAGGATCTACAAGATCATAGATAATATTATGAATATTGTGTAATGATGATTTAGTGATATTACATCTATTTGTGTATATCTAGAATAGGAAATACCAATACTATAAATATGTATGTAACCCCAATCATTATTCTCATGAGAGTAAATATACAATTCTTCCGATCCTAAACTCTCATCACATTATCATGGTATCAGAGCAGGTTTGCTCCTAAGTTTTGATCTAGCAATCAAACTTTTTTTTCTTTTTCCTTTTTTTCTAAGCCATCGTGCTTCTATTACAAGCTTTCATGCTTCTTTTCCAAGCTTTCATGCTTCTAAGCCTTTGTGCTTCATGTACAAGCCTTTGTGCTTCCATAAGCCCTCGTGTTTATATTACAAGCCTCGTGATTTTTCAAGCCTAGAGCTTCCATAAGCTATTTTGCTTCTTCCATAAGCTATAATGCTTCTCCCATAAACCATAGAGCTTCTCAAGCCATCGAGCCTCTCAAGCCATCGAGCTTCTTTTGAAAGCTCGAGAATATGTTGGAGCAAGAAGCGTAAGACACAAGGTTTCAAGAGCAACACAAGTTATGAACTAAGGAGAATAACACATAAGATGACGTGGACCATACAAGGCGTGACGTGATGAGCAAGTCAGTAATCTTAAGACAGAGTTTTTGAGAGATATGGAAATATTCTATATTGCGAGAATATAGAAGATTTCCATAGAGAAAGATATCGCAAGTTGAGAATAGATAAGGAACTTGAGACCAAGATTTAGGTTAGCCGTTTTGAGAAGTAAAAACGTGAGAGAGAGACTTGTGGTGCGCCTTTGAGAACGGCGGTGAGTGAATCAAAGAGAGTTAGAGCAACTGTTGTTGTTCGGTAAGGTTTTGGGTAGATTAGGATTTGGTCAGTATCGTTTCACAAGGTGTGAAGACGTGTTAATCTGATTGAACAAGATTATCGTGTAATTTGTTCAAGAGAATCTTAATAAAAGTTTGGTTTCTGATTTAGTAAGAGTCAACGATATATGTTCATATCTTCTGCTATTTCATTTGGTATCAGAGCAGGCAATCTATCTTACAGGTTGAGATCTTGGAGAAGATATGGAGACAAAGGATCTGTTGGCGGTCTTGAAACCCATCATGCTGGATGAACACAACTTTGGTCATTGGAAAGTCAGGATGAGACATATTATACGATCTATTGATGAAACTGCATGGCATGCTGTCGAGCATGGTTGGGAAGAACCAAAGGAGATACTGGAAGATAAGAGCAAGGTTCGAAAACCTCTTGAAAAATGGCCGGAGGAAGAAAGAAAGGCTTCCAAGTACAACTCCAAGGCGATATCCACCATCATGTCAGCTGTGGACACTGAGCAGTTTAAAGTAATTCACGGCTGTGAATCAGCCAAGGAAGCTTGGGACACACTGGTTAACCATTTCGAAGGAGATGCAAGTGTAAAAAGAACACGTCTCGATTTCCTAGCATCTCAATTCGAGAATCTCAAAATGGAGGAAAACGAAACAATAGGGAGTTTTACAGCAAAACTCAGCACAATTGCCAATGAAGCTTCAGTTCTTGGCAAGAAGTATAATGAAAAGAAGCTGGTTAAGAAACTCATCAGATGTCTTCCTGCAAAGTTCTCAGCTCCGAAAGCGATTCTACAATGCTCTATGAATACGGATGAGATGAAGTTTGACAAATTGGTAGGGATGCTTAAATCTCAAGAAATGGAAGTAACAGGGGATCAGTCTAAGCAGAATCAGGGAATTGCCTTCAACGCTCAACTTGATGATAAAAGAATCAAGAAACTGGAGGAAAACGTGGGACTGATAGCTAAGAATTTCAACAAGTTCTACAAAAGAATTGAAAAAGGTCAGAACAAGACTCTAAATCGTTTTCAAAAGAATGAGTCGGATAAGAATGCAAACCGAAATTTCAGAACTGATGGTGAGAGATCATCAAGAAAAAAGGAGATGCAGTGTCATGAATGTGAAGGATTTGGTCATTTCAGAAACGAATGTCCTTTGGTGAAGAGGAAGGAACTTAAGTGCAGTGAATGCAGAGGTATTAGACATACTAAGCCTGAATGTCCAAGTGTAAGCAAAGGAAAAGAAAAATCCTTTTTATGTTTCAGTGACACTGATTCTGAAGAAGAAGAAGATGATGGAGATTGCATGCTGAACTTCGTAGCTTTGGTATCTCAAGACAAAGGAGAAATTGACACCAGTGACTCAGACTCAGAGGAGGAAGTGGACGTTGAGAAAGAGTATCGAACTTTATATGAGAACTGGACCAAACTGAGCCATGAGAATCTCTCACTCCTTAAAGAAAAAGCCATGTTAAAAGTTCAGGTTAACATTCTCCAAATGGAACTGACACCTCCTGGAAACATATTACCTACCATTGAGGAAGTAAGTGAAGGTGAAGATCAGCTTGAGCAAGAACTCACCAAGGAAAGGGAGAGGAATAAAACTCTTGAAAGCAGAATTGAAAAATTGCAAGTGACGCTTATGCAAGAACAGGACAAGAACATAGGACTTGAGCAGAATCTGACTGAGAATCACACAAAAAATCAGGATGCTAAGTCAAGGAACAAAGAGTTTAGATCAGATTCTTGCCATGGGACAACCTCCAAAAGTCAACTGGGGTCTTGGATATCAAGGAGGAGCAGAGTCAAGTTTGACAGGAGGAAAGATCAACTTTGTACGAGCTATACAAAAGACCACAGAACCGCGAGAAGGTGAAACAGGTCACGTACACACTGACACTACCAAGACTCGAAGAGGATGTTTTGTTTGTGGTAAACTTGGTCACAAAAAGGTGAGTTGCTGGACCTACTGGAACAAGATAGCAGCAGCTTGGAATTCTAACAAATGTCACAATGAACCAAAACACTTTGGTATGGTGTGGATAGCCAAGGCTGGCTTGTATCCAGGATACATAAGTGAAATCAGTCATACAAAAGCTATAGTCGGAGATGTGATCTGCAATTTTTCCATAATGAGCAATGTCGCATACACTTCTATAGAGAAAGAAACAAAGGAGTCATGGTATTTTGACAGTGGATGTTCAAGACATATGACTGGAAGAAACGATGTTCTTGATGAAATAACTCCAGTTAAAGGAGGTCGTGTGACATTTGGAGATGGAGGACAAGGTAAGATAGCTGGAGTAGGACAGATAGTAGCTGATGGAAAACCACAGTTGGAAAATGTGTACTTGGTAAAAGGACTAAAAGCTAATCTGATCAGTGTCTCACAACTATGTGATGAGGGATTAAAAGTGATGTTCACCAAGGTTGATTGTCAAGCAATGGATGAGTTCGGAACTTTTGGTACTTATGGGGCTTCGATCAGGAAACAACTGCTATATGTGGGAAGCAACCAAAAACTGTTTAAGCTCAACAGAGTCACAATTGTACTTATGGCATAAGAAACTAGGACACATGAGTATTAATGGTCTCAGTCGTCTGATTAGTGCTGAAGTAGTCAGAGGAGTACCGAAACTTGAAACATCAACCACTACCGTGTGTAAGGCTTGTTCTCAAGGAAAACAAGTGAAAGTTCAACACAAGCAATTTACTGAAATAAGATCAAAGAAGGTACTGGAGTTGATACATATTGATCTTATGGGACCAGTGAACCCAGAGAGCATCACAGGTAAAAAGTATATTTTTGTACTTGTGGATGATTTTTCTAGATTTACTTGGGTAAGGTTCTTGAGAGAGAAGTCAGAAGCTGTTGATAGCTTTAAGATACTGGCCCTGGAGTTGAAAAACGAGAAGGGAGGTATAATACAGATCAAAAGTGATCACGGAGGAGAATTCCAAAGTGAAATCTTCAGAAAGTTCTGCGAATCTCAAGGGATACTGTACCAATATTCAGCTCCAGGAACACCCCAACAAAACGGAGTTGTTGAAAGGAATAATAGGACTCTCCAAGAAATGGCTAGAGCAATGCTTCATAGGAATGAGATAGCTCCTAGATTTTGGGCAGAGGCTGTAAATACTGCATGTTATATTATTAACAGAGTATATGTTAAGCCAGGGACAAAAACAACACCGTATGAAATTTGGAAGGGAAAGACACCAAACCTAAGCTACATTCATGTGTTTGGATGTGTTTGTTACATCTTGAATGACAAAGACCAACTTGGTAAGTTTGATTCTAAGATTGATGAAGGAGTCTTTTTGGGCTATGCAAACAACAGTACAGCGTTTAGAGTGTACAATAGAAGGACTCGGATGATAAGTGAGTCGGTTAACGTTGTGTTTGATGACCGGAACAAGTACCATATTGAAGAGTTGACACACGAAGCTGACCAAGACAAGGGCCTAACAGAAACTGAAGAACCAAGACAGTCTAAGCTTGATGATGTTATGGTAGAAATTAGTCAGAACCCACGGAGGACCGGTTTTGGACAAGTTAATCGGGATCACTCTAAAGAAGATGTAATTGGTGATATACAATAAGGAAGACAAACCCGAAACAGGAAGATTGACTTCAAGGAGATGGTAAAGTTAGCATGTTTCATCTCACTCATTGAACCCAAGAACATACAAGAAGCTGTGCATGATGAATACTGGATGCATGCTATGCATGAAGAGCTTGAGCAGTTTACAAGACTGGATGTGTGGGACTTGGTAACATGTCCTAAATGAGTGAATGTAGTTGGAACCAAATGGGTGTACAAAAACAAAATCGATGAAGATGGCAATGTGGTCAGAAACAAAGCCAGGCTTGTGGCACAAGGTTACTCACAAATTGAGGGAGTAGATTTCGATGAGACTTTCGCACCTGTAGCAAGACTTGAATCAATTCGGTTGCTTTTTGGGATAGCGTGCTATCTCAGGATCAAACTGTATCAGATGGATGTTAAAAGTGCCTTTCTGAATGTGATGCTACAAGAAGAAGTGTATGTAGCACAACCTAAAGGATTTGAAGATCCAAAGTTTCCGAATCATGTCTATAAACTCAAGAGGGCTCTCTATGCGTTAAAGCAGGCTCCACGAGCATGGTATGAGAGATTAACTCAGTTCCTTCTCAAAAGAGACTTTAAGAGGGGAAATGTAGATAATACCTTGTTTATTCTGGATGATCAACAAGGGATGCTCATAGTTCAGATATATGTGGATGACATTATCTTCGGAGCTACTCAAGAAGTGTTGATGAATGAGTTTGTTAGAACAATGACTCATGAATTTGAAATGAGTATGGTTGGTGAACTTAACTACTTTCTTGGACTTCAAGTCAAACAGTCAGAAGAAGGGATTTTCGTGTGTCAAAGTACTTATGCTAAAAATTTGGTCAGGAGATTTGAAATGGAGACTTCCAAGGTAGCCAGAACTCCTATGAGCACAACGAGTAAGCTTTCTAGAGATGAAGATGGACAGAAGGTTGACGAACGGCAATACAGAGCAATGATCGGTAGCTTGCTTTACTTAACCGCTTCTAGACCAGACATATGTTTCAGTGTGGGAGTGTGTGCTAGATATCAGGCCAGTCCAAGAATGTCTCATTTACTGGCTGTGAAACGAATCATTAAGTACATTCGAGGAACATTGAACTATGGCTTAAATTACACATTGGAAACTAACACAAATCTTGCAGGATTTTGTGATGCAGATTGGGCAGGATGTCTAGACGACCGGAAAAGTACAACATGAGGCTGTTTTTATCTCGGAAACAACATGGTGTCATGGCACAGTAAAAAACAAAACTGTGTGTCTCTTTCCACTGCCGAAGAAGAGTACATTGCACTTGGAAGTTGTTGCCCTCAACTCCTATGGATGAAACAAATGCTGCATGACTATGGTATTATCACTGATTTCTTTCTAGTACATTGTGATAATAAGAGTGCAATAGACATATCAAAGAATCCTGTACAGCATTCTAGAAAAAAACATGTAGACATTCGACATCATTTTGTTAGGGAACTAGTTGAGGAGAAACTAGCTATCATAAAACATGTTGCGTCTGAAAGACAACTTGCGGATATTTTCACAAAACCTTTAGATTTCAATAGCTTTTTGTACCTACTGAAGGCTCTTGGAGTCTGTGAGTTCTAATCATTATGCAGAGTATTTGGGAGTATGACAGATCATAGAAAAAGGTGGGGAACATAAATAGAGATCACACTCGCCATAAACAAGAGAAGAGAGACTAATCAGGAGTATATACCCCATGAAACAGGTACTGTAAATTGACCGCTCAGAATGATAAACACTCTCTTTGAGATAGGCTGCTAAAATAGTTTACACTTAAACGACATCACTGTTTTGATTGAGTACTAAGATTTGATCACCAATTGATAAGAGGAAGATAGCAAATCATCTGAGTGAAAGAGTATAAGTTAGCTGACTCTAAAGAGTTAATCCAAATGTATTCCACAGTCAAAACAAAGAAAATTATATGCAGCATAGTGTTTCTTAGATGAAAGCATCTCAGATGAGGAAAGCTGTCTAAACTAGTGACTGTGGATACAAGAAATCTATTGTTCTGTGGATGAAAGCACCTCAGCTGAGGAAAGCTGTCCAATGCTAACATACTCCACTCAGGGATGATTAGGTATATTCCTTCGATGTCCTACAAATAATTGTGTGATCTTATCTTAGTAGTGTCTTTTAAGAGTATGAGAAATCAGTGGATGGATAGTACTTACTGATTAGATAAGATGAAAGCATCTTGGCTAAGAAAAGCTGTCTGTCATGTCTCTCTATGCTATTAATATGTGAGTTCGACTCTGTGTGGACACACACGTTATCTATGATTTTGTCATACTTCTGATCTTTCAAGCTCATGTGTACATACTTCTGATTTATGATTTCTGGCATATTTCCTTCCTTAATTAGTTAATCTAGAGTAAGTGTCTTTCAGAGCAAAATGATGAATTGATCAGCAAGGGATCACTCTTAGTTTCTACATAGATGATCAATGATGATGTTATGTATCTAAGTGTTGCAGACAAATGTTTTGGACCGAGAATCTCAATTTGGGCTGAGTTTAATTTGTTTTGATGCATCACTTTGAGTTTTGGGCCATTATTTGAGATGTTAAGTTTGCCTAACTACTAAAAGCCCAACAAGGCCTTCTAGGTTTCTTTTGGTCTCGATTTCAGGTTCAAAAAGAAAAGAGGGAACTTTCTCTTGAGTAACGCAGCCGCTCTTGTGTCTCTCTGACCTAACTTCCTCAGCTCTAACCAGCAACTTCACAATGTCGTCACCGCCGCGCCGTTCAACTCGATCTCAGACAACCAAGATGATGATGGATGCTTTTGAAGCAGAGCGACGTCATAATCGAGCAAATAGGACTCTTGCTGCAGCACCTATTGTGGATCTCTCGCCGTCTATCACTTCACAAGGATCTCAGAGATCGGTCCAACAATTGCTTCTCCGCGATGTTGATTTCTCCGATGACTCACAGTCGCATGCAGGCTCAGAGCATCACTCTTCTCGGTCACATGCAGGTTCAGAACATCAATCCTCTCGGTCTTATAGCCCCAGAAAAGAGCCAGCCAAGACTCACCGCTCCGGAAAAGAACCAGCGCTGCCATCCTCTGACACCGACAGCTCTGATTCAGAAGATGATGAATTTGTGCCTCAACACAAGAAACCTTACTGCAAATTTGAAGACCACTACCTAGCAAATCGTCAACTTTCCTCGGATCTGTTCTTCAAATATCCGGAGTTAGATCGCCTAAGCAGTGAACCTCTCAGCTACCGTCACTCTTCAAGTCTTGCAAAAGAACGGTATGTGTCATTGAAATCCCGAGCCTTTCTTGATCAGAAATTGCTTGATTTAGAAGATTCCAAGCTTAGTGAAGTGAGAACATTCATTGAGAAAGCTGGGTTGATCTATACGGTGCTGCATGTATCACCCTACTATCCGCGTTTGGTCAAGGAGTTCTTAGCTAATTTGGGTGATTCGGAAGTGCAAGACAGATGCAGACTGGTGTATGTCAGAGGTAAAGCTTATGACTTTACTCCGGATCTTATTAATCGGATGTTCTTCACATCGGACACCAAGCATCCTACCGAGTGGGACGAATAAGACATTGATAAAGCGGTTTCAGTTCTTACTGGTGGACGACGCAAGAGGTGGGAAGGAGTCTTGTCAAAGCATTTGCTTCCGAAGTTTCAAGTGATGTACAAGTTGTGTTGCTCTAATTGGATCCCGAGTTCAAACACAACCACGTTGGTCCGAGAGAGGCTACGATTTCTGTACATGCTTCACCAAGGAAAACCGTTCAACTTTGGCTGCTTGGTGTATGATCAGATCATGGACATGGCACAATCATCACAAGCTGATAAGAAGATCATATTTCCAAATTTGATCTTTCAAATAATGTACTTCCAGAGGGATATCAATGTTACAGCTGGAGATGGTGTACCGGTGGGCTATCCTCTTAATATCACTTTGGATCCTAAGGCTGGTCTTGGATCTGACAATGAAGAAGAAGGTCAAGCTCCTGATCTTGCAAGGGATATTGAAAATTCAATTCGAGGCTTGCGCTACATTCAACGTCGTATTCGTCGTATGATTTCTTGACCCTTATGTCTATGTCTTTTTCTTATGGGTTCTCTTGAGCTTGTGTTTTTTGTCAAATGTGTGACCAACTTAGGGGGAGAATATCCACAATACCCTAAGCAAACAGGAACTGGAGAGTATGACACGGACTACGACGAAGAGGAGAGCACGGAGGTTGAGCGAGACGACTAGCTAGTCTGATTATGCCCAGTTTTTTTTGTTTGTTGCAGCCTATCTTTGCTGTTTTGAATTTCGTGTCAGACTCTTAGTTATTTCGGTTTCTCTAGTATTTTGCTGTGTTCTGACTTCATTTCTATTTTGGATGATGCGATCTTGTGCATGTTAAGACTAAAAGTGTTTTTCCATATCTCTATTCTTATTCTTGGATCATAATAACTGTGCTATGAGAGATGTGTGGAATGCCTTTTATTTGTTTAAGTTTGACAGATGAGCTGGTGCACACATTCAGACAAAAAGGGGGAGAATGAAAGCTCAAGAATATGTTGGAGCAAGAAGCGTGAGACACAAGGTTTCAAGAGCAACACAAGTTATGAACTAAGGAGAATAACACATAAGATGACGTGGACCATACAAGGCGTGACGTGATGAGCAAGTCAGTAATCTTATGTCAGAGTTTTTGAGAGATATGGAAATATTCTATATTGCGATAATATAGAAGATTTCCATAGAGAAAGATATCGCAAGTTGAGAATAGATAAGGAACTTGAGACCAAGATTTAGGTTAGCCGTTTTGAGAAGTAAAAACGTGAGAGAGAAACTTGTGGTGCGCCTTTGAGAACGGCGGTGAGTGAATCAAAGAGAGTTAGAGCAACTGTTGTTGTTTGGTAAGGTTTTGGGTAGATTAGGATTTGGTCAGTATCGTTTCACAAGGTGTGAAGACGTGTTAATCTGATTGAACAAGATTATCGTGTAATTTGTTCAAGAGAATCTTAATAAAAGTTTGGTTTCTGATTTAGTAAGAGTCAACGATATAAGTTCATATCTTCTGCTATTTCATCTTTCATAAGCTATAATGCTTTCTCTACAAGCGATGGTGCATCTCTCTTTTTTTTTAAGCTTTAATGCTTCCACCGTTTTTTTTCTTTTCTTTTCTGTTTAACAATTTTCCAATAATTAAAAAAAAACATACTTTGCAAAATTTCAAGCCATCGATGCCTCTCTAATATTTTTTTTCTCTATGCGTTGTCTCATTTAAAAAAAAATAAAAAAATTTCACGTTCTCTGGTTTTTATTTTTCTTGAAGTTTTTTTTTGTTTTTACCTATTTTCTAAAGTTTTATCTATTACTATTTAAAAAAAAAACAGAACTTCTACTCCACGAGAAGATCATGAGAAACCATCACTGTCTGTCTTCGCCGCTTCATCGTCATGCTTTGCCATCGTCACCACCGCCTATTAATCAAAAAAAAAGAAAAGAAAAAAAGTTCAACATCCTCTACAAAGTCCATAGACTACGCCAAGCTTTTAATCGATCATTTCAAATCAATCTCAAGTCGTTCATTCCGTGGTGCATCCATTACCGCCTTGAGTTTGAGGGGGCGTATAGAAGGATCTACAAGATCGTAGATAATATTATGAATATTGTGTAATGATGATTTAGTGATATTACATATATTTGTGTATATCTAGAATACGAAATACCGATACTATAAATATGTATGTAACCCCAATCATTATTCTCATGAGAGTAAATATACAGTTCTTCCGATCCTAAACTCTCATCACATTATCACAAACATGTTCAAAACAAAGATTTAAAATGGAAAATGGTAACATTCAATGATTCAATATAAGTTTATCTGAAGGGATTTTTTCATATAATGTCCAGTAAGAAGTTATTAGCAAGTGAATGTCAAGAAGAGTGAAAGTTTAAGCCTTTAAAGAAAAAAAGAAAAAAGAAAAAAGGATGAACATCATATTAACTGGACCAGTCAACCAACTGTACATTTGTAGGATTCGTCCTATACATTCATTTCGTTCTCAGCTGATGATTGTTGGTAATCATAACTGAGAGTTAGCTTCGTTGAGAGAAATAAAGAAAACACTGTGATGTTTAACACATATCTCTCTCCCTTTTGTTCTATTTAGTATTTAAAGATTAACTATCTGTCTTTTATGGCTCAGTGCCGACTTTTGATGTATAAGACTGTTTCTCTTCATAAGCTTCGCTTATAACAGACTAAGCTTTAAAAGTAACTAGAACATACAAAAATAACGGGAAGCCATATATAATGAACAAGATCGAAAGAGAAGTATGTTTCTTTCACATGTTTTAGAACCATAAATATTCTTCTAACTTCTAAATCACCAGTTGATCAGCCGTGGGAGAGAATCGTATTGGACTCTGCAGTATATATAAGAGAAGTTGCAAGAAAGTCAAGAACTAAGGTACTACATAGAAGATTAAACATGGAGCCTGATGTAACTGCGTTCACCTGTTTTGAAAAGCGATGTTCCTTGAAGTTGTAACGTATTGCGCCTGATGTTATTTCTTCCACTGTTTTTTGTTATATGAGATGGAAAATTTCGATTAGTATCAGAAATTTGAAAAAAAAATTAGACAGAGATTTAACAATAAATCAAGGGCCATGGTAGCCGAGGGACTGGAATCAATCGAGCACAAAAAGAATCTCCAAGAGACAAAAATATTCCACCAACTCGCCACGTTTCTGGTGTATCCCAGAAACGAGTTAATAACTAAACGTCCCAAAACACAAACTACTTCAAGTATCACAAATCTCTAAGGATCATGTCGAGTAACAAAAATGTGTCCAAATGTTGTCAAAAAAAAAAAAAAAAAAACAAAACAAAAATGTGTCCACTGAGTTCACATACATGGTTACACTCTTTACGATTTTAATATGAATTAAGCACACGTAAGAAGAGGGAACCTGAGAAACGTTACTAGCCTGGTTCTTTACGCTATCATCATTCCATATGTTTCTCTCTGCATTTTCAGCTTTTATCCCCAGCAAAATCTCGCCTATGATCCATAGAAAGCTCAAGTATGTCGACTTCTCATCCTGTTGGCCTTGGTTGTTTGTTACATAGTACCAAGACGATGCTAGCTTCTTCCTCTATTTTCATCTTCTCGAACCATCCCATAGCCTCTCTCTGCAAATCCTTCACTGACAATGTAATCATATCCTTCATATCACCACCATACCTCTGGTTGTCTCTTTGCATATAAATATCCTTGGCTCTCAAAATTCCTGTGAGAACCTCTTCTTCATTAGCATCTCTTTAGTAGTTCATCAAGGAGCTCAGTTTCTCAGCATACATGTCTCTATGGGATGTCGATGTTTCTATAAAGCTCTCAAAGCCAGCTTCTTCAAGTGTCGAGTCATAAGCCATTGTGTCCTTACTATCAGCATCTCCTGGCTTTCTCTGAGCTAAAGTGCATTTCACAGCATGGTATAGTTTCCCAAACACAGACCCAGAGATGTATGTTGGTTTCTATAGTCGTTCCAGGAAATCAGGGAACTCTATGGGGTTAAAGGCATAAGGCATCGCAAAATCAATAACTCTAGAATGAAGATTTACTAACTCTATACATTTCTGGCTCCGGGTTTTCTGGGTCACGGTCTGCGTGAATCAAATGTGTTGTTCACCCCTAGCATGTCGCTTATCATATAATCAACAAAAATGTGGATTTCCTACAAAAGAGTGAGACTCAGGTCAGGTTCCAAAGACTAGGAAACTTTCACATTATCAGAAGTTCTTTTAGAGAATATCTAATCTCTAAGGTGACATCATGATCCATTACACGAGGTCTGCTTCCAGCGTAGTCCATTGGAGAGTCCATTTGGCTCTTTATAAACTTCTCATCCCAGCTAACAAAAAACTGGTCTCCATCGAGATCACCACTGAACATTCATTTGGATGTGGTCTGTGAAGTCAGCAAAAACTAAGGCAAAAACTAAACATTAACAATCATACATAGGTCAAGAATAATAAGAATATGGTTTCTACTATGGTGCATAGCTTTAACGGATTAGGTTATTATATACCTTTCTCCCTTTTGAAAGGCCATCGAGAAATCCCTTTTGTTCAAAATTGACCTCATATATTGCTTCAAGAACTCTGATGTCTCCAAGGTGAAGACATGGGTTTTTCTTCACAACCACTTTCTCAACCACCACAGATGTTTCCTCATCAATCTTGCGGAAATACGTCTATTAGCGGGATTCCAGTTCTGCTTTAGTCAGTGTTACACAAACGTACACTTGACCATACTCCAGTATACCGATTTCATCCATGCAACCTATCAACATCCGTCCTTTCGGTACAAGTATCTGTTGGAACATATTTTTGGATGTAATAAAGTTTTGGGCTTTATAAAATATGTATGTGTGAATGAGAAATAAGATAGGTCATGGCTCATAGTGGTCATAATATGTTCGTACATTTTAATGAGAAAACAAGTGTAAAAAATATCTCACATTGGTTAGATGGAAAATTTATCACTTGTATAAATAAGGACATTTTCATGTCATAGTTCAAATATCTTGGACCACATTATGAAGTGTGTGAGAGAGGATGGAAAGACCACTCATGCGCGCTGCCGCAGCCAAGCCGGGCCGGGCTTTGGCCTGGGTATTGGAGCCTCCCCGCACATATTATTTTTGGGAGAAATTTTGGTAAACCAAAGTCACTGGGTTATTGGTTTAATCGATTTGGTGGTTTAATTAAACTTGTTTGGCTTAATTTGTTCGAATGGATAATAGGGAATGTTCCCAGTTTATCTCCTTCGTAACGAGCATAACATAGTCTTGCGGAAGTCGATCAACTTCCCTCCCATTATGGCGCACGTTCACCTGCGTCTCTCGATCTCCGTTTGAAAACGAGATTCTCCAAAACCTTCCTCTATAAAAATCGAGCTGAGACTCTAAAAAAATTCACGCAAAACAAAAACCTATTTCATAAGCAAAGTTCCATCGTCTCCTTCTTTAAGTAAGTATCGAGAGTATATGTAGTGCTTTCGTTCGTTGGGAACGTTTTCGAGTGAAAGTGAAATCGTTTCGATATCGGTTTTATCCTGTGATTCGATTATCACGCCATAACCGTCTCACTCCGGATGATAATTCGAGTTAAGAAAAGATACTTCATAGTCTCGACTCCGTTTTTTTCCTTAACATCTATACATTCCGAAATTCATTCACCATTCTCGCAGTTCCCATAATTGGGATCCTACAGTCTTAACTCGAATTCAAAATCCATTCTTTGTTTCATAATATTGGCCGGATTTTGTGAATTGCGATTTTATTGCGGTTTTAACAACTTGCGATCGTTTCACAACGTTCATCGCAAACGGGTTAAAAAGGAACGAATCTGTGAATCGTTTATTAATTACATGGATTGAAAGTCGAATTTTCGAATCGTTTATAAGAGGTTTGCGATTTGCTCCAAAGCTTTTCCGCGATTGTACAACGTTTTCTAGTCGAAGATTAGCGTTTCCGCTTCACCGCGTTTCAAAAGCTAATCGTGTTAACGATTATAAAATAATTTTGGATTTGTGAATTGCTTAAACGCTTTTACACGAATCTCTTATCGCGAATCGCTTTGAAGGCGTTTCGACGAAATGGTTTGAAAATCGCTGAAAAGAGCAGACACGTGAGAAAAGAGATGTTGAAACGTTGTTTCCGTGTAAAGATAAGTCTAATCCTAAGCAGACACGTGCGCAAAGAGATGCAAGTGAAGCTAGTCCTTTGGGTACTTCAGATCTTGAAGTCGTAAAAGATGAACCTTGACGGAGCAAGAGAACTCGTAAGGAAAAGACTTTGGCGAGGATTTCATGATGGTTTTTATTTTAGAGAATGAACCAAAGACGTTCACAGAAGCCATGACTACACCTAACACACCTTTTTGGAAGGAAGCCATTAATAGTGAGATTAATTCTATTATGCAGAATCACACTTGGGAGATAACCGATCTACCTCAAGGGTTTAAGCCACTAGGTTGTAAATGGATTTTCAAAGCCAAATTGAAAACTGATGGCTCGGTAGGTAAGTACAAGGCTAGGCTTGTGCTTCAAGGATTTCACCAAAAAGAAGGTTTGGATTTCTTTGACACTTATTATCCGGTAACGAGAATAACCTCAATAAGAATGTTGATCTGCATAGCAGCATTAAGAGACCTACAAATCCATCAAATGGATGTTAAAACTGCTTTTCTAAATGGAGAATTAGAAGAGGAGATTTATATGAATCAACCGGAAGGGTTTGTTGTCCCTTGACAAGAACACAAGGCATGTATCCTTGTGAAGTCATTGTATGGACTTAAGCAAGCCCCATAACAATGGCACAAAAATTTTGACAACGTAATGATGTCGAACGGTGTAAGAATAAACGAGTGTGATAAGTGTAACTATGTAAAATGTACTCCACATGGATATGTATTACTATGTTTATATGTACACATGCTCATCATTGGCAGTACAAAAGATATGATCCATCAGACTAAGAACATGCTTAGGCAGAGATTTGATATGAAAGATATGGGACTTGCAAATGTAGTTTTAGGGATTAAGATCATTACAACTACTGAAGGTATAACCTTATCCCAAGACCATTATGCTGAAAAAATACTTGAGAGGTTTAAGGCTTACTCACAAGGGACAGAAAAAAACTCCGGTTGATACTCAAGATCACTTAAAGAAAAATTCTGGTGAAGCAGTTTCACAATTGGAGTACGCAAGGGTGATTGGAAGTCTGATGTACTTAACACATTGTACTAGACCTGATTTAGCGCATGCAGTAAATGTATTGAGTCGTTATACCAGTAATCCAGGACATCAACATTAGAAAGGTATAACTAGAGTACTGAATTACTTATGTCATACCAAAGATTATGGTCTGCACTATGGTAAAGAGCCGGCTATTTTTTAGGGATATAGCAATGCAAATTAGATATCTGACTCCCAAAACTCGAAATACACGAGTGGATATGTCTTTACACTTGCGGGTGCAGCGGTGTCTTGGAGATCTTCCAAGCAAACAATTCAAGCCAGATCCACGATGGAGTTAGAGCTCGTAGCTCTAGACACCGCGGCAGCTGAAGCAAAATAGCTTGGGAATTGCCTAGAAGATATCCCAGAGTGGGATAAACCCGTGTACGCTATTCGTATGCATTGTGATAGCCAATCAGCGATACTGCGGTCAAAGAGTACCTTGTATAATGGTAAGAATCGTCATATTTGAAGACATCATAAATCCATTAGGAACTTTATAACCACTGGTATAATCCATGTAGATTATATCAGAACGAATGACAACCTAGCGGATCTTTTCTCCAAAGGGTTGCCACGAGATAAAGTTCTAAAGTCATCAAGAGGAATGGGTTTGAAGCCTACGAATTAAGAGGAAATTTGATGGAAACCTTACTTAAGTGATTGGAGATTCCATGATGAAGGTTCAAAGGGAAAACTAATTAAAATTAAATTGAGCACTGCAAGACTTATGTCTTTACTCAGTTCCTTGAATGATAAACAGTGCTGCATGTATGTGAATAAGGATAAGCATTGGCTTTTAATGATTCCATAGTTTCACAATAGTGGAGTATGACAAGATACCAGAAAAGAAACTAATGGCAGATCACCTAGTAAGTGTGAAATGGGGCTGTTTCTAGGAGAATGAAAGATAGGCTATATTCTCCAAGTTCACTCATGAAAACCAGGAATGTTCAAGGCCAAAATGAACAAAAACAGAGAACAAATTTCTACGAGAAAATGTTTTTGCGGGATATCTGTTGTCTCGGTTTACATAAAATCCGGGTG
Organism: Orychophragmus violaceus; assembly: GCA_030180135.1. Lineage (NCBI taxonomy): Eukaryota > Viridiplantae > Streptophyta > Magnoliopsida > Brassicales > Brassicaceae > Orychophragmus > Orychophragmus violaceus. The sequence continues at coordinate 63,823,561 of CM058238.1, read as the reverse complement.
GTTCAAGACATCATGTTCACCTCCCGGCTAGTAAACCCGACATATATTAAAAATGATTGGTTCAAAGCTGAAAATGCTACCTATCAGACATAATTACATTTTAGCATATACTCTCGAAAGTCTGTCTAGTCTAGTCAAGTCAGTGTCTAGTCTAGTCAAGTAAAGTCAATGTCTAGTATAGTTCTTTCGGGTTTATCGAGTCATTGTATGTTTAGAGTAATTTCTATTCGTGTGGAGGATTGTTGGAACATATTTTTGGATGTAATAAAGTTTTGGGCTTTATAAAATATGTATGTGTGAATGAGAAATAAGATGGGCCATGAGCTCATAAAGGCCAGAATATGTTGGCACATATTAATGAGGAAACAAGTGTATAAAATGTCTCACATTGCTTAGATGGGAAATTTATCACTTGTATAAATAAGGACATTTTTATGTTATAGTTCAAATAGTTTGGACCTCACTATCGAGTGTGTGAGAGAGGATGGAAAGACCACACGGGCGTGCCGCCGCAGCCGCCGAGCCGGGCTAGGCCAAGCCAGGACTTGAGCTTGGGTATTGGGTCTTGGGTCTTGGTAATAGGCCCCTTCGGGGCCTCCGCGCGCGTATTAATTTTTGGGAAACAATTTGGTAAACCAAAGTTAATTGGTTATTCGTTTAATCATTTGGTGGTTTAATCAAGCTAGTTTGGTTTAATTTGTTCGAATGGATAAAAGGGAATATTCCCAGTTTATTTCCTTCGTAACGAGCATAACAGAGTCTTGCGGAAGTCGGTCAACTTCCCTCCATTACGGCGCACGTTCACCTGCTTCTCCCGATCTCCGTTTGACAACGAGATTCTCCAAAACCTTCCTCTATAAAAATCGAGCTGAGACTCTCAAAACATTCATGCAAAACAAAAACCTCTTTCATAAGCGAAGTTCCATCGTCTCCTTATTTAAGTAAGTCTCGAGAGTATACGTAGTGCTTTCGTTCATTGGGAGCGTTTTCGAGTGAAAGCGAAATCGTTTTGATATCGGTTTTATCATGGGATTCGATTATCACGCCATAACTGTCTCATTGCGGGTGATAATTCGAGTCGACTCCGTTTTCTTTCCTCAACATCTATACATTCTGCAATTCGTTCACCATTCTCGCAGTTCCCATTATTGGGGTCCTACAGTATCTTGCACATACTCTTTCGTTCAGAAAACTGGCTCTCGTGGTGTATATGAAGCATCATCGAGAGGTAAGGCTCTGAAATTAGTGTATATCCTTGTAGAAGCATCTTAAATAGAAGATTCTTAGAACTTTCTCCACTCAATTTCTGCAGAACATTTAGTGCCGCATCGCGGTCTTCAAGCATATTCCCCAATAAAGAATGATGCCACACTTGCATCGCCTCAAACATCGCGGTCTTCAAGCATATTCTCCTGGTTTAAGAAGCAAGGAATCGACTCTGTCCACCTAGTCATGTTAAGTATCATGTTGTTGGAATCAAACTTTAGCATACTATCACGCAAAGACAACTTTCTGAAGGAACTTTGCTAAACGAAATCACACCTTTGTATCCACCATATCGAATTTGAAACGCTGAAGGGATATGATTCAATCCTAACTTCTATGCAACTTGCTTAGCAAATTCCAATGAAAATTTTCTGATGCCATCTGAGAAGCAGTAATCAGCACCATTTGATGTCGGGAATCTTCTCTACATCTTGCGCATGGACGTTAATTGTCTGCCGGGAAGCATTGAATAATTGGAATTTTTGTTAATCCTAGGAGAACATTTGGAAATGCTTTGGATCTTACAAAAATAACCCATCTATTCTCTTATACCTTTATCTTCTAATTTTTGTTAGAAGCAAACATCCAGATAGAATTTCATCTTAGTTGGCTCGCTGAAAAATCCAAGAACGCAAACTTTCTAGGTCCTAAAGTGATCCCTTCTCCAAATACTGACAACACCCTGCGATAGATGTTGGTTCTAAAGGGTTTCACAACATAGCCTTCCTTGGAGTTCACAAAAGATCATTTGTTGGAATCTTGCTCCAATCTTCTTCCACAAAAATAAAACTCTCATGAAATTCGAGGCATGCTTTGCAAAGTTCTTTACAACGTAATTGGCATTTTCAATCTCTAGACCCAACATATAGATCTTTGAGGATGTGACATAGACTTTCTGACAACTCATTATTTTCTGCTACTCTGTCAATCTCTTATAGGATGACGCATGGGAATGCACCATTTTTTAACCACACATTGCAACTGAGCCTTAACAAATGAGATAGAATCATAACAAATAAAGCTTTGCTAATGAAATTTCTTGAGAATCATCAATGCGATTTCCAAGCTCAAACCACGAAGTATGTTGATCAATCCTATATTTTAAGAGGCGAAAAGACTCATTTTCTACTCGTGAACCAGCGAATTGAGTTGGAAAAAGATCTCAGATGGAATCTCTATCCCCATATCAGCCGCATTCAGGGGGGGGGGGGGATTTGAGATGCAGACGCAAAGGTATACTCATCCATCGCGGTTAGGCTCAAAGTGTCTTATTTGTAGTAAGGGAAGCTTAAGAAGATGTCTGTCATCGTTGAGACATTGGTTACTTCAAAAAAAAAGCAAGTGGATGTACCGATTTAATTTAAATCGGATAAATCAGTTAAGCGAATCTACATGAAATCAAAATCCTCCTTGCAAAAACGGTACCTATCAGATTTTAACTTGGTGGCTATATGAGGTTCTAATACCTTTTTTATATATCTTCGGTTCATATTTCAGTTGAAAATAAAACAAAAGGTAAACAAATAAGAAGACACTAACCAAGGTAACATTTAACAAACCAAGAAATACAAATTACATTAAAGACAAAAACAACAAACAAGATAAGCTCAACATAAAGTGAATTCTCAAATTTTCGCACTTTGATCCCTCATACCTCACTTTACATACTTACATCAGTCATTAGGCATTCGATTATCTTATAAGATATATATATATCGTTTACTCTGGTTTCCCTTTGCACTTTAATCAGCCTTCGACAGAGTTGGAGATATTCTCTATCCAATACAGGGTTTCAAGTGCAATACCAAGCATATCAAACTATATAAACTACTGATGAGGGGTTTGTCTAAACTGTTGGTAATGGATTTTCCTCCAAGAAATCCGGCCCATTAACAAATAAAATAAAGGCCCATAATTATGAGCCCGTCCTAATATCAAGACAAGGAGAGATCAACCATTGTCCTCTGTTGGTCCTATCCGATTGACTTCATGAAAAGGCCCAAGCGATGCCGAAGTGGGAAGCGATCGAGCTCAAGCTCGACAGAAGACGACGTGGAGATAGAGCAACCTGGTCTTCGTCAGTTCAACTGATCCGCGCAAATCTCGGAGATCGTTATGATGAGGCCGAAATATCGGAACAGGAAGATCAAAGTTGAGAGTATTTAAGGAAGAGGTGGCGATTCATTCAAGACATTCCAACCCTAGCTTAGAACACTTCGACTAGATAGCTCGACTAACATTTCTTTGTACTCTCCTTTCGATTGTGTTTGTTCTATCTCGACGATCAATCTCAATAAAGTCTTTGATTCATAGGAAATCTATACCATTTCAGTATACAAAAGTCCAAATCCACGAATACAAATTCTTAGTGTGAATCTCAGATCTCACATTTGGCGCCGACTATGGGGATTATCTATAGTTTTTCCTGTCTTAAGAATCAGATCCTAGATCCGATAGATCGAGATGAATCCCGACCAATCTGGCTCTCCCAGCGCCACACCACCAGTCGACCACCCTCAAACGGTTGACAACGTTCCTCAGAACACCACCGGGGTAAGAATCATGGGTCAGACCGTTGGCGTGTTGGCAAGCTCTGCCTCAGTCTCCACGACTTCGGCAATAACCGGTCCAGTCGCTCAAACAGTCGCGACAAGCCAGGCTCCGACAAATGTTTTGTCAGGAGCTAATGATCCGAGCAGAAACTGGGTGTGGATGAGGAATGATTCCATTTCCGCCCCCGCTTCAGGAGGTGGATCTGGAACAACCAAACTTAATTTTCCACTGCCTTCTGCTCCACAGCGACAAGGCCCAGATGATCTCGCTGAAATCCGTTCGATGTTAAGCCTGTTGGTAAACCGAACGAGAAACAACGAGGCAAGCGCACGGGCCCAAGAGATCGCGAACCGCTCTCTGGCCGCGCAGCTCGATGAACAAGAAAGGCGCATTAACGCCCGTCTTGAAGAGCTCGCTAGCCAAAACCAGGGGGGCAGATCAACACACGATCCACAAACCCCCATAAGTCCTCCACCGTGTACACAATTGGACTTCTCCCAGGTAGTAACTCCCCCAGGGATCACGAAAGAGAGTCGAGGTCATTCTCGGCGAACTCAGCCTGTGCGGCACCCCGGGAGGCTCAGCACTATCTCTGTAACGCCCCTTTCCCATTCTCCGCTGACCGTCGAGCTGACCGGTCAACAATCAAACAAGAACATGACCGATTGAACCCGAGCAAGTCGAACAGGAAAAGTTCGTCACAGGACGAAGTCAGAGACGGATCGGTTTGAGACAAAGGCTCGCACTAATCCATCTTTGACCTCGCTATCCTCACTTCCGTAATACAAGTTGTACACCTTGTACCACTTCGGTGAGTTGTGTCAGTTTGGACGAAACCTCATATCAGGGAAACAATTTCATTTCTGAGTAACCAAACGTTCAGCACAACGTTTAATAGAATTTTTACAAACAATCGTCATCTCAAAGCACATAAGTAAATCAAACACATAAAATGGTGCCAAAGCTGAACCGAAAATAAAACATCCAAAACCCCGAATCAAATCCCGTCACAAGCCATCCCGAAACTACACCGAGGCCTTCCACGTCCGTCGCTGCTAAACCTGAAAAACACAAAAAGTCTAATGAGCGATCTAAGATCACCCAGTGAATCGGCTCCCCACTAACGGCTTCTAGTCTATCTAGAGTCTACAGATTCCCGCCCCAAAACCCAAAATAACAATCTACAGGAATGAACGGTCGATCACGCACTACCACGTCGTGATAAACCCACAACACACAATCAAGCCAAGATAAAGAGAAATTAGGGAAATCGAAGGCACTGCGGCACATGTCCTCGATTGTACTCGATCTATCTATTGCGCAATAAAGGAATAATAAAACAACACTGGGCCCTACGATCTCGGTAAATTCCACGGGTTTAACATCGTCACCTATATGGTAACTAACCCACGACTCCTAAACGTGTACACAAGGTCCCACGAGTAGGACACCGTTCTCTGTCCATCGATACGCGGTGACTCGGACTACCCCTAGATAGCCATAGTTTCCATGTGATTCGGCCCTAGGACATGACCCCGTATTCTCCGAACCACACACCTACCGGCGTCACCCGATAGGTTAACACCATGACCAGAATCCCCGTGATCCGGTTAGGTAAAACCCGAGGATCCAATCGGGTCGGAAGTACCGGAACGTAAACAAAACCTAGGCTTGCGGAATCTAACGCACCCTAGAGTCCTATTGCAGAAATATAAACACGCAGACTCGCTGGGACTCTAGCACAGATCACGCAATCAATATCAATAATAAATCCCCAACCATTCCGCAAGCCACTACGCTACCACCGCTCTGACTAGGTAAGATACCTAGTCAGCACCAACTAACTTACCCGGTCCCGTGACCGGAGTAAGTGTCCACAGTAACTGCTCGGCCCAACACCGAACAGTCTAACAAGCCTGCACACAAAGCTCACAACAATAACATAACAATCAAACACGCAATCACAAACAATCACAACAATCACAACACAAGCAGGCCTATTAGGGTTTCTAAGTCTTTTAATTCATTCTCGTCCGCTACCTTGGGTTAGCGGATTGCTAACCCGTAGACGGCTTACAACACACACCACTTCCTTTATAACCCATTCTAGATATCTTTTATTAACTCCTCGATCCGTCGGTTTAGAGTTAGTAAACTTACTAACTCCCCGATGTCTCATTATTAACTAATTGATTCATTATCCAATCCCGCTAATAAACCTAAACCCCAACCCCGTTATAATATTCTATACGTTTGTTTAGGTTTAACTCATATTTTAAGGTCGTCTTAATTCCCGTATATAGATTCATTAATTATCGTTCTTATACATATATATGCATATACAGTCCTATTCAAACGTGTCTATATGAATGCATCAATCAATCATGACTAACAACCTAGCGGCACACAACCAATTAACCTTTTAATTCTCTTAAACTCTAACATACTTATCCGATCCTAACCGGTTTAACACTAAACTTCCAATTAATTATTAATTACTAATCAGGTTAATTAACGGGTCTGCAATCCTAGCACTACGGGTCTCGATTCTCGGTCTAAATGAATCTAAAGGTTTGTGAGCCGACTCACAGTGAGATAGGCGCGGAATGACGGTCTGACGCGGTATGAATCCCGAGACCTCCGAACTGAAACCCGAACTTCCCGTACGCACGAGTCAACGCGTTGATTGGCGTTGACCACGGCGTTGACCGGCGTTGACTTTGACCTCTGGTTGACCATTGACTTTGACTGTTGACCGTTGACTTTGACTTGAACCGGTTGACTTCCCAAACCAAACCGGTTGAATCACTGAACCATCAGAACCAACTTAACCGGTCTAATTAGAACCGGTTAGGTTAAACTGGTTTTGGTCAAACATTGACCGGTTTGACCTAACCGTTGACCAAGGCTAAACCAGCCTTAAACCAACCCAAATCTTGAATCAAACCATCCCATCACACTCCTTGAAGAACCGGCTGAAGATTGGCGGCGGTTGGGCTTCTCCGGTGACTACTCCGGGGACTTCTCCGGCGTTGACCGGCGGTGGTCCGACGTTGACCGGCCGGTTCACCCTTTTTTCAGGCGGCTCATAAGACGATCCACCTATCAAACTGACCGCAAAGAAAATATCTAGCCATCAATGGCTTCAAAACATTCAGATCTGATGAAGGAAGAGAGAGATTCCCCAAAACCCTGATCCGCGGATGCTTGCCGGCCAGATTCCGGCGAGCTCCGGCGAAGACGACGACGATGGCTGGCTGGAGATTGTAGAGGAGGGAGAGAGGAAGCTATAGCACTTTGTAGAAGTGGATATGGGTTTATATTGAGAGAGTTATAGGATTTTTGGTGTAAAAGGATATGAAGAACACTCAAGAACACTTTGAATGTTCTTGAGTTTCTTTGAAGATTCAAAGGATTTTCTGGGTTTTCTGGGCAAGTGGGATGAATGTAGAGATAGAGGAGAGAGAGCTCGTGGGTGTGAGGTAGATAGAGTTTTTTTGTGAGCTCAAATGAAATTTTCTCTTCACATGCTTGTTTTCCTTCCATGCAAAAAGATGCATGAACCACCATGCATTGATACCTAACCATGAGATGTGGCGACCCTGGGGCATAGACACTTGTCCTTATGAGTGTTTTGAGTCCAAAAATCCTTCCCTAAACCGGTCTTGACCAACATTAAACCCCTCTTGACCCGTTGCTTCGGTTTACTCGATTGTGCGAATATTGTTTTAGAAACTACCAAATGATTCCCATAAATCCCCAAACCTCCACAAATAGATTCTACATGCTATTTGATGAATTTAGCATTTCGAATCACTCCGTTCGGACTTACGAAGCTCCGGATATGGATTTTTGAAGCTTCTTCGGGTTTGTCGGTTTCCATTCCCGACAAGCCGTAAAACACGTTTCTGCCTCGTTTCTTCCAACTACGATCTTCTAAACATTCTTTATGTTGAAACATAAGAATATTTGGCCCCTCTCGGCTTCCGTCTTGAACTTTGGCAAAATTACCATTTTGCCCTTCACTTGGCAAAAATGACAATTTTGCCCTCGGTTGACTTTCTGCTGCCCATTGACCGTATTTTTGATACGGGGCATCACATTCTTCCCCACTTACAGGAATTCGGTCCCCGAATTCTTCGTCACTATCAGACTTCAAATCGGTTCCGAACCCTGCAAGTTGCTTCATCACTTCATTCCGAGGCTTCCATACTCAATCACTGCTGCATTCTGCTGACACCCATCATTACTGCGAACCTTCTGTCTCGTTCCTTTCTACCCAACTGATCTTCACAGCAATTCCGCTCTGGTTCTCAGTCTTGTCTTCTTTGCTTCACTTAACCCTTAACTGACTCCATCGGTCTCGATCCTTACACTCATTCCCTGATAGTTTCTCTGTCCTGACTCTCACTTCGGCTTCCCCACTTTGCTTCAACCTCCACATCCTTTTGACTGTGACTTTCTTTCTTCTTTCTGGGACACTCTTCAAGAATCTGATCACTTTCTCCCTTCTAACTGATTCCACATTAACCTCGACATTCCTTTCCAACACTCTTTGCTAACTCATCATACTTCCCGGCTTCTTCTGTCGGTTGCTTGGTAAGCTGATACATTTTCCACTGACGATGTCTACCACTGCTTCACGGTTCGGTCCGCTTGTCTCACGACGTCTTGACACTTCATCTCGCTTTCGGGTTCGGGTTCGGTCTCGGATTCACATCGCGTCGCCATTCTGTCCTACATTCAACTCAACACTCACTGAAACAATTAGTTTCATCCCGATCTATCTCCGATATCACTTTCCCATAGAAATATGGTTACTTAATCACGTACCCGACGGTTACTCCTGATTAAATAACAATACACTATAAGTCCGTTCCCTCGTGAATTGACGGTTGAGCACAACCGTTCTCAATCGGCTCAAAACTTAAAATAAAAATTAAAATAAAATCAACACTTTACCTTCCTAATAAAACCGAAAAAGCGATCAATCACTACTCAAATTTCCGAACAACTAGCAATTCAACGGTCTCTAAGACCCAAAAAATAATCAGTCTACCAAAACCCTTGCACGCTAATCACTACGCAATCTACCGCACAACAAATCAATCAATCAATCAATCAATCAACAGGAAATGAAAACAAGCAATCACCACACACACATTCACGCAATCTAATGATCGGTCGGATGCGTCGTCAGTCCGGGTTCGGGTCATGATGAACGGTCGTCAGTTCCGCTCATCATTTGATTTCACACAGTAATCTATTTGCTTTCAGAACCATCTCAATCATGCAAATAGTTACTATGCTACTCAAAACGATCAGCTGAACACTCTGCATCCACCACATACATAAAACGATATATCATACACAATAAGATTTTCAGTACATGGTTACGATCAGAGTCCATACATAAGGCCGTCATCATATCCAAAAACCCATACAACGCCGCTATACATCAGAAAAGTCAAAGACGACACGCAAAGTCGCCTATCCGCCGATCTATCGACAAGACAAAAAGAAGTTAGTGCCCCCACTTACCTGGCCTAACTACTCCTATCCTAACCTAACGCTTCCAGCAAGACCGAAATGCCCAACACCACTGGCAAAACGGCTCACTGAAGTATCCGCTGGCAGGTGCGCCGGGAGGGTGTGGCGAGTGTGTGTCTCGAGATGGTGCTCCGACATGCTGTGGCTCGGCTATCGGGCAAGGATGAGCAACATGACCTGCGCGGCCACACACCTGGCAGACTGGAGTGGACGCTGAGCGCGGTCCACGGTAACACGCAGATGCCTGATGATCATAACCTCCACACAGCTGACAAGTCCTCACTGGCTTGGGTCTGGACAACGGAACAACCGGTAACTGCACAACGGGCGGCTGACTGGGCTCGGGATCTCTGCGGCTGGGTCCCGCTCGATAATCCTCTTGTACTGGTACTCTGTACGGCTCTCCATATGGCACACATACTCCGGATTCGACGGTAGGACAAGTCGATGCTCCATGACCCTCTGGTACTGCTGGCGGTGTCTCTATCATCTCGGCTGGTGACGAGACTGGCTCAAACTGCGACTCCGTAGACGCTGGTGACATAACCATGTCGAACGGTGTACGGGGTAATCCAGGTCGTAGGCCCGGCTGGTGATGAGGCCCATCCTGCTGCTCTAACACATCCTCAAGCATCGCTACCTGCTCATCCATCCGCTGCTCCCAATGCGGATACTGCTCTAGGTCTATAGGCTCCATATTTAGATCAAGCCGAACGGTAGTGGACTCAGTAAATAGTCCTCCACATGAAGTGGCGGGGAAAACTCGGGCGTCTCAAGAATCGATGACTGAAACATCGGTGGTACGTCTGATGCTGCAAGTGTCTTTGGCACATCCGGCTCTAGCCACTGCGGTGGTAACTGTAACTCAACATCTGCTCCTCCCAAGAATCCCATCATCCCTGAAACTGAACCAGCTGACCCTGCTGCGAACCGACTGATCCCTGCTGACTCATGCTGCTCAACAGTAACTACTCCACGCACACACACACAGACACCTCCACTCCACCCCGGACACACTGCTGTAAGACTGCAACCAAACACACGAAACATTAGTACATATCATACAAAAATTCTACTTCCCATCCCAACCCCGGGTTTAACGGACGCGGCTCGGTTTCCTAATGGATGCTTGTGTGACACATTTGACTCGATAAAACACGGAAAACACTCAAAAATGAAATGTTTCGAAACCCATGCAGAACCATGCTCTGATACCACCTTGTCTGTAACGCCCCTTTCCCATTCTCCGCTGACCGTCGAGCTGACCGGTCAACAATCAAAAAAGAACATGACCGATCGAACCCGAGCAAGTCGAACAGGAAAAGTTCGTCACAGGACGAAGTCAGAGACGGATCGGTTTGAGACAAAGGCTCGCACTAATCCATCTTTGACCTCGCTATCCTCACTTCCGTAATACAAGTTGTACACCTTGTACCACTTCGGTGAGTTGTGTCGGTTCAGACGAAACCTCATATCAGGGAAACAATTTCATTTCTGAGTAACCAAACGTTCAGCACAACGTTTAATAGAATTTTTACAAACAATCGTCATCTCAAAGCACATAAGTAAATCAAACACATAAAATGGCGCCAAAGCCGAACCGAAAATAAAACATCCAAAACCCCGAATCAAATCCCGTCACAAGCCATCCCGAAACTACACCGAGGCCTCCCGCGTCCGTCGGTGCTAAACCTGAAAAACACAAAAAGTCTAATGAGCGATCTAAGATCAACCAGTGAATCGGCTCCCCACAAACGGCTTCTAGTCTATCTAGCGTCTACAGAATCCCGCCCCAAAACCCAAAATAACAATCAACAGGAATGAACGGTCGATCCTGATAAACCCACAACACACAATCAAGCCAAGATAAAGAGAAATTAGGGAAATCGAAGGCACTGCGGCACATGTCCTCGATTGGACTCGATCTATCTATCACGCAATAAAGGAACAATAAAACAACACTGGGCCCTATGATCTCGGTAACTTCCACGGGTTTAACATCGTCACCTATATGGTAACTAACCCACGACTCCTAAACGTGTACACAAGGTCCCACGAGTAGGACACCGTTCTCTTTCCATCGATACGCGGTGACTCGGACTACCCCTAGATAGCCAGAGTTTCCATGTGATTCGGCCCTAGGACATGACCCCGTATTCTCCGAATCACACACCTACCGGTGATAGGTTCTGAGTTTTACCCTATTCTAAACTGCAAGTGCACAGTATAGTCAAAGTAGTATATAGGGTTATCGAATCCACAGGGACACTTGGCCTCAATAGATCAGAACAGTAGAGATTAATACTAGAAATAAGCAGATGGTGAAGTAAATAAATTGCGAAGCAAGAAAGTAAACAGTAGCAAGCTGGTTGTGAAAGCAATAAACTAAAAGCGTCAAGCCTAGGGTATTCTCAGGAAATCAGACAAGCAGACAAGTTAATCAGTCAGGATCTAATTAAACTCAGTTCTAGAACTCAAATCACGGAAATAGAATTAACCAAATCTCTTTGCGAAAACTCTCTAAGTCTAAGTGCAGTAACCCAAATCTCTTTGCAATTACTAACAGATTAAACTAGCATTAAGTTCAAGTTCGATATGTTCACAATTAAACTAAACCAAATCTCTTTGCGAATAATTTAATTGCTCAACCTAAATAGTTCAGATTCTAAAACACACTCTCGTGTCGAATTTAGCAACCTAAGATCTAGATTCTAATTGATCAGGTTAGAACTAGCATTAAGCACAATTTAGTTTGAAGAACATTCTAATCATATGAATCCTTAACTGAATTAAACAAGTCTAGCAAGTCATCAAACCCTAATGAGAAACCCTAAACTTAACTATGGATCTACTCAGACATGATTGATGAAAACATAATCATAGAAATAATAGATTGCATATAAGAGAATAAAATATCAAAGGGGTTCGAAATCTTCTCCAAAATAAGTGAATACAGGAAATAGATCAGCCCCAAAAGCTCTAAAAATCTCTTAGCTCTAAGTATGAAAGCGTAAGTAAATTAAACACCAAAATCCTCTATATATAAGCCTAATCTCGGCTGGGGCTTCTGTGTAAATACTGGAACTATTCTGGGCCTCTTTGCAAATCTTTATAACTTGTTAAACCGACGCGTACGGCCCATCTCGCTAGTGTGTCGACCGATGCACGAGGTGTGTCGGTCGATGCTTGATCAATAAATCGGACAGTGAGTTAAGCTCTCGGCCAAAACGTCCCAAAAGTCCCAAAATGCTCCAAATATCTCCAATTAGCTCCAAACCTGATTAAACCTGTAAAAGACTCTAAACGAACACAAAAGACACTAAAAACACATCTATATCATGGTATAAAATGGGTAAAAACCATGATATATCAACTCCCCCACACTTAGCCTTTGCTTGCCCTCAAGCAAAACAGAGAACTAAAATGCGGTGAAGAGGTTTGAAAACTCTTCAGAAACTCATTTTGTCGTAGAAGCAGCAGCATTCAGATTCCCCTTAGTAATCCACATGAAAGAATCAATCCACAGACATCAAGACCAACATATACTTCCCCCACACTTAGCAATTGTCCTAAGTAAACGCCACAATCACATTCACGCATTCAAATTCTCCCTACTGACTTCTGCATATATATAAGTGCGGTCTCACCTAAGGGGTATCGATCTAAAGGTACATGGACTCTTACCTTGCCAGCTCTAGACCACCAAACTGTCTTTCTTTAGTCCCTTTCTTCTCTTTCCCTTCCTTAACAACTGATTTTTCCCCACTGAGTATCATTTTATTTTTTTTATCAGTGTTCTTCCCGTTTTGGGGTGTACTTTGGACACATTCCATGGATCACATGAGAGAAAATAGTGTTTGCTACCATTCCCATGACCACTTCGGAGTTACTAACTCATCCGCAGTTTATTATCTTTTTTTTTTTTTTACTTTATGGAAGGGGAGAAGGGAACCAAATAGGACAGGTTTACAGGCTGTGTCAGAACCAACAAGGGAGTCCGACATAAAGTATACCAAGCCCTTAGGTGAGAAATCTAAAGTCAGGATTAAATTGAAGTCAGTAAAAGATCCTCTGATACCTGAAGCGATGTGGGTGTTCTCAGTAGGCTGATCTGTGTCTGGGTTTTCTAATAGTCATAGATAATCTGCAGCTTCATCCCAATGGTTACTTAAGTTCCTGCAAATGCTGCTAATCTTCTCAAAAAATCATTGTTTCCTACTTAAACAAATTTTGACTCAAAAAACAAATTTTTAAAATTTAACTGACTCTAAGAAAACAAAAGAAAGTAATTAGTAGAACCTCCCCCACACTTAAGACACACTGTCCCCAGTAGTGTCAAGCAAGGGATTGGTTAAAAGAAAGAAAATAAAAATTTGTTAATGGAATGGTTAGTTCTCTCGGGTTTTTACCTCTGTCGCAGTCAGGCATCGATCGTTGCACTAGGTGCACCGACCGTTGCTGTGCGATTTTCGTTGGGGATCGATCGTTGCTCAGGACCGCAACGATCGCTGCAATGCGATTCTTTCGTATTGTGACGATTGACACAATGGTGTGTCGATCGACGCACTACGTTTTCACGATCAGTCAGCAAGTTAGCAGGTTAAACCGTCGGTTTTTGTCAGTTTCGAATCCTGCAAGCTGAAAACACTAGAAACAGAGTAAAACCCATGCAACAAATGTATCTAATCAAGCATAAACCATCCAAACATAGTAGCAAACTAAAAATCAAAAGGAAAAAGTGCAAAGAAAAAGACAAAGATAACAGAACCGAATGTCTGGAAATGGAGATCAATCTCACTCGCTCACATCATCTATCCCTCCATAGCGCTCAGTGTCACTGACGTCCATAGGAGAACGCTGTCTACGTCGTGAAGCAGGGACGGGCTGATGAACTGGTGGCTGTCTCCTGCAAGTGCAGCCACGCATCCACTCCCAAACGGTCCTCCAGATCCCATCACTACGCTCTCTCCACTCAGCCTCGGACATATCTCCATAGGGAACTGACATCTCAGGATAAGGGCCAAGGTCAACCGGAGCAGCAGCAGGCGCAGGGGCAGCAGAGGTCGAAGCTCGTGTGGAAGGCTCTCCCAGCGGATGAGCCATAGTCGGAATCCCACGCTGCTCAGTCTCTGGAGGCTGAAATCTCAGAGCCTCCAATGTATCAATCCGTGTCCACCTAGCAGCAGGAAGCTCTATACCACACATCCCACTATCCGGGTCCTGATAAACCCAAATGCGCCCCTCCTTGAGCCAGGTAGCGCTATGCAAATGACTGAAGTCTAGGAACTCCTGGGCTCTATCACGCTCCGTGCCATGTACAGGAATCCCGCAATGCATAAAAATGGGAGTAAGCAAGCTCCCTACCGTCTCTGTACTAGCTCCATCAAAAGGCTTCGTCTGCAGATCACATAAATGTAAAGCAAAGACAGCTCCCAAGTTGAGACCCGTAGTAGGATCTCTCACGCCAGAACCTCTAAACTGATCTCTCAACCCCATAAACAGCATCTCCATCTCATACTTGCGCATCTTGTTGGCCTCAAACTTGCATAGCAAGCTCCAACACAAGATACGCGAGACATATCTCAGCACAGGATGCCTCATCATCTTCACCGGTGTGATTCTGGAGTTGTATCGACCGCTGCCAATACTCTCCCAGAATGTGCGAGCCTCAACTGGATCCCACTCAAGTGCCATAGCTATGCATCTTGGCTCAGTACTGAACCCGTAGATCCTGCAAAGATCAAGTAGAGGAATCCGATACCTGACTCCCCAACTCATGAAGGTAAAGATACCTCCTGTAGCGCTCCTCCTATCGGGATCTGGGTAAACCACTCTGTAAGTGGCTAGCAACTGTCTGACCAGCTCAGGATAGAGATCATAAGGGCGCATTGGCATTGTCCCTAGACCAATGCCTCTGCACATATCAAGTACCTGCTCATCAATCCCCAGACTCTTGCAGGTAGAGTAGTCAGCGAACTTGGTTGGCTTGATGGTCATCCCACACCAACCACTGTAGAGGAGTGAATCAAACTCATCCCACTGGTCAAGCAGTGGCCGCTCTGTGAAGTCTGCAGTCTTTAAGAACGTGCGAATGTCCCTTGGCCACTGTCTGGCTGTCGGGATCTCTGTAGCATCTTCTCGGGGCCAAGGCAAAGCAACTGCAGGTCCATCTCTTACATATGGCTCGGGTGGCTGAGAGTGTCTGTGAAACCACTCTGGAGGTGGAATGTACTGTCTTGCGGCCGTCGATGCTGTTGCTTGCTTCTTGCGGGGCTGTCGACGAGATGCCATCTGCAAAAGAAATAAAATTTAAACAATATAAGTCTCGGCAACTCTCTGTGAAATCGTGAAGCATCGACCGTTGCATCTAAGGCATCGATCGTTGCAAAGCGATTTCACTTTATCGAACATTTCCCAAAATCGCAAAGCAACGACCGTTGCTCGAGAGCAACGACCGTTGCAAGGCGATTTCGCCGCAAACAATCAGCAAAATTTCAGTTCAAATCCATGCCACATTGCCTCAAATCAGTTCAAAATCATCATCCATCACCCTAAATCAGTCTAATCACGCATGCATCATCAATTTTCGGTTCAAAATTCAAAAACCCTAAAACCCTAAAATCCAATCCGAAATTCGAGAAATAGAAGTTCTTTACCTTGGATTCGTGAGATATGAGCTACAGACAAGGGTTTAGAGTGTGAAATAGGAAGTATTAGCAATTGAAACAAAGAAAAATGATGAGAAATGGCGATTTTGGGTGTGGAGCTTTCGGTTGTACGGATGATCGGAAATGAGAAAGTATAAGAGAAGGGAAAGGGTTTAAGGCACTTACCTGGTCGTGGATGCAACGACCGTTGCTTTAGGGGCAACGACCGTTGCTGGTCAAATCAAGATTGATTTTCCGGTTTAGCGCATACCTTAATTTTGCAATTGAACCAATTGCAACGACCGTTGCTTAGGAGCAAAGATCGTCACAATGCGATTACCCCTCTTCGTCAAATCTCCTTGCAACGACCGGTGCACAAGTGCATCGATCGTCACACCTCTCCAGAATCGAGTTCTGCATCTGAAACTTAGCAAAAACAAAAACAAAAACGTGAAATCCTAAGAAAAACACCAAAAATAAGAAAGAAAAACAACTAAACCTAACAGTGGGTTGCCTCCCACTCAGCGCTTGTTTAAGGTCATTAGCTTGACCGGACGCACAAGATCTTTCAGGCACAAAGAGAACCTGACAGAGACTTTTTCTGTCTCTGTTCAAGTCTCCTCATCCAAGGTGGAGAATAAGCTGTTGCAGAATGTTCATGTCCAAGAAAAGATGGAGTAAAATGTGCTCCAGGATCTAGAATCACAGTGTCGTTCGGCTGCTCATCATCTGCATCCATGATTGTGAATGTCTGCCCATCTATCAGTGGCTTTCGCAGCTTCTCCATCTCATATCGCAGCGGCTCATCTCCCAGGTGGAGGTCTATTAGACTCTCTCTAACATCAATCACAGCTCCTGCTGTAGCCAAGAATGGTCTTCCAAGCAGCAATGCTTCATCAGGATCGCAGTCATACTTCAGCACAAGGAAGTCTGTCGGAACTAAGTAGTTTCCAACTCTCACTGGAATGTCCTTTAAGAGTCCTTCCGGAACTCGTATAGACTGATCAGCTAGGACAAGAGAGGTCCTAGTAGGAGAAAAATCCAGCATCCCCAGCTTCTCTGCCACAGAATAAGGCATCATACTTCCAGCAGCTCCTAAGTCACACAGAGAGCGTCTAAAACTGTCCTCGAAGATGGAGCAGTCAAGCACAAAGACTCCAGGGTCAGGCAGCTTCTTCGGGATCTTGTTCAATAGCACCTCACTAATGTGTTTGGGAACTATAATCACCCAGTCTCTCAGCTCTTCATCTAAAGGCAGCATCCTGCTTAAGTACCTCTGCACACAGGGATGATAAGGTGGATCATCAAAAGTTGGAATTTCTTCCAATTCTTCACCAATCTCCTCTAGCTTCTTAAGCTCTTCAATTTCTTGCCTAATCACTTCAGATACTGAGGAGTGTTGTCTAACAATCTGCGCATAAATCTCCTGTTGAGAGATCTCAGAGACTCCAGTGAATAAGTGATCAAGCTCCAAGTCAGCATCTATGCCATTATCATTCGACAGTTCTGTCTGTTCACGCCGTGCAACGACCGACACTAAGGGTGTGTCGATCGTTGCAACATTGTGTTCACAACTTTCACCCGAGAGTTTTTCTCCAAAATCCGAAAATTCTTCCTCCTCTACCAATTCAGCCTTACTTAGCTCAAATTTTTCACCTTGGTGAGACCCATCATTAATGTACACAGACCAGGCCTTAATGTGAGTGTCTGCAACTCTTTTTCCTTTCATAGAACTGGAAATCTGATTCACCTGAGTGTCCAGCTGCTTCACATGAGTGCTTAGAGTCTCAAACTTCCCATTGAGATTCTCATAAACTGCATCCAGCTTCTTGTTACTGTCCACAGAAATCTTGTTCTGGCTCTCCAGTACCTGTTCCAACATTGTTTCTATCCTAGTCTCAAAAGCAGTGGTTGCAGGAGGTGTCTGATAAGATGAAGATCCGTAGGTTCTCTGAGCACTTTGTCCATAAGGCTTCTGAAAATTACTAGTCTATCCAAAGCTTGAAGAGTTCTGATTGCCTGTGAAGGCACCCTTCTGTCCTCCACCGGAAAATCTGTTCCCAGATTGATATCCAAATCTGTTTCCTTGGAAACCAGATCCTCCGATGTAATTCACATCTTCCTCATGAGTGTCCTCCTCAGTCTGAATTACTTCTACTTCTTGAGCAAAGTGGACAGCTTTCTTTTCACCTAGAAGATTGCAGATTTTGTCCATCCTTGATCTCAATTCAGCCATCTCTGAGTTATCAACACTTCCACCAGATTTCTTCCTCCTCTCATCCATAGTCTTGCAACTGTTGCTGCTTATTAGATTCTCAATCAACTGTTTAGCTTGTGTAGGAGTCATGGTGTTGAAGTTAGCATTACTGGAATTGTCCAGCGCAGACTGATATGGCAGATCTATGCCTCTGAAGAAAATACCTAGCAATGTGACTTCACTGAATCCATGGTGTGGGCAGTCACGCTGATACTTCCTAAATCTCATCCAAGCAGCTTTTAAAGGCTCCACAGCTCCTTGGGAAAATGTGAGAATGTCCTGTCTGGACTGGTCTGAACGCGCATCATCGTAGAAATGTCTCAGGAACTCACTTTTCAGTGCTGCCCAAGTGGTAAACTGCCCAGGTGCCAGTTGCTTTAGCCATGCACTAGCGTCTCCAGCGAGACTGTAAGGAAAGAGCTTAAGGAACAGATAATCCTGGCAAACTCCATCATACTTTATGCCATTGATTATGTCCTCAAACGAATCAATGTGGTCCATAGGCTGCTCTGTTGGATGTCCATGGAAAGCATTATGTTTCATCAGCGAGTAGTAGATGGTCTTGATCTCAAAATCCTCCCTCTCAAAACCAGGAAGTACTAAGGCTGTTCGGTTTCTATGAAACTCATCTGGTCTGTTGTAATCAGCCAAAGTCCTTTCATGGACAATCATCTGTCTACCTTGAGCTTGACCTTGCGCATGCAGTTGTGGCTCAGGTGGGTCAGGGATCACGTTCCCTTCAGCATCAACCCGATGCCCAGCAGCATTGTACGGGTTGTTATCTTGGTCCCTCAGGGTACCTTCAGCATCTGGTATCAAGATCAGACGTTCTCGTACCATTCTCTCTCTCTTTTCTCTTCTGATAGTTCTTTCTAGACGTCCGAGTTCCTCTAGTCCGAGATTGACTAAGCTCGAGTTCGGATTACTTTGAGTTTTCTGCGTTGGCATAAACTGTCTGTAATCGTCCAGCAACGATCGATGCTGTCAGTGCAACGATCGATTCAATCTCAAATCGCCTAGTGACGATCGACGCAAGGGATGCAACGATCGACGCAAGGCGAAAGTCGTACCTGCGACAGAAATAAACAGAGAAAAAGTTAGCAAATTATGAAAATAAAACGAAAAACGCAAAAACAAAAAGAAAAATTTCTAGTAAAAACCCTAAGTTCGGTCCTATCGAAGACTCTAAGAGTCCCCGGCAACGGCGCCAAAAACTTGATAGGTTCTAAGTTTTACCCTATTCTAAACTGCAAGTGCACAGTATAGTCAAAGTAGTATATAGGGTTATCGAATCCACAGGGACACTTGGCCTCAATAGATCAGAACAGTAGAGATTAATACTAGAAATAAGCAGATGGTGAAGTAAATAAATTGCGAAGCAAGAAAGTAAACAGTAGCAAGCTGGTTGTGAAAGCAATAAACTAAAAGCGTCAAGCCTAGGGTATTCTCAGGAAATCAGACAAGCAGACAAGTTAATCAGTCAGGATCTAATTAAACTCAGTTCTAGAACTCAAATCACGGAAATAGAATTAACCAAATCTCTTTGCGAAAACTCTCTAAGTCTAAGTGCAGTAACCCAAATCTCTTTGCAATTACTAACAGATTAAACTAGCATTAAGTTCAAGTTCGATATGTTCACAATTAAACTAAACCAAATCTATTTGCGAATAATTTAATTGCTCAACCTAAATAGTTCAGATTCTAAAACACACTCTCGTGTCGAATTTAGCAACCTAAGATCTAGATTCTAATTGATCAGGTTAGAACTAGCATTAAGCACAATTTAGTTTGAAGAACATTCTAATCATATGAATCCTTAACTGAATTAAACAAGTCTAGCAAGTCATCAAACCCTAATGAGAAACCCTAAACTTAACTATGGATCTACTCAGACATGATTGATGAAAACATAATCATAGAAATAATAGATTGCATATAAGAGAATAAAATATCAAAGGGGTTCGAAATCTTCTCCAAAATAAGTGAATACAGGAAATAGATCAGCCCCAAAAGCTCTAAAAGTCTCTTAGCTCTAAGTATGAAAGCGTAAGTAAATTAAACACCAAAATCCTCTATATATAAGCCTAATCTCGGCTGGGGCTTCTGTGTAAATACTGGAACTATTCTGGGCCTCTTTGCAAATCTTCATAACTTGTTAAACCGACGCGTACGGCCCATCTCGCTAGTGTGTCGACCGATGCACGAGGTGTGTCAGTCGATGCTTGATCAATAAATCGGACAGTGAGTTAAGCTCTCGGCCAAAACGTCCCAAAAGTCCCAAAATGCTCCAAATATCTCCAATTAGCTCCAAACCTGATTAAACCTGTAAAAGACTCTAAACGAACACAAAAGACACTAAAAACACATCTATATCATGGTATAAAATGGGTAAAAACCATGATATATCAACCGGCGTCACCCGATAGGTTAACACCATGACCAGAATCACCGTGATCCGGTTAGGTAAAACCCGAGGATCCAATCGGTTCGGAAGTACCGGAACGTAAACAAAACCTAGGCTTGCGGAATCTAACGCACCCTAGAGTCCTATTGCAGAAATATAAACACGCAGACTCGCTGGGACTCTAGAACAGATCACGCAATCAATATCAATAATAAATCCCCAACCAGTCCGCAAGCCACTACGCTACCACCACTCTGACTAGGTAAGATACCTAGTCAGCACCAACTAACTTACCCGGTCCCATGACTGGATTAAGTGTCCGCAGTAACTGCTCGGCCCAACACCGAGCAGTCTAACAAGCCTGCACACAAAGCTCACAACAATAACATAACAATCAAACACGCAATCACAAACAATCACAACACAAGCAGGCCTATTAGGGTTTCTAAGTCTTTTAATTCATTCTCGTCCGCTACCTTGGGTTAGCGGATTGCTAACCCGTAGACGGCTTACAACACACACCAGTTCCTTTATAACCCATTCTAGATATCTTTTATTAACTCCTCGATCCGTCGGTTTAGACCCGATGTCTCATTATTAACCAATTGATTCATTATCCAATCCCGCTAATAAACCTAAACCCCAACCCCGTTATAATATTCTATACGTTTGTTTAGGTTTAACTCATATTTTAAGGTCGTCTTAATTCTCGTATATAGATTCATTAATTATCGTTCTTATACATATATATGCATATACGGTCCTATTCAAACGTGTCTATATGAATGCATCAATCAATCATTACTAACAACCTAGCGGCACACAATCAATTAACCTTTTAATTCTCTTAAACCCTAACATGCTTATCCGATCCTAACCGGTTTAACACTAAACGTCCAATTAATTATTAATTACTAATCAGGTTAATTAACGGGTATGAAATCCTAGCACTACGGTTTCTCGATTCTCGGTATAAATGAATCTAAAGGTTTGTGAGCCGACTCACAGTGAGATAGGCGCGGAATGACGGTCTGACGCGGTATGAATCCCGAGACCTCCGAACTGAAACCCGAACTTCCCGTACGCACGAACTTGAACCCCAAGGCTTCCCGAACACCCTGACATGAACCGCAAGTAGTCAATGGCCGGAGTCAACGCGTTGACCGGTGTTGACCACGGCGTTGACTTTGACCTCCGGTTGACCATTGACTTTGACTGTTGACCGTTGACTTTGACTTGAACCGGTTGAGTTCCCAAACCAAACCGGTTGAACCACTAAACCATCAGAACCAACTGAACCTGTCTAATTAGAACCGGTTAGGTTAAACCGGTTTTGGTCAAACATTGACCGGTTTGCCCTAACCGTTGACCAAGGCTAAACCAGCCTTAAACCAACCCAAATCTTGAATCAAACCATCCCATAACACTCTTTGAAGAACCGGCTGAAGATTGGCGGCGGTTAGGCTTCTCCGGCGACTTCTCCGGCGTTGAACGGCGGTGGTCCGGCGTTGACCGGCCGGTTCACCCTTTTTTCCGGCGACTCAGAAGACGATCCACCTATCAAACTGACCGCAAAAAAAAATATCTAGCCATCAATGGCTTCAAAACATTCAGATCTGATGAAGGAAAAGAGAGATTCCCCAAAACCCTAATCTGCGGATGCTTGCCAGCCAGATTCCGGCGAGCTCCGGCGAAGAAGACGACGGTAGCTTGCTGGAGATTGTAGAGGGGGGAGAGAGGAAGCTATAGCACTTTGTAGAAGTGGATTTGGGTTTATATTGAGAGAGTTATGAGATTTTTGGTGTAAAAGGATATGAAGAACACTCAAGAACACTTTGAATGTTCTTGAGTTTCTTTGAAGATTCAAAGGATTTTCTGGGTTTTCTGGGCAAGTGGGATGAATGTAGAGAGAGAGGAGAGAGAGCTCGTGGGTGTGAGGTAGAGAGAGGTTTTTTGTGAGCTCAAATGAAATTTTCTCTTCACATGCTTGTTATCCTTCCATGCAAAAAGATGCATGAACCACCATGCATTTACACCTAACCATGAGATGTGGCGACCCTGGGGCATAGACACTTGTCCTTATGAGTGTTTTGAGTCCAAAAATACTTCCCTAAACCGGCCTTGACCAACATTAAACCCCTCTTGACCCGTTGCTTCGGTTTCCTCGATTGTGCGAATATTGTTTTAGAAAATACCAAATGATTCCCATAAATCCCCAAACCTCCACAAATAGATTCTACATGCTATTTTATGAATTTAGAATTTCCAATCACTCCGTTCGGACTTACGAAGCTCCGGATATGGATTTTTAAAGTTTCTTCGGGTTTGTCGGTTTCCATTCCTGACAAGCCGTAAAACACGTTTCTGCCTCGTTTCTTCCAACTCCGATCTTCTAAACATTCTTTGTGTTGAAACATAAGAATATTTTACCCGTCTCGGCTTCCGTCTTGAACTTTGGAAAAATTACCATTTTTCCCTTCCTTGGCAAAAATGACAATTTTGCCCTCGGTTGACTTTCTGCTGCCCGTTGACCGTAAACGAATCGACTTCATCTTCAGTGGCTCCAAGCTTTGCCGAGATTCGGTCAATTCAATCAAAGCTCTCCAAAGAAGAGTCGAGACCGAAAAATGGGGGAAAATCCCAATGTTAGGCCCAGACCACGAAATCACTTTCCACGAGAGCGAGACAAGTAATCTCGACAAACCACACGACGACGCTCTCATCGTCTGTCTAGTAGTGGGAGACGTCGAACTCTCAAGGATAATGATCGACACAGGGAGTTCGGTGGATGTCCTCTTTTATGATGCGTTCAAAAAGATGGATTTCAACGACTCTGAAATCGTCGAAGAAAAGACACCACTAGTAGGGTTCGCTGGCGAAACAACATACTCAATTGGCTCTGTATTCGCCCCAATAATAGCTGGAGGAGTTTGAAGGATGACAGAGTTTGTCGTAGTAGACCGGCCAGCTCCCTACAACGCAATACTAGGTCGACCATGGATATACGACATGAAAGCACTACCGTCGACCTACCATCAATGCGTAAAATTTCCAACTCCCAAAGGAGTAAAAACCATTTACGGAAGTCAAAAGATTTCCCGTCATTGCTATATGAACGGGGTATAAGCAGATTGAAAAATCCCCCGCGTAGCAATTACGGAAAGAGGAGGAGCTCGCCACTATGCAGACCAAAAGGTCGAACGACCCAAGTCAAATAGGACCCTCAAAGGACCTCACGACCCAAGTTTGCATAGACGATGCTCACCCCGTAAGACTTGTTGGCATTGGAATCGACCTATCAGAACCAGTCAAAAACGAATTGGTATCTTTCCTTAAACAGAATGTCGACTCCTTTGTCTGGTCTTCAGCAGACATGAAAGGGATCAATATCGACGTAACCAGCCACGAGCTGAATGTCGACCCAACCTACAAACCGGTAAGACAAAAGCGTCGGAAACTAGGCCCGGAACGAGCTCGATCCGTCAAAGACGAGGTCGATCGGTTATTAACAATCGGATCGATCAGAGAGGTCAAGTACCCCGACTGGCTTGCGAACCCCGTAGTGGTCAAGAAAAAGAACGGGAAGTGGAGAGTCTGTGTAGATTTTACAGATCTCAACAAAGCATGTCCGAAGGACAGCTTCCCACTCCCGCACATCGACCGACTGGTCGAAGCTACTGCCGGACACCAACTGCTATCCTTCATGGATGCCTTCTCGGGGTATAACCAAATACTAATGAACCCTGAGGACCAAGAAAAGACTTCGTTCATAACTGTTCGAGGAGCGTACTGCTACAAAGTCATGCCCTTCGGGTTGAAAAATGCAAGAGCAACTTACCAACGCCTCGTCAACAAGATGTTTTCAGGACTCCTGGGTAAAACCATGGAAGTCTACATCGACGATATGCTGGTCAAATCTTCCAAGTACGAAGACCATATCCCCCAGCTAAAAGAATGCTTTATCATTCTCAATAAATACGGGATGAAACTCAACCCAGCAAAGTGCACATTCGGGGTCCCCTCAGGAGAATTCCTTGGTTACCTAGTGACCGAAAGAGGGATCGAAGCGAACCCCAAACAGATCGCAACATTTATAGAGATGAAATCTCCCAGAACAACGCGAGAAGTCCAGCGCCTGACTGGCAAAATAGCTGCTTTGAACCGCTTCATCTCAAGGTCGACTGATAAATGTCTACCCTTCTATCACCTGCTCAAAGCGAACAAGAAGTTCCTCTGGGACGAAAAGTGCGAAGAAGCATTCACCCAACTCAAGTCTTACCTTAGCGAACCACCTATACTGGCAAAACCAGTAGAAGAGGAGCCCCTCTACCTCTACCTAGCTGTTTCCACGGCAGCAGTAAGTGGAGTCCTGGTTCGCGAAGAACAAAACGAGCAACGGTCGGTGTACTACATCAGTAAAACCTTAATCGATGCTCAAACCAGGTACCCCGCCATGGAAAAACTCGCTTTAGCGCTAGTCACATCGGCTCGGAAACTCCG
Source organism: Orychophragmus violaceus (assembly GCA_030180135.1). Taxonomy (NCBI): domain Eukaryota; kingdom Viridiplantae; phylum Streptophyta; class Magnoliopsida; order Brassicales; family Brassicaceae; genus Orychophragmus; species Orychophragmus violaceus. The sequence continues at coordinate 63,798,384 of CM058238.1, read as the reverse complement.
ACCATACTTCCATTCGCACTCAATTATAGTGATGACCTCTCAGCCACTGAGAACCATCCTTCATAGTCCAAGCCAGTCAGGTCGACTGGTCAAATGGGCTATCGAACTCAGAGAGTATGACATAGAATATAAAGCTCGGACGTGCCTAAAAGCGCAAGTGCTGGCAAATTTAATAATCGAGCTCCCCACGACCATAGAACTCGACCCGACCTCCGCCAAGATATGGAAACTCTACGTTGATGGAGCTTCCTCGAGGCAAGGATCCGGAGTCGGAGTAAAACTGGTCTCCCCCATGATAGGGGTCAGGTTTTAATCCTATTCTATTGCAAGTGCACAGTTCAGTGATTGTAGTATATAGGGTATCGAATCCACAAAGACTCTGGTTTCGATAGCTAAAGAACAAGGGATTAAACTAGGAAGAAAGCAATGTGATGTAAATAAAAGCAATGCGAGAAAGTAAATAGAAAGCAGAGATTGTTGGTTGTGAAAGCAAGTTATTAAAAGCGCTAAGTCTAGGGCGTTCTCAGGAAATCAGACAAGCAGACAGTTCATTCAGCAAGGATCTAATTAAGCACAGTTCAAGAACTCAAAACACGGATATAGAACTAACCAAATTTCTTTGCGATAATTCTCTAAGTCTAAGTGCAGCAAACCAAACTTTCGTTTGCGAGAACTAACAGATTAAACCAGCATTAATTCCAAGTTTGATATGTTCACAATTAACCTAAACCAAACTTTCATTTGCGAGAAGTTTAATTGCTCAACCTAAATAGTTCAGATTCCTAAACCACACTTTCGTGTCGTATTTAGCAACCTAAGATCTAGATTCTAATTGATCAGGTTAGAACTAGCTTTAAGCACAATTAGATTGAAGAACAGATATAGTTATGAATCCTTAACTGAATTAAGCAAGTCTAGCAAGTCATGAAATCCTATGTGAGAAACCCTAAACCTAACTAGGAATCTACTCAGACATAGATAATGAAAACATAATCATATGAAGAATAAATTGCATAAAAGATAATAAGGAATTAAAGGGGTTCGAAATCTTCTCCAAATACAGATGAAGTAAAGGTTCAGATCAGCCCCAAAAGCTCTAAAAATCCTCTGCTCTTAATTATGAAAGCGTATCTAATTAAAACACCAAAAACTCAATAATATAGGTCTAATCTCGGCCAGGGGCTTCTTTGTAAATATCAGAAACTTCTGGATCAGAGTGCAATAACTTGACTACTCATAAACCGCCGAGTTTTGGCCCATCTCGCTGGTGCAACGACCGTTGCAGGTGTGCAACGATCGACGCAGTACTCTGTTTCGGACAGTGAACTCTATCTCTCGGCCAAACACTCCAAAAATCTCCAAAATACTCCAACATCTCCAATTCAGCTCCAAACCTGATTATACATGTAAAAGACTCTAAAAGAACACAAAAAGACACTAAAACACACTTATATCATGGTCTAAAACTAGTAAAAACCATGACATATCAACTCCCCCACACTTAGCCTTTGCTTGCCCTCAAGCAAAACAGATAACTAAAGCATGGTGAAGAGGTTTGAAAACTCTTCAGAAACTCATTTCATCCTAGAAGCTACAACACTCAGATTCCCCTTAGTAAACCACTGAAAGAATCAATCACAGGATATCAAGACCAACATATACTTCCCCCACACTTAGCAACTGTCCTAAGTAAACTCCACAATCACATTCAAGCATTCAAATTCTCCCTACTGACTTCTGCAAGTATTTAAGTGCGGTCTCACCTAAGGAGTATCGATCAAAGGGCACATGGATTCTTACCTTATCAGCTCTAGACCACCATACTATCTTTCTCTAGTCCCTTTCTTCTGTTTCCCTTCCTTAACAACTGATTTTTCCCATTGGGTATCATTTTATTTTTTTTTATCAGTGTTCTTCCCGTTATGGGGTGTACTTTGGACACATTCCATGGATGCATAAGAGATAATAGTGTTTGCTACTATTCCCATGACCACTTCGGAGTTACTAACTCATCCTCAGTTTATTATCTTTTTTTTTTTTTTGGAAGGGGAGAAGGGGACTAAATAGGATAGGTTGACAGGCTGTGTCAGAACTAACAAGGGAATCCGACACAAAGTATACCAAGCCCTTAGGTGAGAAATTTAAGTCAGTATTAAGGTTGAAGTCAGTAAAAGGATCCTCTGATACCTGAAGTGATGTGGGTGTTCCTAGTAGGTTGATCCGTGTCTGAGTTTTCTAATAGTCAGAGATAGATCCTGCAACTTCATCCCAATGGTTACTTAAGTTCCTGCAAGTGCTGTTAAAACTTCTCAGAAAATCATAGTTTCTTACTTAAACAATTTTGACTCAATAAAACAAAACAATTTTTGAAAAACGGACTGACTCTTAAGAAAACAGAAAGATAAACGTCAGTAGCACCTCCCCCACACTTAAGACACAATGTCCCCAGTAGTGTCAAGCGAAGGATCGGTAAAAATAAATAAAAATTGTTAATGGTTTGTTGAGTTCTGTCGGGTTTACCTTTGTCGCTCAGACATCGATCGTTTCACAAAGTGCATCGACCGTTGCTAGGCGATTTTCGTGTATGGTCGATCGTTGCTAGTAACGCAACGATCGCTGCAAGTAACGCAACGATCGCTGCAATGCGATTCCGATCGTGTTGTGACGATCGACACAGAAGTGCGTCGATCGACGCACTGCGAATTTGTCCGAGACCTGCAAACATAAACTCACAAAAACCAAAAACAAACGTAAAATCCTAACAAAAAAACCAAAAATTAAGTAGAAAAACACCAGTACCTAATGGTGGGTTGCCTCCCACCCAGCGCTTGTTTAAGGTCATTAGCTTGACCTATCAGAAAGAGATCGGACTCATGGCGGTTTCAACAGAGACTTTGAGTGTCTCTGTGAATGTCTCCTCATCCAAGGTGGCGTATAAGCGTTCAGATCATGAAATCTTCCAAGGAATGACGGAGTAAAACCAGGGCAGGAGCGAAGCTTGGGTGGTATACAGCGTTGTCCTGCAATCAAAGTTGATGGATTAGGAGGTTTAAGCTTGGGTGATTTATGCCTTACCTTTGGTGGAAATGAGATGTCTGGAGCTTTCTGCTTATGGGCAGTTGCAGGCACTGAAGATGTTAGGGCAAGTTCAGAATGAACTGCCATCTTCTCCTCTCCAATTGGAACCTCTGGTTCCACCTCAACACTGAAGCTTTGTCCATCAATGGTGGCTCTCTGCTTCCTGTCTATCTTGAACTGCAATGGCTTATCTCCCAGATGGAGATCAATCAGTCCATGTCTCACATTAATCACAGCTCCAGCAGTAGCTAAGAAGGATCTACCAAGTAGTAGAGGATCACCAGGCTTAATCTCATATTTCAGCACCACAAAATCCGTTGGAATCAAGTAATTCCCAACTCTGACATTAACATCCTTAAGAACTCCTTCTTGATACCTCTTTGATCGATCAGCTAAGATAAGAGAGATCCTAGTAGGTTGGAAATTCATCAGTCCTAATCTCACAGCCACAGAGTATGGCATGAGATTCACATCAGCTCCTAAATCACACAGAGAACGCCTGAATCTGTCCTTAGAGATTGAACAGTCCAAAACAAAGGCTCCTGGGTCTGGGAGCTTCTCTGTAACCTGAATCAGCTCCTTCTCCATCACTCTCACGCAGTTAGCCACTTCTAGCTTCTGTTTAGACAGCTTAGGGACCTTAGGATACGGCACATGGGGCTTATAGACTCGTTCTGGGACTGTTACAGGTTTCTGGTCCCGTCTGGAATCTGTGTCGATCGATGCACGATGTGTGTCGATCGATGCAGTGCGATTATGAGCAATTCCATCCGACGTATCGGGACTGTGTCGATCGATGCATGAGTTGTGTCGATCGATTCTCGTCTCAAACAGACAATATTCATCCAGAAAATCCGAGATTATGCTCTCTTCTTCTCCTAGCAAGTCAATCTCATCTCCTGTGATCACTGCATTGACGTATTGCCTCTGTCCAGCTTCCCTAGCTTCATTTTGCCTCTCTATTGCTCCACATGTTCGTTGAATTTTGATATCCAGCTCCTCCACATGTGTGCTCAAAGATTCGAACTTCTCATTCAAGTCTTCATACAACGCATCTATCTTTGAGTTGAAGGACATAGCCATCTGTTGTTGTCCCTCAAGACACTGTTCCATCATGATTTCCAATCAGCTCTTATGTGTAGGTGCAGGCGGTGCTTGGTAAGAAGAAACAACATAGTTCCTCGAGAAGGGCTTCTGAAAAGCAGATCCCTGACTGTAGAGTCCAGTTCCTTCAACGCAGTGGTTAGCTTCTTGTGCATACTTTCCAAGTAGAAGACTATGCAGAGAGTCAACTTGGTTCTTCACCCCAGCTATCTGTGAACTATCAATCCCTGAGCTGAAAGTATCATTACGACACATCGTCCTGATGATCTCTTAGTCTTCTTGGTGATTCAGTGAAGTGTGTCGATCGATGCAAGAAGAGCGTCGATCGATGCAATGCGAAATCAGAGAAAACAGAAAAATAAATCAGCAAAAAAAAAAAAAATAAAAAAATAAAAACAAAAATCCTAGTAAAAACCCTAAGCTCGAAGCTATCGAAGACTCTAAGAGTCCCCGGCAACGGCGCCAAAAACTTGATAGGGGTCAGGTTTTAATCCTATTCTACTGCAAGTGCACAGTTCAGTGATTGTAGTATATAGGGTATCGAATCCACAGAGACTCTGGTTTCGATAGCTAAAGAACAAGGGATTAAACTAGGAAGAAAGCAATGTGATGTAAATAAAAACAATGCGAGAAAGTAAACAGAAAGCAGAGATTGTTGGTTGTGAAAGCAAGTTATTAAAAGCGCTAAGTCTAGGGCGTTCTCAGAAAATCAGACAAGCAGACAGTTCATTCAGCAAGGATCTAATTAAGCACAGTTCTAGAACTCAAAACACGGATATAGAACTAACCAAATTTCTTTGCGATAATTCTCTAATTCTAAGTGCAGCAAACCAAACTTTCGTTTGCGAGAACTAACATATTAAACCAGCATTAATTCCAAGTTTGATATGTTCACAATTAACCTAAACCAAACTTTCGTTTGCGAGAAGTTTAATTGCTCAACCTAAATAGTTCAGATTCCTAAACCACACTTTCGTGTCGTATTTAGCAACATAAGATCTAGATTCTAATTGATCAGGTTAGAACTAGCTTTAAGCACAATTAGATTGAAGAACAGATATAGTTATGAATCCTTAACTGAATTAAGCAAGTCTAGCAAGTCATGAAATCGTATGTGAGAAACCCTAAACCTAACTAGGAATCTACTCAGACATAGATAATGAAAACATAATCATATGAAGAATAAATTGCATAAAAGATAATAAGGAATTAAAGGGGTTCGAAATCTTCTCCAAATACAGATGAAGTAAAGGTTCAGATTAGCCCCAAAAGCTCTAAAAATCCTCTGCTCTTAATTATGAAAGCGTATCTAATTAAAACACCAAAAACTCAATAATATAGGTCTAATCTCGGCCAGGGGCTTCTTTGTAAATATCAGGAACTTCTGGATCAGAGTGCAATAACTTGACTATTCATAAACCGCCGAGTTTTGGCCCATCTCGCTGGTGCAACGACCGTTGCAGGTGTGCAACGATCGACGCAGTACTCTGTTTCGGACAGTGAACTCTATCTCTCGGCCAAACACTCCAAAAATCTCAAAAATACTCCAACATCTCCAATTCAGCTCCAAACCTGATTATACCTGTAAAAGACTCTATAAGAACAAAAAAAAGACACTAAAACACACTTATATCATGGTCTAAAACTAGTAAAAACCATGACATATCACCCCACTGGCGAAGTATTGGAACAGTCTTTCAGACTGGGCTTCGCCGCATCAAATAACGAACCAGAATACGAAGCGTTAATAGTCGGGCTCAGACTAGCAACAGCGATAGGAGCCCGAGAAATAGACGCCTTCAGTGATTCCCAATTGGTCACGAGCCAATACCATGGAGATTACGAAGCCAAAGACGAACGGATGGAAGCATACCTACGGGTGGTCCACACGCTCGCCGAACAGATCGATTTCTTTGATCTAATGTGGATCCCGCGAGGGGAAAACACCGCAGCCGATGCCCTGGCCGCTCTAGCGTCGACATCAGATCATAATCTCAAAAGGATCATACCAGTCGAGGGGATCGAAAAACCAAGCATCGACATAGCCCTGAAAGCTCTGTCGTTGAAAGAGGACAAGCCTGCCATAAAGGACGATGCCGAACGCAAGGAATGTCCCAAGGACACCAGTCGCGAAATCATCGAGATTGATGATGATCTCGATCCAAGAAACACCGTGTATGACGCGAACGTCCCCGACGGACCAATCCAAGCCGCATCCATTAGTCGAGGACCTGAGCCTAATGATGACGAAGATTGGAGAACTCCGATCATTCTATACATTACAAATGGCGAAGTCCCCAAAGACAAATGGGAGGCGAGGAAACTCAAGACACAAAGTGCGAGGTACTGCGTCACGCAAGGAGAGCTCTTCAAGAGAAGTCTCTCTGGACCTTACCTCAAATGCCTCGATAAAAAGCAAGCTCTATCCGTGATCACGCAGGCCCACGACGGATCCTGCGGAAGCCATTCCGGAGGACGAGCCATGGACGTACGAATCAAGAGGCAAGGCTATTTCTGGCCATACCCATTCATGCGATGGGGAATGGACATCGTGGGACCTTTAGTTCCATCCGGCAAAAAAAAAGCTACACACCTATTGGTAATGACAGACTACTTCACTAAGTGGATCGAAGCAGAGTCATACCAAAAGATCAAAGACATCCACGTTAAGGAGTTCGTCTGGCGAAACATCGTGTGCCGACACGGACTACCCCACGAGATCGTCACCGATAACGGGTCACAGTTCATATCAAACGTGTTCAAGGAGTTCTGTAGAACCTGGAACATAAAGCCGACTTACTCAACGCCCCGCTATCCTCAAGGAAACGAACTGGCAGAAGCCGCTAATAAAGCAATCATGAACAACCTTAAGAAAAGACTCAATGAGTGCAAAACGAGCTGGAGCGATGAGCTCTCAGCCGTACTCTGGACTCACCGGACTACTCCTCCCAAATCCACCGGCGAAACTCCCTTTTCGCTGGCTTACGGGATCGAGGCGGTAGTACCAGCCGAAATCCTCGTGTCAAGCATCCGCAAAGAAGAATGCCCACGACAAGAGGAACTTAAAAACAAGATGATAACGGACGAGCTTGATCTCGTCAACGAAAGGAGGAACCTCGCACTAGCTCGAATCCAGAACTACCAACAAGCTGCAGCTCGCTACTACGATTCCAAGATCAAAACTCGAAGGTTTCAAGTAGGCGAGCTCGTCTTACGGAAAGTGTTCGACCATAAAAAGGAAGAACGCGCTGGAAAGTTAGGAGCAAAGTGGGAAGGTCCTTACCAGGTCACTGATGTAGTGAAGGACGGGGTCTACCGACTCAAATCGGTAGAAATCCAGAAGCCTGAACTACGACCTTGGAACATCATCAACCTCAAAAAGTACTTTCACTAAAAGTACATCAACATAATCGAACTACGAAATGGCTTGATCCCCTTAAAAGGGTACGTAGGCAGCTCGACTTCGAGCGCAGCCGCCCCCCCCCCAAACACAAGGCTCTTACCGAGCTCAACAACTTCAAACGAAGTCTTATTAGCTTATCTTTGTGAAATCAAAATAAGTCTCTCGATCAATGTCTCTTTCTATCTTAAAATTCAGAGTCATCGCTAAATACTTCGCCGTTACAAAGTGATATGAAATTATCTCTTCAAAAATTAAAGCGATATGAAATTATCTCTTCAGAAACAAACGGTATCAAGCTATACTCTCCGAGCGACCTGAAATGGCCTCTCCTCCAAACCAAGTGATATGAAATTATCTCTTCAAACGATCTGAAATGATCCCTAGAAAACATAAAATTCTTCCAACCTTATGCAGCCTAGAAGAATTGGGGGGCTACCCTCTAAGCAAAATGGCGAAGTCGAGGCAGCTGCTCATACAAAAATCCCTCCGCGCAATAGATCCACGTAAGTCTACTTCGATTTACTTAAAAATTCTCACCAAACATCAAGCTCGTATCACACGTCGGGGAAGAGTCATACCCCGAATATTGAGGAAGAACTCGAGCTCAAAAAAAAAGATCAAACCAAGGGTTCGTAAAAGAACACCCTAAGGCGATTCAAGCCAGACTATGACCCCTCCCTAGAGGTTCAAACCACCATACAGCCGACTTTGTGCTAAGGTGTTAAAACAATAAAAGCTATGCTAAGACATGAAAAATTTTCATTAGAAAAAGGACACGATGTCCTCGAAGCTCGAATAAAAACTCACTAAGAGCAACACCAAAATAAAACAGAGCCCCCTTGGGCAAACAAAGGTTCAAAAAAAGGGAACTAAAAGCCTCTTCGGGCAACGAATGAACAATCAAAAGTGTTGCGATCGCGAGGAGACTTCGTCCCCATCCTCCGCATGATCGCCGGTAAAGGTAATCCCAGTTGGGAGATGCGAACCATACTGATCAAGAAAGGGAGCGGTCGGCGGTGGAGCATGCGCCAGGATCACCGAATCGCTTGACACCGCCGGCAGGTTCAACTTGCCAATGCTGAAATCAGAGACAGCCGCGGCATTCATCTCTTTCATGGCCGCCCTCTTCTTCTCAGCTAGCTTCAACACCTCCCGAGTCAGGTCAAGCTCGCCGGAAGCAAACTCTGTGATGGGCTCAATATTAGCCAAGGTCTCTTGAAGACGGATCTCAGCGTTGGTCTCGGCCTTCCGGCATTTGCTTTTCTCCTTGATCTCTTTAAGGATCTCCAAGTATTCCCCGCTCATCTTCTTCCTCGCCTTGTGGGCCGCGACCTTCACGTCAAAGTCTCTCCCCACGAGGACCCTCTCCAGATCTGCTCGATCCTAAGCGGCTGCAACCCGGCTCGCTTCCTCGGCAGCCAGAGTTCGACCTATTACTGCTTGAAGCTTCTGAGAAAGATCTTCCTCCCGATTCTCGAGAGTCAGCAACCGAGCCTCTATCCCTTCGTACCTGTCCAGTCTCCTCTTAAGCTCCTCCTCTCGAGCCAGAGAACCTTGTAGCTACGCAGTCAGATCGCCTACCGTCTCTTTTACGGTCTCAAGCTCGCCTGCCTGCGACCCGCCATGCAGCTCGTACTCAGACCTGGCCACGAATCCGTTCGTAGCCTCCAAAAGTTGCATAAAATTGCAAACGCTAAGCTCCACAAACGGGAAACAAGGAAAACAAAATGGTGCGACCAGTTACCTTCCCAGCGGCCGTCGCCATCTCGGTGTACAAGTCGCCAAGGACCATGTCCCCGACAGTTGGGAGCCGAACACCCGTGGGCCTAAAGTGCCTCAACAAATGGGCCACGCCCCCCGGCGCCTCAACATTTTCGCCTGATCTCCTCGAGCTCGCCTTGGCGTCGACTCTCCGACGCTACGGCACGTGAGAAAGAGTCCTATCTCCACTCTGGTCACTTGACCCCCTTGAATCGTTCGGGCGAGGGCCGCATAAAGCCGGCTCCCTGGGCAAGATCGGGTCCGTTTCCCGAGCAGCCGAAGAGGGAGGAACTTCCCCCGTCTCCGCAGCCGCGTTAACAACCCCGGCGCCCGGAGGAAGGGGAGAATCACACATGGGAAAAAGAGGGCATCGCTCAGGCTTCCATCCCTGACTTTCTTCGCCAACTCCATGGGGTCTTTTCCATCCCAACGACTCCTCGCCCTCCGAGATAACTTCTCGCGAGAAGGAGTGCTAGTGGCCGAATCCTCGTCCAAAGGAGAACGACCTGCGAAAAAGTAAAAAAAAATAATAAATAAAACCACCTATAAAAATGGCGAGCAAGACGCCGCATAGGTCGAAACGGTCAGATAACCCACTTTCTCCCGGCCGCTCAACAAAACAAAGCGGAGGCCGGACGGCCCGAGCAGGAAGAACCCGAGAGAGCGCGGGGGGAAGTGATAAATCTTGAGGAACCCGAGACCGATCCCGCAGAGCCCGTTCAGAGTTGACCCTTAGAGCTGCCTGCACGCGCTCCATCGTAAAACTGCCCCAGTCGTCAGTACCCCTCCTCAGCCGGGCTATCAAAGCCTTGGTGATCGGGTTGGTTTCCGAGCGATTTGGGAACCTCTGCAACGCAAACCAAAGCAAATGAGGAACAACCCGATAACATAAAGATACATAAAGGAAGTCAAGCGTCGAAAACCGAATCTTACCAACGCTGGAAGCCCACCGAGATGAGATGACCGAATAGTCAAATTCCTCGACTGAATGGTGGTTTACCCTAAAGAAGAAATATCGATCCCTCCATACGTCCCTCCCCGGAATATCATACAGGATTCGCCCGAAACGAGGAGAGAGGTAGTAGGTTCCCGGGAAGCTCGTATTGTGCTTAACCGAGCATACCCGCATAAGCTCCTCAGGCCCGAACTCAACTCCTTCTTCTACGGCTCTGACTCCTAGTCCGATGACATACCGGACGAAGTCCGGCGTCATCTGATGAAACGCCAACTGAAGTTGAGCCAGTATCAAAGAAATAAGGCGGGGAATGGGAAAGAAGAGTCCACATTTTTTGAAATAAGTGTAGGAGGCGCAGCAGTAGCCTTCTACAACCGTCTCTGGAGATACCTCCGAGAAAGGGATAACGATCTCAACCTCCAGAGGAATCCGGCAAAGCATTCTTAACCGCTGAATATGATTTGCAGTTAAGGAAGACGGCGGGTGCGGACCAAATGATCCAGTCGCCGCGCTTGTACTTGCTCCCGTCGCGTCTCTCAAGGTCATGAGGAAAGAAGTACCGGAGTAAGGAAAACGGAAAGTCTCTGAAGAGAATTTTCTGACGACGAATATAAGTAAGAAAGAAACAGAGTAAAAGTGAGAAGGCAAAAGGTTACCTTCGACGATACTTAAGAGAAAATTATAGTGGGAATTGTGCAAAATCTAATCCATACGATTCTGAACTCGTAATAATTACGAGAGAATCAAGATGGTTTGGACTCCTTACTTTCCCCCATCCTAACCGTTGATCTAAAATTGACGGCTGCTGATACGCGGCAATTAGGTCACATCAGCAAAAGAACGAGCTTGAAAAGACTCTTCGCGACCTTCAAATCTTAGCCGTTGGTGACCGACCGGATCCGCGGTAGGAGATGAAGTTCCCAAACAGACACACGCCAAGACTGTCGACGCGCTAAAAAGCAGTCCAGTTCGACCCACGCGCCGCTCTTGACCGTTAGATCGAAACAAAATCTACGGATGGGGCAGAAGTAATCATTAGGTTTTCCGAAAATGCCAATCGCCCATTAACCTCGACCTGTCGAAATCAATGGGCTGGGGGGCTATTGTTGGTACTGGATTTCCCTCCAAGAAATCCGGCCCATTAACAAATAAAACAAAGGCCCATAATTATGAGCCCGTCCTAATATCAAGACAAGGAGGGATCGACCGTTGTCCTCTGTTGGGCCTATCCGATTGACTTCATGACAAGGCCCAAGCGATGCCGAAGTGGGAAGCGATCGAGCTCAAGCTCGACAGAAGACGACGTGGAGATAGAGCAACCCGGTCTTCGTCAGTTCAACTGATCCGCGCAAATCTCGGAGATCGTTATGACGAGGCCGAAATATCGGAACAAGAAGATCAAAGTCGAGAGTATTTAAGGAAGAGGTGTTGATTCATTCAAGACATTCCAACCCTAGCTTAGAACACTTCGACTAGATAGCTCGACTAACATTTCTTTGTATTCTCTTTTCGATTGTGTTTGTTCTATCTCGACGATCAATCTCAATAAAGTTTTTGATTCATAGAAAATCTATACCATTTCAGTATACAAAAGTCCAAATCCACGAATACAAATTCTTAGTGCGAATCTCAGATCTCACATAAACCCTCTTGTATTAGAAACTTAACTCTCAGCAGAACTAAGTTAAAATATAACAACTATAAAACTAGAGAAATATCACATGAAATTTGCGAAAAAAACTCATTATGACTCAAAATGTTTTCATTCAATCAAGACACTATCAATCAAACTAAGAAATGTGGGCGGGGGGGGGGAATGGTAAAGACATTTACCCTGAGAAGAAATGCATTGATCTCAGAGACGCCATAGACGCATCAGGGAACAGTTTCAACGATATTCTCAAACCTAACCTCCAATTTTTAACATTCTTCACTTTCCCAAACCCAAAAATCCACTCTCCTCTCTCCTCTATAATCTAGCACTTCACGCCTTCCCATATCTCCATGTCATAAATCTTCCCTTCACGGCTTTGGGAAAGGCGACAGTCAAAACAATGTCGTCTAGCCTTTTCCTACGATCTAAAAGGCGAGGGAAGATGTCCTCATAAGCTTCTGAAACTCATAGGTTATGAGCACAAGACTTGACTTGGAGGGAAGTAAATTGCACGAGAGCAAAGTTTCGTGAGACGTTGGATTTTGAGGGCGAATGCGGCGTCTATGCCGAGGTGGACCTTTAGGAAATGGAGGAGTTTGCTGGAGACTATGGTTAGAGGAACATTGGTGATTTTAACTGTTGATCGCATCGTCTCCGAGACCATGACTGACGTGGAGAGCAAAGAATCAAGAGAAAGTGATACACTTAGAGTGCCTTTGGCCATTATAAGAAGGAGATCTAGAGACTCTAAAAAAGAGAGAAAGTTCATGGTCAACAAAAGTGGCTAAAAGAATAAGGATGTTAGTCAACAGGTTCTAGTTTTCAAAGAGTCACTACTAAATCATGTGGCAATTTTTTTTCCTTATCTTACTCTTGTAAGTATCAGTATATAAGATGTCATTAGGTTTTTTATCATATTAGCATCGTTGTATTTGTTGAGGTTGGTTTATCCTCAAACTCAACTAAACTCCCCTAAATTTATTTCTGTTTTCTTTACCTTTTCTTATTCTCTTACGTTCTTAGCTAGATTAATCCTTTTGGGTTAACAAGTTGGTATCAGAGCTCATAGGATTCTTAGACAAACAAACTCATTTTCACGAAGCCCATTCTCACAATGCCTCCAAAACCTGATCTGATGGCAGTATCGGAGTTGCAAGAACATATAGCCTACCTGGGAAGTTAGATGGCTCAGCAACGGTTGGTGACAAATCAACATCGAAGCAGATGGAGCAACATCGAAAATAGATGGATCGAATGAACCAGATTCTGGAAAATCTCTCTGGGTCACTCACAGACATACGACAACAACAAATGTGTATGGAAGATCTTTTGGATAAGCTACTAAAGCATGGAACCGGAGATGATAGTAGCTCAAAATCGGTATCTCAACCGGTTGGGTGTCAGCCTTCGGCGAGCAAAATACTAGGGATTTTACTTTTACCAGTCCTCGAGCCGCAGCATCGAGATCAGGTGTTGTCACCAAAGGGTAACAATGGGAAGTTGGATTCACCTACCCAAGTGATTCTGATTCGGGATTTCGAAGGAGAAAACCCGATGATTAGCTTTACAGAGTGGAAAAATGTTTTAAGGTGAATAAGACACATGAGGCGGAACAAGTAGAATGAGAAATCACAAAAATGAAATGATTTTCACTTAGTTCGACGCGATGGTTACATAATTGAGTGAAGGTGAAAGACATGGAGGATTTGAAGTTTAGGATCCACAGTCGCTTCATGAAGAACTTCGGTGGAGGGTCTTTTCAGACAGTTAATCAAGCTCTACCAGGAAGGTAGTGTAGAGGAGTATTGCCAACATTTTAAGGAACTCACTGCTACCACACCTTATCTTCCTGACGAGTTACTCAAGTAATTCTTAATCAATGGGCCCAAGCAACTTTTACAAGATTAGGTAATCCGGTACATACTAGTTGGCATAGATGAAATAATTGATACCACGTTGATTATCGAAGACCAAGAAATCCGAAAGTGATGAGAGACGAAGTGATAATAATAGTCGAAATCAATACAAATACCCTTTCTAGCGAGTGCAGTCAGTGATAGGTCAAGAATTATCCCTATTCTACTGCAAGTGCACAGTTAATGCAATCGTAGTATATAAGGTATCGAATCCCACAAGGACTCTCAGTCACACAATAGATTATTAGTAGTTCAGATTAAATTAAGCGAAGCAGATGTGAAAACAGTAAACGAAATAGCAAAGTAAATCAAGTGAGTTTGTAAGCAAGAAGGTGAAGCGTTAGGTTTCAGGAGTTCTCAGGAAATCAGGAACGCAAGCAATCAATCTATCTAAACCTAATCAATAACTGTTCTAGAACTCAAACACTGATATAGAATTAACCAAGTTCCTTTGCAATAATTCTCTAAGTCTAAGTGCAGCAAACCAAACTTTCGTTTGCGAGAACTAACAGATTAAACCAGCATTATTTCCAAGTTTGATATGTTCACAATTATCCTAAACCAAACTTTCGTTTGCGAATAGTTTAATTGCTTATCTAGGTTCTTTCCAGTTAAATTAACCAACTTCCGCTGAATTAATCAACCTAACATCATAACTCTGATTAGCTACTTCAGATTTAGCATTAAGAACAACTTAGATAAAGAACTAGCAGATATGAATCTCTACAGATTAATTAAACTATAATTCTCTGAAATCCCTAATGAGAATCCTTCAACCTAACAGGTGATCTACTCAGACATATTCATCGAGACAGAAGATATCATAAGTAGAAAACCAAATATCATATAATCAAATAAGAACTGGGGTTCAAAATCAAGTCTCTTTCGAGATCAGGATCAGCCCCTCAACTCTCTCTGAGTAAAACTTAACGTAAGAAAAGCTTGTGAAAGCGTCGCCTAAACATTGGCTTAAAAACTCTATTTATAACCTAAAACACGTTTTGGGGCTTCTTTGTAAATATCAGGAACTTCTGGGCAGGACTGCAATTTCATTATCCTTCATTAAACCGTCGTTTGGCCCATCTCTCTGGTGCAACGATCGATGCCATAAGTGTGACGATCGTTGCAGCTCGGAAATATCAACAATGAACTTTATCTCTCGGCCAAATACTCCAATTAGCTCCAGAAAGTGCCAAAATCACCAAATATGCTCCAAATGTGCTTGTACCTAATAAACACCTGAAAAGACTCTAAAGCATAGTAAAAGACTCGATAAATAACACATATACCATGGTTAAAATCCCTAAAATCCATGGTATATCAGTCAGCACCTGCATTACAAATGGAACCCATCCTACAAGTGAAAGTCCAAAGAATTATACTACTTATTTATCAATGACGAGGGGGAGGCTGAAGGGGACATAAGAGAAGAATAGGAGATGCAAAATGATGACTCATAGGATGAAGTGAAATAGTTGTTAGTCATATCCCTACACTCGATGTCAGGGTTGACACCTAGCCGATCATTGAGGATTAGAGGGGAAATTTATGGAAAAGAGGTGGTCATCTTGGTCAATTCAAGAGCCACAAGTAACTTCATTACTGCAAGTATGGCACGATGATGTAGAGTGGAGGTACATCCAACACCAGGTTTGGAGTCACTGTGGGAGATCATATCATTCCAAGTGAAGGAAAGTCTAAGGATGTAGTTCTTAGCGCTCAAGTTTTATACATACTAACTGACTTCTTTATCTTTGAGTTATGGACTACTGACATTGTGTTGGGTACTACGGGTTATAAACCCTAGGCACTACCCGAATTAATTGGGTCAATACACTTTGAGTTGGCTACAAGATCATTGATGTATGATGTTGAGAGGAGATCCTGCGTTGGTATGTGCACATATATCATTAAATTCCATGGAGAAGGTGATGAAATCGGGTGCTGAAGCTTACTTGTTAGAATCGTCAACATTTTCTGAAGGGGAGCTTGAAGGAGCACAAATTGTGGGAGATGAGGAAGTTCAGCAAGTAGTGGAGCAGCACTCTAGAGTTTTCAACATGCCTCAAGGTCTTCCGCTGCGACGTGTTAGAGAGCATAGAATACATCTCAGAGAGGGAGCCGCACCAGTGAATGTTCGATCTTATCGATAAACCTATACACAGAAGGATGAGACTGGAAGATTATTGAAAGAGATAATGCAGGCTCGGATTATCAAACTAAGTGTGAGCCTGTACTCTACCACCGTGCTGCTGGTCCATAAGAAGGATGGGGGGGGGGGGTTGGCGTTTATGTATCAACTATAGAGCTTTGAATAAGCTCATAGTGATATATCATGGTTTTTAGGACTTTCAACCATGGTATATGTCTTTGTTATCGAGTCCTTTAGAGTCTTTTGGAGTCCTTTTATGAGTGTTTACAGGTCTAGGTACGTTTGGAGCGGATTTGGACATTATGGCGCATTCTGGAGCTATTTGGAGCATTTGGCCGAGAGGAAGAGTTCACTGTCAATTCTGGACTTGTGCATCGATCGACACTCCGCATGCATCAATCGACACATACGCGAGTCAGATAATTCTCGGCGGTTTAATGAAGATTCGTGGAAATTGCAGTTTGACCCAGAAGTTTTTCATAATTACTAAGAAGCCCCAACTGTGATTAGATCATTATATTAGGGTTTTTAGCCACTTGTTTAGGCTACGCATTTTTTTACTTTGAGAGAGAGTTAGGGGCTGATCTTGTACTCGAGAGAGAAGAGATTTTGAACCCCAATTTCTTATTCTATTTTATGCTATTTGGTTTTCTATTCATTATGATTTCTGTTTCATTGATCATGTCTGAGTAGTTCACCAGTTAGGTTTAGGGATTCTCACAGGGAATTTCATGGAATTATAGGTTGATCAATCTGTAGGGATTCATATCTGTTAGTTCTTCATCTAGGGTTGTTCTTAATGCTTAATCTGAATTAGCTACCCATATTTATGATATTAGGTTGATTTCTGCAATGACAGTTGATTAATTAACTAGAAATAACTTAGATGAGCAATTTGACTATTCGCAAAGAAATTTAGCTTAGGAGAATTGTGAACGAAAGAACTTGAGATTAATGCTTGTTTAGAACTCTAGTATTCGCAACGAAAGTTGGCTTGCTAGGTTGTTAGACATAGATAATATTCGCAACGAAAGTTAGTCTGTTATAATTCTGTGATTCTAGTTCTAGAACAGTTCCTAATTAGATCCCGATTGATTGATTAGCATGTGTTCCGGATTTCCTGAGAACTCCCTTGACCTGACGCTTTTCGTGCTTGCTTACAAACCTCTTGATTTACTTTCTGCTTTGATTTACTACTTATTTTCTGATTGCTTCCTAGCTTAACCTGAATTTTCTATAGTCTATCGCAAGATTTCTTGAGTCTCTGTGTTCGACCCCTAGATACTACAATTGTTCTGTGCACTTGCAGTGTTTACTTATGGAATTAAACTCTGAGCTTATGAAGTTTTTGGCGCCGTTGCCGGGGACTCTTTTGAGTCTTCGATAGATTTGAACTTAGGGTTTAGACTAGGTTTTTTGTTTTTGTTTTTGGTTACTAATTTTTCGTTTTTCTTGCGTTTCAGGTATGCCTTTATTCGCATTGCATCGATCGACACGGTCTTGTGTGTCGATCGTCACATCTTCGCACCTTGCATCGATCGACGCTCTCCCTGCATCGATCGACACATCTGCGTGGATCAGAACAGTTTATGACTGATCGGGACTTGCGAAGTAACTCGGATAAGGAGCTCGTGAATCTTGAACTTAAGGAGCTTGCAAAGCTTGAGAGAGAGAACAGGAAAGCCCATAATCTAGCTAAGATGGCTGACACCAATCGTATAATCCTGATTAGAGATGTTGAAGGTGTTCTAAGGAATTCGGAGAACCAAGTCTGCAATGCGCTTAGTCAGAGACTGGATGGTGAAGGTAATGTGATTCCTGAGCCTGAGAGGCAGATTATCCAGCCTGATGTAGAAGCACAAGGTGGACAGGAGAATCCACGAGCACCAGATCCTCTTGTTAGGAGGACACTAGCTGATTACAATCGCCCAGATGAGTTCTACGCTAATAGGTCTGCGATTGTACCTCCTGCGTTTCCGCGTAATGAATTCGAGCTGAAGACCTCCTATTACACACTTGTGGGACAGCGTGTCTTCACCGGACTTCCACATGAGCATCCTATGGACCACATAGAGCACTTTGAGTCTATAGTGACTGGGATAAAGCATAACAGAGTGACTTATGACTACTTGCACTGCAAGCTTTTTCCTCACTCTCTAGGAGGAGAAGCTGATGACTGGCTAAATCAGATTCCACCTGGGACTCTGACTACTTGGAATGCAGTAAAGGAGAAGTTTCTGCGACACTTCTATGATGATGCTCGATCCGATCAGCTTAGACATGATCTCTTGACCTTCAAGAAAGGATCTACAGAGCCTTTCAAGACAGCCTGGGTGAGATTTAAGAGATACCAGAGAGATTGTCCTCATCATGGTTTCTCTGAGGTGAAACTGTTGTGTATCTTCTTCAGAGGAGTTGATTTGTGGTATCAGATGGCTTTAGATGCTGCAAGTACTGGAAACTTCTACACTAAATCTCCAGAAGAAGCTAAGGAGCTTATTGAGAACTTGGTGACTAGTAATAGCGTCAAGAATGTTGATTTGGAGAGACAGAAATCTGGTGGAAAAGCTGATAATTCCCAGATAGCTGAGATGAACAAGAAGATTAATTCTGTCCATAGCATCTTACTTGGTAAGAAGGTGAATGTCCAAGAGACTGAGGATGTTAATTACATAGCTGGAACTGGTTATCAAGGTCAGAGGTATGGAAATCAGCAAGGACAGGCTTCAGGTTTCGCACCAAAGTCTGCATTTCAGAGACCTTTCCAGCAGAACAGCTCATTTACTAGAGATTATGGTGCTTCATCGTATCAGCCTGTTCCTCCTAAAAATGAGCAGAATGATAAGATGATGGGTCTTTTGGAACAGATCTTGGAAGGACAGCAGAAGAGTACATTGGACTTCAATGGAAAGATAGATGCTCTGTACCTTGATCTCAATTGGAAGATAGAAGCCATAAGCACTCATGTGAAGAAGCTAGATGTTCAGGTTCAGCAGATTACTGGAGCAGAGCAAAGGAAAAATAGATCAGGAAGAGTTGAACTTAATAAATTCGTCAATGCTGTGATCACAGGAGATGAGATTGACCTGCTGGAAGAAGAAGAGAGCATAATCTCGGATTTTCTGGATGAATATTGTCTGTCTGAGACATGCGTCGATCGACACACTCTTGATGTCGATCGATGCAGTCCCGATACGTCTGATGAAACTGCTCAAAATCGCCTTGTATCGATCGACACGTCTTATGCATCAATCGACACATATCGCAGACGGGACCAGAAACCTGCAACAGTCCCATAACGAGTCTACAAGCCCTCTGATTTATATCCTAAGGCTCCTAAACTGTCTAAACAGGAGCTAGACGTGGCTAATTGCATGAAAGTGATGGAAAAGAAGCTGATTCAAATTTCAGAGAAGCTTCCAGACCCAGGAGCTTTTGTGCTAGACTGTTCCATCTCTAAGGACATATTCAAGCATTCTCTATGTGATTTAGGATCTGGTGTGAATCTCATGCCATATTCTGTGGCTGTGAGATTGGGAATGATGGATTTCCAGCCTACTAGGATCTCTCTTATCCTAGCTGATCGATCAAAGAGGTATCCAGAAGGAGTTCTTGAGGACATTCCTGTCCGAGTTGGAAACTACTTGATTCCAATGGACTTTGTAGTGCTGAAGTATAAAATTGAGCCAGCTGATCCTTTGCTACTTTCTAGACCTTTCTTAGCTACTGCTGGAGCAGTGATTGATGTGAGACATGGACTGATTGATCTCCATCTGGGAGAAAAGCCTTTGCGGTTCAAGATGGATAAGCTGCAGAAATCCACCATTGATGGACAGAGCTTCAGTGTGGAAGTGGAACCAGAGATTCCTATTGGAAAAGAGAAGATGGCAGTTCATTCTGAACTTGCTCTAACATCTTCAGATCGTGTAACTACTCTTAAGCATAAATCTCCAGATCCCTCTCATCCACCGAAGCACAGGTATGGTTATTCTAAACTTAAATCTCCTAATCCATCAGATGTGAATGCAGGAAGACGCAGTATCCCACCCTCGCTTCGCTCCCACCCTGGTTCTCTTCGATCTTATCTTGGGAGATCTCATGATATGAAAGCTTATATGCCACCTTGGTTAAAGAGACATTCACAGAGACATTCAAAGTCTCTGTTGAATCCACCATAAGTCCGATATCCTTTCCATAGTCAAGCTACTGACTTTAAACAAGCGCTGAGTGGGAGGCAACCCACTAGTAGGTTCGTTTTTCTTTTCATTTTTCATTTTGATTTTGTTGCTTTGATTTTTCTGTTTTGGTGTGTTCAAAAGCGTGAGAAAATAGGCAGAATCACATTGCATCGATCGACACACATTGTGCATCGGTCGATGCAGTTGCGATTTACGGTTTGTCGATTCAATTGCGGTTCAGACACCGGTTATCTACATAACCGCGCACATATTCGCCTTGCATCGATCGACACCACATTGGCATCGATCGACACAGGCCGACGACATGTAAGGGTTCTGACTCTTTTCGGATTCTCTTAATTCCGTTTCTTTTCTCACCGAGCCTAAGCTTGACACCACTGGGGACAATGTGTTTTAAGTGTGGGGGAGGTAGCTACTGACGCACCGCTTTTTGTTTCTTAGAGACAGTCCAAATTTGTTTTATTGAGTCAAAATTGAGTAGGAAACAAGGACTTTTTTAGGAGATTACCACACTTGCAGGAACTTAAGTAACCATTGGATGATTTGCAGATGATCTATGACTATTAGAAAACCCAACACAGACCAGCCTACTAAGGACACCCATATCACTTCAGGTATTCAGAGAATCCATTACTTGACTTCACCTTTAACTTGACTTAATTTTCTTACCTATGGGCTTGGTATACTTTGAGTCGGATTCCTCTGTTGGTTCTGACACAGCTTGTAAACCTGTTTGATTATGGTTCCCTTCTCCCCTGCCTTGAAATTAAAAAAAAAAATGATGAGATAAACTGAGGATAAGCTAGTAGCTTCGAAGTGGTCACGGGAGTTGTAGAGACCCCTATTACCTCATGTGCATCCATGTAAACATGTCCAAAGTACACCCCAATAAGGGAAGAGCACTGATAGAAAAAATAAAATGATACCCAGTGGGGAAAATCAGTGCTAAGGAAGGAAAAGGAGAAGAAAGGAACCAGAAGCAACAGTTGAGTGGTCAGATGCTAACAGAGTAAGAGTCCATGTGTTCTTTGAATCGATACACCATAGGTGAGATCGCACTTAATAGCTTATAGAAGTCAGTATGGTGAATTTGAATGCTCTGAATGTGATTATGGAGGTATATGTTGGGGAAGTATATGTTGGTCTTGATGTCTGCAGGTTCATTTTCATGTGGCTTACTAAGGGGAATCTGAGTGTGGTGCTCCTACGATGAAACGAGTTTCTGAAGTTTTCAAACTTCTTCTCCTGATCTTGGTCTTCTGTTTGCTTTAGGGCAAGCAAAAGCTAAGTGTGGGGGAGTTGATATATCATAGTTTTAGGACTTTGAACCATGGTATATGTCTTTGTTATCGAGTCTTTTAGAGTCTTTTGGAGTCTTTTTATGAGTGTTTACAGGTCTAGGTACGTTTGGATCGAAGCGGATTTGGACATTATGGCGCATTCTGGAGCTATTTGGAGCATTTGGCCGAGAGGAAGAGTTCATTGTCAATTCTGGACTTGTGCATTGATCGACACTCAGCATGCATCGATCGACACATACGCGAGTCAGATAATTCTCGGCGGTTTAATGAAGATTTGTGGAAATTGCAGTTTAGCCCAGAAGTTTCTCATAATTACTAAGAAGCCCCAGCCGTGATTAGATCATTATATTAGGGTTTTTAGCCACTTGTTTAGGCTACGCATTTTTTTACTTTGAGAGAGAGTTAGGGGCTGATCTTGTACTCGAGAGAGAAGAGATTTCGAACCCCAGTTTCTTATTCTATTTTATGCTATTTGGTTTTCTATTCATTATGATTTATGTTTCATTGATCATGTCTGAGTAGTTCACCAGTTAGGTTTAGGGATTCTCACAGGGGATTTCATGGAATTATAGGTTGATCAATCTGTAGGGATTCATATATGTTAGTTCTTCATCTAGGGTTATTCTTAATGCTTAATCTGAATTAGCTACCTAGATTTATGATATTAGGTTGATTTCTGCAACGACAGTTGATTAATTAACTAGAAAGAACTTAGATGAGCAATTTGACTATTCGCAAAGACATTTAGCTTAGGAGAATTGTGAACGAAAGAACCTGAGATTAATGCTTGTTTAGAACTCTAGGATTCGCAACGAAAGTTGTCTTGCTAGGTTGTTAGACATAGATAATATTCGCAACGAAAGTTGGTCTGTTATAATTCTGTTATTCTAGTTCTAGAACAGTTCATAATTAGATCCCGATTGATTGATTAGCCTATGTTCCGGATTTCCTGAGAACTCCCTTAACCTGGCGCTTTTCCTTCTTGCTTACAAACCTCTTGATTTACTTTCTACTTTGATTTACTACTTATTTCTGATAGCTTCCTAGCTTAACCTGAATTTCTATAGTCTATCACAAGATTTCTTGAGTCTCTGTGTTCGACCCCTAGATACTACAATTGTCCTGTGCACTTGCAGTGTTTACTTAGGGAATTAAACTCTGAGCTTATCATATAGTACCTCATATGTACCCCATTCTGGTAACAGAAGAGCTGCTATATGAGTTGCATGGTGCTATAATTTTCTCCAAACTAGATTTAAAGTCAGGTTATCATCAGGCCTGAGTGCGGGACGAGGATGTTAAGAAGATAACATTGCATACTCATGAGGGGCATTATGATTCCTTGGTGATTCCTTTCAAACTCACCAACATGCCATCCACTTTTTGGTCCGTCATGAATGACATATTTCAGCCGTATTTGAGGAAGTTCATTCTCGTTTTCTTTGACGACATATTGGTGTACAACATGAACAAGAAAGAACACCTTTATCACTTGGACTTGGTTTTGAAGACTGGAGCAACACCAATTATATGCCAATGCAAAAAGTGAGCATTTGGACAGAAAAACATTGTGATTTGGGACATTTGATCCCCAGGGAAGGAGTTTCCGCGGATCCTTCAAAGATTTCAGCTATGCGATCTTGACCAGAACCGAAGAACATTACAAACTTAAGAGGTTTTTTGGGTTGATAGGATACTATCGGCATTCTGTCAGGGATTACGGGAAGATAGCAAGGCCTCTGACCGAATTCCTCAAGAAAAATTGGTTCAAAAGGAATGACACAACAAGAGCGGCATTTGAGTTACTGAGAATGCGATATCAACCCTACCAGTACTCATCTTACCGTATATCTATCTTCCTTTCATTATTGAGACATATGCATCAAGAAATGAAGTGGGAGCAGTATTGTTGCAAAGGAACCGGCTAGTCGCATTTCTCAGTCAAGGATTCTTGGAGAAGGGCAAGGTATGATCTGTTATGAACGCGATCTACTAGCCATTGTATTAGCAGTTCAAAGATGGAGACATTATATCCAAAGCAATCCTTTCACGATAAGAAGAGATTAAAGAACCTCTTGGAGAAAAGGTTTGTCACCATGGAAAAACATAAGTGGGCTACGAAGCTGTTGGGTTTGAATTTTAAAAAACTGGGTAAAGAAGATCGAGTTTCAGATGCGCTTTCGAGGAGGAATCAAAGAGAGCAGCTGGTGGAAATTGTATTCTTTGCGCTTCCCTCTTTCGATCTGAATGGGCTTAAACAATAGTTAGGTAAGGATGAATCATTACAAAAGATTACCAAACAAATTGAACATGGAACTTCCCAGGATTGAAAGTATGTTCTGCAAGATGGAATTCTTTACAAGGATGGGCGCATAGTGATTCCGGTGGGATCTCCCTTCATTCCAATTTGACTCCAGCAGTTTCACAACAGTACTACTGGCAGACATGAAGGACAACTCAAAACCTTCAAGAGGTTATCATGGGAAGTAGTGTGGAAGTTCATGCGGCAAGATGTGGTGACATTTATTGAACATTGCACGATCTTCCAGAAGAATAAGTACTCAACATTACGACCTGCTGGATTGTTACAGCCGCTTTCGGTGCCGAAACAAGTTTGGTCCGACGTTAGCATGGATTTTATAGAGGGACTCCCACGATTAAAAGGCTCTAACTGAATCTTGGTGGTAGTGGATAGGCTGAGTAAATTCAGTCATTTCTTGTTGCTCTATCACCCATAAACGGCAAAGGATGTAGCTGCGGTTTTCTTCTCGAAGATAGTAAGACTCCATGACGTTCCAGAATCAATTGTCTCTGACATGGATACATTTTTCCTGAGTAAATTCTGAACAGCCTTGTTTAAGATTCATGGTACCTACTTGCGGCGTAGTTCAGCCTATCACCCCGAGACGGTCGGACAAACCGAAGTGGTGAATATAAGCATGGAGACGTATCTACGTTGTTTCGCTTGACAAAAACCGAACATGTGGGCGAGCTGGATATCGTGGGCTGAGTACTGGTACAATACCTCTCATCACTCATCAATAGGTATGACTCTATTTAAAGCTTTGTATGGAAGAGACCCTCCCAAGTTGTTTTGTTTCCAAGTCATTCCAACTGCGAATGTGACAGTAGATGAGTTGTTACGAGACATGGATGCACTGTTGGAAGAACTTAGAGGTCATACGTTGCGAGCGAAACAACATATGAAGAAATATGTGGATAAGCACCGCCGGGAAATAGAGTTTTCACTGAAGACTGGGTCTATTTGAAGATCAGACCATATCACCTTGTTTCTTTGGTCCTTTTCACGTCCATAGAAGCATAGGTCTATCTGCCTATCATCTGCTCATGCCCTCAGAGAATACAATTCATCCCTTGTTCCATGCATCACATCTAAAGAAAGTGGTATCATCAGCAACAGAGGCACTACCCCTCTCGGCAGCCTTGAAGACTAATTTATAATGGTTCACAGAACCAAAGGCCATTACTGTTGTACGACATTCAGTAGGAAGTCAATGAGCTAAGGTATTGGTCGACTGGGAAGGATTACATGACTTTGAAGCAACCTAGGAACCTACAGACAAGATCAAGAAGCAATTTTCTCACTTTTATCTTGAGGACAATGTGTCTCAATTATAGGGGGTATTGATATACTTGGTATGTCTTTGGCCATTATAAAAAGGAAAGCTAGAAACACTAAAAGAAAGAGTAGATTCATGATCAACAAAAGTGGCTAAAAGGAGAAAGAAGTTAGTCAACAGTCTCTAGTTGTCACAGACTTACTACTAAATAATGTGACAATGTTTTATCCTTATCTTAATCTTGTAAGCAACAGTATATAAGCTGTCATTATATCTTCATAATATTATCATCGTTGTATTTACTGGAGGCTGGTTTTCTTCGAACTTAACCAAATTCCCCTTAAATCTATTTATGTTTTCTTATTCTCTTACGTTTTTACCTAGATTAATCCTTTTGGGTTAACAAAAAAAGAGTGAAGAAGAGACAATCTCTAGAAAGAGTGAGCAGAGAATCAGAAAGTTTGCTTAGGAAAGGGTTATTATTCTATTCAGTGTTTCTGGTAATACTGAAAGCTCAGTATAGCTTATGACAAGAATGGTACGATCAAATATTATTGATCAAATATTTTTGATATCAACTGTTGATTGGGGATACCCCAGCAGTGACCGGTTTCATTATTGAATGATCATATAAACCGCCAATTCGACCGTTTTTTCCTTCTTTAAAACGCTCGAAGTACTTTAAATCAAACATGCTCACAAAGTGGACAGAAAAGATAAGGTTTTTGTATAATAGATCTTTGTAAGAGAACTCCAACAGACATGTTTCCCATGGCTGTAGCCAAAGACTGATCTTATTGGCATATTGTATGGCAAACTCACATTTTTATAACAAAATAGGGGAAAAGGAAAGCCTAACATTCTGTAATCTCAAGCCGGCCACATGGTGAGTTACTGGTCTCTAAATCTAACACCATGTCCGCATTCATCATCTTCAAGCAGTTTGAGCAACCGGTTCATCAGATGCTTCAAGCCTACGAAAACAAATAAATAAATACATTTTCATTAGTCTTATGCTTGAAGCCATATATACTACCGACATATACGGGCCATTGTTATGTTTATTTACCTTTCGATTCCTTCCCCAACCTCAACTCTCAGAAAATTGGCAACCTTCACAGGGGAGCCTACTTCTCTGGACAAATTATCCACCAGTGTCTGTGGAGGAATATCATAGAAATTTTTGAAAATTTCATGGCTTTTACATTCACCAGATGTAATCATACGGTGTTAAAAAGGACTAAATCCACATACCTTTATGTTTATAGCATCGTTCACAATGAACTTTTGCTCCATTAGAGCAACTTCTTCATAATATTTACGGAGACGACCTTCCACCATCTTCTCTACAGCCATCTGTGACTTGGCTGTACTTTCTGCCTGTCATATACCACAGACAACTTTTCAGACTCAGGTTATGTCTCTTTGCTAATTACAGCTCAATAAAGTGAAGGTGACCTGAGACTTTAGAATCTCTCGTTCATTTGCAATTGCTTCTGAAGAAACAAGGTCTTTGCTTAAAAATAAAGGCTTTGCTGCCACAACATGCATCGCCAGTTCTGAGCCTACACGTTGAAGAGCCTCTAGTTGAGTATTTTCGCCTTCGACTTCAAGAGATACAATCCCAGCTATACGACCCAACCCTATTTTCATACCCAAAAGAAAAATTTAAGAGATGCACCAAAATGAATAAGGAAGAGAGATTAGTAGCAACAGGAACTATAATTAACTAGTTGTACCTGGTTGGGGACTTGTGTGGAGATATGCAGAGAGGACGCCTGCTGAAGATTTTGACAGTAAGAAACCTCTCCTAAATTTGACATTCTCTCCCATTATCGCGGCTACTTCTGTAACAGCGTTTGAAACCGTGGTTTCACCATTCACTTTCGGATGATCGAGATTCAGCTTCAACTCCTGAATGGTATCCGTGAGAATGATTAGAAATGAAAATTGGATATCAATATCTCAGATGAAGCAAACATAAAAAAATAACATGGGCTCAGGATGTTAAGAACACAAGAGAATACTGACCTCAAAAAGCTCAGGGCCAAAGGGGAAGACACCAGAAACTTGCTGAGAACTATTTTCAACCAGTAAAGCACGCTTTGCCATAGCTAAAGCCTGCAAACATGTTGATTTTATAAGAGCAGCAGTAAAAACAAATGTAAAAGCTCATTATTCAGAAGTTATGGCACTAACCAAGTATTGGAAAATGTCGTTTCTAGCCACAAAGTCTGTCTCGCAGTTTAGTTCGATAACAGCAACTTTTCCCTCGTTTTGAGCAACCGCAAGCATTCCCTCTGCAGCTGTCCGTGATGACTTTTTCGAAGCCAATACTTTTCCTCTCTTCCTCAAATCCTTCTGAGCAGCCTCTGTGTTAAATAGAAAACACCCATTTAAGAAAAGAAAAGTGCAACCAAAAAAAAAAAAAAAACAAACAGTTGTTACCAATATCCCAATTGCATTGAACTAGAGAAGCCTTAACATCCTTAATAGGAGCACTAGTTCTTTGCCTCAGTTGCTTGATGAGGCTCATCTGGTCAACTACAGCAGGAGCCTCCGAACTAAAACTCCTCAAGAAGTTTCCAAAACCACGAACGGGGCTTGCGTATCCAGGCAAAACAGAGCTCCTGTACTGAGACAGACTGTCCAATTTGCTTGCGACAGTAGAGTACTCATTTCCACAACTAAATCTACCAGTAGCACTGTAGAAAAAGACTCCAACAGGTCGTCTCGCTGCTCTAGCAAACGCCATTTGTGCAACCTAAATTTGAAATCAAAATCAAATCTAATCGATATAAGTAAAATGAAACATCTTTGAGACATGAGTAAACATATGTGACAGACATTGTAATAAAAATGAGATGAAGATGCTGATACATATGCAAAGTAATTCAAAGTATCTGCGACAATCATCAAACCAAACGAACTCAGAAAAAAATGCAAGACTTAAATATGCCATATGATACAAAAGCTTCTTATTGAAATCCAAGCTAAGA
The DNA here is from genome assembly GCA_030180135.1 of Orychophragmus violaceus. Taxonomy (NCBI): domain Eukaryota; kingdom Viridiplantae; phylum Streptophyta; class Magnoliopsida; order Brassicales; family Brassicaceae; genus Orychophragmus; species Orychophragmus violaceus. The sequence continues at coordinate 63,770,281 of CM058238.1, read as the reverse complement.
ATCCAACATCTAGCAACTATCCTTAGAACTTTAACGAAAGCAGCAATCATAATTATATGAAGTGGAAGCTAAAGCTTTTGACCCAAACATCCAATAAAACGAGAGCAAAGAGTATTTATCATTTTCATTGCGTTAATCTGAGAACATCAAATATTAGAGACTCACTGAGTGTAAAAGTTCTGCTCCTTGCGTTAGCGAAAAGCGATAAAACTTTACTAGAAACAGATCGAGATCATAGGAGGAGGAGATGGAATAGCTTAGAAATGGAACGTACACAGCGGCGATGAGGGGTTGTTTGGTTACTGAGATAACGGCGATGGGTTTTGTAATATTGAAAAAGGGTTTTAAGATTAAAATGAATACGGGCCGAATAAATGGCCCATGGCCCATTAAGATCCGCTGCCCGTCGGAGTGGCCTAGCCTTGCCCCTATCTTGTTTGAGATCAATAGCCTCAGAAGCTCTTTCGAAGGTGCAAGTTTTGTTTATCGACCCCGGAAGCTCAACCGTGTGGCTGATGCTCTGGCTGGTGCAGGACAAGCTCTGCCCCTTAATGCTTCTCATTTGATGAATGTAATTCCTTTGTGGCTGCAGCCTCTTGTTCAGGCTGATATGCATGACATTGTACTCTCTGTTTGAAAGTAATCTAAGTATTGTGTTAAAAAAAAAAAAAAAAAAAAATGGCCCATTAAGATACCTGACTTCTCTATCGGATACTCTCTCTTTTACTCTTCCGTATTTGTTTAAAAGGAGAGAAATTTAGGGTTTATTTCATTCAACGATGAGACTCTTTGAGCATAAACCGCAAGAAAAGACAATTACGAAAAACCAAAACAAAAATAATTTGAAGAGCTTTTCATGGGTGGATGAGATTCATCTTTAGGATAAAAGCTCATATCAAGTATGTATATACATCAAAAGCCAAAAAGAGTATGGTCTTATTATACTCTATAGGAGGGCAAATTTACATCACAAACTGAGATCTGTAGGAAGCAAATAAAAACCTTACAACACACCACCAAGAAAAGCTCTTACCTTACTCTCATTACCCAAACACTAACCAACATTTTCCGCCATGCGTACTTACATCTCTCTCGTTCATATCTCTCGTGTGTTCATCATCTCCACAAACTAAAATAATAGGAATGTTTTGTCCGAATCTTGGGTTGATGATTCTATGTTTTTACCCTTAAACCAAAGGGGCCTTCAGGTGTAGTCTGGTTTCAAACCAGCTGTAGAACTTTGATAGACCCATTTGAGCTAGCTGTAACAACCATATTCGATCTTTTTCTCCAGCATACGCTTGAAACAAATAGGTTGTTCTCCTCCTCAATCTCCTTACCTGTTATAGGATCAATGGAACCAAACTTGTACGAGGTAATCGGCATAGGAAGAGACCGGTGATAGGCATAAACCTGAAACAAAGACAAAAACAAAAAGAAAGGAACACCATTTGTTTTAGTCAGAGAGATCACTAAACAGATAAAAAAATATGAAATTGTAAATTCAGTACAACAGATTAGTTCCTCCATTCCGTAGAAATAGACAGAATTCACATGGAACTCTGGAGCTAATGATTAAATGAATCAAACTATCAACATGTGGTTATCCTTATTAGAGGATAATAGAAAGGGAGATTTGGAACAAAAAGTTTTGTAGAATTCTCAATGTGTTCCCAGTCATACCTCATTTGTCTCAGATCCACAAGCTATATATCCGTCGTCGGCAGTAGACAAACCAACAAAGTTCTGAAAAAGACATGAAGATGACAAATCAACCACTAAGAACAAACAGGAACACTATAAGGATGAACTTAAACTAAAGTGTCAGCATTTGCTACCTTCTCGTTTGTATGGCCGCCAAAAGTTAAGCTACAAGCATTTGTGGAGAGGCCACCGTGAGTAGTTTTCTTAAGATCCCAAAGCTTTAACGTGTTATCAGTTGACGCTGTGACAAGGGTTTCATTATCTAAGAATTTGGCGTAGCTAACTGCTTTATTGTGTCCTGACAGTATGCACCAAGGAGCTCTTAAGTTCCGAAGATCGTAGCAGTAGGTTCTGAAATCTGATGATCCAAAGGCTAGCAGATGAGAGGACTGTGGAGAAAATTGCACACAACAAACGTTTGCAATGTTCCTGATCGTTCCTAAGCAGTTCCTCTGCACATTCAAACAACATTAACAGAGTAACCCCAAGTGCTGTTTCTCTATTTATATATATATATATATATACAGCTATTTAAATGAACATAATCCTGTATAATGTGCCTATGCAAGTAGAGGTAAAGAAGAACATGCCTCGTTGATGTTCCACAGCTTCACAGAACAATCATCGCTTCCACTGGCTAACTTTGTCGGACAAGCTTCAGAGAAGTCAACAGACCAGGCCCGTTTCTCGTGCTCTATGAAATGTGAAATGGCCTGCCCTGTTGTCACATCCCATAACTGGATCCATCATAAATACATTTGAATCATTAGATCAGAGGAAGAAAGGTAATCAAGTGATAACCAATGTCAATAAAATTTTAGAGGTTCAAATTACCTTGACGATACCATCGTAATCAGAGGAAGCTAAGTAGTTCCTGATATAGTTGTTCCAGCAAACGCCGCTAAGCTTTGATCTATTTGACATTTCTACGGCTGGATAATGAATGTCAACAGATTCGTTGAATAGGGAACTGAATTCAAATATCTTAATTTTCTTAGACACACCAGCCGTAGCAAAATATTCTTCGTCCCGATCAAAACCCAGAGAACATATCACATTTGAAGTGCTGTTCAACTCCCCGGTCCTCAAAACACCTCGAGTTTCAAACTTGCTATATCGAGCATACTTGCATAATCCATCAAAGAACGCACCAACACGATCATCTGAGCTCCACGTCTCACTATTTTCTTGTTCTGATAACACATTATCATCACGATTCCTTAGCAGATCTCTATCCGGGCGTAACCTATAACGTGCTTCAGGGAGACGTGCATCTATCCTTGCTGCGAAATAAGCGCTTTCAAGTTGTTTAATGTTCGTGACCAGTCTCATTTCAGGTACACTTGAAGCAGGCGATGAGCTAGAAGCTTCTTCCACAGACAGAGGCCTTATGGCACAACGTCTCTTGACAATTTCTTCTATATCTGCTTCTAATGACAAAATTTCTTCCATCAATTTTCCAGCATGCTTCTGCCTTTGCTCTTGGGTCAGAACAAGGAAATGCTGCAACACTTCAGACTCTGTGTCCTCTTGTTCAATAGCTAAAGATAATCCTTCAGCATGCAAATCTGGAACTCCATTAACAACTTCAGATTGCAAGATGTCCCTGATACAGAACAACATCGAACTTACAAAAATTTAGAGATTAAGCCAACTCATGATATCAAATCAATTATATATGACAGGAAGGAGCCTATCAACACATAAGGGGAGCTCGTTTACACCAAATTCCATATTTTCTTAGTAGAACCTAATAATCATATTGAGAAAATCTTTCTGTGTAATATCCAACAAGACTATCTTTTAATGTCCCCAGTTGGGAATCTGGCCCTTTACCCTATACAGAATCAAGCATACAAATGTTCGATAACATGCTTTTTTATTACTTGAGAATTAATGTAGCTAAAGAATTTGCATTGCCTGGTTGATGGTCGGGATGAAGGTTCGGGATGAAGTAACCAGAGACAGAACCCAGCTTCTTTTGGATTTTCTGACAGAAATTTGGGCGGGAGAATCCGGTGACGGATTTCAGACATTGCAGCCTCACGAGCTCTTTCACATTGGAATTGACTAAGCAGCTGAAGCAAACCCAAACAATAATATCAACGAACAGTCGAATCAAAACATTAACCTAACAACCTAGAAGTCAACTATCTCGACTAGGAACTGCAGTGTTAACGGAACATGAAAACATGAAACACTATCTAAAACTATGCGATAATCCATAATTGTGCACTTGTTATTCAGGCCACAACGTCGTGAACATGTAACATGAAACATTAATCAAATGCAAACTGGAGTCGTACACGTCTACAAAAAACTTTAGAGATACCGAACATGACCCACTCATGCAACCGCCCAGCTTGGACAAAGCATTATCCCGTGAAATTTTTTTACTAGTATGTCAAAGAATGAGGCAATACAGTTTCACTTTTCAACTCTGGGTGAAAATATTTACAATTGCAGGCGAAAAGCTACAACAAAAACACCATCCCTCAAGTGAAATTAATAAACACTTTTCCATACCTCGAAAAGAAGAATACCCAAACTATAGATGTTTGAAGAGACTGAACGAGTCTCGCCCCTGAGCTCCTCAGGACTCGCATACCATTTCTCCTCTAACTGCTCGCTCATTGACGTAAAAGGACGGGCAGCAGTACTACATTGAGGTTGACTAGATCGAAAATGGAGCTCATGTGTTGCGCCATCATCATTTTCAGTTTGGATATTGATGCCGCCAGATCGCTGAAACATAGGCCACTGTCTAGAGCTTGGTCCACTTGATTTCTGCTTCTTTGCAGGGATGCCGGGACTAGAAGGAAATCCCGTATCTCCTAACCGCCTTCTTACCAGAGGGTTCTCGAGTATACTTAAAGTATCTTTGTTCATGTTGCTGTCTAAAGACTCTCGCTGAAAACCTGAACCAACATACTTGACCGTGTTTTCCTTGAAAATTTTGAATAAAGATGGCCGTAGGTCACATAAAACAACTCCTTGGGAATGAGAATCATCCACATGCTCCACGATCTTCCTAAAGATATGCAAACATTCTGCTTTACTAACTTCCTGACGCTCTGCCTTCAACCAATCTCTCAGACTTAAACCTTCATCTCCACAACCTCTACCTGAAGGGTTAGAACAAGAAGATGGATTACTAGCTTTGGAAGGCAAGCAAGGCAAAACATCACAAGCCTTCGCCGCCAAAGGAGTGCTGCTCGAAACCTTTGCTGGAGTATTCGATATTAATAAAGGGCTACCAGAACTAGTTACAGTTTGCTGATCCATATTGCAAGCTTTAGATCTAGTATGTGGCGGTGCTCTGAATGTGACTCCCTTTCCCTTCAACGTTTTTTTAACAAAAAACTGAGAAAAACCAGACTGCGATAACATTTTTGTCCTGATTCCTCCACGGGAAAATTCCTCTACCGGAACAGGATTTCGTTCAACATTAGCTTCACCATTAACAGCAATGGCCAGTTGATCTCCAGTTGAAGCCTCAGGCAAAGACATTTTTCCTGCGTTTCTTGGTGTTCCTCTGTCAGTTTCCCTCTTATCCACAGAACTGCTACTAGGATCTAGCGGAAAGCGATGCAGAACCTGAGTGCGATTGATCTCTAATCTAGCTCTATTACTTGATCTACCAACTATGGCCATGCTCGATCCGTCACAAGTTTTAACAGTCAACTCTTCAACCACGTCGTCGCCCGCATCATTTGTATTCTGCCGGCTAGAACATGGTTCATTCTCTGTTTCGTTCACATTCTTACCATCTAAAAAATCTGCTATCACGCCAAAGGAGCTATCAGGAGGAGAAGCAGGATGATCCCTCTGAACCTGCACTTGTTTGATTTCCAGGATTTCGCAGTTGTCCGGTTTAAGAGCTTGCTGACCATTTTTGAACTGAATGTGAGCAGCTTCAGCTTCATTGATACTGCTACTCACATCCCCCACTGAGCTTTCATCCATCATTCACTGTATCATCATCGAAGTATAAGAGAATAGTTTCTAATTTTGAACAAACACTGCTAAACAAAATCTCGATTCAAATAACTAAACCATATCTTTTTGATTCAGAATTATCCCAGAAACAAAATAACAAGGGGGAATCAATACTGATGACATTCACACAAACCAATTTCAAACAAATACAACAACAAAAAATACGAGAGGGGAGTTTCTGTTCTACCTCAGAGAAAACTAAGAACAACGAGCCGTAATAATCCAATTACCGAGAAGCCAATCATTGACGAAATCTAACCATGAAATATACAGAAGAACGAAGATCCAAATCGGAGGAGGTAGAAGATAGCAAAGAGGCGGTGGGAGAAGAGAAGAGAACGACGGAAATTTGATACAAATCTTTTCTGAGGCAGAAAATGTATTCACTGTTTTTAGTAAGCGACAGACGAACACGATAGATAAAGTATTAAACTCCCAAAATCCCAATCGGTCCTTTTAGTTTCTCAGTGTTTACATTAATATGCCAATAGTTTTCTTCTCGGTTAATTTTTTGAGATTTTACACACTTTTTTTTTTTTTTGACAACAACTTAGTTTTATTAAACTGCCCAAATAGACCAAATACAGATAAGTACAGATGCAGAATTTTTATGAAGTACAAAGCCAAGACCCAAAGGCCCATAACAAACTAGGAAACCGAAAATTGTAAAGAAAGTGACACGACATATCAATGTCATCACCATGTGTCAGACGAAGACGTAGTGGTAGCATGCACCTCGCCGACAACTTTTCTGGCCACTGTTGTATACCGCCGTCGCTGCTGCACCGCCTTTACCTGCCGATCTCGAACCCATCTAAACGGTTGTAAGAACACCGGATTGGAAGAGGGTATGGTTCCATCAACACAAACAATATCCGCGAAGAAGCGCCTCGATCTGCAGAATCAAAACATGATTCATCGCAACAACAAAAAATCCGTCGGACCTAGTCAACTCGAGTGGGTATAGATCCAACCGGCCAAAGCGCACGGTAAGGAGAGTGAAGAGAGAACATAATCGACTGATTCTTGACAGAAAAGCTCCATGAATTCAGATCGAATCGATTCCGAGACGAAATCGGGATAGCCGATTAAAGATAGTATAACACAAATTTGCTCATAAATCGGATAAACAACCTGCACATAACCGAGATCAAAATCCGACATGAAGTCGGTAACGCCAAACCCAACAAGAGTCGGGAGTTTATTGGGGAAGAAGACTAAGAAACAAAAACAAAAGTAACCTGGTCGTCGGGGCAGCCAAAGCCATCGCCGGCGACAGGAAACGATGAAAGTATGAAGCGGACGGGTTAGCGAGAAGCGAGAGAGAATTAGAGGAGAGAGAAGAAGGAACTGGAGAGTTATGATTTTCCCTTTACAAAGTTTAGAATACGGTACTATTTAGAGTAATATGAATGTATAGCAATACAAAATTAAATTTTCATCTTAATTAATACCCTCATTTTTAATTAAAATTACATCATTATCTCTCTCTTAACTATTTTTGTCCAAACAAGAAAGAAGAGAAAAAAGAGAAAGAAGAAGAAAGAAGAGGAAAAAGAAAAAGAATGAAATAAAAGAATATTTTTACAAAAAAAGAAATAAAAAAGAATGTAATTGAGAAATGGTGAAATTGGATAGTAAGCGATGTGTGTGGATGAACAATATTTACAGTAATGTGTAATATTTACTGGTGAATAATATTCACAAAGAAAATAAAGATAATTAAACCTATAACATATTTAGTTTATGGGTCATCCATATAATTTTTCTTTTATTTGTTACGAAAACATAAAGTTATGCAGCAACACACACTACGAGTGTGATTGGTTGCTAGAGAAGAGATTTACTGAAAATTAATTATGCTGAATTTCAACCAATTTAAAAAAGGTGAAAGAATTAATCTTATTCAGTTAAAAAGTAAAATACATTAACATCAAAATCAACATTAGGATCCAGAATAGGCAATGGAAAAATAAATTGAGGAAACAAATATATATCAAAAGATGATGAGTCTAAACTCTGATCATGATAAAGAAAAAATATGTTCATGAAAAACAAAATTTCTCGATATTGAAATCACATTGTTTTCTAAGTATAACACCTTATATCCTTTATAATCATTAGGATAACCAAGGAAGACAGAAACCTTAGCTCTAGGTGAAATTTTTGTCCAAAATTTTGCATAAGTAGATGCATAACAAAGACAACCAAACATTTTTAAAGAATTGTAATCATGAACTTTTCCAAGATGTTTCTCATAAGGTGATTGGTTTTGTAACAAGGGGTGGAAGTTCTATTTATTAAAAAACAGTTGTTTGAAACACAATCTCCCCAAAAAGTAATTAGAAAATTTTACTGGAAAAATAAAGCTCGAGCAACATTCAACAAGTGTTGATGTTTACGTTCATCCACAGAGTTTTCTTGACGGGTATCAACACAATAAAATTAGTGAATAATGCCTTTTGGTTGTAAAATGTCGGAAAATTTTAGTTCAGGGGCATTATCACTTCGAATAGTTTTGATTGTAACAAAATATTGTGTTTCAACTAGTTTGAGAAAACTTTGAAAGGTTGAATGAACTGAACTTTTAGTTTCAACATGTATATCCATGTTAAACGAGTAGATTCATCTACTATTGTAAGAAAATAGCGAAAAACTTATGTTGTTTCTTAAGCAAAAAGCCTCCAAATATCAAGATGAACCAAGTCTAAAGCTTTGGAAGCTAGGTTATTATTTGAAACATATTGTAATCATGTTTGTTTGGTGATAGGGTCAGGTTTTAATCCTATATCTAACTGCAAGTGCACAGTTCAGTAGTTGTAGTATATAGGTATCGAATCCACAGGGACTCTGGTATTCAATAGCTCAAGAACAGGAAATTAAACTAGGAAGAAAGCAATGTGATTAAATTAAAAGCAATGCGAGAAAGTAAACAGAAAGCAGAGATTATTGGTTGTGAAAACAAGTTATTAAGAGCGCTAAGTCTAGGGCGTTCTCAGGAAATCAGACAAGCAGACAGTTCATTCAGCAAGGATCTAATTAAGCACAGTTCTAGAACTCAAAACACAGATATAGAATTAACCAAATTCCTTTGCGATAATTCTCTAAGTCTAAGTGCAGCAAACCAAACTTTCGTTTGCGAGAACTAACAGATTAAACTAGCATTAATTCCAAGTTTGATATGTTCACAATTATCCTAAACCAAACTTTCGTTTGCGAGAAGTTTAATTGCTCAACCTAATTAGTTCAGATTCCTAAACCACACTTCCGTGTCGTATTTAGCAACCTAAGATCTAGATTCTAATTGATCAGGTTAGAACTAGCTTTAAGCACAATTAGATTGAAGAACAGATATAGTTATGAATCCTTAACTGAATTAAACAAGTCTAGCAAGTCATGAAATCCTATGTGAGAAACCCTAAACCTAACAAGGAATCTACTCAGACATAGATAATGAAAACATAATCATATGAAGAATAAATTGCATAAAAGATAAAGAATTAAAGGGGTTCGAAATCTTCTCCAAATACAGATGAAGTAAAGGTTCATATCAGCCCCAAAAGCTCTAAAAATCCTCTGCTCTTAATTATGAAAGCGTAAGTAAATAAAACACCAAAAACTTAATTATATAGGTCTAATCTCGGCCAGGGGCTTCTTTGTAAATATCAGGAACTTCTGGATCAGAGTGCAATATCTTGACTCTTCATAAACCGCCGAGTTTCGTCCCATCTCGCTGGTGCAACGATCGGTGCTAGTGTGCAACGATCGACGCATTTCTCTGTTTCGGACAGTGAACTCTATCTCTCGGCCAAACACTCCAAGAATCTCCAAAAAGTGCCATAATCACCAAATATGCTCCAAACCTGATTATACCTGTAAAAGACTCTAAAAGAACACAAAAAGACACTAAAACACACTTATATCATGGTCTAAAACTAGTAAAAACCATGATATATCAACTCCCCCACACTTAGCCTTTGCTTGCCCTCAAGCAAAACAGAGAACTAAAGCTTGGTGAAGAGGTTTGAAAACTCTTCAGAAACTCATTTCATCCTAGAAGCTACAATACTCAGATTCCCCTTAGTAAACCACTGAAAGAATCAATCACAAGATATCAAGACCAACATGTACTTCCCCCACACTTAGCAACTGTCCTAAGTAAACTCCACAATCACATTCAAGCATTCAAATTCTCCCTACTGACTTCTGCAAGTATTTAAGTGCGGTCTCACCTAAGGAGTATCGATCAAATGGCACATGGATTCTTACCTTATCAGCTCTAGACCACCATACTATCTTTCTCTAGTCCCTTTCTTCTCTTTTCCCTTCTTTAACAACTGATTTTTCCCACATTGGGTATCATTTTTTTTTTATCAGTGTTCTTCCCGTTATGGGGTGTACTTTGGACACATTCCATGGATCGCACAGGAGATAATAGGGGTCTCTACCACTCCTGTGACCACTTCGGAGTTACTAACTCATCCTCAGTTTATTATCTTTTTTTTTACTTTATAGAAGGGAAGAAGGGAACTAAATAGGATAGGTTGACAGGCTGTGTCAGAACTAACAGGGAATCCGACACAAAGTATACCAAGCCCTTAGGTGAGAAATCTAAGTCAATATTAAATTGAAGTCAGTAAAAGGATCCTCTGATACCTGAAGTGATGTGGGTGTTCCCAGTAGGTTGATTTGTGTCTGGGTTTTCTAATGGTCAGAGATAGATCCTGCAACTTCATCCCAATGGTTACTTAAGTTCCTGCAAGTCTTTTAAATCTTCTCAGAAAATCATAGTTTCTTACTTAAACAATTTTGACTCAATAAAACAAATTTTTTTGAAAAATGGACTGACTCTTAAGAAAACAGAAAGATATAAGTCAGTAGCACCTCCCCCACACTTAAGACACACTGTCCCCAGTAGTGTCAAGCGAAGGATCGGTAAAAAGAAATAAAAATTGTTAAGGTTTTGTTGAGTTCTGTCGGGTTTACCTCTCTCGCTCAGGCATCGATCGTTGCACTAAGTGCATCGACCGTTACTTGGCGATTTTCGTGTATGGTCGATCGTTGCTCAGTAATGCAACGATCGCTGCAATGCGATTCCGATCGTGTTGTGACGATCGACACAAAAGTGCGTCGATCGACGCACTGCGAATCTGTCCGAGACCTGCAATTATAAACTCACCAAAACCAAAAACAAACGTAAAATCCTAACAAAAACACCAAAAATTAAGTAGAAAAACACCAGTACCTAATGGTGGGTTGCCTCCCACCCAGCGCTTGTTTAAGGTCAATAGCTTGACCGGACGGACAAGAATTTTCAGGCACCAGGAGATCCCAACAGAGACTTTTTCTGTCTCTGTCCAAGTCTCCTCATCCAAGGTGGCGAGTAGGCTGTTGCAGAATGCTCACGTCCAAGAAAAGATGGAGTAAAATGTGCTTCAGGATCTATAATCATAGTGTCATCAAGCTGCTCATCGTCTGCATCCCTTATGGTGAATGTCTGCCCATCTATCAGTGGTCTTCGCAGCTTATCCATCTCATAACGCAACGGCTCATCTCCCAGATGGAGGTCAATCAGGCTGTTCCTAACATCAATTACTGCTCCTGCTGTAGCCAAAAATGGTCTTCCAAGCAGCAATGCTTCATCCGGATCACAGTCATATCTCAGCACTAGGAAGTCTGTTGGAATTAAATAGTTTCCAACTCTCACCGGGATGTCCATAAGGAGTCCTTCAGGAACTCGTATGGACTGATCAGCTAGGACAAGAGAGGTCCTAGTAGGAGTAAAATCTAGCATACCCAGCTTCTCTGCCACAGAGTATGGCATCAAACTTCCAGCAGCTCCTAAGTCACACAGAGAACGCCTGAAATTATCCTCAAAGATAGAACAATCAAGCACAAAGACTCCAGGATCTGGCAGCTTCTTCGGGATCTTGGTCAACAGAACATCACTAATATGCTGAGGAACTATAATCACCCAGTCTCTCAGCTCTTCATCTAGAGGTAGCATCTTGTTCAAATACCTCTGCACACATGGATGATAAGGTGGATCATCAGAAGATGGAATTTCTTCCAATTCTTCACCAATCTCCTCTAGCTTCTTAAGCTCTTCAATTTCCTGTTTAATCACTTCAGACACTGAGGAGTGTTGTCTAACAATCTGTGCATAAATCTCCTGTTGAGAGATCTCAGAGACTCCAAAGAATAAGCCATCAAGCTCTAAATCTGCATCAATACCATCATCACTCAGCGAATCTGTCTGTTCACGACGTGCATCGATCGACACTAGGTGTGTGTCGATCGTTGCAGCACTGCAATTTCCACCCGAGAGTTTTTCACCAAAATCCGGGAATTCTTCTTCCTTCACCAATTCAGCTGTACTTAGCTAAAATTTTTCACCTAGGTGAGATCCATCATTAACGTACACAGACCAGGCCTTAATATGAGTGTCTGCTAGTCCTTTTCCCTTTATTGAGCTGAAAATCTGGTTCACCTGAGTATCCAACTGCTTCATGTGAGTGTTCAGGGACTCAAACTTCCCATTGAGGTCTTCATATACAGCATCCAACTTCTTGTTGCAGTCCACATAAATCTTGGTCTGACTCTCCATTAGTTGTTCCATCATAGCCTCCATTCTACTCTCATGAGCTGTAGGTGCAGGAGGAGTCTGATAAGATGAAGATCCATAGGTTCTCTGAGTACCTTGTCCAAAGGTTTTCTGAAAACCACCAGTCTGTCCAGAATTAGATGAGTTTCTGTTGAAAGCACTTTTCTGTCCTCCATTGAAGAATCTGTTTCCCTGTTGATTACCAAATCTATTACCTTGGAATCCAGAACCTCCTATGTAATTCACATCTTCCTCCTGAGTGTCCTCCTCAGCTTGAATTACCTCTACATCTTGGGCAAAGTGGACAGCTTTCTTACCTGCTAGGAGATTGCAAACTGTGTCCAGCCTAGATCTAATATCAGCTATATCAGAATTCTCTACACTTCCACCAGATTTCTTCCTCCTCTCATCCATAGTCTTGTAACTGTTGCTGCCTATTAGGTTCTCAATCAACTGCTTAGCCTGTGTAGGAGTCCTGGTGTTGAAGTTAGCATTACTGGAATTATCCAGTGCAGACTGATATGGAAGGTCTATGCCTCTGAAGAAAATGCCAATCAACTGAACTTCATTAAATCCATGGTGTGGGCAGTCACGCTGATACTGCTTAAATCTCATCCAGGCAGTCTTTAAAGGCTCCACAACTCCTTGGGAAAAGGTGAGTATGTCCTGTCTGGACTGGTCTGAGCTCGCATCATCATAGAAGTGACGCAGGAACTCACTCTTTAAAGCTGCCCAAGTAGTATACTGAGCAGGTGCCAGCTGCTTTAGCCATGCACTAGCGTCTCCAGCAAGACTGTGCAGAAAGAGCTTAAGGAATAGATAGTCCGGGCAGACTCCATCATACTTCATGCCAGTGACTATGTCCTCATACGAATCAATGTGATCCATAGGCTGCTCCGTTGGGTACCCATGAAATGCATTCTGTCTCATCAGCGAGTAGTAGATGGTTTTGATCTCAAAATCATTTCTTTCAAAAGCAGGAAGCACTAAAGCTGACCGGTTTGCATGATACTCATCCGGCCTGTTGTAGTCAGCTAAAGTCCTCTCATGGACAACCATCTATCTACCTTGGTTCTGTCGTGGTGGCTCAGCTTCCTCAACATCAGGGATCACTCGTCCCTCAGCATCAATCCTTTGCCCATCAGCATTGTAAGGATTGTTTTCTGGATCCCTCAGGGTACCTTCAGCATCTCGTATCAGAATCAAGCGCTCACGTACCATCCTTTCTCTTCTTTCTCTTCTGTTAGCTCTCTCTAAACGTCCAAGTTCTTCAAGATCGAGATTAACTAAGTCCAAGTTCGGATTACTTCTAGTTTTCTGCGTCTGCATAAACTGTCTGTAATCGTCCGGCAACGATCGATGCTATCAGTGCAACGATCGCTTCAATCTCAGAATCGCCTAGTGACGATCGATGCTAAGGGTGCAACGATCGACGCAGTGCGAAATCGGTACCTGCGACAGAGAGAAAACAAAGAAAATCAGTAACTAAAAAAAAAACAAAAACGAAAACGAAAAGAAAACGTAAAATCCTAGTAAAACCCTAGGTTCTAAGCTATCAAAGACTCTTAGAGTCCCCGGCAACGGCGCCAAAAACTTGATAGGGTCAGGTTTTAATCCTATATCTAACTGCAAGTGCACAGTTCAGTAGTTGTAGTATATAGGTATCGAATCCACAGGGACTCTGGTATTCAATAGCTCAAGAACATGAAATTAAACTAGGAAGAAAGCAATGTGATTAAATTAAAAGCAATGCGAGAAAGTAAACAGAAAGCAGAGATTATTGGTTGTGAAAACAAGTTATTAAGAGCGCTAAGTCTAGGGCGTTCTCAGGAAATCAGACAAGCAGACAGTTCATTCAGCAAGGATCTAATTAAGCACAGTTCTAGAACTCAAAACACAGATATAGAATTAACCAAATTCCTTTGCGATAATTCTCTAAGTCTAAGTGCAGCAAACCAAACTTTCGTTTGCGAGAACTAACAGATTAAACTAGCATTAATTCCAAGTTTGATATGTTCACAATTATCCTAAACCAAACTTTCGTTTGCGAGAAGTTTAATTGCTCAACCTAATTAGTTCAGATTCCTAAACCACACTTCCGTGTTGTATTTAGCAACCTAAGATCTAGATTCTAATTGATCAGGTTAGAACTAGCTTTAAGCACAATTAGATTGAAGAACAAATATAGTTATGAATCCTTAACTGAATTAAACAAGTCTAGCAAGTCATGAAATCCTATGTGAGAAACCCTAAACCTAACAAGGAATCTACTCAGACATAGATAATGAAAACATAATAATATGAAGAATAAATTGCATAAAAGATAAAGAATTAAAGGGGTTCGAAATCTTCTCCAAATACAGATGAAGTAAAGGTTCAGATCAGCCCCAAAAGCTCTAAAAATCCTCTGCTCTTAATTATGAAAGCGTAAGTAAATAAAACACCAAAAACTTAATTATATAGGTCTAATCTCGGCCAGGGGCTTCTTTGTAAATATCAGGAACTTCTGGATCAGAGTGCAATATCTTGACTCTTCATAAACCGCCGAGTTTCGGCTCATCTCGCTGGTGCAACGATCGGTGCTAGTGTGCAACGATCGACGCATTTCTCTGTTTCGGACAGTGAACTCTATCTCTCGGCCAAACACTCCAAGAATCTCCAAAAAGTGCCATAATCACCAAATATGCTCCAAACCTGATTATACCTGTAAAAGACTCTAAAAGAACACAAAAGACACTAAAACACACTTATATCATGGTCTAAAACTAGTAAAAACCATGATATATCATTTGGCCACATGGAAAATCGAACAAGGTACAAAAAGGTTTTGAAAAACAAATGTGTGTTTGAAAGACTTTGTATCTTGATTTTTTATGGATGCCCAAGAAGGCTATGCCAAAGATCCTCATCAGCAAGCATTGGTGCACATAGTTACAAGGAAGGTGATGAGCAAGTAGAAAGATCAGCAGAATGGAAGTCATATAGGTTGTGAAAGATACTAACTTCTTAATCATCAAGCCCTGTGTAAGTTCATGTATTATGCATGAATCAACAAAGATTTGTGCAAAACATTTGCTTGTATTTACAAGGAACCAACACTGATAAGATTGAAGTAAAAAGAAGGGATATGTGAAATATTATGAAAAGTCAATTGATCCGATAACCTAACAATGCCTATATGCTGAATGTTGACTGTAACACCTTGGAAGTGAAACTGTTATATTTTCAATTAGAACATATTCTAAGAACATGGAAAGATCTAAAAAACGTGTGCAGTAGCACCACTATCTATTATCCAAGCATCATTGGGTATAAGGGTATTTAAGGTGGAAAGGCAATGATGATGGTAAGTGATATTATCATGTTCGAAGTAAGATTAGAAGAGAGATTAGATACATAAACTGTATATGACTGTATGACCATGATGCCATGATCAGTGACTGAAGACGAAGAAGGAGGAGCTGAGCTTTCTTGTTAATTAACATGGAAGTTGAGCTGATTAAGTATATGATGAACTTGCTCTTGAGAGAATGAGCGAAGATCAAGACTGCCACTTCATTCACAACATTAGCTATAGAATTCTCCTTGTTATATCAACCCTGATTCCCTTTCCAATAGGTTGGTTGGTTTTGTTGTTTGAAGTTCTGAGATTGAACATGTATGATGTTGTTACGAGACTTTGCCTAGATCCTTGTTGTTGAGAGTAAGTGACCGTATTTGGTCATTTATACTAAGGATGACCAAGAGGATATCCATGGAGCTTGAATCATTTGTTCACTACGTGACCAGCCATACCACAATGAGTGTATATCAGATGTGATTTTGGCTTGTAGTTGATGTAAGCAGCAAAGTGTTGTGTCTCAGAAACATTTGAAGATGCTTGAAACACCACATTTTCAGCATTTGTTACTGGCTTCAAAATCCTCAGTCTCTCATCTTGATAAACCATATTGAAGATTTATTCAATGTTAGGAAATGTTTGATCATCAGCACTTGATGTTTCGTGGATTTGTAAGCCTTATTTAACCCCATCAAAACTTCATTATGCGACTTCGTTCCAACATATTCTTCCAATCACTAGCAGTTGTGCACTCACATTTTCCACATGAACAGATTGGCATCTCCGAAATTTTTTTATACGTCTTCCACAAAGTGACCAACTCGGTATAATATGTGCTAACATCGCGAGCTGCCTGAGTAATTGTACACAACTTTTGCTCAATATCGAAAATATGTGCACGATTATCTTGTTTGAAGCGATTCGTAAGACTATTTCATATTGCTTATGCCGTATTCATGTGATGAGGACATCAAGTCATCATCAATCAAGGAGCATGGAGAGGACATAAATCAACCAGCTAAGACCTTTGGAGAGAAACAACTTAAATGCACCAGAGACATATGTGCATGTCTTGGAGCATATTTACCCAACAAGAAGGAGTTAAGCTACAAATCAACCTTTTCCAGAAACTTAACTCATCGAGGAATCATCAAGAGGTGGAATTTGTTCAAGAGCTTTCCACATGAAAAAGATATTCAAGTTACAACTCAGAAGATTTTCCATGGATCCGATAGAGATATACGACTAGAAACTAAGGCATTGTTACTTAACCAGGATGAATCAAGCAACAAGGTTACTTGTTCTGGAATATTGGTTCATCAGGGAAGCCAGGAGAGTTGGAATCATGCCAATACCGGTTCTGATGAAAAAGTTATTCAAGCTCTAAACCAATGATTTTTGCACTTACCTTATTTGGAGTCTCCCAGATTTAATACACTCCAAACCCAAACTTGGAGACACCTTAAACCAATACTACAACGTTTTGGCTTCACCCTTAAAGTATCCAGAAGACCTTAGCTGCACAAGAACACACCAGATCACTCATATCAACTAGCAACCATACTTACCATCTTTTGACCTAAGTGAATCAAGGCATTCACACTTTGTGTCTTAACAAAACAACGGATATATTCTTTCTACCATGACTTTGAATACATGTCTCAGTGAACCTGGACACCCCAAGGAGCCACGGATTCTCACTCAAGCTGTCAAGACTCAAACAAACCTCATTTCCCTTATTTGGCCAAGATACCTTCATCAATGCACCAACGACTCTTTTCTTCATATTTTTCTATTCTTTTCTTGTATTCTATTTTTATACCGTTTTCTACGAGCCTATAAAAGCTCATATTCGAATTCCTTGTAAATCATCTTTTCAACCATTTTAAAGTTAATAGAAATATTTTTTTTTTCTTCCAAAATTTGTGTGTTTTTGTGAAGTGTTCCTTCTCTGAATATTTTGAATGATTCACCTTGTTCTTAGGAGTCTCAGATCAATCTATTTGAGTGATTCAGATAGCTTGTTCTTAGGTTAAGAGAGTCAATCAAATCCACTGGCTGAAAGAGCCAATCACAAGGTTCACCACCACACATCTACCTTCAATCCATCTTCCGCAAGCTTGGCTTAGGAATCATATGATCATCAAGTGATCTTAGCATTGGAGTGATTCCAGGGCTATATCATCTGGTATAAGAGCTTCAAAATCTCCTACTTATCAGGTTGTTTCTATCCTTTCTGTTTTGTTTCATTCAAGTCAAAAAACACATAAAAATAGTTGATTCTGTTCTTGGTTGGATTTTTAGATTTGTTATTCTGTTTTGTTAGATCCTTCATTCTGCTTAGTTTTTCTTATTGAATCATTGCATAAACCAAAAGGAAAAAGCCATAAAAAGTGTTTGTTGCATTTAGTTATTGTTCTTGATTAGTTCTTCATCCAAAATAAAATAAAAAATCATAAAAATCGTATGTTGCTTTAGTTCCTTAGTTGTTTTGTTCATCAATTATCTTTTGCATTCACATTTCGTTTTTCATAACCCATAAACCATAAAAAAAATTGTCCCAGCTTTTGTTTCTGTTAAGTTTTTGATTTTTCAGAAGTTTTAACACCTTCATAAACCAAAAGAACAAAAAGAAGAGATTTTCAGTCTTTAATCCGATTTTCATCAAGATTTTGGTTCAAAAAGTGTTAGTTTCCTTTGATAACTTCTTTATTTTTCGAAACCATAGGCTCCTAATTAATCCCCAAAAGTTATGTTTTCTGTTCTTTGCTCCTTTTACTTTTCAAAAAAAAAAAATTTTGTTACCTTATTTTCCAAGAGAGTTTTTGAAAACCTTATAGCAAAGGCTCCACTTGAATTCAATTTATTTTTCGTGTCAAACCAAAAACGTGTGCTTAGTTTTCAAAAGGGGAAAATCACAATATTTGTTTTCACAAGGGAACCTACTATTCTTTGTTTTCGAAAACTGTAAAACCAGACTTCCCAAAACCAAGTTTCCAAACGTGTTTGATTTGAAACCAGCAATTCAATTGCTTTAAAAAGTTTTCAAAAAACCAATTTCCCCAAAACCGGTTTAGCAAAGATTCCAAACCAAACTAAGTTTTGTGCAACTTGATTTAAACCAAGGACATTAAACAACCGTGCATTAACATTTTTTTTTGTTTATTTGACACTTAAGGAACATACAAGCTTGGTTTATAGTTAAGACAAGACAAATTGATACACTCTTACTTCTTGCAGATACATAAAACATAGAAGAAGAAGAGCCTTATGGGGACAATTGGAGTGAGGAAGAGGAGAGTCTAACCTGTTCAGATGAGCACACAGACTATGAAGAACCCCATGGCCAAAGGACTATACTAGTTCTAAAGAAGAAACACATGACGAGGAACTAGAACCAGACCCACCAGATTGCACCAGAAGCTATCCCAAGGAAGCATGGTATCAAGAAGAAGATTCATGGACAGAACGAGGCTGTCAATCTTCAGAGTATGATGAGGCTGTGGATGAGAAGTACCACTACTACAGAAACTCACTAAGGAAGAAGGAGCGTCACCACACCTTGATGACCAGTCAAGCACAACAATCCAACCCACATATCAGGTCAAGAACACAAAGCATCAAGAGAAGTATTTCCTAATCCAAGTCATTAACCTTCTCAGGCTCTAGCAATGACCCATATGATTATCTAAGATGGGAGAACAACATGAAGCAGTGGCTGCGTCTCCACAACATTCCCAAAGAAGATAAGTTGTCATATGTTGTTGATTCTCTTGTTGGAGATGCTTACAATTGGTGGCTGAAAGAAGGTGTCCCAACATTCTACAACAATCCAATGTCAAATTGTGGAGACATTAAGGTGAGAATGTACAGAGAATTTGTGAAGAATAGCAGGAACAACCCTACAAATCTCACCTGCCAAGCAACACCAAAAAAGGTGATTACTACACCACAGCCTGCCCAAAGGAGCACATGTGCTTACCTCCCTGAGCCTAAGAATGTGTTATCAAATGCTTTCCCATGTCAATCAGAAGCTAAGAAGGCCACTCATGCAAAGAAAGATCAGAAAAGTACAAAACCACAAAGCTTACATGAGAAATGGCAGAGGATAAAGGAGATGTTGCAACTAAAGGAGAAGAAAACAAAGCTGAAGCAGAGTCATAAGTCTTCTTCTATGAACATAGGAGAACAAGCAGCTGCAACCAAGGCAACCAAACCCAGCTCCAACACCTTGCACATTCAACCAGAGATGCCAAGATCATGTAAGTCTACTAACTCTAATAAAGTTAAAGATCATACATGTTATAGATGTCATAAGAGAGGACACTATGTTGTAAACTGTCCATTAAAGAAGGTTAAATTACTAGAAGAGAAAATAGAAGTATCCCAAACTAGTGATAGTTTGATTCAAACTGATTTGTTAAATTCAAATTCTAGTATAATGCACTTGTCTGTGTCAAAGAGATTTGATGCCGGACCAGAAGAGATGGACAAAAAAGAGGAATCACAAACCATTGCCATCACACTAATTACCAAGGCTGATCAAAGTACTAAAGGAGAAGAGAGCATCAAAGAGAAACCACCCGACCAAGCTAAGGACACTGAAGGTGTTGGACATGTAAGTCTCTCTTTGACTCCATCTATTCTTAATGAAGCCACAACTGTATTAAAGAGTGTACTAAACATACAAGAGCATAAATGAACAATCTTCTTAAAACCTCCAGTAGGTATCTTTTCTAAAACTAGTGCTAAGGAAGTAGATTCAGAAAGTTCATCTTATCATAGAGAATCTATAATGCACTTGTTTCTTGCCCAAAGTGTCAATATTATTGCAGGTACCAAGGGTGTGAATCACAGAGGAGTTGCACCAGGATATAACTCATTGCTAAACAAAGTTCAGAACAAGAAGGCAACACCACCAATGGTGAATAAGAGAAAAACCACCAAAGGACAGAATTGTGCCACCATTCATCAGTGTCAAGAAGACCAGAATAGAGGAGTTATATTGAATTATCTACTAAAAGGAGAGCCTCCAGATGTCCTTTACATCACCAGACCACAAACCTATTAAGGTAAGACCCTAGACTCACAAAATAGAATGCAAGCTAACTTTCTTTCTCTTGGTGCAGGTTATACAGTTTCGAGGTCGAAACCTTTTAAAGAGGGAGAGTATGATGAGGAAATCAAGTCATAATCAATCAAGGAGCATGGAGAGGACATAAATCAACCAGCCAAGACCTTTGGAGAGAAAAAACTTAAATGCACCAGAGACATATGTACATGTGTTGGAGCATATCTACCCAACAAGAAGGATTTAAGCTACAAATCAACATGTTCCAGAAACTTAACTCATCAAGGAATCATCAAGAGGTGGAATTTGTTCAAGAGCTTTCCACATGAAAAAGATATTCAAGTTACAACTCATAAGATTTCTCATGGATCCGATAGAGATATACGACTAGAAACTAAGGCACTGCTACTTAACCAGGATGAATCAAGGAACAAGGTTACTTGTTCTGGAATATTGATTCATCAGGGAAGCTAGGAGAGTTGGAATCATGCTAATACCAGTCTGATGAAAAAGTTATTCAAGCTCTAAACCAATGGTTTCTGCACTTGCCTTATTTGGAGTCTCCCAGATTTAATACACTCCAAACCTAAACTTGGCGACCTGGAGACACCTTAAACCAATACTACAACGTTTTGGCTTCAACCTTAAAGTATCCAGAAGACCTTAGATGCACAAGAACACACCAGATCACTCATATCAACCAGCAGCCATACTTACCATCTTTGGACCTAAGTGAATTCAAGGCATTCACACTTTGTGTCTTAACAAACCAACGGATATATTCTTTCTACGAAGACTTGAATACATTCTCAGTGAACCTGGACACCCCAAGGAGCCACGGATTCTCACCCAAGCTGTCAAGACTCAAAATAACCTCATTTCCTTTATTTGGTCAAGATACCTTCATCAATGCACCAACGGCTCTTTTCTTCATATTTTTCGTTTCTTTTCTTGTATTATCTTTTTTAGACCGTTGTCTATGAGCCTATAAAAGCTCAGCTTCGAATTTCTTGTAAATCACCTTTTAAACCATTTTAAAATTAATAGAAATATTCTATTTTTCTTCCAAAGTTTGTGTTCTTTGTGAAGTGTTCCTTCTCTGAATATTATGAGTGATTCACCTTGTTCTTAGGAGTCTCAGATCAATCTATTGAGTGATTCAGATAGCTTGTTCTTAGGTTGAGAGAGTCAATCAAACCCATTGGTTGAGAGAGTCAATCACCAGTTCCACCAACACATCTACCTTCAATCCATCTTCCGCAAGCTTGGCTTAGGAATCATCTGATCTTCAAGTGATCTTAGCATTGGAGTGATTCCAGGGCTGTATCATCATGTATAACAAACTAGCACTAATATTCTTAGCAACCAGTTAGGTAACCAAGTGGTGACCATGTCATTGCAACATGACCAAGATCCTAGCTAAGGATGACCATCCAGAGGTTTGCTAATCGTTATGTCTACAAATCCTAGTTATTGCGGACATTAAGAGCTAAACGTACCGAACGACGCCAAGAATGGAAGTCGGAACCAGTTGCGAGACGATCGAATACGAGTACCAAGCCCGCATGGTCATTGTGGTGGAGGTAGAAAGGATTCTCATAGAGTTCTGTAGTCGAATTATGAACTTTACTCTCTGTAGAAGAGAATTCGTCATCGTTGAAGCGAATCAAAAATGGAAAGAAGGACTGATTAATCAGCTGAAATCGATACCAAGAAACTCGATTAAATCGATTTCGAGATAGAAAATGAAAATATTGATGAAGAAAAGTGAAGATTTGAAGAAGAATCAAAGAAAAATCGAAGAAGAAGACTGAGCGGAAGACTCATTCTTGCTCTGATACCGTATCACGAATGAGAGAGAAAGAGAGATGAGGAAAGTAAAGTATATGTAAAGATATTTCTCATTAATGACAAATGATAGAATACACTTGTTTATATATATTGAGTATTAAATAACTAAGTAACAAACTAAATGAATGGTGAAAGGAAGCCAAACAACAATAGTTTGTTATCTAATAGCTTAGATCTTTTGCGTAAATGGCGGCTCGTTTAGACATATTCTGCTTGAAATTGGTTTTTCCGAGCTCAACTCACGGAATACGGAAGGTATCGACGATGGTGTGTGAATCAGAAATCGTGAAATCGTTGAATCTATACTTTGATTTCAATGAAGATCTTCACATCGCGTTGGAAACCGATCCTCGGTGAGTTTTTTTTTTAGTTCTTTTTTTATCTCCAAGAGTTTGAAATAATGAAGCCTTTTTCTTGAAGTTCCTGGATTCTCATGTTCCTGTTGTCTAAACCATTTGAGCTGTTTGTCTTTGAGAAATCGCACTAATGCTCAGAATTCTAAGGAGCAAGAAGGCCAAAATATTGGCCAGTGTGAAAAGTTTAATAAGGGAAAATTAGTTTTTTTTTTTTAACTTGGGGGTATTCTGAGTCTATGGAAGGGCTCAGACTAATCTCTAAGGGGAGGTGCAGTCCATGGATATACCCTCTCTCCGGGTATTCAAATGGGCCCCTAAAGCAAGGCCCATATCCATGTGGGTGTCCTTAAACAAATATGACTTAGTTTCGCATGGAAGGAGAATCGAACCCGAAACGTGTTAGCGTCCAAGGTTCATCCCCAACCACTTGACCAAAAGAGCTTGAACGAAAATTAGTTTATTACTTACACGTTTAGTTCATGTATGATCCTGTTTTTGAGTATGACGTTAGTTGGTGGAACTCTTTTTTGTGGAAGCACTTATATCTTTGGGGAAGATGTTGGCTTTGGTGGAGTCTTTTGCTGCACAACAGGATTAGCTGAACGATTTGGCAAGTATATATTTTTGAATCCTTGATTTTTATTTTTGGTTTTTCTATGAACATCTACTTATGTTCTATTTTTTGAGTTAGTCTTATCTATTTTTAATGAGCCATCAGTGGCGGAGCCGGCCAAAATTTTGATCGGGGTCTATTTAATTAAAATATATTAAACATTAGAGAAATTATTTAGTTTATTAAAATAGTAATTAAATAATATAAATTATTGAATATAATAATGTGTTTTAGAAGAATTATGAGTTAAAATTAACTAGTTAATTTTTTTTAATAATTTATGTTTTAAAGTACATTTTAAAATCCCAAATTCAAGAACACATGATGTTAATTTTTTTTATTAAAAATAGATGTTCATTATTTGTCATTTTAATACAAATCACTTCAAATTCTATATTGAATACACCTCCTAAATAGTGTTTTGAAATGGTTAAAAAAAATATAATAAAAGTTTTTCCAAAAATATAATATATATTATAAAATATATCTGTATTTGTAACATAAATTTTTTGTGAAATAAAAATGTTGGACAAACGAAAAGACAACTAGATAAAATAGATAAAAGAAATAATGAAATGATATTTGAGGTAATGTGCATTCACCAAAAGTTATAAATGGTGATGAGTTTAAAAATGAATCATGGGGTCAAGTTACTTGGTAGCAAATTTTATAGGGACCAGTAAGATAATTTTACAACATTTAACCATTTTTATTCTTCAAAATACAAGTAAAAATATTTTTTTTTCACAAAAATCCAAAGGTGTTAGATGACTCCCATCCCTTAAAGCTGCCTCTGCCCTTATGAGTCATTCATATAAGTTTTTTGACTGGTTTTTGTATTTGACTTGATTCGGGGCATTGTTGGATTTAGACCATGAATGGTGACCATAAAAAACGTTTTTAAGTGCGTTTTTTAAAAACTGCTTTTAAATTATCTATCACATGATTTTAAAATCTGCAGTTTTATTTTTGAAAAAAAGTTCTTTACATTTTTCAAAGCAAATGAAAATTCGCATTTGTCCCGTACATACATTTTTCTCACATACATCGCATTTGAACCGCACCACACTCTAAAACCGTCCTCCAAATATGTAGTTACCATTCAGACCTTTCTTATTGGTCTACCAGCAATGATGAGTTCTAGATGCATTATTAGCGAATCAGTGGAAACTTTTATCACCCACATGAGTGTGATCTTGTTAAAAGAATACAAAGAAAGAAACATGAACAAGAGATTTCCGAAACCAAGAAAAGAAGAAAAATAAAGCACAAAAGAAAAAAGGGTAAAAGACCAAATTTATTATCTACTTTAGTCTCTGATTAAAACCATTTCCTGGAATCATTTTTAATAGTTTTGATCGTTAAACATGAAGGTTATGTTGAACATGAAGAGCAGGCATGTTCGAGGGACCTTCACAAAGAAGAACCAATGCATTCCTCTCCAATCAATTACCACCCGAGGATGCCTTTCCTTCTGCATCTGCCACATGGTTCTGAATATAGTTTATGATGATGCTAAATTATCAGACCAAAGAGGCTTATCCTTAACCACATTTTTTATCTTTAGTTGTAGGTGATTTTCAGCCACTTTCAACGTCAAGCATGATTTCTCTTATAACAGTTCGCAAACGGACCAACCGTCCCCGAGGTCAGGTCAGCCCATCTGTGATATCCGACCTACTTCTTGGTCATAGCCTAAGGCTTGACAACCTGTACTATGACCTCGAGTTGTGTTAGTTCGGACTAAACTAATACCATTGGAACCGTGGAGTTTAACAAAACACAATTTATTAATAATACGTAGGATCTATTACAAAACGTTACCTAAAACAATATAGTTTAGTGCGCGCGAGTCAAAAATCCTACATATTACAAACTCCACGATCTTCACACTCACAACGCGAAACTACGCCGGCGGCCTGACGTCCGAACTTTCTCCCTAGCCTGCCTATGGTTTTCTGCGAGACAAAATTTGTTTAATGAGCAACCATATGGGTTACCCAATGAGTCAAGGACCCTCTAACATGCATTAGTGCCACAACCCGTCCCAATAGCCGAAGCACATGCATTCATCAAACAAATGTCTCACAAGCAACAACATTAATCACGTAAATGCACAAAGCGGAAGCATATAAACAATCTGCAAACATGAACCACAATCATGAATGCAACACACATCAAACTCAAACTCAACGCATAACATAATCTCTATTGCGAATGCTAAAATGTCTAGACTCTCTAGACTCATTTCAACTCAACACATGCGAAGGCCTCCTAGTGCACCGGATACTCCCCCTACACATGTGACTACTCACCCCTTAATCACCACAAAGGATCATAAGCCGAGTACCACCACACGTCGACACACAATGCTCGGCCAAGGGAACAACCCAAGTACCGTCCGAGCTACTCGGCCAAGGGAACAACCCAAGTACCGTCCGAGCTACTCGGCTAAGGGAACAACCCAAGTACCGTCTGAGTCTTCTCCTATGTGTCGACACAACGCTCGGCCAAGGGAGCGACCCAAGTACCGTCCGAGCTACTCGGCCAAGGGAGCTACCCAAGTACCGTCCGAGTACTTCGTTACCTCCACCCTAGGTAACGGCCACAATGGGAGTACCGAATACACTAACTCTAGAACACTCACAAAAGTTCAAGAATGCATCAACTAGGACTCACACACGTCCTAGACCACTAGAGCAATTCCACATGCCCTAGACAACACAATTCAACCGGTCCGCGGTGTCCTTGTTACCACCCATGGCCGCATACAATACACACAATCAACTGTTCCGTGGTGTCCCTTGTTACCACACACGATCAAACGCATATAAACAATCAACTGGTCTGTGGTGTCCCTTGTTACCACACACGTCCATATGCAACACACAACACAAGTACCATAGACTGCATGATGCCCACACATGCATCTACGTACTTTTCACAATCACATTACGGTGTAGGGTCATGCAAAGGATCCGAAGATCACAGTAGCCACTACAACCGTCTCTATAACGGAAGGGAGACTTACGTGGATCAAAGATCTCACGAAGCTACCACATCCTCACCCATACAGGAAAACTCCTCTTCTCATCACAACAACCTTTTCCGGGTGGATCTCAATCAACACCCGTACTTATCACAACATCATGCATTCTATCACAACAATTTCAATGATTCTCCACACAATCAAAGAGAAACATTCATCATAAAAAAACAACCATGCATGCAACAGTACTCAATGAATCTATCACCTAGAATCAAAGAGATTAACAAACTCAACCACACCAAACATGCCACTACAAGAAAACAGCGTTTTTACGACTGCACTTTTAATCGCAGAATAGTCGTTAATCGGGGTTTTACGACAAACATACGACTAAATGTGGTATTCGTCAATCCATAGTCGCTAAATCTCATAGTCGTATTATTAATCGGCGAGTTACGACTATTTATACGACCAAAATAGGTAATCGTAAAATAGATGTAGCGTCGTCGGGAGATATAGAGACTAATCTGTGACTACGGTAGCGACAATTGTGCGACTATAGAGGGTGTCCAGATACGGTCGGAGAAATGTTGTCATCAAATAGTCGTTAAATGAGGTGACCACGGGGCGATTATTACGCGACTGTATTGTATAGTCAGAAAGTAGTCGTAAATATTAGCCACTATGGAGCGACTGGGTCACGACCATTTTAACTACTATCCCGCGACTAATCTGAACATCCATATACGATTATGGTAATGATCTCTCCACTATGTGGCGACTATTATGTGACTGACTAGTATAGTCACGAATCAGTCGTACACTATGGTGACATTTTAGCGACTGTTTATTGACTAATTTACCGATTATAAGATAACTAAATGGAGAATCCAAATATGATGATGGTAAACATCTTGCTATTAATTGTCGACTGTTATACGACTATGCAACGTCTAAACGAAACATCCATATTCGATTATGGTACTGCTTGGCCGACTACTATATGACTGTCTAATATAGTCACAACATAGTCGAAAGAAATGGTGGCTACTTGGCGACAGTTTAATGACATCATAACGATTATTAAGTGACTATTTAAGAGAAAAACAATTAAATAAAGATCGTCAGATGACTTTATAAACATGGATTGTGAAAACAGCGACTTTACCCGAGGAAAGATGTTGTTATATTCAACTGTTGATATCTCACGAGGTCGCAGTTCTTTGCAGTGCTTCTGCAGTCCTTTGTGATGCTAACCATGTCTTTCATACGTCGTTGATAGATCTCCTCAAAAAATGTTACAGAAGAAAGTTATGTGAGGTTTGGGAACGCCTAAAATGATACAAAAACTATCTTGTAAGCGCTCAGACACTCG
Organism: Orychophragmus violaceus; assembly: GCA_030180135.1. NCBI lineage: Eukaryota > Viridiplantae > Streptophyta > Magnoliopsida > Brassicales > Brassicaceae > Orychophragmus > Orychophragmus violaceus. The sequence goes on along the minus strand of CM058238.1, from coordinate 63,742,379 downwards.
AACTTAGGTTTACACAGTAATGAGTTAAGCAAAGATTGGTTTCTCAATTGCGTGCTAACTATAAGATTAACATCCTAACCATTAGACTCTAACTCCTCAAACACTCATTAAAAAAACAACCAACTTACCCAGACTGTGGAATATATGCGTCGTTTACAACCTGTAGAACCAAAATTAATTGTAAACAAATAATCAGATTCAAAGCCTGTCCCGTTTCAAAAGCAAAGCAAAGCAGAAGGAAACTCCATGATATCGCTACCTGTACCCGTAGGCATCGATTCACGGAGAGTTTCGTGATTGAGATATTCAATGAAGAATTTGAGAGAGTCGATAGGGTTTCGGCCAAAGTTTGCTATGAAATTGAAAGCTTCGAATAAGAGATCCGAAGAAGAGATATCAGTTTGAGATGGGTGGGCGTAGAAGAGGATTCGTGTAGAGATTAGAGAGATGATTCGTGGAGAGATTAGAGAGATGATTCGAAGGAGATTTCTGAAAAGGGGAAGTTCAAAAGAAAATCAGGGTTTGATGTATTTGATGATTTCTCGGCACTATGTCGAAAATTCTTGGGTATAGGCGGGTAATTGAAATGTTTTGGGCGTTAAAATTGGGTTTGGGTTTCTCGGATTAATTCGGCAAATATTTTGAATTTTCACCCACTTGTAGGCGTAACGTGGTCGTAATCTATTCTTTTTATTGACTCTTTTATATATTAACTAATTTATTTTACTTTATTAAAATCAGAACAAGTTTGCTCACAATATAAAGAACGATTGCATACAAGTTTTACGAAAGCAAATTTGTGTTTTCAATTCTTTGAAATATTTTTGCAATTTTGGTAACACTCAAATTTAAAATAGTACATTAATTTTTTTAAGAAATAGCTTTCGGACTAGAATGTTAAAGCACATACGAAGCCTTAGATTTTTAGGGTTTAGGGTTTATTTTGGAATGAACAAAACCCTATACCCTAAAAAGGAACAGTAAAACCTCATTATGAGGTTTCATTGTAGGACATCTCCTACCCACCCGCAAAAACTCAAATTATGAGGTTTTGAATAGTGAAACCTCAAATTTGAAGTTGGGGAAACCTACAAATTACACTTAATATTATAAATAAAATTATTCAACAAACATATTTTTGTGATATTCTCGAATATGATCAATCTATGCATTTCGAAGTGATAAATGTGCTTTTTATGTTTTATCTTAAGATTTATATATATATATATATATATAGGATATAAGTTAAAAATTGTTTAATGGTCAAAACTAATGAAATATTTAATTACAGATCACTACATTGCAAAAGAAAAGATGAAACCGCAAATTCGAGGTTTTGAGGTTTCTTTTGGAGTGAGCCAAATCTCAAAAATGAGGTTTGAGGTTTCTTTTGGAGATACTAAAACTTAAAATTTGAGGTTTCGTCTTTTATTTTACATCGAATGATCTTAATCATACATATATAGCGAGATGAAGTGGTCGAGAAATTAAATTATTATTTTTGTGAATCTTTCTAAATATATGTGATTTTTTTTTTATAATATACGAACTTATCATATACGAATATCGGTTGAGAGGAACATTGAATATTCTCCTTGTCTCTCGTTTAATGTGTAATCAATAAGCACAAGCCTACCAAAAGAAACGTTCAAAACAATATTGGAGAGCAAAAGACAAAAACCAGTGCACGGTTCTATGTCGATGACGCTACACCAAAGCAAACGACAAACCAGTATACGGTTGTAGGGCTCATGGGCTACACGAGAACAAAAGACAAAACCATTGTACGGTTTGTATAATTTTTAACCATGATATAACCATGATATTTAACCATGATTAATTGATTTGATTGGGGTCGCGAAGATACATACTCCACGTAACATTCCAAAGATACAAAAGACGATCTTTTATATATAAAAGAGTACTTCTGAGATGATCTTCAAAAAAATAAGAGTACTACATAGTCGAGAAATTAAAAACAAAAAACAGAAATCAATCGATTGCACACAAACCTGCTTCTTCCGGACAGTGATTCCATGCAGTGTCTTCCTCAAGTTCTTCCAAACTCGGGCCACCAAATCCTCCTCATCTTCCCGCCAGTTCTTCAAGGAAAGTTCCTCAAAGAGACCCATTAGAGGATTTCCGTGGAGGAAGCGTAGAACACCATACAGGTAAGCAGCCTCCAAAATCAAACCGTCGCCCTCCCCAATCGCGGTAAGGTTTAAATACGCCAATCCGTTGTCCTCATCATTTTCTTTGAAGTAACATAGAATACCTCGAATGGAGAAAGCAGCGTAGTTCTCATGCTCTAAGCATTTGTCCAGAATCGCCGAGTGCTTAAGCGCACGAAGAGGCCTCTTCACCAGCGGTGAGAGACAAAGAGAATGGAGGGCTTTAGGACTGTTGGAGGCTTCTTTCATTATTTTGCAGGTTTCTATAAGGTTGCAGTAATCCGCGGAGCAAGCCTTGACGAGTTTCTGGACGATATTGGTGAGGAATTTGATCGGGATTTGTTGCAGAGAGACAATCGATCTCCTGTTGGCCATGCTTTCTGTGTTTGATGGTTATGGGTTCTTCTCTCTGTTTTTCGTCGGTTTTTCGGAATCTCAACTTCTCTCTGTGCTTGATGGTTATGGGGTCATCGAGTATTTAAAGAAAGAATTTTTAGGGTTGCGTCTTAGGTAGGTTTCGATAAACCTAAACGTCAAATCGGTTTATATGAGAGATAAATACAGAGAACCGGAAGAAAGAGACGCCCAATGATGAGGTTTTTCTCACTCCAAAACTGTACAAAACCTCAAATTTGAGGTTTCATCTTTTCTTTTACATTCTAGTCCTTGTAATTATATACTTTATTAGTTTTAGTCGTAAAATAAATTTATATCTTTTACAAAGTCTGATTTCAACAAGAGTAAAATTTTGGAATTATTTTTGGTTTCCTAATTATATATTAAGAATTTTTCGGTTATATTTAAGACGCCTCTTCTTCCACCAATGAATGTGCTCGGCATGACGGGAAAAGGTCATTGGGCTTTAAATCAGGATTGGTTCGATAACCGATATTTCTTCCCCTGAGTAAATATAGCCCCTCTTATCATCATTCTTCCCCATCCTCACTTCTTTCCTCTCCTTCGCTTCTAAGTTCTAACAGAGCCTCGCTTCATCTTCTACCTTTTATCTTAAGTTCTTCCTTAAATATGCTGACATGTTCTTTTGTTTTATTTTGTTCGGTTCCGTGTCGACCTCCGAACTCATGCATGAACAACACCGGAACCAGTATTCTCCTACAGATAAAGTCACCTACGAGTCTTGCAAGGTCAAACGACCAAATGGTCTTTCGCATTAAAACACTAGGCGGCGAGATGATTGTTTGAGATTGATTCCTTTGGGTTACTTTATCTTTAGGAGAACATTGGTTCATGTGTTGATTTCATAAAAGTTCTTATCTCATCGATGGCCTTGCTGGGAGAAGACAACTCAATCATCAGTCGACATAGCGTTTCGGTTTCTGGCGGAAAGAAACCGATATCATAACTCAAGCTTCGGCTTTGGAGGAACTTGTACTTTAAGAAATTTGTTTAGCTCTAATTATTTTTTTTAGTTCGACTTGTAATATCAATATTTGAGATATTCCACTCAATTCCTATATTATCATTCATATTTGATTTTCTTCTTATAGTGGAATATTGTGGGACCGACAAATCGGGAGTAATATTAATCTAATAATTATTCTAGTGGAAAAATATTTATCTAATAAGACCTGCCCAAACAAGAAACATTATCGCGCATAAACCAATTTTCTTAGGTAAATTATCATAAACCGAAAGAATACCTAAACCGTAATAACCTCGACAAAGTCAACAAGCATATTACAAGGGCTCCTCATATTGCTTTTCATAGTCATCTTGATACTCATCATCAGAAGATGATAAATTACATCGGAATTCATTTCTGGGTCCACACCCCCGACCTCGTAATCAAGATCTATTGTGTTTCCTCCTTGTACCGAGTTCTCAATAACGAGATCTTAGATTCTAGTCATCATCACAGGATCATCATTTTCTTGTTGCAAAAGAATCGGTTCCATGTCGCCATAATCTCCTGAAATAGTTCCCCTCTCGTTGACTGGTACAACACTTAGCCACTCCCTCTTTGGTTTCTTCGTGTATGGATACGGGATAAGGCTGTGCAATTTGTATGTACTGAATGAAGTTATATACGTACATATATTTAAAGGCATATATTTAAAGGCATTAAGATTTACATGTATGGAACTAACATACCTAGAACAAATGGTTCGTCTTTACCGTACGTTCTTGCTGAAAGAACGTCTACAACGCTACCATTACTCTTCCGAGTGCCTCTACTGATCACAGGGTCGTACCAGTTACACTTAAATAGTGTGATTCTCAAATTCACAATTCCCTCATACTCGAGCTGTATGATATCAGTTAAAATCCCGTGGAAATCAGCCTCATCAGATGCATCAACATAATTCTTTCCTTTAACACGTACACCATTGTTACATGTCTTCCGCCCCACGCCGTGATTCTCGGTATGAAACAAATATCCTCTTGTATAATATATGGGCAAGGTTTTAGCCTTATGCACTGGTCCATGTACTATCTCTAGCACCCAATCAGAAAATTTATGTGTCTTTTTCCAATAAGTAACCTGCAGTACATAGAAAGAAAATATAAAATATAGAGTTTGGCAAAGATAAATTCAAATAAATATATAGGTAAGAAATATTTTTACACATACATAAGTTTCCACCCAGCTTCGATATTCTTCGTGTCTTATTGCGGAGACCTCTTCTTCGGAGAGTTCTGGATATTTTATGGACAGATAATCTTTGAACATACTTTAATTTGAACCAAAACTTATATGAGAAATCATAGTATAGTTGAATATATTAAACCGAAAGATAAGACATGCCAATATATGTATACCTACCTCTCTAGTGGCTCAAAATATCTACAGTTTCGTAGAACATAAACATGTGCGCGTCTATAGTCTTCCTCTGAAAGCCATATTTCTTGCATTCTTCCACTTGGACGACCAACTTGAGTAAATATATCAGGAACATCGACATGTTATACGGGGATTTCACCTTCAATGAATCTGGTTAACCTGACCAAATTATAATTGATTTAGAAAAATTTATAATTAATTAATATACTACCATGTGTGTGTCTTACAAATGGCAAAGTGAACATGTGATAGCGCATTTACCTTGATTTTGTTACTATATTCGCAGCAACGTAATGCTATGAGAAATAAGCTATCTCCTCATTGATATATGATTCAATAATCGATCCTGCCACATATCTTTTGTTCTTTGCTTTCCATTTCAACTTTTTGAAAAACCTTTCAAAAGGATACATCCACCTATATTGCACCGGACCTCCTAATTCAGCTTCGTAGGGGAGATGTATAGGTAACTGCTCCATCACGTCGAAAAATGATGGTGGAAATATCTTTTCCAAGTTGCATATGATTAAAACTATGTTTTCCTTGAGAATTTGGAGACGACTTTTTTGTAAAGTTCTCGAGCATAAGTCACGGAAAAAACTTCCAACACCTACAATATATATTTTTTTGAAACTGTTGGTAAATATAAAATACTATACTCATATTTAATTATCAAATATTAAGTAAAATAATATAGAAAAACCTGCTAAAGCAAGGTGGACGTTCCGGACTAAGAGTTCGGCAAAGATAAATGGAAGTAGCCGCTCCATAAAAATGTGGCAGTCATGACTCTTCATCCCTAAAAACTTACCGTTATCCATATCAGCACAAGTAGCTAAGTCGGCCGCATAGCCATCTGGTAATTTTACTGCATGTTTCACACATTCTAGTAATTTTTCTGGCTTCGTTTGTCAATCTGTACGTGGGGAAATGAGCTTTACCCTCACCATCAATATGTAGGTGTGGCCGAAAAAAGAATCGTTCTATATCAATTCTTGACATGATGGTGAATTTGGATTTACCCTTCACACTCAAAAGAGTATTCATGACGTTGTCAAAAAAATTCTTCTCTACATGCATCAAATCAAGATTATGTCGGAGAGTGAGGTCCCTCCAGTATGGAATCTCCCAGAATATTCTTTCCTTGTGCCAGTTATGCAACTTCCCATAGCCAGGCTCCTTATTTTTGTGACCGTTTCCACCGACTTCCTCTGTTTTTGGTGGATTTACACCTTGCAATCGCTCGCTATAAACTTGCTCACCACTCAACACCTCATGTGGATGCTCTTTCAAGGCGTCTTTTCCCTTTAAGAAGTCTTTTTTATTCTTCCTCAAAGGATGACCAAATGGAAGAAATATTCTGTGACAATCAAACCAACATGTCTTCCTTTCCTTAGGCATATAAAAAGATTTTGTATCTTCCATGCAAATAAGACAAGACAATCCACCATGGGTCGTCCATCCTGATAACATCCCATATGCCGGGAAGTCGCTTATCGTCCACAGCAACACTGATTTTAGTTTAAAGTTTTCATTCAATGACACATCGTATGCATCGACTCCAGAAGACCACAATTTTTTTAACTCCTCAATAAGAGGTTGGAGGAAGATATCGAGACTAGCGCACGGATGATTTGGCCCAGAATTCAGAATTGTTAGAAACAAGTATTATGTATTCATGCACATATCAGGGGGTAAATTATATGGAGTCAAGATCATGGGCCACAACGAATGATTACGAGACATGCCAAATGGATTGAACCTATATGTACATAATCCAAGATAAACGTTACGGGGTTCTTGGGAAAACAGAGGATGTTGAGCTTGAAATGATTTCCCCTCCACCGCATCAGACGGATGACACATTTCTCCCTCCTTCGTTTGGTGCTCCGCATGCCATCTCATTGCCACAACAATCTTTTCACTTTGATACATTCTCTTCAGCCTGTCAGCAATTGGTAGATACCACATACGACTGTAGGATACTCTGGTTCTACTTTGTCTCTCGTTCGGCTTCCATCTTGGTTTAGCACAAAACCGACACTTTTCTTCCTTTTCGTCTTCTTTCCAGAAGATCATACAATTGTTCATGCAAATATCAATTATACGATAGGGGAGGCCTAAATTGCGCATCAGGTTCTTTGTCTCGTAGTGTGAACATGTTGTCTAGTTTCCTTCTGGTAAATACTCTGTAAGCATTTCACATATCGAATCCACTAACTTTTCACTCATATTATGTTCTACCTTGTTATGCTAGACCCGAGCAGCCAAGGATAACTGGGAGTGACCTTCACGATAACCATCATATAAAGGATTGTTGGCTCCTTCTAACCGGTCATAAAACTTTTTTGAATTATTACGTACAGGTTCTTCACTATTAGTCGCGTAACCACGAAATACATCATTCACCATATCCACATACCTATCTTCTACATTATTATGACCATTCGGATCAACATAACTCGTTCCTATATCCAAACCGATTTCTTCTCCATGCTTATACCAAACACAATAATCAGGCATAAATCCGTAACTAAACAGATGACTCCAAATTCTTGGTTCCGTGGTTTCCGGTTTTTCGTTCTTTCAGAAACGACTGATATGCTCAGAGTTTTATCCCTAGAGTTACAATGCAAGTGCACAGACGTGACTAGTAGTATATAGGGGTCGAATCCACAGAAACTCAAGAATCTTACGATAGACTATAGAATGTCGAATTAAGATAGGGAGCAGTAATAAGAAAGCAGTAAATAATGCAGGAAAGTAAATCAAACGAGTTGTTAATCAATCAGGCGAAGCATCAGTTCAAGGGAGTTCTCAGGAAATCAGGAATATAGATAAATCAATCAATCGGGATCTAATTAAGAACTATTCTAGAATTAGAATCACAGAAGCATAAGAAACCAACTTTGGTTGCGAGTATTATCTATGTCTAGCAACCTAGCAAACCAACTTTCGTTGCGAGTTCTAGAGATCCTAAACATGCATTAATCTCAAGTTCTTTCGTTCACAATTTCCCTAAGCCAAATTTCTTTGCGAATAGTTCAATTGCTCATCTAGGTTCTTTCTAGTTAATTAACCAACTGTCGTTGCGGAAATCAACCTAACATCAATAATCTAAGTGGCCAATTCAGACTAAGCATTAAGAACAACCCTAGATGAAGAACTAGAAAATTATAATCTATACAGATTGATTAACCTAACATTCTCTGAAATCCCTAATGAGAATCCCTAAACCTAACTGGAGAACTACTCAGACATGATCAATGAAACAGAAATCAGAATGAATAGAAATCCAAATAACATAAAAGAAGTAAAGAAACATGAGTTCGAATTCTCTTCTCTCTCGAGTAAAAGACCAGCCCCTCAAAGCTCTCTAAATCTCTTTGAAAGTAAAATAAAGTGTAGCCTAAATAATGGCTTAAAAACCCTAATATATAGTCTAAAACACGTTTTGGGATTTTTTGTAAGTCTGGAAAACTTCTGGGCAAAAACTGTAATTTCTCCAAAAATGCAGATTTTTTTGTGCGTAGAATTCTGGAATCACCCTGCGTAGATCGACGCACATTCTGCGTCGATCGATGCAAGGTGACAACGCAGCCAGTGACCTCTGTGAAATCTCTAAGTAGTGCAGAATTGCTCCAAATGCCTCCAAAACGTCCAATTAAGCTCCAAATGTCCTTAAACCTATAAAACACCTGAAAAGACTCCAAAACACACATAAAAGACTCGATAACAAAGACATATACCATGGTCAAAAGCCCTAAAAACATGATATATCAACGACAAGGGCAGAGAAACTTACCGCCATTGCTCAGAGCTAAAGGCTGGTTTTTGGCAAATTCCATAAATTGTGTCACCCCCGTTGTGAAGGCTGTTGTGAAATTGTATGTGGCATCATGGAACCTATTATACATCCACTCCCGATGGTTGCTATAATTATTTTAGCCTCCCGCCATGTAACTTGATTTCCAAATTCTTTGTGTTTCTACAAATGAAACCGGAGAAAGAGCTGAATTTCGACTATGTAGACATAATTGGCCACTCCAATTAGTTGTCATAAATGCATGCGCATGAAACCGGTACACGTACCACAAACATGTGAAATAACCAAAGTCTCATATTATTATTACTAAATCCAAAATACTATATTAAACATGAAAAGAGTATGCTGGGCCATTCTCATTTAATAATGATTACAATATATATATATATATATATATATACTAACTTTGAAACAATTAAGACTATTAGCACATATAAACAAACCATCTCATATTAATATTACTAAATCCAAAAATACTATATGATACGACCCATACCCGACTAATTTGAGACGCGAATAGTGAGTTGAATATTAGTCGTATCAATAGCGACAAATAAACGACTTGGTTACTACTATACCCGAAGTAGCGAATTAGTCGCCCATGTACTGACCAATTCACGATTGTTCTACGACTCGGAGCATCAGACGCAAAATTAGTCGCCATATCACCGACTAGCCTGTGACTATTGGTTGCAGTTCCGTGGTGTCCCTTGTTACCACACACGACCACATGCATATAAACAATCAACTGGTTTTTGGTGTCCCTTGTTACCACACACGGCCACATGCAACACACAACACAAGTACCATAGACCGCATGATACCCACACATGCATCTACGTACTTTTCACAATCACATTACGGTGTAGGGTCATGCAAAGGATCCGAAGATCACATCTGCCACTACAACCGTCTCTATAACGGAAGGGAGACTTACATGGATCAAAGATCTCACGAAGCTACCACATCCTCACCCATACAGGAAAACTCCTCTTCTCATCACAACAACCATTTCCGGGTGGATCTCAATCAACACCCGTACTTATCACAACATCATGCATGCTATCACAACAATTTCAATGATTCTCCACACAATCAAAGAGAAACATTCATCATAAAAAAACAACCATGCATGCAACAGTACTCAATGAATCTATCACCCAGAATCAAAGAGATTAACAAACTCAACCACATCAAACATGCCACTACAAGAAAACTGCGTTTTTACGACTGCACTTTTAATCGCAGAATAGTCGTTAATCGGGGTTTTACGACAAACGTACGACTGAATGTGGTAGTCGTCAATCCATAGTCGCTAAATCTCATAGTCGTATTATTAATCGGCGAGTTACGACTATTTATACGACCAACATAGATAATCGTAAAATAGATGTAGCGTCGTCGGGAGAGACTAATCTGCGACTATGGTAGCGACAATTGTGCGACTATAGAGGGTGTCCAGATACGGTCGGAGAAATGTTGTCATCAAATAGTCGTTAAATGAGGTGACCACGGGGCGATTATTACGCGACTGTATTGTATAGTCAGAAAGTAGTCGTAAATATTAGCCACTATGGAGCGACTGGGTCACGACCATTTTAACTACTATCCCGCGACTAATCTGAACATCCATATACGATTATGGTAATGATCTCGCCACTATGTGGCGACTATTATGTGACTGACTAGTATAGTCACGAATCAGTCGTACACTATGGTGACATTTTAGCGACTGTTTATTGACTAATTTACCGATTATAAGATAACTAAATGGAGAATCCAAATATGATGATGGTAAACATCTTGCTATTAATTGTCGACTGTTATACGACTATGCAACGTCTAAACGAAACATCCATATTCGATTATGGTACTGCTTGGCCGACTACTATATGACTGTCTAATATAGTCACAACATAGTCGAAAGAAATGGTGGCTACTTGGCGACAGTTTAATGACATCATAACGATTATTAAGTGACTATTTGGAAAATCTAGATTCGTTGATGGTAAATATTTAGCGACTATTTTGTGTGTCTAGTGCGAATAATTGACAACCGTTTAGTGGCATTTTCGTAAAATTAAGAATTTGGATTAATTTATTTCCGATTTGGTAATCGGTGATACCGTAATTTGAATGGTACAACAAACGTAACAACCACTTGCATCAAAAATAACATTGGTAACATGCAGACACAGAAGATCTACATACGCAAACTCCAGCATTTAGGAGGTGCCAGATCATATACCAATAAATAGACAAGTGCAAGAGACAGAGATAAAGTAACCTACGAATCAGATGGTGTTGTTGTCTTACTTTGAGCTTCCTTCAGTTGATGTTGGTGGGGACTGGACTTTTAATCGTGTCTGGGCTGCTTGTGCTTGCGCACTAAAAGATTAGCTGTCAGGCTTTCGACTCCATGAGGATTTTTACTCGTCCAGCCTTCTCAGTGGCATGTGACAATTACAGACAGTAAGAGAAAAACAATTAAATAAAGATCGTCAGATGACTTTATAAACATGGATTGTGAAAACAGCGACTTTACCTGAGGAAAGATGTTGTTATATTCAACTGTTGATATCTCACGAGGTCGCAGTTCTTTGCAGTGCTTCTGCAGTCCTTTGTGATGCTAATCATGTCTTTCATACGTCGTTGATAGATCTCCTCAAAAAATGTTACAGAAGAAAGTTATGTGAGGTTTGGGAACGCCTAAAATGATACAAAAACTATCTTGTAAGCGCTCAGACACTCGAACTTAGGTTTACACAGTAATGAGTTAAGCAGAGATTGGTGTCTCAATTGGGTGCTAACTAGAAGATTAACATCCTAACCATTAGACTCTAACTCCTCAAACACTCATTAAAAAAACAACCAACTTACCCAGATTGTGGAATATAGGCGTCGTTTACAACCTGTAGAACCAATATTAATTGTAAACAAATAATCAGATTCAAAGCCTGTCCCGTTTCAAAAGCAAAGCAAAGCAGAAGGAAACTCCATGATATCGCTACCTGTACCCGTAGGCATCGATTCACGGAGAGTTTCGTGATTGAGATATTCAACGAAGAATTTGAGAGAGTCGATAGGGTTTCAGCCAAATTTTGCTATGAAATTGAAAGCTTCGAATAAGAGATCCGAAGAAGAGATGTCAGTTTGAGATGGGTGGGCATAGAAGAGGATTCATGTAGAGATTAGAGAGATGATTCGTGGAGAGATTAGAGAGATGATTCGAAGGAGATTTCTGAAAAGGGGAAGTTCAAAAGAAAATCAGGGTTTGATGTATTTGATGATTTCTCGGCACTATGTCGAAAATTCTTGGGTATAGGCGGGTAATTGAAATGTTTTGGGCGTTAAAATTGGGTTTGGGTTTCTCGGATTAATTCGGCAAATATTTTGAATTTTCACCCACTTGTAGGCGTAACGTGGTCGTAATATATTCTTTTTTTTTATTGACTCTTTTATATATTTAACTAGTTTATTTTACTTTATTAAAATCAAAACAAGTTTGCTCACAATATAAAGAACGATTGCATACAGGTTTTACGAAAGCAAATTTGTGTTTTAAATTCTTTGAAATATTTTTTCAATTTTGGTAACACTCAAATTTAAAATAGTACACAAAAAATTAAGAAATAGCTTTCGGACTAGAATGTTAAAGCACATACGAAGCTTTAGATTTTTAGGGTTTAGGGTTTCTTTTGGAATGAACAAAACCCTATACCCTAAAAAGGAACAGTAAAACCTCATTATGAGGTTTCATTGTAGGACATCTTCTACCCACCCGCAAAAACTCAAATTATTAGGTTTTGAATAGTGAAACCTCAAATTTGAAGTTGGGAAAACCTACAAATTACACTTAATATTATAAATAAAATTATTCAACAAACATATTTTTGTGATATTCTCGAATATGATCAATCTATGCATTTCGAAGTGATAAATGTGCTTTTTTATGTTTTATCTTAAGATTGATATATATATATATATATATAATTGTTTAATGGTCAAAACTACTGATATATTTAATTACAAATCACTACATTGCAAAAGAAAAGATGAAACCGCAAATTCGAGGTTTTGAGGTTTCTTTTAGAGTGAGTCAAATCTCAAAAATGAGGTTTGAGGTTTCTTTTGGAGATGCTAAAACCTAAAATTTGAGGTTTCGTCTTTCCATATCGAGAACATGGCATGATCTATCGGGCTTTCCGTTCTCCATCGATTGCACACAAACCTGCTTCTTCCGGATAGTGATTCTATGCAGTGTCTTCCTCAAGTTCTTCCAAACTAGGGCCACCAAATCCTCCTCATCTTCCCACCAGTTCTTCAAGGCAAGTTCCTCAAAGAGACCCATTAGAGGATTGTCGTGGAGGAAACGCAGAACACCATACAAGTAAGCAGCTTCCAAAATCAAATCGTCGCCCTCCCCAATCGCGGCAAGGTTTAAATACGCCATTCTGTTGTCCTCATCATTGTCTTTGAAGTAACATAGAATACCTCGAACGGAGAATGCGGCGTAGTTATCATGCTCTAAGAATTTGTCCAGAATCACTGAGTGCTTAAGCGCACAGAGAGGCCTCTTCACCAGCGGTGAGAGACAAAGAGAATGGAGGGCTTCAGGAATGTTGGAGGCTTCTTTCATTATTTTGCAGGTTGCTCTTAGGTTGCAGTAATACGCGGAGGAAGCCTTTCCGAGTTTCTGGATGATCTTGGTGAGTACTTTGATCGGGATTTGTTGCAGAGAGACAATCGATCTCCTGTTGGCCATGCTTTCTGTGTTTGATGGTTATGGGTTATTCTTTCTTTTTTTCGTCGGTTTTTCAAAATCTCAACTTCTCTCTGTGCTTGATGGTTATGGGGTCATCGAGTATTTAAAGAAAGAATTTTTAGGGTTGCGTCTTAGGTAGGTTTCGATAAACCTAAACGTCAAATCGGTTTATATGAGAGACAAATACAGAGAACCGGAAGAAAGAGACGCCCAATGATGAGGTTTTTCTCACTCCAAAACTGTACAAAACCTCAAATTTGAGGTTTCATCTTTTCTTTTACATTCTAGTCCTTGTAATTATATACTTTATTTGTTTTAGTCGTAAAATAAATTTATATCTTTTACAAAGTCTGATTTCAACAAGAGTAAAATTTTGGAATTATTTTTGGTTTCCAAATTGTATATTAAGAATTTTTCGGTTATATTTAAGACGCCTCTTCTTCCACCAATGAATGTTCTCGGCGTGACGGGAAAATGTCATTGGGCTTTAAATCAGGATTGGTTCGATAACCGATATTTCTTTCCCTGAGTAAATATAGCCCCTCTTATCATCATTCTTCCCCATCTTCACTTCTTTCCTCTCCTTCGCTTCTAATTTCTAACAGAGCCTCGCTTCATCTTCTACCTTTTATCTTAAGTTCTTCCTTAAATATGCTGACATGTTCTTTTGTTTTCTTTTGTTCGGTTCCGTGTCGACCTCCGAAGTCATGCATGAACAACACCGGAACCAATATTCTCCTACAAATAAAGTCACCTACGAGTCTTGCAAGGTCAAACAACCAAATGGTCTTTTGCAGTAAAACACTAGGCGGCGAGATGATTGTTTGAGATTGATTCCTTTGGGTTAATTTATCTTTAGGAGAAAATTGGTTCAGGTGTTGATTTCATAACAGTTCTTATCTCATCGATGGCCTTGCTTGGAGAAGACAACTCAATCATCAGTCGACATAGCGTTTCGGTTTCTTGCGGAAAGAAACCGATATCATAACTCAAGCTTCGGCTTTGGAGGAACTTGTCCTTTAAGAAATTAGTTTAGCTCTAATTATTTTCTTAGTTCGACTTGTAATATCAATATTTGAGATATTCCACTCAATTCCTATATTATCATTCATATTTGATTTTCTTCTTATAGTGGAATATTGTGGGACCGACAAATCGGGAGTAATATTAATCTAATAATTATTCTAGTGGAAAAATATTTATCTAATAAGACCCGCCAAAACAAGAAACTTTATCGCGCATAAACCAAGTTATTTAGGTAAATTATCATAAATCGAAAGAATACCTAGACCGTAATAACCTCGACAAAGTCAACAAGCATATTACAAGGGCTACTCATCCTGCTCTTCATAGTCATCTTGATCCTCATCATTAGAAGATGATAAATTACATCGGAATTCATCTTCTGGTTCCACACCCCCGACCTTGTAATCAAGATCTATTGTGTTTCCTCCTTGTACCGAATTCTCAATAACGAGATCTTCGATTCTAGTCATCATCACATGATCATCATTTTATTGTTGCAAAAGAATCGGTTCCATGTCGCCATAATCTCCTAAAATATTTCCCTTCGCGTTGACTTGTACAACACTTAGCCACTCCCTCTTTGGTTTCTTCGTGTATGGATACAAGATATAACAAACTTGATATGCTTGTAAGGCTGTGCAATTTGTATGTACTGAATGAAGTTATATACATACATATATTTAAAGGCATTAAGATTTACATGTATGGAACTAACATACCTAGAACAAATGGTTCGTCTTTACCGTACGTTCTTGCTGAAAGAATGTCTACAATGCTAACATTACTATTCTGAGTGCCTCTACCGATCATAGGGTCGTACCAGTTACACTTAAATAGTGTGATTCTGAAATTCACAATTCCCTCATACTCGAGCTGTATGATATCAGTTAAAATCCCGTGGAAATCAGCCACATCAGATGCATCAGCATAATTCTTTCCTTTAACACGTACACCATAGTTACATGTCTTCCGTCCCACGCCGTGATTCTCGGTATGAAACAAATATCCTCTTGTATAATATATGGGCCAGGTTTTAGCCTTATGCACTGGTCCATGCACTATCTCTAGCACCCAATCAGGAAATTTATGTGTCTTTTTCCAATAAGTAACCTGCAGTACATAGAAAGAAAATATAAAATATAGAGTTTGGCAAAGATAAATTCAAATAAATATATAGGTAAGAATTTTTTTTACACATACATAAGTTTCCACCTAGCTTCGATATTCTTCGTGTCTTATTGCGGAGACCTCTTCTTCAGAGAGTTTTGGATATTTTATGGAAAGATAATCTTCGAACATACTTTAATTTGAACCAAAACTTATATGAGAAATCATAGTATAGTTGAATATATTAAAATGAAAGATAAGACATGCCAATATATATATACCTACCTCTCTAGTGGCTCAAAATATCCACAGTTTCGCAGAACATAAACATGTGCGCGTCTATAGTCTTCCTCTGAAAGCTAGATTTCTTTCATTTTTCCACTTGGACGACCAACTAGAGTATATATCAGGAACATCGACATGTTATACGGGGATTTCACCTTCAGTGAATCTGGTTAACCTGACCAAATTATAATTGATTTAGAAAAATTTATAATTAATTAATATACTACCATGTGTGTGTCTTACAAATGGCAAAGTGAACATGTGATAGCGCATTTACCTTGATTTTGTTATTATATTCACAGAAAAGTAATGCTATGAGAAATAAGCTATCTCCTCATTGATATATGATTCAACAATCGATCCTGCCACATATCTTTTGTTCTTTGCTTTCCCTTTCAACTTTTTGAAAAACCTTTCGAAAGGGTACATCCACCTATATTGCACCGGACCTCCTAATTCAGCTTCGTAGGGAAGATGTATAGGTAAATGCTCCATCACGTCGAAAAATGATGGTGGAAATATCTTTTCCAAGTTGCATATGATTAAAACTATGTTTTCCTTGAGAATTTGGAGACGACTTTTTTTTAAAAGTTCTCGAGCATAAGTCACGGAAAAAACTTCCAACGCCTACAATATATATTTTTTGAAACTGTTGGTAAATATAAAATACTATACTCATATTTAATTATCAAATATTAAGTAAAATAATATAGAAAAACCTGCTAACGCAAGGTGGACGTTCCGGTCTAAGAGTTCGGCAAAGATAAATGGAAGTAGCCGCTCCATAAAAATGTGGAAGTCATGACTCTTCATCCCTAAAAAATTATCGTTATCCATATCAGCACAAGTAGCTAAGTTGGCCGCATAGCCATCTGGGAATTTTACTGCATGTTTCACACATTCTAGTAATTTTTTCTGGCTTCGTTTGTCAATCTGTACGTGGGGGAGTTGATATATCATCGTTTTTACCTGTTTTAGGCCATGATATAAGTATGTTTTAGAGTCTTTTGTCGTGTCTTTAGAGTCATTTCAGGTGTTTACTAGGTACATGCACGTTTGGAGGATTATTGGAGATAATGGAGCATTTTGGGCATTATTTGGAGCTTTAGCCGAGAGATCTGATTTCACCCAAGTCTGGACGACCCATGCATCGATCGATGCATCACTTGCATCGATCGACACACCTCTGCGCCAACACATTAATAAAGACTTTGGAGAGTTGCAGTTCAGCCCCAAGAAGTTTTAGTATTTGCAAAAAGACCCCAAGCGTGATTAGGCCTTTATAATTAGGTTTTTGGTGTTTTGTTTTAGATACGCTTTCATACTATTAGCTTTTTAGAGAGAGAGAGAGACCGAGAGGCTGATCAATCTATTACTCCAGAGAGAAGATTTCGAACCACTTTTACTCTTACTCTTTTGATTTTATGATATCTATTTATTCATTGATTTGTGTTTCATTGATCATGTCTGAGTAGATTCATAGTTAGGTTTAGGGATTCTCGTTAGGGTTTTCATGACTTGTTAGATTAATTTATCAGTTAAGGATTCATATCTTATTTGTTCTTCAACCTGAACTGTGCTTAATACTAGTTTCTAACATGATCACTTAGAATCTAGACTCTAGGTTATTAAATTGACACGAAAGTGTAATTTAGAATCTGAACTATTTAGGTTGAGCAATTTAATTATCCGCAAAGAAATTTGGTTTAATTGAATTGTGAACAAATCAAACTTTCACTTAAGGCTAGTTTAATCTGTTAGGAATTGCAAAGAAATTTGGGTTTCTGCTAATTAGACTTAGAGAATTCTCGCAACGAAAGTTGGTTAGTTCTATATCTGTGTTTGAGTTCTAGAATTGAACTTAATTTGATCCTGACTGATAGTTAATCTGCTTGTATGATTTCCTGAGAACTCCCTAGACATGACGCTTTTAGTACTTGCTTACAAGTCACTCTTGCAACTGATTTACTTTTTGTTCTGTTCTGATTTATTGCTTATTCTCTGTTTCACCTATCTTAACTTAACATTCTACAATCTATCGTAAGGTCTAGAGTCTCTGTGGATTTCGATACCCTTTACTAGCTGACGTCTGTGCACTTGCAGTGTAGATCTAGGGATTAAACTCTGATCGTATCATTCATGCAGTGTGTCGATCGATGCAGGGAGAGAGTCGATTGATGCTATTCGCGAAAATGTGTCGATCGATACTCAGGACCGTGTCGATCGATGCAGGGCGATTCTGTCGAACCTGAACTGTAGAAACAGAGAAAACAGAAAATAAATTAGTAAACTAAAAACGAAAACCTAGTCTAAATTCTAAACTCAAATCTATCGAAGACTCAAAAGAGTCCCCGGCAACGGCGCCAAAAACTTTGATATGCTCAAAGTTTAATCCCTAGAGTTACACTGCAAGTGCACAGACGTGACTAGTAGTATATAGGGGTCGAATCCACAGAGACTCAAGAATCTTACGATAGACTATAGAATGTCGAATTAATCTAGGGAGCAGTAGTAAGAAAGCAATAAATAATGCAGGAAAGTAAATCAAACGAGTTGTAAATCAATCAGGCGAAGCGTCAGGTCAAGGAAGTTCTCAGGAAATCAGGAATATAGATAAATCAATCAATCGAGATCTAATTAAGAACTGTTATAGAACTAGAATCACAGAAGCATAAGAAACCAACTTTGGTTGCGAGTATTATCTATGTCTAGCAACCTAGCAAACCAACTTTCGTTGCGAGTTCTAGAGATCCTAAACATGCATTAATCTCAAGTTCTTTCGTTCACAATTTCCCTAAGCCAAATTTCTTTGCGAATAGTTCAATTGCTCATCTAGGTTCTTTCTAGTTAATTAACCAACTGTCGTTGCGGAAATCAACCTAACATCAATAATCTAAGTGGCCAATTCATATTAAGCATTAAGAACAACCCTAGATGAAGAACTAGAAAGTATGAATCCCTACAGATTGATTAACCTAACATTCCATGAAATCCCTAATGAGAATCCCTAACCCTAACTGGAGAACTACTTAGACATGATCAATGAAACAGAAATCATAATGAATAGAAATCCAAATAACATAAAAGAAGTAAAGAAACAGGGGTTCGAAATGTCTTCTCTCGAGTACAAGACCAGCCCCTCAAAGCTCTCTAAATCTCTCTGAAAGTAAAATAAAGTGTAGCCTAAACAATGGCTTAAAAACCCTAATATATAGTCTAAAACACGTTTTGGGTTTTTTTGTAAGTCTGGGAAACTTCTGGGCAAAAACTGTAATTTCTCCAAAAATGCAGATTTTTTTTGTGCGCAGAATTCTGGAATCACCCTGCGTCGATCAATGCAAGGTGACAACGCAGCCAGTGACCTCTGTGAAATCTCTAAGTAGTGCAGAATTGCTCCAAATGCCTCCAAAACGTCCAATTAAGCTCCAAATGTCCTTACACCTGTAAAACACCTGAAAAGACTCCAAAACACACATAAAAGACTCGATAACAAAGACATATACCATGGTCAAAAGCCCTAAAAACATGATATATCAACGACAAGGGCAGAGAAACTTACCGCCATTGCTCAGAGCTAAAGGCTAGTTTTTGGCAAATTCCATAAATTGTGCCACCCCCATTGTGAAGGCTGTTGTGAAATTGTCTGTGGCATCATGGAAGCTATTATACATCCACTCCTGATGGTTGCTATAATTATTTTAGCCTCCCGCCATGTAACTAGATTTCCAAATTCTTTGTGTTTCTACAAATGAAACCGGAGAAAGAGCTGAATTTCGACTATGTAGACATAATTGGCCACTCCAATTAGTTGTCATAAATGCATGCGCATGAAACCGGTACACGTACCACAAACATGTGAAATATAACCAAACTCTCATATTATTATTACTAAATCCAAAAATACTATATTAAACATGAAAAGAGTATGCCTATATGGGCCATTCTCATTTAATAATGATTACAATACATATATATATATATATATATACTAACTTTGAAACAGTTAAGACGATTAGCACATATAAACAAACTATCTCATATTATTATTACTAAATCCAAAAATACTATATGATACAATCCATACCCGACTACTTTGCGATACGAATAGTGAGTTGAATATTAGTCGTATCAATAGCGACAAATAAACAACTTGGTTACTACTATACCCGAACTGACCAATTCGCGATTGTTCTGAGACTCTGAGCATCAGACGCAAAATTAGTCGCCATATCACCGAATAGCCTGCGACTATTGGTTCCGGTCTCGACAATAGTCGTTAATCTGTCATAAATCGACGAGTAAATCGGCGACAATCATTTTTAGTCATATATAAGCGACTAATACACGTCCATATATTCGTTGTCGCAAAATAGTAGCATTATTGTCCCCTAATAGTGACCAAAAGTTACGAATACAAGTATAGTCGCAAGGTCCGGTCGCAAAAACGATGTTTTCTTGTAGTGTGCATGCATCAGTTACCAAATCAAACGGATTAAAACCTCAACCGAGTGCAAGTAAACAACACAAAAACGTGCCTAAGGGTGAATACTCCGCGTATTCCAATCCTTAAGACATGACCTGCACACAAAGCCGTAAGTCCTAGCTACCGGGACTCACCCGTTCCGCAGCCCGTTCCTGAATCCCGAGATTTTCCAAGCTAGATCGAAACCTCGAGGCTTAACCCGAACACCTTGTCCTGTCCGTCCGCTCCGTCCTGCACTAAACCGCCCACTTTCTCACTTTCTCTCTCTAAAACTCCCCTCTCTCTCTAGATTTTTTTCTCAGATCTGAAAAGTGCAAAATGGCTAAGGGGAAAGCTGGTATTTATAGTAGAGGTTGGTTTGCATGATGGTGACAAGTGGCAGCCCAAATTTGACATTTGGCACACATGTGGTCGCTGGTCTATGCACTGGTCCAGGTGGTGGTCCGACAAGCATGCATGGCGACAGGTGGACCGGGCTCTACCACTCGACCACCGACCAGGCCCGACCACTTGACCATCCTCAACCATCCTCGACCATAGCTCGACCATCCTTGAATCACATTCGACCATCTTCTAATCCACTCGTCCCTTTTAAATTCTGCTTCGACCCAAGTTCTTAAAATGTCTTCTTTAGCCAATGCGACAAGTTTCAGATCATTCTGACAACTTTAAATCTTTTGGCCGTTATTCGTCCGTTTCTTCTCGGCCGGTCGTATTCCCCGTTCGGCCGTTCTACTTCTTTCGGAGTGTCATTACATTCTTCCCTTCTTAAAAGAATTCGTCCCCGAATTCTAATACTTGAAGAAACCACCATACTCCCGCTAAGCTAATACCACCATCCTCCCTCACACCAGTCCTCTGGTCTCATCCTCTTCTCATACTGATTCTGGTTTTCTACCTTCCAAGGTTCTAAGCCGCATCTCCAATTACTGTCTTGTTACCTCATCTTATATCCCTTCTTTCTGATCTCTTCCTTCATTGAGATTCTTTCCGGCTCGAACCATTCCGGTCCCTCTTTCTTCAGTTATGACTCCTCGTTCCTTCTGTTGTTTCACTATTTCTTCGTCCCTTACTATCATTACCATCTCACTCATTCGTTACGCAAACCTTTCATCATACTTGAATTCTTTCTTCCTTAGACTTGGTCTCTCATTTAAACATTTTCACTCTTGACCACGGCTTCCTTCCTTTGCCATGTTGTGATCTTCCACACTTTACTGTCCTCCTATGTGCTATGGAAACTATGTCCTTTGTAAATAAGTCAAGAATCACTCCTCTTCACGCCGTTCCTTGTTGGTTTTCACTATATTCCGCCAATCCCTGTTGTATTGGGATCCTTACTACCACACACTTAGTCAATGTTGATCCGCCTTTGACTTATCTCCACTGGCCGATACCATTCTCCGTTCTTGTAACATCAATAATCTAGCTATCCTTGGACCGTCCTCTTTGTGTTCGGGATTTCATTCTCCTGACGATCATCCTTTCCACCTTCGTTAGCTTCCCTTAGCTAATTACTTCTTCGACTTCCAGATTTCGTCTCTCGTGGCGATCCTTTTCGATGTTAAGTACTTGTCCATATCCCAGCCTTCACCTTGATCCTTCTTTGGTTTCTCCTTGGCAACCATCTTTAGTTTCTCGACCTTCTCGATCTGCTGATCCTTCTTGATCGATCCTTTAATGTCTTCATGGCCGGTTCCCAATCACTGAAATTTGGGCCTTCCTTCCACCACTTAGAACATCCAGACTTCCTCTCTTCTTGCTGTACAATCTCCTTTCTCATCACCATTTGACCAAACTACCACCATCTGACTCCACCATTTGTAGCTTGGTCTTGCCTCTTGGAATCTACATCACCAGAACCCCTTTCTCGTCGTTTCCGTTGTTGGTTTATAACCAATCTCTGTTACTTGGTTCACGTCCGGACTCCAATGGCCCTAACTTTCTTGAAAACTAATCTTCTTCATCTCCCAAGCCGTTTCCCGAGTTGGAAACCAACTTCATGGTTATCCTCGTCCTGCTCCCTGATGTCCCGGAATGGGATCCCATCCAATTCTCTTCCTTACACCGTTAAGGAATGCCTTGCACAAATTCCTTGCAATACTTGATCTGGCTTAGATGACTACCTCGTCCGTTACTTGAATTAAGTCCACCCGACTTCAATAGGTTCCTCCTCCGTTCTGATCTCAGTAAAGACTCTCCCAAATATTTCCTTCACCACTCATAACTATGAGTTCAGACCGCCTCGGTGTGAACTCATCTCCATAAGAACTATTTCACAATCACACTGTCTTCAACTCCATTTGTAACCACAAGTTCCGCTTCTTGTGTGAATTGTTCTCCCTTAGTGCTATTACTCGTCACAACAGTCACTGTCACTCTTGCTTTACTTCCCTTTTGAAAGTATAACACCTCTCCGTCCTCACCACCCATTCATCCTGGACGTTACTCCTTCCAACTCTCTTACTTCCTCCATGTGGTCTCGAACCATCACTTTCTCCAAAAGTGATTGCACACATCTTGGTCCGTGACCTTCTCTTCCCGAAACTCGTCTTGGTCTTGATCACCCATTAACTCTTTCCCTGCCAACTGATCCTCCTGATCAATGGCTTCCACCAACTATATCTGGCCGATCTCCCTAACATGTCATCTCCATAAAACTGTCTATGGCCGATATCCCAAAATCTGATATGTAGCTTTCACAAAACCAACTACTGAACGATCCCCCTTACCTTCAGCTTCTCTCCACTTCCATCACTGCTCCGTCCACGAGCCATGCCACCAACGGGTTCAAAGGGTTCTTGGGTTTTGGTTCGGGTAACTGGTTTTAGGAACGGGGTTTCCTAAAACATTACCAAACCTACACAATCCTATGGTTTTCAGAACTCTTTTCTGGAAAACCTACGGATTCTCACACCCAAACCCAACTTAGGAAGCTACCGACATGCTAGAAACAATAAAAACCTTGTTATTTTTCTAAGCATTCGGTCCCACTTACTTCCTAACACACATACCCGGTTTCAAAATTATAATCCGCATATAATTTAAACCATACATCAATCAACATGCCAACTCAAACACACTCAAAAGGGAGTTAGCACCCATACATATCTGAAACGGGATCTTATAAATATCATGAAGGTTTAAACCTATACTCTAAGGATTTACCTCCCTTTGGCCGCGGCTCTTCGGTCTGCTCCATTTCCAACTTCCTGACGATCCATGTGGATAGTGGGCTCCTTGTCTTACCTCCATTCAATTTGCTTCTCTCCGCTGCATCGAACAAAGGTAAGTCCTAAACCCAACCTACCCATATATCGTCGGACGTACCGGTTTCCTAATGTTATGAGTGCGACCCTTTTCACTCGATAAATTATTTGAAAACAGGAGTTCTGTGAGCATGATCATGAACCATGCTCTGATACCACCATTTCTCTTTACCTTCCAGTGACCACAATTTCCTCTTTCCAATATAGGAGTTATGTTCACAATCAAAACCACTAGTTCACCAAACGAGTTCATATATCCGCATGGTCTTTACATTTTTAAAAGTTTAGATCCATTCTGATACTAATTGAAAACCCAAATGAGCCCGATACAAAATTATTAAAACTTCATCGCACCGAGTTGTCTTTTTTATTTGAAATTTGTAAAATATTTTTATACAGGTTTCGAAGTAAAAGAAAATTCGGTGCGCCGAATATTTTAATAATTTTGTATCGGAAACATTTGGTTTTTCAATTAGTATCATAATAGGGATCTAAACTTTTAAAAATGTGAAGATCATGGGGATAGATGAACTCGTTTCGTGAACTAGTGGTTGTGATTGTGAACAACTCCTATATTCGAAATCTGTAAGATGTTTACAACATTTTTATTAGAAATTTACACACATTCTAAGACAATTTATTAGTTTCTGACCTTAAATTTTTAGTCTACAACAAAAACAATCACACTCATGTACAGAGCAATCTCTACTCTCTAAACTGAAAAATTTTAGCTCCATTTTTTTCTTTCAAGAACGGCTAACCCTAGCAAAGCTCCGTTCTTTCTTTTTCATATCTTGAAGAAGATGAGTCTCATAGGTTAGTCTTGGTCGTGTGGCCCCAACTAAGACACACTAATGCCACATTATTACTGTTTAATGACATGTCAGTCTGTTTTCTATATTGCATCATCGTCTTTGTTCCAACAAATGAATTTTATCTGTATTTTAGAATTTTGTTGGTTTCACCTCTTATGCTTCCTTCCTAACCACTTCTTCACACTTTCATGTTTTCTATATCACTATATGGTCTTTGCTTCCGTTAAAAAAAAAAAAGAGAATCGGTAAAAGTCATCGAATGAATGTCCCCAATTCATGTTTACAGCCTACCATCCTGTTTTTATTTAAACACTAAACATCATAAATAAACTTTATAGAGAATGTAAATTTTGGATTAAGACTTGCGCACCAAACAAAAGAAAAAGAAATCAACTCTAAACATCATAAATAAATAAGTAAAAGTAGCATGTATCCATACGAATGGATCGAACTGTAGCGACCATAGATATTTCCCATCAACAACGGAATAACTAGGAACACATTATATACGCTTAAATAAAGCAGTACAAAAATCTAAAACCTCGTCTAGGCGGACGATTCTTTTGCTTATTGGCAAGAGGAAGTGCCCTTCTGCTGCAAGCAGAATAAGGTGGAGATGGCGTAACTAGTTCAGCTCTCATGCTGTGGCCATCGAGAGGGGTCCCTCCAGTTGATAGGCTTCTCCAAAGCCATATTGAAGTTGCAGTATCATGCAGCACTCTTGGATTATTTCGAGGGTGCGCCAAGAGAAGATTGTTTTCTTTATTGTGTAAAAGGCCAATAAGAGATGACTAGAGGGGATAGGTCTTTGGCGGTTTCGTGCGCATTAGACCTACGCGCCCGAAACAAAATCTCTCTCTTTTTCTTGAGTTTTTCGTCGGTTTTCTCGTTTGTAAAGGTTTTTTCGGGCGACCTCCGTCTCTCATCGGCGTTGAGAGAAGCCTCCACCCGTTCGTATGTGCAGATAATTACTGTAATGGCCCAAATTTGGGATTTGGGTTTGTTAAAAAAGTGGCCAAAAAGCTCATAGCCCAATTAGAAACCCTAGGGATTTCCACCTCTTTTCCTATAAAAGGAGGCAACCATCAAAGAGAAGGGGAAGAGAAGATTGGAAGCAAAGCTCTGCCCATCTGCATCCAGAGCCGCCGTCGATCTCTTGTCACTGTAGATCCGTCGGAGAGAAGTCCCGTTGTGTTGGAGACACAAAGAAGAAGCTTTCCGGAGAAGGTTTCTCGGATTTCCAACATCAATCTTGCCATCATTTTCAAAGCATTTTCCCAGAGATCCTTAAGGATCCACAAAACACACAGTATATCATTGGAAAGCTCGCGTTCTCCTCTTTCCATTTCCATAAATGTACCATTTATCGAATCTGTGTTTTGGATGGGAAAACGAGTTCCGCTTGACCTGAAATGTAACACCCATTTTCCATTATCCGATGACCGACAAGCTGACCGGTCAACAATCAAACAAGAACATGACCAAGTCGAGCCCAAGCAAGTCAAACGGGAAAAGTTCGTCTATAGACAAAGCCAGAGACAAAGGAACTCTAAACTAGCTACTAGAGGAAGTAACCCCCGCTATCCTCACTTCCACATTACAAAGTTTCGCAACCAGTATTGTTTCCGTGAGTTGTGTCGGTTCGGACTAACCAATATACCAGGGAAGCAAGTTCATTACTGAGTAAATAAACGTCTACAAAACGTTTACCGAATTTTAAAACAACTTTGCCATTCAAATACAACATCCAAATCACAATACAAAATGGCGCCAAAGCCGAACCGATAAAACACAAACTCATCGAATCAAAAACCCGCCACAAGCGATCCCGAAACTACACCGAGGACCTCCCGCGTCCGTCGCTGCTAAACCTGAAAACACACAAAAAGAGTCTAATGAGCGATCTAAGATCACCCAGCGAGACGGCTCCCCACTAATGCTTCTATTCTATCTAATAACTACAATTCTCGCCCGAAAACTCCAAAATAACAAACAACAAGGCAAACGGTCGATCACGTGCTACCACGACGTGATAAACCCACAACACACAAGCACTTGCCAAAAGAAGAAGGAACGATTAAGGAAATCGGGAGTACTTGATATATCATGATTTTTACCGGTTTTAGACCATGATATAAGTATGTTTTAGAGTCTTTTAGTGTTTCTTTAGAGTCTTTTATAGGTGTTATTAGGTACTAGCACGTTTGGAGCGGAATTGGCGTTATTGGAGCTTTTTGGAGCATTTTGGTGCTTTGACCCGAGAGATAGAGTTCACTGTCCGAAACAGAGTAATGCATCGATCGACGCAATGCGTGCATCGATCGACACACGAGCGAGATGGGCCAAACTCGGCGGTTTATGAAGAATGAAGAAATTGCAGTTGTCCCCAGAAGTTCCTGATAATTACAAAGAAGCCCCAAGACGTGATTAGCTTATATAATTAGGTTTTTACATCAGTTTTTAGATCCGCTTTCATACTTGAGCATAGAGTTTTTAGAGCTTGGGGCTGATCTAATCCTTTACTGCTTTCTGCTTTTTGGAGAAGATTTCGAAACCCTTTACTTTTATATTCTCTTTTATGCAATCTATTAATTCATTGATTATGTTTTCATATTCTATGTCTGAGTAGATTCATAGTTAGGTTTAGGGATTCTCATTAAGGATTTTATGACTTGCTAGATATAATTAATTCAGTTAAGGATTCATATCATAATTGTTCTTCGATCTAAATTGTGCTTAACACTAGTTTCTAACCTGATCACTTAGAATCTAGATCCTAGGTTGTTAAATTGACACGAAAGTGTGGTTTAGAATATAAACTATTTATGTTGAGCAATTGAATTACTCGCAAAGAAATTTGGTTTAATTGAATTGTGAACATATCGAACTTAATCTTAAAGCTGGTTTAATCTGTTAAGAATTACAAAGACATTTGGATTTCTGCAATTAGGCTTAGAGAATTCTCACAACGAAAGTTGGTTAATTCTATATCTGTGTTTGAGTTCTAGAACGGTACTTAATTTGATCCTGACTGGATGATTTATCTGCTTGTCTGATTTCCTGAGAACTCCCTAGACTTAGCGCTTTTAGTTAACTGCCTACAACAAACCTTGCTACTGATTTACTTTCTTGCTTTGTTTTTAGTTTCACACTACATTTGCTTTCTCCTAGTTTAATCTTGACTGTTCTAAATCTATCGTCGCCCTGAGTCCTTGTGGATTCGATACCTTAAGTACTACATTGACATTACTGTGCACTTGCAGTTAGTATAGGGATTAAAACTAGACCTATCAAGTTTTTGGCGCCGTTGCCAGGGACTCTTTGGAGTCTTCGCTAGATTTGAACTTAGGGTTTAGACTAGGATTTTTATTTTTTTTGTTTTGGTTACTGATTTTTATGTTTCTTCTCTGTCGCAGGTTTAATAATCGCACAACATCGATCGTTGCATCCTTTTGTGTCGATCGTTACTAGGCGACTAGAGTTGAGTCGATTGCTGCACTATTAGCATCGATCGTTGCACTGCGATTACAGATGGTTTATGCAGACGCGTGATACCAGAAGTAATCCGAATACTAATCTCGTTAATCTCTAACTTGAATAGCTTGCTAGACTAGAGAGGACTAACAGGAAAGTTCAAAGAGCAAGGATGGTTCAAGAATGTGTGATTATAATGCCTGATGTTCAAGGTACCCTGAGGGACCGACAAAACAATCCGTACAATGCTGCTGGGCAACGAATTGATGCTGAAGGGAATGTTATCCCTGATCCTATACCTGAGCCTGAACAAGAGCAAGGCCAAGGACAAGGCCAAGGCCAAGAGGAGAGGCTAATGGTTAATCCTCCTGTTGCTAATGAGAGGACCTTAGCTGACTATAACCGTCCGGATGAGTTTCATGCTAACCAGTCAGCTCTTGTACCTCTTGGTTTTGAGAGGAATGATTTCGAGATCAAGACCATCTACTACTCTCTTCTGAGGCACAATGCCTTCCATGGTTTCCCTAATGAGCAGCCAATGGATCATATAGATGAGTTTGAGGACATAGTCACTGGGATGAAGTATGATGGAGTGAACTATGACTATCTGTTTCTCAAGCTTTTCCCCTACTCTCTCGCTGGAGATGCTGCTGCCTGGCTGAAACAGCTTCCACCTGGGAAGTTTACTACATGGGATGCTGTGAAGAGTGAGTTTCTGAGACACTTCTATGATGATGCTCGCTCTGTTCAGTCGATACATGACATTCTCACTTTCTCCCAAGGTCCTATAAAGCCTCTTAAGACTGCCTGGATGAGGTTTAAGAAGTACCAACGTGACTGCCCGCATCATGGATTCACTGAGATAACATTGCTGGGTATTTTCTTTAGAGGGATAGATCTCCCTTACCAGACTGCGTTGGATAATTCCAGCAATGCAAATTTCAACACTAGGACTCCTGAGCAAGCTAAGCAACTGATAGATAACTTAGTAAGCAGTAATAGCTGCAAGACTACTGATAGGAGAAGGAAAAAGTCTGGTGGGAAGATAGAGAATCTGGAGATTGCTGATATTAGGAGTAAGTTGGACACTGTTTGCAATCTTCTAGCTGGGAAGAAAGCTGTCCATTTTGCTCAAGATGTTGAAGTGATCAATGCTGAAGAAGATGGTCAGGAAGAGGATGTGAACTACATTGGAGGATCTGGTTTCCAAGGAAACAAGTTTGGAGGACAGCAAGGTAATAGATTCTTCAGTGGACAGAAGAGTGCTTTCACAAGCAATCAAAACTCTTCTGGCTTTGGACAGAATGCTGGTTTCCAGAAGCCTTTTCAACAAGGTAACCAGAGGACTTATGGATCTTCCTCTTACCAAGTACCTCCTGTTGCTAATGCTCATGAGAGCAAGATGGAGAGTATGATGGGGCAGCTGCTGGAAAGACAGACTAAGATTGCTGTGGACTGCAACAGGAAGTTAGATGCTGTTTATGAGGATCTCAATGGGAATTTTGAGTCTCTAAGTACTCATGTGAAGCAATTGGACACTCAGGTGAGCCAAATTTCAAACTCTATTAAGGGAAAGAGTGTTGTGGACACCCACATTAAGGCCTGGTCAGTGTACATTGATGATGGATCACACCTAGGTGAAAGATTTGAGCTAAATACAGCTGAACTGGTGGAAGAGGCTGAAAATTCTGAATTTGAAGAAAATCTCTCGGGTGGAATCTGTGAAAACTTATTTGCATCGATCGATGCACCTCTAGCGTCGATCGTTGCACTGCGTGGACAGACAGATTCACATGACTTTTATGGCATAGATGCAGAGGCAGATCAAGAGCTTAATCGTTTATTCCCTGGAGTGTCTGAGATAACTCAACAGGAGATTGATGAGGTCAGACTGTTAGGAGAGATTGAAGAGAAGTTGGAAGAAATTCCACAGTCTGATGATCCACCTTATCACCCTTGTGTGCAAAGGTACTTGAAGAGGATGCTGCCAATGGATGAGATGCTGAGAGATTGGGTGATAGTGGTTCCTCAACAGATAAGTGATGTGCTGCTAACTAAGATCCATAAGAAGCTACCTGATCCTGGGATATTTGTGCTAAGCTGTTCTATTTTTGAGGATGGTTTCAAGCGCTCTCTGTGTGACTTAGGAGCTGCTGGAAGTCTCACGCCATACTCTGTGGCAGAGAAGCTGGGGATGATGGATTTTTCACCCACTAGGACCTCTCTTGTCCTAGCTGATCAGTCAATAAGGATTTCAGAAGGAGTTCTTGAGGACGTCCCAGTAAGAGTTGGGAACTACTTGGTTCCGACAGACTTCTTGGTGCTTAAGTATGACAGTGAGCAAGATGATGCTTTGATACTAGGAAGACCATTCTTAGCCACAGCTGGAGCAGTGATTGATGTGAGGCACTGTTTGATTGATCTCCATCTGGAGGATGAGCCTCTGCACTTTGAGATGGACATGCTGCGTAAACCACTGATTGATGGGCAGACCTTCACTATTGAGGATGGATATGGAGTGCAGACAAGTAACACTTTGGTTTTGGATCCTGGGGAACATTTCACTCCTTCTTTTCTTGGACGAGCTCACACTGATGAAGCTTACTCTCCACCTTGGATGAAGAGACTTGCACAGAGGCAATCACAGTCTATGTCGGGATCTCCACCAACCTGATCTTGTTCGTCCGGTCAAGCTAATGACCTTAAACAAGCACTGAGTGGGAGGCAACCCACTGATAGGTTTTAGTGTTTTTCTTATTTATTTTTGGTATTTTTCTTAGGATTTCACTTTTTTTTTTTTTTAGCTAAGTTTTTAATACAGAACACTTTCTGGAGTTGTGTGACGATCGTTGCTATATGTGCAACGGTCGTTGCAGGGAGAAATGACGAAGAGATGGGATCGCCTTGTGACGATCGTTGCGGTCCTGTGCAACGGTCGTTGCAAGTGGTTCAAATTGCAAAAATTTAAGATGCCTCCTCGACAAGCTTGCAAACGTAGAGCTACCAAAGCAGCTGCAGCTACAGCTCATCATCCTCCACCAGTTGAGTGGTTTCCTCAAGACTCGCCATATCCTGAGCCTTATCAGAGAGATCAGGAAGCGATACAGTTGCCTTGGCCTAAGGCAGATAAAGAGCTGATTCCGACAAACAAGGTCTGGGGTATGGAGATTGATCAGCTGCTTAAGACCGACACCTTCACAGAGAGGCCACTACTTGACCATTGGGATGAGTTTGATACATTTCTCTACAATGGTTGGTGTGGCATGACGATTAAGCAGACCAAGTTTGCTGACTACTGGACTTGTAAGGGTCTAGGCATCGATGAGCAGGTGCTAACATTAGTTAAGGGTATTAGTCTGGGGACAATGCCTATGCAGCATTATGCGTTGTATCCTGATCTAGTGAGACAGCTGATGGCCACCTGCAGAGTGATTTACCCTGACCCAGAGAGCAGGAAAGGTTCAGGAGGTTTCTTTACCTTCATGTGCTTAGGAGCCAGGTATCGGGTTCCCCTTCTTGATATCTGTCGGATTTATGGATTCAGCACTGAGCCTGCGCGTATTGGTATGTCTCTTGAGTGGGATGTGCCAGAAGCTCAGTATTTCTGGGACTATGTTGGCAACGGTCGGTATTGCTCGAGGACGACGAAGCTGATACTTGTTAGGCATCTTGTTCTCAGATATGTCTTGCGCATCTAGGGATGTACTCTGTTGTGCAAAGCTGAAGCCAACAAGATGCGTAAGAACGAGCTGGAGATGCTTTTCATTGGGTTGAGGGAGCAGTTTACTGAGACTGATTTGAGAGATCCCACCAGAGGACTCAACTTAGGAGCTGTCTTTGCTCATCACTTGTGCTCACTGCAGAAGAAGCCATTCGATGGGAAGGGCACTGAGACAGTAGGGAGTCTGCTTACTCCCATTTTCAGGCATTGCAGGATTCCCTTAGAGGGTATGGAGTGTGATGACAACAAGGAATTCCTTGATGTTACCCACCTACAGAGTGCTACATGGCTGAAGGAGGGACCTATATGGGTCTATTATGACTCCGCTACGAAGCGCGGTATAGATCTTCCTGCTTCTGGTCTGACACAGATTGATACGCTGGATGCCTTGAGATTCCAGCCTCCTACGCGAGATCAGCGCAGTGTGCCGAGGATGGTTCATCCGCTGGGAGAGCCTTCTACACGCCCTTCTTCCTCATCTGCACCTGCACCTGCTGCTCCTGCTGATGATATTGGTCCTTATCCCGAGCCTTCGGTACCTATTGGTGAGATGTCTGTGGGAGAGTGGAGAGAGCGTGAGGATGGTATTCTGCGGAGCATCTGGAACTACATGCATACCTGCACTTGCAGGAGACAGCCGCAGATTCATCACCCATGACCTTCTCGTCGACGTAGACAGTGATCTCAGAATCCTGGTTCTTCGAGTGGTACTGATCGTTATGATGGCATAGATGACGAGTGAGAGTAGTGGCTTCTCTAGACATCGGTTCTGTATTTTCGTTTTCATCTTTTCTTTTGCATTTTTCTTTTGATTTTCTTAGGATTCTTATGTTTGGATGATGTTTTTATTATGAGACTATCTGTTGCTTTGATTCTACTTGTTTGCAGTGATTTTCAGCTTGCAGGTTTGAAATTTGACAATTTCTCACGGACTAACTGCTAACTTGCTGACTGTTCTCGGATATCGCAATGCAACGATCGACACGGTCCTGTGTGTCGATCGTCACAACACGAAAATCGCATTGCAGCGATCGTTGCGGTCCTGAGCAACGATCGACACATGACGCAAATCGCCTTGCAACGGTCGTTACATTTATGTATCGATCGATGCATGAGCGACAGAGGTAAAAATCAGACAGAACTTAACACATCCTTAACATTTTTTATTTCTTTTTACCAATCCTTAGCTTGCCACTACTGGGGACAATGTGTTTCAAGTGTGGGGGAGGTGGTACTGACTACTATCTTTCTGTTTTCTTAAGAGTCAGTCCGTTTTTCAAAAAAATTTGTTTTATTGAGTCAAAACAAGTTTAAGTAAAAAACAGTGAATTTTTGAGAAGTTAACAACATCTTGCAGGAACTTAAGTGACCATTGGGATGAAGTTGCAGGAACTATCTATGACTATTAGAAAACCCAACACGGATCAACCTACTGAGTACACCCATATCAATTCAGGTATTCAGAGGATCCTTAACTGACTTCACCCTTAATTTGACTTAAATTTCTCACCTAAGGGCTTGGTATACTTTGAGTCGGATTCCTTTGTTAGTTCTGACACAGCTTGTAAACCTGTCCGAGTATGGTTCCCTTCTCCCCTTCCATAAATTAAAAAAAGAGTAATAAACTGAGGATGAGCTAGTAGCTCTGAAGTGGTCACGTGAGTAGTAGCAAACAATATTACCTCATGTGCATTCGTGGAATGTGTCGAAAGTACACCCCTTAACGGGAAGAGCACTGATAAAAAAAATAAAATGATACCCAATGGGAAAAATCAGAATGCTAAGGAAGGGAAAAGAGAAGAAAAGGAACCAGAAAAGATAGTATGGTGGTCTAGAGCTGACAAAGTAAGAATCCATGTGTCTTTTGATCGATAATCCTTAGGTGAGACCGCACTTAATAACTTATAGAAGTCAGTAGGGTGAATTTGAATTGCTTGGATTGATTGTGGAGTTTACTTAGGGCAGTTGCTAAGTGTGGGGGAAGTACATGTTGGTCTTGATGTCTTGCAGGTGATTCCTTCAGTGGCTTACTAAGGGGAATCTGAGTGTTGTTGCTTCTAAGATAAAAAGAGTTTCTGAAAGTTTTCAAACCTCTTCACCATGTTTTAGTTCTTTGTTTTGCTTGAGGGCAAGCAAAGGCTAAGTGTGGGGGAGATGATATATCATGGTTTTACCGGTTTTAGACCATGATATAAGTATGTTTTAGAGTCTTTTAGTGTTTCTTTAGAGTCTTTTACAGGTATTATTAGGTACTAGCACGTTTGGAGCGGAATTGGCGTTATTGGAGCTTTTTGGAGCATTTTGGTGCTTTGACCCGAGAGATAGAGTTCACTGTCCGAAACAGAGTAATGCATCGATCGACGCAATGCGTGCATTGATCGACACACAAGCGAGATGGGCCAAACTCGGCGGTTTATGAAGAATGAAGAAATTGCAGTTGTCCCCAGAAGTTCCTGATAATTACAAAGAAGAGTTTAGGTTTTTACATCAGTTTTTAGATACGCTTTCATACTTAGAGCATAGAGTTTTTAGAGCTTGGGGCTGATCTAATCCTGTACTGCTTTCTGCTTTTTGGAGAAGATTTCGAACCCCTTTACTTTTATATTCTCTTTTATGCATTCTATTAATTCATTGATTATGTTTTCATATTCTATGTCTGAGTAGATTCATAGTTAGGTTTAGGGATTCTCATTAAGGATTTTATGACTTGCTAGATATAATTAATTCAGTTAAGGATTCATATCATAATTGTTCTTCGATCTAAATTGTGCTTAACACTAGTTTCTAACCTGATCACTTAGAATCTAGATCCTAGGTTGTTAAATTGACACGAAAGTGTGGTTTAGAATCTGAACTATTTAGGTTGAGCAATTGAATTACTCGCAAAGAAATTTGGTTTAATTGAATTGTGAACATATCGAACTTAATCTTAAAGCTGGTTTAATCTGTTAGGAATTACAAAGACATTTGGATTTCTGCAATTAGGCTTAGAGAATTCTCACAACGAAAGTTGGTTAATTCTATATCTGTGTTTGAGTTCTAGAACGGTACTTAATTTGATCATGACTGGATGATTTATCTGCTTGTCTGATTTCCTGAGAACTCCCTAGACTTAGCGCTTTTAGTTAACTGCCTATAACAAACCTTGCTACTGATTTACTTTCTTGCTTTGTTTTTAGTTTCTCACTACATTTGCTTTCTCCTAGTTTAATCTTGACTGTTCTAAATCAATCGTTGCCCTGAGTCCTTGTGGATTCGATACCCTAAGTACTACATTGCCATTACTGTGCACTTGCAGTTAGTATAGGGATTAAAACTAGACCTATCAGTACTGCGGCATATGCTCTCGATTGAAACTCGATCTATCTATCGCGCAACACAAAAACACGCGCACACACACAGGCCCCTTCACGATCTCGGTAACTTCCACGGGTTTACATAGTCACCGACATGGTAACTAATGAAACACCCCGACCCGGCCACCCTAGGCCGCGGTCGATGCGTTCCGGTGGTCAGGCCGAACCCGGGCCCCAACCTCCCTAAATCCCGTCCTATTTAAAATTTCCCCCTTAGGAACAAGTATTCTTTGGATCTTCTCATTGACTTCTAGTCTTAGATCCTTCATACTTAATACTACGCAGCGGAAATCCTTACTTATCATTTCTACCGTTCTTCTAAAGAACGATCCATCCGTGAACCTCTTATATCCTTATTTAGTTTCCTTAAAACTCTTTCGAGGTTCCGTTCTTATCTATCCGTTCTAACAACCTAAGTCTTTCACTTAGATCATTCCATTCTCCTATTTAGCTCTATTCATTCTTTAGAACAATAGAAGAGTATTCGAATGTGTACCTTATTCCTTGGTGAATCCGGTGTGAGGCTAGCTCCGCGTTCAGCTTAGCTCATCCGTTCAGAAACTCCTAGAACACACCACCTTTGTACTTAGTCATTCAACCAACCATCCCAAAATGACCGAGTACAAAAGAGGTCTTCTTGTTCTTTCTTTTGACCACCATTCCTTGATCCTTTGCTTAATCATCCATGTTCATAAGGGCGAACCGCGTCCCGACCAATCCTGGATCCGCGACAGTATCGCGACCCGCAGTTGTACGCGTTCGTCTGTATGATCTTCAGCATGTTCGTCACGGACGTCTGTAAGGCCATCCGTGTGACCGGTCATCCATGAACAGACGCGACTGTCCGTGAACGGTTACGGTCGTCCATGCACGACCCGTGTGCGTCCGTGTATGACCCACGGTCGTCCGTATCGTCCTGCGGACGTACGTGATCACACCGTGGTCCTCCGTATCGTCCTGCGGACGTACGTGCATGACCCGCGGTCGTCCGTATTGTCCTGCGGACGTATGTGCACGACCCGCGGTCATCCGTATCGTCATGCGGACGTACATGCACGACCAGCAGTCGTCCGTATCATCCTGAGGACGTACGTGCACGACCCGCGATCGTCCGCAAACGTACCGCGGTCATCCGTACGCGACCCACGGTCGTCCGCGGACTGTCCCACGGACAGTACCGGTTTTTCTCGTCCAACCTTCAAGCGATTTCTTCAACCTTTCCTGGTTATTTCATCCTGTTTTCCAGCCTTGATTGCCTTATTAATCATCCCCAAAATCACCATCAAACAGCCGGCACCAAAATCCTCTCTTTTCTCATGATTTGGTTGGCCTTTGCCTTAGGAAAATCAGGGGATTATCCCTGGTCAGATTGTGCACGAAAATGGCCTCTTGGGGTCTATTTATAGGCTCCATTTCGCCCAGCAACTGCGTTTGGAGAAGGTTTGCCTTGGTTGGCCGAAAGGGTGCAACCTTCCAAGGTGCCCTTTCGCCCGCTGACCAGCTGACCCAACACTCGAACACTCAAGCTAGCTGAGTGGAACTGATTGTCAGCTGACCCAGCTGACCAGCTGGACTGTTCAGCTCGTTTCAGCTGAACACTCTTGGTTCAGCTCGTTTCCTCTTAGCTGAGCTGCCTTTCAGCTGAGCTTAGCTTCTTTAAGACCATGAAACACTTCGTCTTAGTCTTTACAACGAGTCGTAATCCCTTTTGGTTCCATGTCTCCTATCCCCAATCCTCCTAGGGTGGGGTACCCGGTTCCGGGATGTTACAAGTTCTACCCCCCTTAAAAGGGATTCGTCCCCGAATCCGACTTAAGGTGTTTACCCCGTTCAACTCTATGAACCATTGGGTTAGTAACATCCCGAAATATTAGCAGGACATAACCATTCTATGTTTTCACTATTCGGCCTAAGTCCATTTATGGCCGCCCTTGCCGAATCCATTCATATTGACTCAAGTCGCGTATGACCGGACTTCCCATTCCGTTCCCGCGCATGGACCATCCATGCCCAGCGTGCTGATCTTCGGTCAACCGCCCCAACGGCTGCCGTTCAATCGTGCTTAACTGTCCGAACTTCTCTTGCCCATGACTTACGGTTCATTCCGCGCTTAATCCGACTTGTGGCTCACGGTCTTGGCCATGGCCGATCAATAACCAAACCATGGACTAAGCCGTCGAGAGATCCATACATAACCGGGGCAGGGATGTTACAAGTCTCCCCCACCAAGGTGGTTAACTTTTGTGTATACCCTTCATGTCCCGGTTTAGTATGCCTTTCCATTTCTCATTGACCTAGGTCCGTCAAGACTTAACCATTTCCCTGATTTTTGTCTTGTCTTAGACTTAGTCAAATTCTGATCACAATCCTTAAGGACTTGATCCACACTTGATCCTCACCCTCCATGGACTTGATTTTAGTGTCCCGATCTTAGTAAATCTCTTACTAGATCATATTCAGGCCTTTTGTTCCCTGTAGGACTCGACCTCAGTTATGATTCTTACGCATTCCCAATGCTAAGCAACCTAACCCTTTTCCCCAAATGTAATGCCCACAAAACATTTGAAGAAGTGGGGTTCAGTGACAGACCAGCAATCGCAATCTAAGACTCGTCCACGCCAATGTCCTTAACCAGTTCGTAAACCCGTGGCGGTCTTGGTTAGCGCTTAGCATTTACCGTTTGACTTTCACTCCCACGTCTTACTTCTGATCTATGCTTTTTACAATGGAAGCATATCATTGGTCGTTCCTTATCACTTTCCTTCCCCTTATTTTCAAGACAGCTTAGGATCCTTGATCCCTGCTGTTGCACTTCGCACGTACTCGTCCTTGCTTTTAACACTCCCCAAAGTGTGCTTCCATTGTTTCTGCAAGTGGTACTTTGGTGCGGTTTCCAGAGGATGGCGATCAGCCCCAACTAAATCCTATTTTCCTCCTTAATTTGCGGACAGACGGATCCCTTGGTCCTTGCTGCCGCCTTCGCAAATACTTTGGCGCGGATATCTAGAGGTATGGTGATCAGCCCCAACTTAATCCCATTTGCCTCTTTACTTTGCAGATAGTCTTGGATCACTTAGTCCTTACTGCAGCCTTCACACATACTTTGGCGCGACTATCTAGAGGTATGGTGATCAGTCCCAACTTAATCCCATTTCCCTCTTTAGGTCCCTCCCGGTTCGGCCAGCCACTTTTTCCCGTGACTGTGCCCTCTTTCGATTCACCTCAACACCGTCTTGCGACCTTGATCCAAGACTAAGTGCTTTCTTGGTGCACCTGTCTCCACAAGTCACCAATTATGCGAGCATCGTCCTAGAAACAACCTAGCTCTGATACCAACTTGAAACACCCCGACTCGGCCACCCGAGGCCGCGGTCGATGCGCTCCGGTGGTCAGGCCAAACCCGGGCCCGAGCCTCCCTAAATCCCGTCCTATTTAAAATTTTCCCCTTAGGAACAAGTATTCTTCGGATCTTCTCATTGACTTCTAGTCTTAGATCCTTCATACTTAATACTATGCAGCGGAAATCCTTACTTATCATTTCTACCGTTCTTCTAAAGAACGATCCATCCGTGAACCTCTTATATCCTTATTTAGTTTCCTTAAAACTATTTCGAGGTTCCGTTCTTATCTATCCGTTCTAACAATCTGTCTTTCACTTAGATCATTTCATTCTTCTATTTAGCTCTATTCATTCTTTAGAACAATAGAAGAGTATTCGAATGTGTACCTTATTCCTTGGTGAATCCGGTGGGAGGCTAACTCCGCATTCAGCTTAGCTCATCCGTTCAGCAACTCCTAGAACACACCCCCTTTGTACTTATTCATTCAACCAACCATCCCCACATGACCAAGTACAAAAGAGGTCTTCTTGTTCTTTCTTTTGACCACCATTCCTTGATCCTTTGCTTGATCATCCATGTTCATAAGGGTGAACGGCGTCCCGACCGTTCCTGGATCCGCGACCGTATCGCGACCCGCAGTCGTACGCGTTCGTCTGTATGATCTTCAGCATGTTCATCACGGACGTCCGTAAGGCCATCCGTGTGACCGTCACGGTTGTCCGTGAACAGATGCGACTGTCCGTGAACGGACGCGGCCGTTTGTGAACGGATACGACTATCCGTGAACGGTTATGGTTGTCCGTGCATGACCCGCGTGCGTCTGTGTACGACCCTTGGTCGTCCGTATCGACGTACGTGATCGCACCGTGGTATTCCGTATCGTCCTGCGGACGTACGTGCATGACCCACGGTCGTCCGTATCGTCCTGCGAACGTACGTGCACGACCCGCGGCCATCCATATCGTCCTGCAGACGTACGTGCACGACCCGGGGTCGTCCGTATCGTCCTGCGGACGTACGTGCATGACCCGCGGTCGTCCGTATCGTCATGCGGTCGTACGTGATCGTCCTGCGGTCGTCCGTGAACGGACACGACCGTACGTGAATGGTCACGGTCGTCCGTACGTGACCCGCGGTCTTCCTTGGACTGTCCCACGGACAGTACCGGTTTTTCTCGTCCAACCTTTAAGCGATTTCTTCAACCTTTCCTGGTTATTTACTCCTATTTTCCAGCCTTGATTGCCTTATTAATCATCCCCAAAATCACCATCAAACAGCCGGCCAATACTCTCGAGTATTGGAGCCAAAATCCTCTCTTTTTCCCATGATTTGGTTGGCCT
Organism: Orychophragmus violaceus; assembly: GCA_030180135.1. Classification (NCBI taxonomy): domain Eukaryota; kingdom Viridiplantae; phylum Streptophyta; class Magnoliopsida; order Brassicales; family Brassicaceae; genus Orychophragmus; species Orychophragmus violaceus. The sequence goes on along the minus strand of CM058238.1, from coordinate 63,702,597 downwards.
TTGCCTTAGGAAAATCAGGGGATTATCCTTGGTCAGATTGTGCACGAAAATGGCCTCTTGGGGTCTATTTATAGGCTCCATTTCGCCCAGCAACTGCCTTAGGAGAAGGGTTGCCTTGGTTGGCCGAAAGGGTGCAACCTTCCAAGGTGCCCTTTCGCCATTGTGCCCCTTGGTTAGCTAGTGTTACTAGCTGACCAGCTGACCCAACACTCGAACACTCAAGCTAGATGAGTGGAGCTGATTGTCAGCTGACCCAGCTGACCAGCTAGACTGTTCAGCTCGTTTCAGCTGAACACTCTTGGTTCAGCTCGTTTCCTCTTATCTGAGCTGCCTTTCAGTTGATCTTAGCTACTTTAAGACCATGGAACACTTCTTCTTAGTCTTTACAACGATTCATAATCCCTTTTGGTTCCATGTCCCCTATCCCCAATCCTCCTAGGGTGGGGTACCCGGTTCCGGGATGTTACAACTAACCCTCGACTCCCAGATGTAAACACGAAGTCTCACGACCTAGGACACTGCTCTCAGTTCATCGATACACATTGACTAGGGCTACCCCACGGTAACCTAAGTTTCCATGTGATTCGGCCCTAGGACATGACCCCGTATTCGCCGAACCCAACACACCTACCGGCGTCACTCAGTAGGTTAACGCCATAACCGGAATCACCACCCGAAGGCACACGATCCGATTAGACAGCTACCCTAGGATCCAAACGGGTCGAGAGTACCAGAACGTATTCAAAACCTAGACTTGCAGGATCTAACGCACCCTAGAGTCCTTGTGCAGAAATGTAAACAAGCAGACTCGCTGGGACTCTAGCACTAATCACAATAATCAACAACAGCAATAATAACAACACACTATCCCGCAAGCCTAACACACACACGCCAAACACCATGCTGACTCAACGCCATGTCGAATCACCCACTACGAACTTAACCGGCCCCCGTGACCGGATTAAGTATCCACGAAGATCGCTCGGCCCAACACCGAGACGATCTAACAGGCCTGCACAGAAAGCTCAACAACAACAACCACACAATAACACAAATAACCACGCAAGCAAGCCTATTAGGGTTTCTAACATCTTTTAATTTGTTCATGTCCACTACCTTTGATTAGTGGATTGTTAATCCGTAGACGGCTCTCAACTTATTCTTGCCCGCTACCTTGGATTAGCGGATTTCTAACCCGTAGACGGCTCACAACTCATTCTCGTCCGCTACCTTGGGTTAGTGGATTGCTAACCTGTAGTCGGCTTACAACTCCTTCTCGCCTGCTACCTTGGGTTAGCAGATTGCTAACCCGTAGAGGACCCACCAATCACACCACTTCTTTTACTTATCCTTTCCTAAGTATCTTTAATAACTCCTCGATCCGTCGGTTTAGAGATAGTAGCTTACTAAACTCCCCGACGTCTCATGATTAACTTAATTCACTCGTTTAATAACCCAAAACCCTTAACTCATAATTAAACCCAAACCCGTTACATACTCTATACATTTGTTTAGGTGTACTTTCGTATTTTAAGTCGTCTTAATTCTCGTATATAGTCTCATTCAATATCGTTCTTAATACGTATATATGCATATACGGTCCTAACCATGCAACGTCTATATGAATGCATCAAACAATATCTCTAACAACCTAGGGCACACATCGGTTTAATCCTTAACCCTAATATCCTAGCATGCATCTCCGAACCCTAACCAGTTTACAGTTAATCAATCCGCTCAATTATCAATCATTCAATCAAATTCGAGTACGGGTATGCAAATCCATAATTCTACGGTGCTCGATTCCCGGTCTACATGCATCTAATCTACTCTACGGATTGAGCCGACTCACATTGAATAAGTCGGAATGACGGCATCGATGCGGATATGAACTCCGAGACCCCGAATTGAAACCCAAACTCTCCGACTCAAACTCTGAAGATTCCTGAACACTCTCAGAACCGTCTGAACCAGAACCGGCGGAAGTCAAACGCGTTGACCGGAGTTGACCGGCATTGACTGTGACTCCTTTAAACCGTTGACCAACCAACTTAAACCAACTGAACCCAACTGAACCACCAAACCAATGCAATCAGACCTGTTGAGCTGAACCGACCCACTAGAACTATTAACTTGACTAAACCGGTTTGACCGACCGTTGACCCGGTTTAGTCAAACCAATCCAACACTTATACCAGATTCAAATGTTTCCAAAACCATTGCTAAACCAATCCTCTTTAAATCGGCTGAAGATCATGGCGAGAAGACTTCTCCGGTGGCTTCCTCCGGCGTTGACCCGCGGCGGTCCGGCATTGACCGGCCGGACTTGGACTTCTCCGGCGACTAAAGACAAGCTCTGGCGACTAGAAACACTTTTGGATCCATTAGGAAGCTTCTGAAGAGGTGGAGAGAGCTTGAAACACAAGGAAGAGGAGAGAGAGAAGGAAGAGCCTCGCCGGCGGCGAGCCTTTGGCGTGACTCCGGCGACCTCCGGCGGTGGCGGCAAGGGGTGACCGGAGGTTGTAGAGGAGATCAAGAGGAGTTGAATGGTCCAAGTGGTGTGAAGATTGGGCTTATGGTTTGGGAGATATGAGCTTTCTTGCACCTCAAGTCATGAAGAACACTCAAGAACACTTTGAATGTTCTTGAGTTTCTTTGAAGTTACAAAGGAGATTGCTGGGTTTTGCAGGTGTTTCTGGAGAGAGAGGAGAGAGAGATCGACAGAGAGAGTTTAGAGAGAGATTTGGATAAGAGAAATGTTGAAATGAATCTTGATGGGAAAGAATATGCCATGCAACTCTTATTCATGAACCAAAAATCCATTTTTGCATGGAGAAAAATGTGGTGGCTCCTTACAAGCTGAGACACTTGTCCATGCAGGGTTTATTCTGAGCCAAAAACCTTTCCCTAAACCGTTCTAAACCAATCCTTAACCCGTCTCTTTTCGTTGCTTTGGTTTGTCCGTTTTCCGAGTTAATATTTTAGAAAACCCTCAACTGCTTTTATAAATCCTAAAACCCCCAAAATCTGATTTTCCCTGAGTTTAGATGAATTTAGCAACTTGAATCACCTTATTTGGAGTTCCGTAGCTCCGGTTATGAATTTATGAAGTTTTCTCGGTTTAGTCGGTTTCCATTCCCGATAAGCCGAAAAATCCGTTTAAGCTCCGTTTCTTCCAATTCTGGTCTTTTAAATGTTCTTTATGTTGAAAACAGGAACATTTGGCCCGTCTCGGCTTCCGCCTCAACTTTTGGCCAAATTACCATTTTGCCCCTCGACTTTGGCAAAATTATAATTTTGCCCCTGTTGGCTTTTCTTCTGCCCGTTGACCATATTTTTGGAAACGGGATATTACATTCTTCCCCACTTACAGGAATTCGGTCCCCGAATTTTCCGTCACTATCAGACTTTGAATCAGTACCAAACCCTGCAAGTTGCTTCATTACCCAACTCGAATGTCTTCTTACTCGAACACTACTGCACATAACCCACTTCCAACGTTTACTGGTGCTCCTTCCAACTCATTCCATATAACTGGTCTTCATACTGCTTATCCGACGACTGCTCCAATTCTTGATCTTTGATTTTCCATGCACTACTTTCCTTTGCTCTTAAGTGAATCAATCCGTCTCGAACTCTGGATTCATCCGCGGTTGGCTACTTTGCTCTGATTCTCACTCCCGGCATCCCCATTTTGCTTCGACTTCCACATCCACCCGATACTGGTTCATCTTCCTGGGACATTCTTCAAGAACTTGATCTTCGAATATGGATTTACTGAGACTCCAACTCAAGTCATACCGATTGTTTCACTCTGATCTACACACTGTTGCTGACGTTCCTTCACATCTTTTCGCTAACTCATACTGACGGTTTCGTTCTATCGGTTGCTTCATACTGATATATTTTCCACTGACACCTTATACCGATTTCTCCACGGTCCGGGTCAACTGTCTCGCGGCATCTTCACATTCCATCTCGCTTTCGGGTTTGGGTTCGGTCTCGTATTCATATCGCATCGTCCATTCCGTCCTGCACTTAATTCAACAACTTTCACTGGAGCGATTTAAATTCATTCCAATCTATTCCCGACGTCGCATCCTCATAGAAATATAGTTAGTTAATCATGTACCCATTGGTTACCCATGATTAAGAACGATACTCTATAATTCTGCTTCCTCGCGAATTGCAGTCGAATAAAACCATTCTCGAATTAGCTCAACATTTAATTAAAGGCTTCTAATAATAAGTTCTATGCTAGGAACTTAACAATCTCAACAAAACATAAACAGCGATTACCAATGCTACTCGAACCAACGAAACAAAACTAGCAACTTAATGGGCTACTCTAGCCAACCAACGCAACTCTAACCATCTAATGCACCAATCAAGCATTAAATAAAACACGGAAGCAATAAACAAAACAAGAAATTACCACACACGCAATCAAGCAATCACAAGATCGATCTGGATATGTCATCAGTCTGGGTTTAGGTCATGATGAACGGTCGTCAGTTCCGCTCATCATTTGGTTTCACATGGTAATTTATTTGCATTCATAACCATCACAATCATGCAAACAATTACTATGCTACTTGAAATGATTAGCCGAACACTCTGCATCCACCACATACATAAAACGATATATCATACATATAAAAGTTCCAGTACAAGAGTCTGATGAGAGATACTACAAGACGGCTACTGACATAACCCAAAACTGCGCCGCCATAATCCTAGATATATCAAACATGACACGCATAACTGCCGATCTATCTACAAGCAAAACAAGGTTAGTGCCCCAAACTTACCTGGCCTAACTAACCCTAATCCTAACGCCTTCAGCAAGACCGAAATTCCCAACACAGACAGCAAGACGGCTCACAGAGGTATCCACTGGCAGGTGCGCTGGGAGCGTGTGGTGGGTGTGCGTCGCGAGTTGGTGCGCTGACATGCTGTGGCTCAGCCATCGGGCACAGATGAGCTGTATGCCCCTCACGGTCACATAACTGATAGACGACGATAGGCGCTGGGCGTGGCCTACGAGAACAAACTGGTGCTTGGTGACCATCGTCACCACAGAGCTGACAAATCACAAACGGTCGAGGCAGCTGAACTACTGGTGGCTGACTAAGCTCGGGATCATGTCGGCTAGGTCTTTCTCGGTAAGGCTCCGGTACTGGCGCGCGGTATGGCTCAGCGTTTGACATGCGTGGCCCGGGTCCAGCAATCGGGCAAATCGGAGCGAGGTGACCGTCGTGGCCAAAAACCTGGCAGAAGTCGGGTCCTGGAACAGGCTGGTAGGGCTCTCTGTACTGTGGATCCACTGGACGAGGACACCAGTAAAGATGGAAGCCTCTCACTCCACAGGCACTGCATGCCTGATACACTGGCATCTCTGGGGTCGGTGGTACGGATGGCTCGGTCGGCTGCTCGGACTCTGATAGCGGCTCAGTAGATCCCGACAATGTGGACATATCTAGCAGTGTAGATGGTGACGCAGACCATTCGGTGCGGCTGATGGTGTGGTCCGACATGCTGCTCTAGTGCGCCGGCGAGCATGGCTGTCTGCTCGACAACGTGCTGCTCCCACTACGGATGCTGGTACGGGTCAATAGGCTCCATGTCAAGATCAAAACCCATAGGCAACAGGCTAAGTAGGTAATCCTCCACACTGAGTGGCAAAGGAACCTCGGACGCCTCAAGAATCGGCTCCTGGAACATCTGCGGTACGTCTAACTCCGGTAGTATCTGCGGAACAACTGGCTCATGCCACTGCGGCGGTAATGGTGGTAACTCAGCATCTACTACTCCAAGTTGACCCATCATCCCTGCATATATGTCTGGATTACCCGCATCATCCTCCATGGATGCAGCTAACGGATCAGGAAAAGGCGACCAGTCCACCGCTGCTGCCCTAGCACCCTGTAATGTCCGTAAAGGAATCGGTGGACGGTCCGACATACGTGAACCTCGTGAATGACCTGGCAATCCCGGATGTTGATACTACACTAGCTGACTCTGATGAGATCCCTCTGATCCTTGTCGACTCATGATGCTCCACTGAAATCACCCGCACCACACACACACCTCCACTCCACCCGTCCTAGGATACACTGATGTATGACTGCAATCAAAAACACATGATTGTTAGTACAAATAATACAAAATCCTAATTCCCATCCCAACCCTGGGTTTCACAGACGTGGTTCGGTTTCCTAATGGATGCTTGGGTAACACAATTTGACTCGATAAAACACGGAAAACACTCACAAATGAACTGTTTCGAAACCCATGACGAACCTGGCTCTGATACCACCTTTTGTAACGCCCCTTTCCCATTATTCGCTGACCGACGAGCTGACCAGTCAACAATCAAACAAGAACATGACCAAGTCGAGCCTGAGCAAGTAAAACGGGAAAAGTTCGTCACAAGACGAAGCCAGAGACAAATTTGTTTGAGACAAAGGCTCGCACTGACCCGTCCTTGACCCCACTATCCTCACTTCCACAATACAAAGCTTTGCAACCAGTACTCTTTCCGTGAGTTGTGTCGGTTTTGACTAACCAATATACCAAGGAAGCATGTTCATTACTGAGTAAATAAACGTCTACAAAACGTTTACCGAATTATAAAACAGCTTTTCCATTCAAATACAACATCCAAATCACAATACAAAATGGCGCCAAAGCCGAACCGATAAAACACAAAATCCTCGAATCAAAACCCCGCCACAAGCGATCCCGAAACTACACCGAGGACCTCCGCGTCCGTCGTTGCTAAACCTGAAAAACACAAAAAGAGTCTAATGAGCGATCTAAGATCACCCAGCGAGACGGCTCCCCACTAAGGCTTCTATTCTATCTAAAAACTACAATTCCCGAAAATCCCAAAATAACAAACAACAAGCCAAACGGTCGATCACGTGCTACCACGACTTGATAAACCCACAACACACAAGCACTTTCCAAAAGAAGAAGGAACGATTAAGGAAATCGGGAGCACTGCGGCACGTGCTCTCGATTGAAACTCGATCTATCTATCGCGCAACACGAAAACACGCAAAACACAGGCCCCTTCACGATCTCGGTAACTTCCACGGGTTTACATAGTCACCGACATGTAACTAACCTTCCCAGATGTAAACTCGAAGTCTCACGACCTAGGACACTGCTCTCAATCCATCGATACACAGTGACTCGGGCTACCCCACGGTAACCTAAGTTTCCATGTGATTCGGCCCTAGGACATGACCCTATATTCTCCGAACCACACACCTATCGGCGTCACTCAGTAGGTTAACGCCATAACCGGAATCACCACCCGAAGGCACACGATCCGATTATGCAGCTACCCGAGGATCCAATTGGGTCGGAAGTACTGGAACGTATTCAAAACCTAGACTTGCGGGATCTAACGCACCCTAGAGTCCTAGTGCAGAAATGTAAACAAGCAGACTCGCTGGGACTCTAGCACTAATCACAATAATAAACAACAGCAACAATAACAACACACTATCCCGCAAGCGTAACACACACGCTAAACACCATGCTGACTCAACGCCATGTCGAGTCAACCACTACGAACTTAACCGCCCCCGTGACCGGATTAAGTATCCACGAAGATCGCTCGGCCCAACACCGAGATGATCTAACAGGCCTGCACAGAAAGCTCAACAACAACAACCACAATACCACAAACAACCACGCAAGCAAGCCTATTAGGGTTTCTAACATCTTTTAATTCGTTCTTGTCTGCTACTTTGGATTAGCGGATTGCTAATCCGTAGACAGCTCACAACTTATTCTTGCCTGCTACCTTGGATTAGCGGATTGCTAACCCGTAGACGGCTCACAACTCATTCTCGTCCGCTACATTGGGTTAGCGGATTGCTAACCTGTAGACGGCTCACAACTCATTCTCGTCCGCTACCTTGGGTTAGCGGATTAATAACCCGTAGACGGCCCACCAATAACACCACTTATTTTACTTATCCTTTCCTAAGTATCTTGTAATAACTCCTTGATCCGTCAGTTTAGATATAATAGCTTACTAAACTCCCCGACGTCTCATTATTAACTTAATTCACTCGTTTAATAACCCAAAACGCTTAACTCATAATTAAACCCAAATCCAAACCCGTTACATACTCTATACGTTTGTTTAGGTTTACTTCCGTATTTTAAGTAGTCTTAATTCTTGTATATAGTCTCATTCAATATCGTTCTTAATACGTATATATGCATATACGGTACTAACCATGCAGCGTCTATTTGAATGCATCAAACAATATCTCTAACAACCTAGCGGCACACAACGGTTTAATCCTTAACCCTAATGTCCTAGCATGCATCTCCAAACCCTAACCAGTTTACAGTTAATCAATCCGCTCAATTATCAATCATTCAATCAAATTCAAGTACGGGTATGCAAATCCCTAATTCTACGGTTGCTCGATTCTCGGTCTACATGCATCTAATCTACACTACGGATTGAGCCGTCTCACAATGAATTAGTCGGAATGCCAGCACGGATAGGGATATGACCACCGAGACCTCGAACTGAAACCTGAACTCTCCGACTCGAACTCTGAAGATTCCCGAACACTCTCAGAACCGTCTGAACCAGAACCGGCCGAAGTCAAACGTGTTGACCATGGCGTTGACCGGCGTTGACTTTGCCTCCTTTGAACCGTTGACCAACCAACTTAAACCAACTGAACCCAACTGAACCACCGAACCAATGCAATCGGACCTGTTGAGCTGAACCAACCCACTAGAACCGTTGACTTGACTAAACCGGTTTGACTGACTATTGACCCGGTTTAGTCAAACCTGTCCAACACTTATACCAGATTTAAATGTTTTCAAAACCATTTTTAAACCAATCCTCTTAAAATCGGCTGAAGATCCCGGCGAGAAGGCTTCTCCAGTGGCTTCCTCCGGCGTTGACCCGCGGCGGTCTGGTCGGACTTGTTCTTCTCCGACGACTAAAGACAAGCTCCGGTGACTAGAAACACTTTTGGAGCCATTAGGAAGCTTCTGAAGAGGTGGAGAGAGCTTGAAACACAAGGAAGAGGAGAGAGAGAAGGAAGAGCCTCGCCGGCGGCGAGTCTCCGGCGTGACTCCGGCAACCTCCGGCGACGGCGGCGGCAAGGGGTGACCGGCGGTTGTAGAGGAGATCAAGAGGATTTGAATGGTCTAAGTAGTGTGAATATTGGGCTTATGGTTTGGCAGATATGAGCTTTCTTGCACCTCAAGTCATGAAGAACACTTTGAATGTTCTTGAGTTTCTTTGAAGATACAAAGGGGACTGCTGGGTTTTGCAGGTTTTTCTGGAGAGAGAGAGGAGATATAGATCGACAGAGAGAGTTTAGAGAGAGGTTTGGATGAGATAAATGGTGAAATGAATGTTGATGGGAAAGAATATGCCATGTAACTCTTATTCATGAACCAAAAATCCATTTTTTCATGGATAAAAAATGTGGTGGCTCCTTCAAAGCTTAGACACCATGCAGGGTTTATTCTGAGCCAAAAACCCTTCCTTAAACCGTTCTAAACCAATCCTTAACCTGTCTCTTTCCGTTGCCTCTGTTTGTCCGTTTTCTGAGTTAATATTTTAGAAAACCCTCAACTGCTTTTATAAATCCTCAAACCCTTAAAATCTTATTCTCCCAGATTTTAGATGAATTTAGCAACTTTAATCACCTTATTTGGAGTTCCGTAGCTCCGGTTATGAATTTTTGAAGTTTTCTCGGTTAAGTGGGTTTCCATTTCCGATAAGCCGAAAACCCGTTTAAGCTCCGTTTCTTCCGCTTCTGATCTTGTAAATGTTTTTTATGTTGAAAAAAGAACATTTAGCCGGTCTCGGCTTTTGTCTCAACTTTCGGCAAAATTACAATTTTCCCCTGGACTTTGGCAAAATTACAATTTTGCCCCTGTTGATTTTTCTTCTGCCCGTTGACCATATTTTTGGAAACAGGATATTACACAAAACTTGGCTGGGGCATTCAATACTCATAGATCTAGATCTCGGTTGAAGCGGAACAAATTTGGGTCATGGGAGCATAGGGAAGCGTGTCATCGAAGTTGTAGCAGTAGTTCTGTTCAATTAGGCAATCGTTCATCGTTGTGGAAAGGTGAGGACTGGTCGTGATCTATACCTTGAATTATTTCAATACTGGTACGTGAGTCATTTGTTAATATCATTTGACTTAGGAAGTGTAGATCTGATGATTTTTGTTGATGCGATTGAAAGAACCTAAAGCTAGGTTATCACTTGAACCAAAAACGTGATTGTGGATGATGGCTTGAATGAGTAGTTGCGAGTCTGTTGTGGTTTGATTAGGATTGTGGCATGAGTCTGTTGTGGTTTAAGTAGGGTTTTGGCCCGATTCTGTTGTGGTATGAGTAGGGTGTTGGCCCGATTCAATTGTGGTCCGAGTAGGGTTGTGGCCCAAGTCGGTTCATGGGTGCGTGTGTGGAGGTTGGGACCCGAGCTCGTGCCTATGGACAAGTAGTTAGTGTGTAGGTTGACTGAGCCTTCGGGCATTGATTGCAAGGTGTTAGTAGCCTTGGACTTGTTTCTTGCTATTGTGCTAGTTTAATATGAGATCGTGGGTTCATATAGCATGCACTCACTAGGTAATTGTTGTTGAATCAATTACTCAGATCTCTTCCCTTTTCCCTCGTTCTTTCCCCTTGCAAGTCAGGTAGCAAGAGTACAATTGCTGGTTACGTTTGTGGTTTTGAATAGAAGGGAGCGCGCGGACTCTTGGGACCATGGGAGGATATTCCGGTTAGCCATTTTTGGTTCATTGGATCTCCTAATGTCATTGTTTCCGGTTCTCCGGGAACGGGTCGTTAAAATTGGTATCATATCATGGGTTATGGTCCCTTAGTCATGCCTGGATCAGCTTCTGTTGTTTTATAAATATCTTATTTCCGTTCACGAAAAGTGTTTGCGAAAGTTTAGTGAATATCCCAATAATGCTTTGCGAAAGTGTATTCAAACCATCAACTGTAGCAGTATGTGACTTCTTCTATATGATTCTAGTGTACTTGGATCTTCCTTGCAGTTTGTGGTCGGTGTCCTTAGTCCTTAGTGATGCTCTTGCCCTTAAGATGTGTGTCGAGAGGTATGTCGTGATGTATGCTGTTAAGGTGTTTGTTGAGATGTATGTTGCGATTTGCGCCTACAAGGTAGTAGATGCCATTGAGGTGTGTGTTGGGATATGCGTTTGCTCGGAGTGTTATCCAACCAAGCGTGTTAAGACGATACATATGTGGAGACGTTCACCAGAAAGGCTAATGCAGGAGTGTACCAATGGCTGCAAGAGTTACAAAAAGTGTTGAAGGAGTTGCAAGAGGCGTTGTAGGAGCTGCAAGGAGTTCTGCAGGAGCTGCAGGAGTGATAGGCTCAGAGTTTTATCATATTCTAACTGCAAGTGCACAGATATGCAATCGTAGTACAAAGGGTATCGAATCCACAAAGACTCCAGTTTACGCGATAGATTATATGTAATTGAATTAAGCTAAGCAAGATAGATGAGAAAGCAGTAAAGAAAGCTCGTAAACAAGCGGTGTGTGATCAATTAACGAAGGCGCTAGACTTAGGGAAGTTCTCAGGAAACCAGGAACATAGATCAACCAATCAACAGGATTCAGATATCAATGTTCTAGAACTAGAATCACAAACATATAACGAACCAACTCTCGCTGCGAATGTTAACTATGTCTAACAACCTAGAAGATCAATTCTCTTTGCGAATTCTAGAGTTTTAAACATGCATTTAATTCAGGTTCTTTCGTTCACAATTTCCCTAAGCCAAATCTCATTGCGAATAAACAAATTGCTCAGCTAGGTTCTTTTCTAATCAATTAACCAACTCTCGATGCGCTAATCAATCTGATATCAATAATCCAAGTAGCTAATTTAGATTAAGCGTTAAGAACAACCTAGATGAAGAACTAGATGCTTTGAATCCCAATTAATTAGTCAATCTATAATTCTATGAAATCCCTAATGAGAATCCCTAAATCTAACAAGAAAACTACTCAGACATGGCAATCATCACAAAAGACATAATCAAAGTAATAATCATATCAATCAAAAGAGTAAGAACATGGGTTCAAAATCCTCTCTCTCTCGAGAACAAGACCAGCCCCAAAATCTCCCAAACTCTGATCAAAGAAAGCTTAGCCTAAACAATGGCTCAAAAACCTAATTACTAGTGTAAAACACGATTTGGGTCTTTCTTTAAATATGGGAAACTTCTGGGTAAATATTTCAAATCTCCAAAAGCTGTATTTTTGATGTGCAGGAATTTCGTCCTTTAGAGGTGTCGACCGACACCAAGTGCAGACGCACCCAGTGAACTCTGTAAAATCCATGTATGCTACCAAATCACTCCAAAAGCTCCCAGAATCTCCAAATAAGCTCCAAACGTACCTAAACCTGCAAAGGACTCAAAAGACTCCAAATACAAGGTTAAAGACTCAATATATACACTTATATCATGGTTGAAAACCAGTAAAAACCATGATATATCAACTCCCCCACACTTAACATTTGCTTGCCCTTAAGCAAACAGAAAGCCAAAGTGTGAAAAAGAGGTTTGAAAACACAGAAACTCATTTCGTCTTAGGAACATCGCATTCACATTCTCTTCGTAAACCACTGAAAACTTTCCTGCAGAGATCAAGACCACAATGTACTTCCCCCACACTTAGAAATTGTCCCAAGTAAACTCCACAATCAAGACAGAGCATCCAAATTCACCACACTCACCTCTGTTTATATTTAAGTGCGTTCTCACAGAGGGAGTATCGATCAGAGGACACATGGACTCAACTCATTCAGTACTTGACCACCAAACTGTCGGTTTCTGGTTCCTTCCATTTCCCTTTCTCCCTTAGCAACTGATTTTTCTCCACTGGGTATCATTTTTTTTTTATCAGTGCTCTTCCCTTTTTATTCGGGATGCAACTTTGGACATGTTTCCATGGATACACAGGAGGTAATAGGGGTCTCTACCCCTCCCGTGACCACTTCGAAGCTACTAGCTTATCCGCAGTTTTAATCTCTTTTTTTAACTTTCAAGGGAGGGGAAAATTAGGAACCATACTTAGACAGGATCATAGGCTGTGCCAGGCACATCAGAGGAATCCGATCCAGAGATACCACTACAAAAAAGTACCCATTGATAGCATATGATTATAGCTCATTTTACTACACTGCTATCGTTGATGATTTTCAGATACTCGGTTTCCTATCATAGCACGTTATAAACGCTGTCCCATAATTTCATTAAGCGGGAAGCTGACATTTCAAGACCGCCAAACACTTAAGCAAATTTTTCAGCTTTTTTGCTCTAACCTTCATTTCCCCCCTTTTATCGAAAACCCTAAGCATAAACAAATTTCTCCCTCTCTCATTCACACACCACGAATAGCTTCATCAAACCTGCAATTGGTCTTGTCGCCGTCACTTTCGAACCTATTCCGGCCGAAATTCCGATCATCTCCGTCGGGATTGAGCTCAAATAGACGGCGAGTATTTCTTACCAGCTGATTTTCTGTTTTTTTCTTCCTGTAATTTCACTTACCCATTGTATATTTCTTGATTCTTAACTTCAAATCTGAGAGATTTTGAATGTATAGCTGCTCGATTTGGAATGTTCATTGTTTGCATGCCGATTTCATGTTTCTTTTCTCTGCTTTCAGTTTCGCCGTGTAGCTGTCGTGAACCATAACTTCATCCTTCTTTAATTTCGAATGTATTATGCCTCGATTAGAGATTTCCATTGTTTGCATGTCTATCTTTAAGAGTTTTATTCACTTTAGCTATGTTCTTATAAAACAACTAGTCAACAAGTTTGCTCTGAATCTCTTTTAGTCTTTGATCCGTGGGTTACAACTCGTCTATTGTACTGATGCTTTGTATTAACTGTTGATTCTGGATGAAAAATTGTATGGACATAATAGTTATGTTTTCTCGACAGGATTTCACTTAGTCTTAGATCCATTTGTTGATTAAACCTATAAACAAAACTGTTCAATGCATGTCGTATGTTATTGGAAAGTCATCCTACTGTAATCTTATGCAACCGATAACATGAACTGAAATACATTATGTTGTTTCATTGTATTGAAATCTAGTAAATATATCATCATATAACTTCAAGTATTTATGTTTTGCAAGAGTTGATGTGTGTCTGATAATGCGATTTCTGAAGCTGCTCTACTGCTCTTCCATATGACAGGTTAGTACAATATCTATTTCAAAGTTGTAATGACAATATACACTGTGTCTTTATCATTTGTTGTTTGGTTGTCAATTTATTTCGTTGTTAACATGCTGTTAAAAGTGAGACTTAGCACACTGATCGTGTATCGTATTTTCTAGTATTGAGAATGATTACCGAGACTGATTATAATGATTTATGTTTAAGCTATAGTTATTTGTGTCTTGGTATGAAATTGATTGATTATTGTCTGCTAGAAATTTTTTAATATATCTCTGATATGTTAATATGATACTAAAGGTTAAATAAAGCTAGAACTTATAATGGTGGACAAGACATGGGTTCATCTATGCAGGTGAGGATTATAATTGAATAGTTTAGTTTTCAGTAGGAGTTAAGGTCTTTACAAGTTGTTTTTTTCCCCTTTAAACTCTGCAATGAAGAGTTGATCCTGCCTATGAGAGAGGAGCTTCCCATTTTGTAAGGGCTGTTGCTGCTGTTTAGGGAGGTGTCGACATGATCATATGTCCTTGCACAGACTGCCGTAATATAGATCGTCATCCAGGCAGTGTGGTAGTAGATCACCTAGTAAGACGGGGAATGGATGAGGCTTATAAGAGGCGAGCGGATTGGTTTCATCATGGAGAGACGAACTCGGTGGTTGGAGGTGAAAGCAAATCAAGTCAGTGGAATGAAGAAGTATACAGGCTTTATAGAGCTGCGGATTTTATGGATGAAGACTTTGGTACGAGAGATGCCTTGGGTGAGATTGCAGAGGGTGAGGACAGGAAAGAGGATGAGTTTCTAGCAAAGCTTGCAGATGCTAAAACCCTCTATATCCAACTTGTGTAAACCACAACAAGCTATCGGCAATCGTCTCGCTGTTCAGGCTTAAGACACAGAATGGCTGGTCTGACAAGAGCTTCAATGATCTGCTAGAGACATTGCCGGAGATGCTACCACAGGATAATGTGTTACACACATCACTATATGATGTTAAAAAGTTTCTAAAATCCTTTGATATGGGTTACCAGAAGATTCACGCTTGTATCAACGATTGCTGCCTATTCAGAAAGAAGTTCAAGAAGCTAGATAAGTGTCCAAAATGCAGTGCATCTCGATGGAAGACTATCCATACTGGTGAAGTGAAAAAAGGTGTGCCACAGAAAGTTTTAAGATACTTTCCGATTATCCCACGACTGAAAAGAATGTTTAGAACTGAGGAAATGGCTAAGGATCTGAGGTGGCATTTTAATAACAAGAGCATTGATGGAAAACTGCGTCACCCAGTTGATTCAGTCACATGGGACCAGATGAATGACAAATACCCTTCCTTTGCAGCTGAAGAAAGGAACTTGAGACTAGGACTTTCAACAGATGGATTTAATCCATTCAACATGAAGAATACAAGGTATAGTTGCTGGCCTGTGTTATTAGTAAATTACAACTTGCCACCAGACTTATGTATGAAGAAGGAGAACATAATGCTTTCACTTTTGATACCCGGTCCACAACAGCCAGGTAATAGCATTGATGTCTATTTAGAACCACTCATAGAGGATCTGAGCCAGTTATGGAACATTGGAGAGCTAACATATGATGCTGTAAGTAAATCCACTTTTACTCTTAAGGCAATGCTCCTCTGGACGATCAGTGATTTCTCTGCGTATGGGAATCTTGCAGGCTGCAAAGTCAAGGGTAAAATGGGCTGTCCGTTATGTGGCAAAAACACAGAAAGTATGTGGTTGAAGCACAGTCGAAAACATGTGTATATGGGTCACAGAAAGGGTCTGCCTCCAGCGCACAGTTATAGGGGAAAGAAGTCATGGTTTGATGGAAAGGTTGAACATAAAAGAAGGGGAAGAATATTATCTGGTCAAGAAATTTCAAAAAATCTGAGAGGTTTCAGAAATGACTTTGGCAATTTAAAGAAGTCTGCAACTAAGAGAAAGAGGATGGAAATGACTTTGGCAGATGCAGACAGTGAGGATTTTTCAGAAGAATCAGATGAGGAGGAAGAGGAAGAACACATATTAGATGAGGAGGAGTTGTCAAGATAGAAAAAAGATCAATCTTCTACAAGCTGCCTTACTGGGAGGAGCTCCCGGTTAGACATAACTTGGATGTTATGCATGTGGAAAGGAATGTGGCTGCAAGTATTGTGGCTACATTATTACATTGTGGGAAATCAAAGGATGGTTTTCAAGCTCGTAAAGACTTGGAAGAGCTTGGTATTAGAAAGGATCTGCACCCTAAAATCCGAGGGAAAAGTACATATTTACCCGCAGCTCCTTGGTCTTTGTCCAAAAAAGAGAAGAAAATCTTCTGTAGGAGATTATTTGACTTCAAAGGCCCGGATGGATACTGTTCAAACATAGCAAGAGGTGTATCATTAGATGATTGTAAGGTCGGAGGGCTTAAATCACACGATTATCACGTTTTTATGCAGCAGCTTCTCCCGATATCACTTAGGGATCTGTTGCCTAAGGGCCCTAGATTGGCAATTGGACGCTTATGTGCCTTATTTAATCATTTGTGTCAGCGAGTAATTGACAGAGAACAAATTTTGAAGATGGAAGCTGAAACTGTTGAGACACTATGTATGTTCGAAAGATTTTTTCCTCCAAGTTTCTTTGATATCATGGTGCATCTGACGGTACATCTAGGAAGGGAAGCTCGTCTAGGTGGACCAGTCCATTTTAGATGGATGTACCCATTCGAGAGGTCATAATTCCTTCTCACAACTCGTTGTTTGTTTTAATGTTAGTTGTTTTGATGCTTAGATATCATTGTTCATTCCTTCAGATATATGAAAGTGCTGAAAGATTTTGTCAGAAACCCGGCAAGACCAGAGGGGTGTATCGCGGAGTCTTATCTTGCTGAAGAATGCATCCAGTTTTGTAGTGATTTTTTGAAGAAGACTACATGTGTGCAAGAGAAACAAGTTAGGAACATTGAATATGAAAGCAACTCAATCCTAGATGGTCGTCCAATATCAGCAGGCATTCAAATCACTCTATCTGAATCAGAGAAGAAAATAGCCCTATGTGGAGTAAGTACCATATGTTTATACTCCATTGAATATATTAATATTCACATATGACATTGACTGTTGCCTACTCTCCAATTTGTGTACTAGTGAGCATCTGCAATATTTACAAGACTCAAATGTACGATGTAGGCGAGATGCATCAGTGCTATGGAGTAAGCATACTCAAAATTTTCCAGATTGGCTTAAAAAACAGGCAAGTCCTATTTGTACTGGAATGTCAGATGTTAGTGTACACTATTCAGTATCTAACTCAATATTTTATGTCATAGATACCACTAGACTCAATTAGACATGGAGAAACTTTGAAGTGGTTGGCATATGGTCCACGTAGTAGTGCAAGGTCATATACAGGATATGTAGTGAATGGGCAACGCTTTCACACTACTGTCGATAGAAAAAGCCAGAATAGTGGTGTTTCTTATGAGGCTACGGCAGTCTGCAGATCTAGTGCAAGAGACAATTCACAAGTAGTTGATTTGGTGTCATATTACGGCAGAGTACCAGAGATAATCTTATTGGACTACAATGTGTTCTACGTTCCTTTATTCCGGTGTCAATGGGCAGTAATGGGGAATGGAGTGAAGATAGAAGATGGTTTCACACTAGTAAACTTGAATCAGAATCAAGTCTCTTTTTTAAAAGATCCATACATATTAGCCTCGCAAGCAAAATAAGTATTCTACTCAAGGGAGGATGAGGATTCTTGTTGGTATGTTGTTATGCATGGTCCCTCAAGAAAATATAGTAAAGAAGACTATCAAGATGGGCATGCTGAAATTGGGCCACTACCTACTAATGTGGACATGGATGTTGGCATCAATGTTGATATGGATGAGGATGAAAATGCTCGAACTGATTGTGAAGGCATATATGTTTGAAGTGTAGTTTCTTGGTCATCTTTTTATATCTATGTTAGTTTGTTATTTGTCTGTTTTTGTGTGTATATAAATGTTGTTATGTGTTCAGTTTTTATGTGTTTACTTTGATGCATTATTTATTTGTTTCTAATATCTCTTGTCTGATGTTTCAGGTGATTAAAAATGGGGCGTCCGAGAAAAAAAGGCAGAGGAAAGAAGAAACAGACAGCAGATGAGGTTGAATTCGTCTGTACAGTGGAGCCACAGACTATGGACCAAGTGACTGACGTAGATGAGGTCACTGATGCATTAGAAGAACAACAGCCAGTGGAGCCACAGACGGTGGAGCCACAGACAGTGGAGCCACATAATGTGGAACAAGGGACGGGTGTACCAGACACTGATGCATTAGAAGAACAGCAGCTTCCAGAGCAAGATAATGAGGTTCCTGAAGGTGAGGTTGAATTATCGGAAGGACATTACACGGTCCTTGAGCCTGCACGTAAGAAGCAGCGTGGTCCAACAAAGATGAAGGACATAGCAAAGGATCCAGACAGCAGAATACGAGTTAGTTTCAATATGATGGGAGAACCATATGGTCCTGGATCTGTTAAGTTGTCTTCATACTTAGGTCCTCTGGTTCGTGAACATGTTCCTGTCACACTTGATGGCTGGAAACATCTTGGAGAAGAAGTTAAGACTGTTCTATGGAAATCTGTCCAGGTAATAGTTGATTTGAGTTACATATAATGTAGACTTATGTAAACAAATAGAATTCCAATAATCTGCATTTGTGAATAGGAGAGGTTTGATCTTGATGAGGAGTATCAGAAGACAGCGGTGTTAAGGCAAATGAGTTGTTTGTGGAGGTCCTCCAAGTCACGGCTAGTTAGTCAAATTAATGATGCTGCTAATAACCAATAGCGGATGAACTTACGGCCAAAGAACATCGATCCAGTAGATTGGCGTAAGTTTGTAAAGCTTAAAACCAGCCAAGCATTCAAGGTAACAAATCTGTTCTGAGATTTAAGATAGTCGAGATTCATCTATAAGATATATGATTATTTACTACTTTATATGTTAGGTTATAAGTGATAGCTACAAAGAGAAGACGCAAACAGATTCCTCATACTTGTAGTCGCAAGGGAATGGTGAGACTAACAGAAGAGATGGTAAGAACAATACTTTTGTGTTGCTTCATGATATGAAGTCTGTCTAATACTTGCAGTCTGTCTAATACTTGTAGACTGTCTAATACTTTTTTTTTGGTATGTAGAAACATGAAAGTGCTAACCCATCTGATGTGACAAGGCTACAAGTATGGGTTAAGTCAAGGACCAAAAAAGATGGCACACCAGTGAATACTAATGCGGCTGAGAAACTTGTGAGTTATACAATCTGCCCCTTAAGTAGAATCACTTATTAGTTATAGAGATTAATGAATAAATTACATGAAAATTTGAATTTTAAATATGCAGAAAACGGCAGCTGAGCTTATCCACAGTGACAGACCTGAGAATGCAACTATTAACGGTGATGATGCACTCAGCCAACTTCTGGGACCAGATAACCCGGGACGTATGAGGGCTATGGGTAGGAATATGAGTAAGACTAAGTTGGCCTGCTTTGAAGTGAAGAACAAATGTATGGCAAAAATGGAGGAGAACCAAATCCATCCAGAGAAAAAGGTGAATGAGCTGCAAACAGAACTTGCTAAATTGAGAAAACATGTATACATCTTCTGTCTTCAGATGTTAATATGTTCATGGTTATGAATTGCTTTTTTGACTGAGTTTTTTTGCTATGATTCAGAGACAAGAGCCTGAAGTTGGTGAAAACTCAGCTCCGAGAGTAAGTCATTTATCTAAGATAGTGTTTATGTTAAGTTATATTCTGGTTCTATTGAGTACTCAATTTTACAAATGAATATTTTTGTAGAGTGTGAACAAAAGATCTCTACCTAAGTGTGTCTTGATTGACTGGACTGGTGAAAATGACGAAGTTGCCACGGGTCGTATCATTTCTTCTGATCCTGAAGACTTTATCAATGACAGTCGCTTAGGTCCTACAGATATTAAAGTGTTGGTGGAGACATCTACGGTACCAGAAGCATTCCTGTGGCGACCTGCAACTAATATGTTTACAGTTAAAGATGCTGTTGGACAGATGATTGCTTGGCCTACTTCAAAGTGTGTTAACTTAGAGCAGGGACTACAAACAGAAGAAATTATACCACTAGTAATATTTGTTTTTCATGGTTTTGATTATATCGGTTTGATTGTTTTCATATTATAGTTTTTGTCAAACTGATTGTTATTTGTAGTTTTGACTATAATAGTTTGATTGTTTTCCTTTTGTGTTTATACAGGGTCCGAGATCAAGTTCTTACAACAAAAGTCAGCTTCTAGATTTGTCTTCAAATGATGTTGTTGTTGCTGAGGGACGTTGGCAAACGAAAGAGCCAAAGGCCTTGGTTAATGGACTTCCACTCGGACCAATGGCAGTGAAAGTTTTTGTTGATGTCGTGCATATTCCGGAAACATTTTTATGGAGGCCTACACTTGATATGTCACACCTGGATGATTGTTTAATGTCCTTTGTTGCTTGGCCAGTCACCAAAGTTGTATTCGGAAGCAACTCAGATGCAGCATATCAGAGTTCTCCTATACAGAAAGTTGTATCAGTTGCACAATCTTCAGAAGGGAAAGCATCAGGTGCAACTGGTTTTAAGACTCCTAGAGAGACATCTCCAGACACGGGTACCAAATCTGCAGCAACCATCTCGAAGTCTCCTGAGAACACTCCATCTGCTTGTCTAAAATCTCCAATCAGGAAAATTCAAATAGGAGAACAATCTCATCCAAGAAGATCTCCGGTAAATGATTTGGCAATGTGTTTTGATTTCTGTTAATAGTCTCTCAGATGTTTAAAGTATGCTATTGTTCACTTGATAGCGTAAAAAAGGAACTGAAGTTATCAAGGAGAACCAGAAGTGCAAGTTGATGGATATTGGTGGAAAAAAGAGAGTTGTTGCTGAAGGGCGTGTGCATTCCGTTGACCCGGAACAGAAGGTCCACTTTGTCCGCTTGGGGAATGATGCTGCTAGAGTTTGGGTATACATTGTGAAGATAGATGATGCTGCAGTTTGGAGACCTTCAGATGAAATTGAGTATATGAGAGATGCACATGGCTCATCTATTGCTTGGCCGATTGATAAATTGGTGATCTTCTGAGTTCGACTAACTGTGGTAAGTGTTCTAATTGGTGTGATGCTTAATTTGTGATCATTATATATGTTTAAAGTTATAGTAGACATTACTGATTCACTGAAAATTGTTGAATTTTGCTAGGTGCTGGGGATGAAGAAACTATGGTCCAGGTTAGCTAGTCTTAAGTAGTTTAAACTAGGCTAATGAACTTATCTTGCCTTTTGTACTTTGATTCCAAAACTTGTGTAATGCATGATGTGGTATGTTTTTGGATATCATGCTTTTATTTTCGGATTGTATGAATCTTAAAACTATGTGTAATGCAAGTTGGTTTGGAATCATGTTGACTTTCATGTTTTTCATGAGTAAATTTTGTAACACATTAGATAGCATGTTTAACATTCGATATAATAGCACCAAACGAACCATATATCCCAATCATAGCATTAAAAACAGTTGGGTTAAAATTTTACAACAATTTTTTTAAGCTATAACTGAACTAGTAATAGCTATAAGATGTCAAAAGCATATATTATAGCAATGTCCAGAACTTATAAATTGATCTAAATTTCGTACCAAATATAATAATAAGCATATGTAAACGCTATGATTGACCATGTAAAGGCAACAAAATTTTGCTATTATAGAGAGACCAATAATAGCGCTAAATTTAAACTGTCGTATTTTTTTTCGAGAAATCGTTAACGCTATAAAAATATAAACAAAAGCATTTATTAACTGCTATCGTTACTCATATATCATAGCATACGAACAAAACGCTATCGTATGGGTACCATCTATTATATCTGCGGATGTCATAGCATTTGTGAAAACGCTATGGATGACATATGATAGCATAATTTTCGCGCCGACAATGAACATATTTGTTGTAGTGTACCAAGCCCCTGAGTGAGAAAATTAAGTCAAGATTAGAGGTGAAGTTAGTAGTGGATCCTCTGAATACCTGAGAAGACATGGGTGTCTTTGGTAGGTTGATCCGTGTGTGGTTTTCTAACAGTCATAGAGCTACTGCAAGTCTGTCCAATGGTCACTTAGTTCCTGTTCCAGCGAAAATTTCCTCGAAAAATCATAGTTTCATACCAATTTTGACTCAATAAAACAATTTAAAAACAAAGGACTGATCCTAAGAAAAGAAAGCAAACGGTGGTCAGTAACTACCTCCCCCACACTTAAACAACACTGTCCCCAGTGTTATCGCAGCTTGGGCTCGGGAGAACAAGGTATAACCAGCAAAAATCTCAGAAAAATCAGAAACCTTACCTGCTAGCGTGGATGGTGTCGACCGACACACAGCCAGTGTCGAACGACACAAGGCTTTGGTCGACACAAATCTGATCTGAATCGAGTGTCCTCGATTATGGTCCGTGTTTTCGAGTTTGGTGTCGACCGACACTAGTTCGGTGTCGATCGACACTGCTGTCTGCAGTCCTGTTTATCACGTTCTGAAACACCAAAAACCATAAAAATCAAAGACACAAAATCAAAAATCAAAAAGAAAAGAAAAACTGACCCAACAGTGGGTTGCCTCCCACTCAGTGCTTGTTTTTTAGTCATTAGCTTGACTATGGGAAGGAGATCATGCTCCTGGGGTTCGACAGAGGCTGTGAGTGCCTCTGCGAAATTCTCCTCATCCATGGAGGTTTGTAGGCAGTATCAGCATGAGCTTGTCCTAGGAAAAAGGGAATAAATCCAGGGTGGGAGCGTAGCGTGGGTGGGATAGAGCGTTTCCCTGCATTCACAACAATGAAGTTATGAGGATTAAGTTTAGAGGATGCATACCTTCGCTTTGGTGGATGTCTGATGTTTGGAGCTTTCTGCTTATGAGCAGTTGTATGCTCTGACGATGTTAGAGTAGATTCTTGAGGAACCACCATCTTCTCTTCTCCAATATCAGACATTGCAGCCTCACAATTCTGAGCTTCCTGTTCTAGCTGAACACTAAAGGCTTGACCATCAATTGTGGGTTTTCGCAGCTTATCCATCTTGAAATGTAGAGGCTTATCTCCTAGGTGGAAATCAATAAGACCATGCCTCACATCAATCACTTCTCCAGCCGTAGCTAAGAAGGGTCTGTCAAGTAGCAAAGGATCATCCGGTTCCATATCATATTTCAGCACCACGAAGTCTGTTGGAATCAAGTAGTTTCCAACTCTGATAGGGATGTCCTCAAGAACTCCTTCTGGGATCCTTTTCGATCGATCAACTAGGATTAGAGAGATCCTAGTTTGTTTGAAATTCAGCAACCCCAACCTCACAGCCACAGAGTATGGCATGAGATTCACACCAGATCCCAAATCACACAGAGAGTGTTTGAAGTTGTCCTTGAAGAATGAGCAGTCTAGCGCAAAGACTCCTGGATCTGGAAGCTTCTCTAGAATTTGATTCAGCAGCATAGAACTAACTCGCTTAGATACAATCATCACCCCTTCTTTCAAATCTCCGTCAGTAGAGATCATATTCTTTGCATATCTCTGCACACAAGGATGAACTCGCGAAGCATCAGCTGGTGGAGTTTCATTTAGCTTCTTATCTATCGCCACCATGCATTTGACCACATTCTGCTCCTGTTCAGACCTTATAGGAACTCTGGGGAACGGTATAGAAGGTTTGTAGACCTTCTCCTTAGCAAAAACATCAGATTTGGACGAAATTAGTTCTGCCCGACCGTAGCGTCGACCGACGCAGAAGTGGTGTCGGTCGACACTAAGTGATGTCGACCCTTCAGTGTCGAGCATGGTCGATTTTCGTTCCTCATGAGAACTCAAAATTGCCGTCAGAACTGTGTGTCGACCGACACTAAGAGGGTGTCGATCGACACCGAGAGCTATAGTAAAAATATCAATGTCGATTTCGGTCGATTTCGGTCCGTCAAACTCTCGAACTCTGGGCTTTCAAGGGGTGTCGACCGACACTGAGGTGGAGTGTCGGGCGACGCTGAGTTTGCAGCTACGGATTCTCGACTGTTATCCATGATTTTCACAGTCTTAACCTCAAATTCTTCTTCCTGAATCAGCCTATCTTCAACTTGAACTGAGATAGCATTGACGTGGGCATTCTGAGTATACTTCCCCTTGATTGAGCTTGAAATCTGACCCACTTGTGTATCCAGATGCCTCATATGAGTGTTCAAGAACTCAAACTTCCCATTCAATTCTATGTACACGGCATCAAGCTTTGCGTTGAAGGACTTAGTAGTCTGTTTTTGTCCTTCAAGAAGCTGCTCCATCATGGCTTCCAATCTGCTCTCACATGTAGGTGCAGGAGGTGTCTAGTAAGATGAAGCACCATAGTTCCTCGAGAAGGAATTACTCTGTTGCTGGAAAGGCTTCTGAAAAACAGATTTCTGACTGTAGAATCCAATCCCTCCAACGTAGTTGACAGCTTCTTGTGCATACTCTCCAACATCCAATACTTCAAAATCCTTAGCAAATTGGACACTCTTCCTTCCAAGTAGAAGACTATGCAGAGATTCAATTTTGTTCTTCAGTCCAGCTATCTGCGAGCTGTCAATCTCTGAGCTGAAAACGACATTCGGATTCATCATCCTTACAGGTCTTTGAGCCTTCTTGTTTATTCTCTCAAGCCTAGCAAGCTCCTCAAATCTGAGGTTCAAAAGCTCTTCTTCCGGGTTGCTTCGTGTGTGACGATTGGGCATCCACTGAAAGAAGACTGATTCCGCGAAGGGTGTCGACCGACACTGAAAGGGTGTCGATCGACACTAAGTACTCTTGCTCGCTGTTTTCCTGCAGAAACAAGAAAAACGCGAAAAAGAGGCCAGTAAACAAGAAAAGAAGACACTTAGACTAAATTCTAGTACAAAAACTATCGGCGAACTCAAAGAGTCCCCGGCAACGGCGCCAAAAACTTGATAGGCTCAGAGTTTTATCCTATTCTAACTGCAAGTGCACAAATATGCAATCGTAGTACAAAGGGTATCGAATCCACAGAGACTCCAGTTTACGCGATAGATTATATGTAGTTGAATTAAGCTAAGCAAGACAGATGAGAAAGCAGTAAAGAAAGCTAGTAAACAAGCGGTGTGTGATCAATTAACAAAGGCGCTAGACTTAGGAAAGTTCTCAGGAAATCAGGAACATAGATCAACCAATCAACAGGATTCAAATATCAATGTTCTAGAACTAGAATCACAAACATATAACGAACCAACTCTCTTTGTGAATGCTAACTATGTCTAACAACCTAGAAGACCAAATCTCTTTGCGAATTCTAGAGTTTTAAACATGCATTTAATTCAGGTTCTTTCGTTCACAATTTTCCTAAGCCAAATCTCTTTGTGAATAGACAAATTGCCCAGCTAGGTTCTTTTCTAATCAATTAACCAACTCTCGCTGCGCTAATCAATCTGATATCAATAATCCAAGTAGCTAATTTAGATTAAGCATTAAAAACAACCTAGATGAAGAACTAGATGCTTTGAATCCCAATTAATTAGAAAATCTATAATTCCATGAAATCCCTAATGAGAATCCCTAAATCTAACAAGAAAACTACTCAGACATGGCAATCATCACAAAAGACATAATCAAAGTAATAAACATATAAATCAAAAGAGTAAGAACAAGGGATCGAAATCCTCTCTCTCTCTCTCGAGAACAAGACCAGCCCCAAAATCTCCCAAACTCTGATCAAAGAAAGCTTAGCTTAAACAATGGCTCAAAAACCTAATTAATGGTGTAAAACACGATTTGGGTCTTTCTGTAAATATGAGAAACTTCTGGGTAAATATTGCAAATCTCCAAAAGCTGTATTTTTGATGCGCAGGAATTTCGTCCTTTAGTGGTGTCGACCGACACTAAAGTGGTGTCGACCGACACCAAGTGCAGACGCACCCAGTGAACTCTGTGAAATCCATGTATGCTGCCAAATCACTCCAAAAGATCCCATAATCTCCAGATAAGGTCTAAACGTACCTAAACCTGCAAAGGATTCAAAAGACTCCAAATACAAGGTTAAAAACTCAATATATACACTTATATCATGGTCGAAAACCTGTAAAAACCATGATATATCAAGAAGATGATTCTTTACAATGGAATTGGATTCGGGGATGGCGCATTGATATACCATGGATTTTAGGGATTTTAGCCATGGTATATGTCTTATTTATCGAGTCTTTTATTATGTTTTGGAGTCTTTTCAGGTGTTTTACAGGTTTAAAGACATTTGGAGCCTAATTGGACGTTTTGGAAGCATTTGGGTCAATTCTGCACTGTTTAGAGATCTCACAGAGTTACTGGCTGCGAAATCACCTTGCAACGATCGTTGCAGTCTGTGCAGTGGTCGAGGCAAGGTGATTCCAGGGTTCTGCGCCCAAAAATCTGCATTTTGGAGAAATTACAGTTTTTGCCCAGAAACTTCTCAGACTTGCAAAAAGGCCCAAAAACATGTTTAGACTTATATATTAGGGTTTTAAGCCATTGTTTAGGCTACGCTTTATTTTACATTAAGAGAGAGTTAGGGGCTGATCTTGTTCTTGAAAGAGAGAGGATTTCGAACCAGTTCTTTATTTTATTATATGCTATTTGGTTTTCTATTCATGATGTCTTCTGTTTCGATGATCATGTCTGAGTAGTTTACCAGTTAGGTTTAGGGATTCTCATTAGGGATTTCATGGAATTATAGGTTGATAAATCTGTAGGGATTCATATCTGTTAGTTCTTCATCTAGGGTTGTTCTTACTGCTTAATCTGAAGTAGCTACCCAGATTTATGATGTTAGGTTGATTTCCACAACGACAGTTGGTTAATTAGCTAGAAAGAACCTAGATGGGCAATTTGATCTACTCGCAAAGAAATTTGGTTTAGAGGAATTGTGAACGAAAGAACCTGAGATTAATGCTTGTTTAGAACTCTAGGATTCGAAACGAAAGTTGGCTTGCTAGGTTGTTAGACATAGATAATATTCGCAACGAAAGTTGGTCTGTTATAATTCTGTGATTCTAGTTCTAGAACAGTTCTTAATTAGATCCCGATTGATTGATTAGTCTATGTTCATGATTTCCTGAGAACTCCCTTGACCTGACGCCTTCGCTTCTTGCTTACAAACCGATCTATTTACTTTTCTGCTGTTTGATTTACTGCTTTCTCTATTGCTACCTAGCTTAACCTGAAATTATATAATCTATCGCAAGAGTCTAGAGTCTCTGTGGATTCGATACCCTAAGTACTACATTCGCATCACTGTGCACTTGCAGTTAGAATAGGGATAAAACTATACCTATCACGCATGTGGAAAATGCATCATATGGTTTAGTACCAGCAGAGGCGAACGAGTCGATGAAGCAACTAGAGGACTTGGTAAAGAAAGGATTGATCGAACCAAGTAGTTCACCGTGTGAGCACTTGTCATGTTGTAAGGAAGAGTGACAAAGGTTTCAGACTTGGTATGAAGTACCAGAGTTCGAACAAGATTGGTGTAAGGAAATCACCATCATAAAAAAAAGGGTTGGAGTTGGGAGCAGCTATCGGTTGAACCAAAGAACTTGTGGAACAAGAGAAATGGGTCAAAGGAAAGACGTGGTTGCAAGGAAGCCATATGAGGTGGCAATGTTCTAATTGGAGTAAGCGTCAAGTGTTATTGTGTCGCATGTTGCACAAGGAGCAGTAGGAAACTGTTCAAATCTATTCTAAGTATGGAATCTTGGAATCAATTTTGTGACATCAACTTCAATGGGTTCTGGACAGCTCAACTAAAATTTGGAGCAGATCTTCGTAGTATTGCAGGCTTGAGAATCAACGGTAGAACCAGAAAGGTAACAATCTGTTGTGGAGTTCTTGTGTTACTAAACAACTATGGGAGTTTCTTCAAGAGGTAAAGATGGTCGTAAAAGTTTTTGGGAAAGTAGAGTTGTAGCATTTGGAATTGCCTAGTCAACTTAAATTATGTTGGTTGCAAGCACAAGTGGGTAAAGCAGGTTACTGGAGATGGAATTCCAATGAAAGAGTGTTAGGAAAACACTATGGTGAATTGGTAAGAAGCTGCAAGAGCAAGCAAAAGAGGGAAAGTTTAATGGGGAAGCAAACCCAAAGGATGATGTTTGGGAAGCACCACACCTGGATCACAAGGTAGGAAACCTTGAATTAGATGCCAGTTTCGAAATCAGAGTGCGCAGCGGAAGCGTGGAAAGTGAGTGTAGCGTAAGTTGGGTGGGTCGTTCCCCCATGTCAGTTAGCCATAATGGACATGGTCAATCTCATCTTTCAAAATGGATAAGAAATGATGTCTGTTTGTGCGACAATCAACACCATAGTGCACGGTAATGGAAATCGTTGAAGGAAAACCATTTGGAAGTGAATGATACAATGTGGCACGGTAATGGAAAAATCGTCCAGGAGAACCAATTTGGAGGTGGAGCATCTCATTCGAGTTTTAGAAACACTTGAAGGATGAGTATTGTTTCTAACTGCTGCAGGTATTAGCTATGACACTCGTCATTCCCTTTCGTCATATTGTTAAGCGTCCGCATTAACCAGTCTCAAGGATAGAGATGGTAACTCGTTCGGCTCAAGCGGTAAATGGGATGGGTAATGGGTTTCTTCTTAGCAAAGGACGCCGAAAATGTAATCATCCCATCAAGTTTGAAACCGACCCTAATGGACATGGGCAGTGATAAGTGTTATTCGTAAGACGTTTCAGAAGATGTTGTTCGCAAGGTACCGAAGAGAAGGGCACTCCAAAGTTTGGTTTGGAATAAGTGGGGGAGAGGCAGTCTTCTGGATTCGAGGGCAAATTATTTTCAAGAGAGTAAGCGATCAAGATCAGTTTCTGTTCTGAGAAGTTTTATTGTGTTGTTGAAGGTAAAGAGCTGCAGTGGAGAACTCTCGCCATGGAATTCGGGACGAATTTCCGATAAGGGAGAGGGGAGAATTGTAATTGCTCAAAAGTCCATAGATCAATTAGAAACCCATAGTCCTATAAAATGAGGTAGCCACCAAAGAGAAGGGGAAGAGAAGATCGGAAGCATATCTCTGCTCGTCTACCTCCAGAGCCGCCGTCAACCTCTTGTCACTGTAAATTCGTCGGAGAGAAGCCCCATTGTGTTGGAGACACAAAGAAGAAGCTTTCCAGAGAAGGTTTCTTGGATTTCCGTCATCAATCTGGCCGTCATCTTTCAAAGCGTTTTCCTGGAGATCCGTAAGGATCCACCAAACTCACAGTATATCATCGGAAATCTCTCGGTCTCCTTATTCTATTAAGGTAAGAATCGCTTCGATCCGATTTACCGTTTTAGAGTTAAGACTGCTTTCCCAAAACGTGTCTTTGTTTTTGTGAATCTGTAATAGTTTATCGGATCTGTGTTTTGGATGGGAAACGAGGTCCGCTTGACCCAAAACTTGGCAGGGATATTCTAGACTCATAGATCTAGATCTCGGTTGAAGCAGAACTGATTTGGGTCTTGGGAGCATAGGGAAGCATGTCGTCGAAGTTGTAGCAACAGTTCTGTCCAATTAGGAAATCATTCATCGTTGTGGCAAGGGTGAGGACCGGTCGTGATCTCTACCTTGAATTATTTCAATACCGGGACGTGAGTCCTTTGTTAATATCATCTGACTTAGGAAGTGTAGATCCAACTGATGATTTTTGTTGATGCGAATGAAAGAACCTAGAAGCTAGGTTATCACTTGAACCGAAAACGTGATTGTGGATGATGGCTTGAATGAGTAGTTGCGAGTCTGTTGTGGTTTGATTAGGATTGTGGAATGACTCTGTTGTAATTTGAGTAGGGTTTTGGCCCGAGTCTGTTGTGGTATGAGTAGGGTTTTGGCCCGAGTCGGTTGTGGTCTGAGTAGGGTTATGGCCTGAGTCTGTTCATGGGTGTGTGTGATAGGTCAAATCTTAATCCCTATTTTCTACTGCAAGTGCACAGATGTAATTGTAGTATTAAAGGGTATCGAATCCACAGAGACTCAAGTTTCACACGATAGTTTATGAGTAGTCTAATTAAGCTAAGCGAAGCAGATTGTAAAACAGTGAACAAAGCAGCAAAGTAAGCTAGTGAAGTAAAGCGAGTGTAAACAATTAGCGAAGGCGTCAGGTTTCGGGAAGTTCTCAGGAAATCAGGAAATCGGATAACAGACAATCATGATTCAATCTATTAGCATTCTTGAACTACAATCACAGAAGTATAAGTAACCAGCTCTCGCTGCGATAATTATCTATGTCTAACAACCTAGCAAGCCAACTCTCGTTGCGAATCCTAGAGTTCAAGACATGCATTAATTCCAAGTTCGTTCGTTCACAATCTCTCTAGACCAAATCTCTTTGTGAATAGATAAATTGCTCACCTAAATTCTTTCTAGTTAATTAACCAACTGTCGTTGCAGAAATCAACCTAATATCAATAATCTAAATGGTCATTTCAGATTAAGCGTTAAGAACGATTTAGATGAAGAACTAGATGATGAATCCAAATTAATCAACTACTCTAACATTCCTTGAAATCCCTAATGAGAATCTCTAACCTACCAAGAGATCTACTCAGACATGGCAATCATCACAAAAGACATAATCAGAATATATATCATATAAAATCCAAAAGAGTAAGAACAGGGGTTCGAAATCTCTTCTCTCTCGATTAAAAGACCAGTCCCAAATCTCTTAATCTCTGATAAAATAAAACTCTCCTAAAACAATGGCTTAAGAACCCTAATATAAAGTTAAAACACGTCTTTGTAATTATGAGAAACTTCTGGGCTAATTTGAAAATTCTTCAAAGTCTTCATTAATCGGCTAAAATCTTCTGCTCGCGATCTGTGTCGACCGATACCAAAGTTGTGTCGATCGACACCTGCCTCAGACGATCATATCAACTCTTCTGCAATCGCATGAATGCTCTATAAAGCTCCAGAATGTGCCATAATGTCCAAATATGCTCCAAACGTGCTAAAACCTGTAAAACACATAAAAGGACTCGAAAGACTATATAAAAGACTCGATTATGTACATATATCATGGCTCAAAACACCTAAAAACCATGATATATCAGCGTGCGTGGAGGTTGGGGCCCGAGCTCGCGCCTATGGACAAGTTAGTGTGTAGGTTGATTGAGTGCCTTCGGGCATTGATTGCAAGGTATTATTAGCCTTGGACTTGTTTCTTGCTATTGCGTTGGTTTAAGATGAGATCGTGGGTTCCTAGATCCTGCACTAACTAGGTAATTGTTGTTGACCCAATTACTCAGGCCTCTTCCCTTTTCCCTGTTCTTTCCCCTTGCATGTCAGGTAGAAGGAGTGCAATTGCTGGTTACGTAGGTGGTTTTGAACAGAAGGGAGCGCGCGAACACTTAGGACCATGGGAGGATATTCCGGTTAGCCATCTTTGGTTCATCGGATGTCCTAATGTCATCGCATCTGGTTCTCCGAGAATGGGTAGTTACAATTACAATCGTGGTCAACGAGGTGGGCCAAATATGTCTCATCTCTCTTCATCCGGCGTTGCGAGGTGTAGATATTTCTCGGAGCGGCGGAGCTTTGCTATAAATAGGCATCTCCGACAGCTCTTGGTGAGTCGCGAGCTTCTCGAGTTGCTTGAGGACGTGTGATAGAAGGGGAAAGCGCAGGGAATGGCGGAACGGTTTTAGATCAGGTTTGGGATTTGCCGGCGAGAAGGTTGGAGGATAGCGATTCGTGCTAACGAGGTATCGCGGAGATGGTGGCCACATCAAGGCGAGTGCGGCGGAGACTAGCTGGGAAGTGCCTCGTTGCATGCCGATTTCCCCGGAGAATCTTCTTTAGCGGGAGTGATGATGCGATTGGAGCCGACGGAGGGGAGAGGTCTTTCAAGCCGGGATAAGGAGGCGGAGGCAAAGCTGTCATCGGAGCTTGCTGGGAGCGGCTCCACTGGTGAATCCATAGGATTCCGACAGGAAACCCGTTTGTTGGGAGAAGGGGAAAGGAGGTCTGGGCTGGTGGAACTGGATCGTCGGATGGGGTCGGATCTTCTTGCTGAGCGCGGGAAGGCTCCGTTTGGTGCCTCAAATATTTTCGACTCGCATCCGCCGGCGGCGGTGTCGAACGCCGGTCTAACCTAAAAGTTTGGTGGCCGATTCTATGTTTTGTCTCTGCCCGGTTTTGTAGGCTCATGTCCGGTTATTTAGGGTTTCATTTTTACTTTGGTCTTGATGAGGACATCGGATCATCCGAACCCGACCCGGACAAGCAGTACGTACCGCCCTCGACCATGAGGCTGGTCGAGCAGTTCCCGACCATGCGGAACGTACCTGAGGAGGTTCAGGAGACCAAGGCATGTTCTAATCAACCGAATGACGTGGGATTGATGATTCATCAGCCAACCAGATGTTTCAGGAGTAATGATTTCCCAAAACTCAATTGGTACGATCTCATTTGGAGATAGTCGACAACCCTTCACCCGAAGTCCTAGTCGAGTCTTGGAAGCTGTCTATTGGGGAATTGGCTCGACCAAATCATCTAAGACTTGTTTTTCACAAGGAAACCAATTATTTATAAGAGTTTGATCAGGAGAAATGATATGCTCAGAGTTTAATCCCTAGAGTTACATTGCAAGTGCACAGACGTGACTAGTAGTATATAGGGGTCGAATCCACATAGACTCAAGAATCTTACGATAGACTATAGAGGGTCGAATTAAGCTAGGCAAAGCATAGCAGTAAATAAGTAGCAAATTAAAGTAAACGGTCGTAAGCAATCAGGCAAAGCGTCAGGTCAAGGGAGTTCTCAGGAAATCAGGAATATAAGCTAATCAATCAATCGGGATCTAATCAAGAACTGTTCTAGAACTAGAATCACAAAAGAATAAGAAACCAACTTTCCTTGCGAGCTCTAGAGATCCTAAACATGCATTAATCTCAGGTTCTTTAGTTCACAATTTCCCTAAGCCAAATTTCTTTGTGAATAGTTCAATTTCTCATCTAAGTTCTTTCTAGTTAATTAACCAACTGTCGTAGCGAAAATCAACCTAACATCAATAATCTAAGTGGCCAATTCAGATTAAGCATTAAGAACAACCCTAGATGAAGAACTAGAAAGTGTGAATCCCTACCGATTGATTAACCTATAATTCCATGAAATCCCTAATGAGAATCCCTAAACCTAACTAGTAAACTACTCAGACATGATCAATGAAATAGAAATCATAATGAATAGAAAACCAAATATCATAAAAGAAGTAAAGAAACAGGGGTTCGAAATCTCTTCTCTCTCTAGTACAAGACCAGCCCCTCAAAGCTCTCTAAATCTCTCTGAAAGTAAATTAATGCTTAGCATAAACAATTGCTTAAAAACTCTAATATATAATCTAAAACACGTTTTGGGCCTTTTTGTAAGTCTGGGAAACTTCTGGGCAAAAATTGTAATTTCTACAAAAATACAGATTTTTGTGCGCAGAATTCTGGAACCACACTGCGTCGATCGATGCAAGGTGAAAATGCAGCCAGTGAACTCTGTGAAATCTCTAAGTAGTGCAGAATTGCTCCAAATGCTTCCAAAACGTCCAATTAAGCTACAAATGTCCTTAAACCTGTAAAACACTTGAAAAGACTCCAAAACACATAGAAAGACTCGATAACAAAGACATATACCATGGTCAAAAGCCCTAAAAACCATGATATATCAACTCCCCCACACTTAGCCTTTGCTTGCCCTCCAGCAAACAGAAAACCAAGATCAGGAGAAGAAGTTAGAAAACTTCGGAAACTCTTTTCATCGTAGGAGCACCACACTCAGATCCTCTTTAGTAAACCACATGAAAATAAACCCGCAGCCATCAAGACCAACATGTACTTCCCCCACACTTAGCAACTTTCCTGAGTAAACTCAACAATCACATTCATATCATTCAAATTCACCATACTGACTTCTGTGATCTAATAAGTGCGGTCTCACCTTGAGAGTATCGATCAAAGAACACATGGACTCTTACTCTATTAGCACATGACCACTCAACTATCATTTTCTGGTTCCTTTCTTCTCCTTTTCTTTCCTTAGCACTGATTTTTCGACACTGGGTATCATTTTATTTTTTCTATCAGTGCTCTTCCCGCGTTGGGGGTGATACTTTGGACATGTCCCCATGGATGCACAAGAGGTAATAGGGGTCTCTACCACTCCCGCGACCACTTTGGAGCTACTAGCTCATCCGCAGTTTATCTCTTCTTCTTTTTTACTTTAAGGAAAGGGAGAAGGGAACCATACTTGAACAGGTTTACAAGCTGTGTCATGACTAACAGAGGAAACAGACTCAAAGTATACCAAGCCCCTAGGTGAGAAAAATTAAGTCAAGTTAAGTGCGAAGTCAGTAATGGATTCTCTGAATACCTGAAGTGATATGGGTGTCCTCAGTAGACTGATCTGCGTTGGGTTTTCTAATAGTCATAGATCATCTGCAACTCATCTAATGGTTACTTAAGTTCCTGCAAGTGTGGTGATCTCCTCAAAACGTCCTTGTTTCCTACTCAATTTTGACCTAATAAATATACTGGACTGACTCTAATAAAAAAAGAAAATGGTGCGTCAGTAGCTACCTCCCCCACACTTGAAACACACTGTCCTCAGTGGAATCGAAGCTTGGGCTCGGCGAGAACAAGAAATCAGATAGAACAGAGTCCAAAAAGTCAGAACAACTTACTTGTCGTCGGCCTGTGTCGATCGATGCTCAGGACCGCATCGATTGACGCAAGTCGTGTATGCTCGCGGTTTTGAAGTGAACCGCAATCTATAACGCAATCGTTACGGTAGAAGCTTAAACCGTATAGAACCGCTGCGTCGATCGACACACAGGACCATGTCGATCGATGCAGGGCGATTTCGACCTATTCTCACGCCTTAACACACCAAAACAAGAAAAATCAAAGTAACCAAAATCAAAACGAAAAATAAAAGAAAGAACAAACCTACTAGTGGGTTGCCTCCCACTCAGCGCTTATTTTAAGTCAGTAACTTGACTACGGGAAAGAGATCAGACTCATGGGGGATCCAATAGAGGCTTGGAGTGCCTCTGTGAATGTCTCCTCATCCAAGGTGGCGTATAAGCAGTCGGATCATGAGATCTCCCAAGGAATGAGCGAATGGAACTAGGGTGGGAGCGAAGCGTGGGTGGGATATTGTGTTTTTCTGCATTCAGAGCTGATGGATTATGAGGTTTAAGTTTAGAGGAATCATACCTTTGCTTTGGTGGAAATGAGATGTCTGGAGCTTTCTGCTTATGAGCAGTTGCGGGCTCTAAAGATGTTAGAGCAGGTTCAGGATGAACCGCCATCTTCTCTTCTCCAATCAAAATCTCAGGCTCCACTTCAACATTGAAGCTCTGTCCATCAATGGTGGATTTCTGCAGCTTATCCATATTGAACTGTAAAGGCATATCTCCCAGGTGGAGATCAATCAGGACATGTCTCACATCAATCACTGCTCCAGCAGTAGCTAAGAAAGATCGACCAAGCAGCAGAGGATAATCTGGCTCAATATTATACTTCAGCACCACAAAGTCTGTTGGAATCAAGTATTCTCCAACTCTGATAGGAATGTCCTCAAGAACTCCTTCTGGATACCTCTTCGATCGATCAGCTAGGATAAGAGAGATCCTAGTAGGCTGGAAATCCATCAGTCCCAATCTCATAGCCACAGAGTATGGCATGAGATTCACACCAGATCCTAAATCACACAGAGAATGCTTGAAGTTGTCCTTGAAGATGGAACAGTCTAGCACAAAGATTCATGGATCTGTAAGCTTCTATGAGATCTAAATCAGCTTCTTTTCCATCACTTCCTTGCAATTAGCTTCATCTAGCTCCTGTTTGGACCTCGTATGAGCTTTAGGATAGGGCAAAGAAGGCTTATAGACCGGTTCAAGGACAGTTGCAGGTTTCCGGACTCTTCTGCGTTCAGTGTCGATCGATGCATTCGGAGTGTCGATCGACATAGGGCGATTATATCAAATATGTAAATACGTAAACATAACTAATTTAATTTAAATAGTTAAATATTATATTGAAACTTGCCTCGGTTGCGACATCGTTCACCATTGAAGTGGTTGGCTCCATTGCATCGTTAGTTGGGACCTCGTTTTCCGGATTCATCTCAGTTGGCTCCATTACGTTTGTTGTTTCATTGAGAGTTGGATCATCATCCTTTTCGTGATAAAAATAATATGTATATATAAAATCTAAGTAAATAGTTGGCCAAAATACTTAACTACTATATTAGGAATGTTACCTTTAGCGTTTTGTTGTCTCCCAAATACATCGCCTCGCCATTTTTAATAGAACCCAACATGTTGGATATGATGTTATCTCGTAATCATTTATCCACATAATTGTCATCATCATCATTATGTGTGGTGTTGTCCTCTCTTTGGATTTCCTCAGGGAAATTGTCACTAAAAGTATCGTCTCGATCATTTAGTCCATCACCAGCCTCAGTATCACCATTAGCGCCGTCTTCAAAATCATTGTGACCATCA
Source organism: Orychophragmus violaceus (assembly GCA_030180135.1). NCBI lineage: Eukaryota > Viridiplantae > Streptophyta > Magnoliopsida > Brassicales > Brassicaceae > Orychophragmus > Orychophragmus violaceus. Next base: position 63,665,759 of record CM058238.1, on the reverse strand, counting down.
GACTCAGCATGATCAGTACCATCATAGTTTTCGTCACTCTCCTTATTACTGTTTCATCTGAACTTATGTTGTTAGGATGGATGGGCTTGTTAACTTTGGGCAGTCTTGACCTCTGAAGTTCAGTAACCTCATCAGCTAAGATAGTAATCTTGTTGTCCACCGTCGAGCGTAGTAGTGAAACTTCCTTCGTTATGGAGGATATTTCCTTCATCAGGGAACCTTTAAGATCTGTAACATGCTTATAGAATTCAGATACAGAAGAAGCTAGTAATTTGTTAACATCAACTCCGGTAGATGAAGATGTTTCTGTTGAGGTCTTGTGTCTTGTTTGGTTTTAAATAATCAGAAGCTTCTTCACCACTGACCATGATTTCCTTGTAAATGTATTACCGCGTCTATGGCTTCGAGTAGATTTTCTACAAGTGGATCATCTTCCTCATCTGACCAGATCATCTCTTCTTCGTCGAAAATGATGTCCTCGTCTTCTTATAATGCTTTGACTTTAACCTGGAAAATGGTATTTGTAATTAAATATGCATATAGCAGAGATAGTCAAATATTTCATAAAATATGTAGTGAACTGATAAATTCACAAGAGTTTATTATTACCTTGTGTTTTTGATCTAGCGTCTTAACGTAACCCATGTTTATACTGATTGTTTTTTTTACCACCAGGAAGGCTAATTGGATTCGGTACCTCGGATTCATCAACAATCCCCTTCCCTTTAACATCTTTGGATAAGATAGTTGGAGCAGCAGCAAAAACGACCATTTGCAAAGCATGTGCAAAATCCTGAAAAGCACATGTCGCTTGGAAATATTTTCCAGTTTAGATGAGCAGCTTCTTATGCTTTATATTTTCATCTCGAACGATTTCCGGCCCCAAGGATAAGCTAGGAAGCTGTCGACATCTTTCACCATTATAATGTGCTCGGCATTTATCTTTGCATTCTTTGAAGTGGGACATAACACACCATCGACAAGCAGAATGCAAGCTAACCTAAAAGGGATGTCTTTGTCCTTGTATGGTTTCCCCGTAGGCGTATTCTGAATCCAGGTTGGCGTTGGATTCATAGTAGTTCTGAACAGTTCTTCGTGGTACTCTGATAACTCATTATCGTCAACGTCTTCAATTTCTGGTAATTTGGAGCAATCAAGACTGGTGACAATGATGAACTCCCTTAATGAAAAAACGGATAGGTTGACCAGCTAACAAACACCCCACACAGTGGAGGAATCATATTATCACCCAAGGTACCCTTCCAAAAAAGAAGATCTTTAAAAATAGTTGCATGCAGTAGTCAACTATATATGTAACTATATATTGATTACAACTGCATACATATGAGATTATGCAGGAAGAGGGCTTTAGGCTTAATTTAAAATGAATATAAATTTTTAAGAAGGTCCAAACGGAGAAAGAGGTTATGTGACATTAAAGAAGAAAAATTTTTATATGGTTGATTATAACAAAACACTTTAAACAATTTCTAATAACACAAATATGGGCAACATGCTACACCTAGTTAAATACTTAGGCGAACTAGGTATCAAACTATTTTTCTTTCAAATTTGAGTCTAACTTCTAAGGGCTGTTTGCAAAAACGCCCCTGAAATTGAAGTCAACCCTGATTATACCCTCGGCCCTCTCCTTCCTCTTTCGCGCTAATTTATCCCCTTAGTTATCTTAGTTATTCACGAGAATGCCATCGTCAGACTTCATATGAAGTCTGACATTTTAGGTAAAAGACAAAAGGGCCCGAAATTTGTTTGGATATTCACGAAAATGTCATCACCATCAATGCTCAGCAACCACGACACCCACCATCGCCGACGAGTTAATGTGTAATCCAGCTCGTTTTGCCACCATTAAAGCTCAATTAAAGCTCAAGAATAGAGCTTGGACGTTATCCCGACCGATTTCTCCCTTTTCCCCTTTGATTTTTCGATTCAAAAGTTGCGAAATCGTGTATCATCTTATAAAAACAGCTAAACACGTCTCGGATTCGTGTTTCCGGTGATATTAGACGTTCTGGGAAATCGTCGAGGCTAAGAACAAACTAAAAACGGACATTGGTAAGAATTTTTTTCATATCGTCGATTTTCAGATCTGAATTGTACTTTCAGTCTGCCGTTTATGTCTTATCTTTTTTCGTAAACTTCAATATGGTCAACGTGAGGGTAGTTTTGCAATTGACTTTCAATTGCCAGACCTCTATAGAGGTCTGTCAAAATCCTTTGCAAAAAAAAAAAAAAAAAAATCAGACTTCACTAAAAAGTCTAAATAAGAAAAGGGTAGATTTGCAATTGATTGTAATTTGATTTTTTCGTCAGACTTCTTATGTTGTCTGGCAAAAAATTGACCGATTGTTGACTTTTTGTCAGACGGAATCCGATGTCTGACAAAAAGGAGGGGTAGAAATAGCAATTGACCCAAATTTTCAGATGTTGACCAGGATTAGCGAAAAAATCATCAGACATCTAAAGCTGTCTGAAAATAAGCAAAAAAAGTATCAGACGGCTATAGACATCTGAAATTCTAAACTTTTGCCAGACGGCTATAGACATCTGAAAATCCGAATTTTGGTCAACGATGGATAAAAACCGTAAATGCGATGTTTTATGTCAGACTTCCATAGCTGTCTGAAAATTTTGTCAGACAGCTCAAGCTGTCTGAAAGTTTTCAGACTTCTTGTTGAAGTCTGACATTTCAAAATCAATTGCAAAACTACCCTCGACTACTTGTCAGACTTCTCCGAGAAGTCTGAAAGGTTTCAGACTTCTTTAAGAAGTCTGACATTTCAAATTCAATTGCAAAACTACCCTTTTTTTTCCAGACTTCATAAGATGTCTGACAAAATTTCCAAAGCAGACAGCTGACGCTGTCTGATAGATTTCAGACTGCATCCGCTGTCTGACATTTCGATTTCAATTGCAAAAATACCCCTTTTTCAGACAGCCATAGAGGTCTGGTTTCACTTTTAACAGACAGCTATAGCCGTCTGAAATGTTAAAAACTTAAAAAATGCATTTTATTTTATATTTGTGATTAATTTCGCTGATTTTAAATTTTATAAATGTGTGTTAGTTTTATATGTTCCTCCTGCGTTAGTTTTACATTGTTATATATGGTAATTATTTTTAAATCAATTTTTGAATAATATTGGCAAGATAGCGAATTTCATCAGACTTCGCCAAGAAGTCTGGCTTTAACCAAAAGATCTCTAATGTGGTTTATATGTGTTTGTTTATACAGATAATGGTTCAGTTACCTGTTAACTTTGGTGAATGGGTCGTGAGAGACCAGATTTGGCATTTTGTGGTTGATAAGGTGAAAGGAGGGCGGTTTATCACTTTGCGCCATGGTTCTAGACATCAAGAACTTGTTGAGATTGTACAAGATGATTATATGCTGGACAGGACAACCGAGTTGGTGGTGTTATCATATCAATTGCCGGAAGCACTCTTGAAACTAATGGATCCGGATAGCCCTCCGGTTTATGTCACAAATGATAGACAAGTAAGGAGCATGGTCGAGTTAGCTAATACGCATCTAATCCGTCTTTGTGTCTCGAGCCGATCCGCTATGGAAGTAGATGATGTGGTGAATTGTGATGAAAAATATGAAGTTGAAGTTGAAGTTGAAGATGTGGACGAAGATGACGTAGATGATGAAGTCAAGGATGAGGAAGATGTGGACTCAATCTCGGATGATTCTGTTTGTGGTGGTGGTGGAAACGATGGTGTTGGAAATTTGGATGTGCCTGAAAATGTTTTCAGGAAACACGCTGAGGCGTACCATGACGATGATGATTATAGCTTATATGGGAAAGGGAAACATGAAGATGTAGATGTGGAAGAAGATGAAGATTATAAGAAATATGAGTTGGAGGATACTAGTAAACGGTGGGGTGGCAAAAGGGACTTGTCTGAGGGTATCTTTCTCCATAAGTGTTTTGATAGCAAAGATGACCTAATATCAGAGATACGTTTGACGGCGATATTGAAGAAATTCGCATTCATGACTGAGAAGTCTGACAAGACACGTTTTGTGGCTAAATGTCGTGTGGAAGGATGCAAGTGGATGGTTCGAGCGTGTGTGAAGAGCGAACCAAACAAGTATTGGGTGATGAGCTATTCAAAAACCCATACATGTTCGATGGTAATTCGTATGTCTACGCGCAAACGTTATACTCCAGTTTATATTGGTTGGTTGTTTACTGAATCTTTTGGTATAATTGAGGGTATAACACCAAAGCATGTTAAAGTATCAATGAAGAAGCAGTTTGGGATTAGGATGAGCTACACAACCGCATACAGAGCATTGTTACATGCTCAAAAGATTGTGAGAGGAACAGCGGAGGATGGGTACGAGAGACTTCCTTCTTTTTTGCATGGAATCAGGCAAACCAACCCGGGAACAGTAACTGCTCTTGAACTAGATGAGAAGAATAGATTTAAATATCTATTTATAGCATTTGGAGCTTCCATATATGGGTTTACGTTTCTTAGAAGAGTCATTGTGGTGGATGGTACTCATCTTAATGGAAAGTATGGGGGTGTTATGCTAGTGGCGGCCGCACAAGACGGAAATTTTCAAATATTTTCGTTGGCCATCGGAATTGTAGACTCTGAGAATGATGACTCGTGGGAATGGTTTTTCACAAAGCTGAAAGAATGCATCTCAGACCAATATCCTTTGGTCATAGTCTCGGATAGATGCGAGTCTATCAAGAATGCGTGTGAAGCAGTTTTCCCTTGGGCACAACGAGGGATATGCTATTACCATCTACAAAATAACATAGTTACCAAGTTCAGGGGAAAACATCTTCTGTACTTAGTGAAAAACGCGGCTTACGCATATACGATTTACGATTTTGACCGAAACATGGCTTCCATACGAGCGGTAAATCCTGAACTTGCTGATTACCTGGAGGAGGCAGATGTGAGGCTATGGTCACGCGTCCATTTCGGCGGAGACAGGTACTTGTGCGGTATGACAATAAGTGTCAGACTTAATATTTTCGTCATCGACTTCTATTGATGTCTGATACTATTATCAGACTTCTCCTGCTGTCTGAGTTTATACAAGAGAAACTAGGGACGTGGTTTTGTAAAAGGCGGCTAGATGCAATGAGTCTCTCAACAACATTTAGCAGAGGAGTTGAATATTTGCTGGCTATTCGTGAATATTATGCAGATATGATGACGGCAGAACGCGTGGATACATATCAGTTTGTTGTTAAGGGAGGACATAGGGATTTTGTTGTCGATTTGGAACATCATACGTGTGAATGTGGTGTTTGGGATTACGAAAAGATACCTTGCTCACATGCCATATGCGCTGCACCAGAACTTGAGCTACACATTTCTACCCTTGTATGTCCATCTTACAGAACGGACTACTTGTACGCTGCATACTCTCGCAACATCTTACCAAAGGATTTAAAAGGCACAGCTGGTCATGACAACGTGCGTGTCCTTCCGCCGGAAGAGAGGCGGAAGTCTGGAAGACAAAAGAAGTCAAGGTGGCAATCTATGCTAGAAATCGCCAAGAAGAAGGGCAGTAAACCGCGGAAACTGCACAAGCAATATTGTTGTTCGAATTGTAGACAACCAGGCCACAAACAACCTAATTGTCCACACACTGAGGCTGACTAGAAATGCTTGAAGTCTTAAATGTGGTATCAGTGAAGCCTGATAAGTTTTAGGGTGTAATGAAGTGTGATATATTTGTGGTTCATTGAAGTCTGATTTAAATTAGGAATTCAGTGAAGTCTGATATTTTTTTAGGGTTCATTGTTTGGGATTTTCCACACCCTGGGGCTGACTAGAAATGCTTGAGGTCTGAAATGTGGTATCAGTGAAGCCTGATAAGTTTTAGGGTGTAATGAAGTGTGATATATTTGTGGTCCATTGAAGTCTGATTTAAAAAAACACAACCAGACTCCTTAGGAAGTCTGGATACACAACCACATTAGTTTAGGAATTCTGAGGAGTCTGAATATACAACCAGATTTATTGGGAAGTCTGAATATACAACCAGATTTATTGGGAAGTCTGAATATACAGGCAACTTATTGGGAAGTCTGAATATACAACCAGACTTCTTAGGAAGTCTGAATATACAACCAGACTTCTTAGGAAGTCTGAATATACAACCAGATTTATTGGAATCGAATTCTTAATTCACAACCATTGAAGTCATACTGACCGTGTCATGCAGCCATTCCTTTGGAGTGCGAAGATCATAATACCATTGGAGTGAAGTGTTCACTTTCCTAATCGGATAACCCCTACAAAGAACAATACGCTTGTTAGACAATTAGTGTAGAGATTAGGCATACAACTTACTCGTCTAGTTAAGAGTGTTAAGACATACCGCTGTCTTTTGTTGTAATCATTAAGTGCCTTCACTTGCATCTTGGTGATAGCAGCACAAGGGTTATATCCCGGTGTAAACTGTGCTTGGACAACAGGTTTAATTGGAGTCTTCACCTTCTCCTTCTGCTTAACCTCTTTAGCCTTCGCTTGCATTAAAATTTCAGCTGCTGCCTGCTTAGTATCCTGCTTAAACCTCTGCGTAGCATTGAAGTTTATGCCCGTGGCCGACTGTGTAACGACCAACACACTTGGATCTGTGCTCTCGGGTAGACTCTGCATATACAATTTAGCAACCCGTGTTAAACAAAATCCAAACCAGACTGCCATAGAAATCTGGTAACCAAAATACATTATTAAAACAGAATCCCGACCTAAAATCACACCAAACGAAATATTGATATAAGTCTAATGCCAGTGATCCAAGTTCAGAGCAGATACAATAACAAGGGGGAAATAAAACAATCTCGGTCATGCTCATGTTTTTACAATCAAGATTACTCATACTGCTAAGAAGGCTACTTCCCCTTGAGGGATTTCTTCTGAAGTCTGGTACTTCTCTTAGGCTCAGCTTTCTTTTCCTTATTTGTATTCATAGTTTGAAGGTTTTGGAGACTAACCCCATCATCAACCGCAGTCTGATTGGTAAGCTTAGCCGGGTGGTCATCTTTGTCTGTAACCACTGCTTTCACAGACTTCGTTTTCGCTCTCTTGGCAGGTTCGACGACATCAGCAACAGGATTCTGTACCTTGACTACCAATTTCTTCGGGTTCCTGGCAGCCCTTTCCTTTTTCTTTCTTTCTCCTGCAGCAGCAGTTACTTTAGTTTGATCCTGAAGATCTTCAGGTTGATCTTCTTCATCCTCACCAACTCCGGCCGCCTTATCCATCTCAGCAGCCGCAACACTTGCATCTTTCCTCAGCTCACCACCTTTCCCACCAGCAGTATCTTTCTCCTCCTCATTCTCCTTGTGTCCAACTCCAGCACGTTCCTCTTTCAAATTCTTGACATTCTTGGCAAGATCATCAACTCTGTCACCCATCAGTCTCAAACCCTCGTTGAAAATATCTACCAATACATCATTCCGAGATTCAAATGATTTTTTCAGATCCTCAATCTTTTGAATAACATCACCAAGAGTGGGACCAGCCTTTCCTTTTCTAGGTCTCTTTCCAGACTTCTCCTGCACCTCTTCTTCCTCATCCTCATCATCAGAAACATCCTGTACCAACTTCCTCTTGACTCCCACAACCTTTCGTTTTTCCTTACCTTCCGCAGAAACATCCTCAGACTTAATCTCAAGCTTGACAGAACCGCCAACTTGAGTCCTGAACACACCTTCGCTTTTCCAGTGTTTAGTGCCCCACTTCCAAGCCGCAGTCCCAAGCTGTCCAAGCATTGCCCTCACAAGGTTATCAACTTTTTCGTCCTCATCGACATCGTTGTCCCACGTGGGGAACATGTCATCATGATCTTCCGTGAGTACAAGGTTGTTGACGCGAGACTGCAAATTATAAGTCACATAGCAAAACGAATAGGGACCCAAATGACTATAAGAATTTAAAATATCACAACGACATACATCATAGGTACATCATACGAGACTTGGAACAAAATGTCAGACTGAAACAAATTTCAGACCACATATGAAGTCTGGCATTATGTGTCAGACTTCAAATGAAGTCTGACACATAATGCCAGACTTCATATGAGGTCTGACACAGAATGTGACTTCTTATGGGAATAAAATATTTCAGACTTCTGAACGGCCTAAGAAATACCTGTTTACGTAAGGTTTCATCGACTTTCTTGCGACTTCGTGATCCGTGGTACGCCATACATGTTCGATGGTATTTTTCCTTAGAAACTGTAAAAAAAAAGGGTAAAAAGCCTATTTATATGTGGGTCATAAGAGCAGTTGAAACGACGGTTTTACCACATACGTAACTGCCGCGCATTTTTACATAACTCCCGGGCATTTTTGGGGCCTAAATTACAAAACAATTGAACTCCCGCGCATTTTAATATTGTCAGACATCATATGTAGTCTGATATTGTTAGACTAATATGATGTCTGACACTATAGTTTTTATTAGTTGAAGTCTGACAAAATATTGTTCAGACTACATGTGATGTCTGACACTATAGTTTTTATTGGTTGAAGTCTGGCAAAATATTGTCAGACTTCATATGATGTCTGACACTCTATTTTCTCAAACATATTACTTCTTGTTTTTTAGGTAAGTAGCTTTAAAAGAGGACAATTTGCATAATGAAAGGGTGGGGAAATTCAAAAGATGACTGAAATTCGTCTAATATTACATAAAATTGTAGCTGGATTCACAGGACTAACATATTACAACTGACAAAATGCCCTCAAGATGATCGGGATGATAATAATAGCACCAGCAAACATCAGATACTCATACTTGACGCCATTTGTCGGAGTAGATGGTTTTTCAGCCAACAGCTCCTTTAATTGAGCTATCTCTGCCTGCAATTTTTTGAGCTCGTCGTCCAAGTGGGTAACACAGGCAATTTCAGCATAACTAAGGAAGATGTAATCAATTTGTTCACCATGTTGGTCCACTCTCGGCGTGAGGTCGTTAAACTCCTCCATCATAGCCTCATCCCACCACTTCATAATATGGTAGCCACCATCCTATACAGCCACATTTTAAATTTACAATCCTCTTCGGATTTCCAATGAGTAAAGATAAAATAAAACTGGCTACATAACAGAGAAAGTTAATTACATCCCAGTTACGACATCCAAAGAATCTTCTTCCCGGATTATCGGCAGTAGTGGAGGTTCGCATGACAGGCTCCAGACCGCAGAAACATTTCTTGGGGAATCCATTGCATGATCCGGATCGTTGTCGAAATGTGGAAGTTGCGTATGAACTACTACTCGACGTTGGAACCTGACTGAATCGTCCCATCCTGTGTACCATGAAACAATTGAAAACAGAGACTAGTTTCAGACTTCTAATAGAGTCTAATTATAAAACAAATCCAAGATTCAGACTTCTAATAGAGTCTAATTAAAAAAAAAAAATCTAAGCTTCAGACTTCATAAAGTCTAAATCAAAAACAAAACCGTATGGATCTAAAACGAGAAACCTATATTTTTTTTTCCAGATCTAGACTAAGAAAATACGGAGAATCGTATGGATCTAAAACGAGAATTTTATAATTTTTGTTCAGATCTAGACAAAGTAGATACGGAGAGGAGGTTTACTCGGACTCAAAACCGTATGGATATAAAAGGAAAAATATATAAAACCTATAATTTTTGTTCAGATCTTTACTAAGAAAATACGGAGAAGGGACTAACTCAAAAAAAAATGTAGGGATCTAAAACGAGAAACCTATATTTTTGTTCAAATCTAGAAAAAGTAGATACGGAGAAGAGGTTAACTCGGACTCAAAGCCGTCTGGATATAAAAGGAAAATATATAAAATCTATATTTTTGTTCAGATCTAGACAAAGTAAATACAGAGAAGGGGCTAACTCAAAAACAAAACCGTATAGATCTAAAACGAGAAAGTACATAGACAAAGTACATAGGGAGAAGGGGATGACTCGGACTAAAAACCGTACAGATCTCAAAAAATTTCAGAAAGAAGAGTTTAGAAATATGACGACGGCGGTGTAGGGATTGGTAAGGAGAGACGAAAAAGGAGAGGTAATTACACGTTTGAAGAAGATGAAGACGGCGGTGGCGGTGGCGGTGGCGGTGGCGGTGGCTAGGAGGATTATCGGAGATTTTTTAGAGAGTGTTTAGAGAGAGAGAGCGAGTATCCGTTTTAGAGAGAGAAATTTGATAATGACTTTTACAGACTAATTTTGGTAACTTTCGTTTATATATGGGGTACAATCCCAAGTAGGGTAACTTATTGGTGGTCAACTTCTTCGGTAAGTCTAACAAAACATATACGTGAATCAGACTAAAATGGAAGTCTGATATACCCTAAATATACTAATTACTACTAAAATACAATCATATTATATAGAAAACCTACAAAAAACATCAAACTCGTTTAATATAGTCACAACCTAGCCAGTATATGCAAATGTAACAATATGGATGAAAATACACAAACCCTCAGCCTAACCCTACATATGAAAATATGACATCCAACTTCATATGTCATGCATAGATAAAGATACATGATGTATCTAATCAAATATACCTTAAGTGGTTAGATTTGACTAAAGTATATGTGCTTTAAATTTACAAATGTCCAAAAATCCCATGTTTAATTTATGGATCCAAAATTTCCCTAAAAATATTTTTTTATAATTTTATAAATTAAATTTCTAAATTTAATATCTCTCAGACTTCTAAATTTAAATCGAGAAGTCTGAGAGATATTAAATTTAGAAATTTAATTTATAAAATTATAAAAAATATTTTTAGGGAAATTTTGGATCCATAAATTAAACATGGGATTTTTGGACATTTGTAAATTTAAAGCACATATACTTTAGTCAAATCTAACCACTTAAGGTATATTTGATTAGAAGTATTTTTTGGGGGGGGCTAGTTAAATACTTATCAGACTTCTCTCGGAAGTCTACGAAACCCCAAAATCCAGACTTCTCATAGAAGTCTGAGAAACCCTAAATCTAATATTATTCACTAAACAGTGAAAAATATTTAAAGAAAACACATAGAAACATAAAATTGTTTAATATATGCGCATTATAGCATACATGTGCAAATATAATTTTTTCAAATGTAAATTTCGTGAACCTTGAATCTAAACCCTAAAGTTAAATGTTAGTCATATGTAAATGTTCCACCAGTTCCATTACAAAGCATGTTCTAAGGGTTAGAAACTACTAAACCACTTTATATATTTTTAATCTGATTAAAATTTACCCAATTTAATTTATATACTACTTAATTGAATATATTTAATTTATGTATATAAATTTTTTGACAAAATATTTTTTTATAATTTTAAAATTAAAATTTTCAAACTTATTCTGTATCAGACTTCAATGCGATGTCTGAGAACGTCATTTAGACTTCGCTTAGAGTCTAACTGGTCAGACGTCAATAGACGTCTGACAAAGGCAAAGGTTATAATGGTAATTGTGTTTTCCGGTTTTTTGATTGGTCGTAAGGGCTTCGCGGTAATTTCCGTAGTCCGCAAAACCAGTTTTTCATTTGATTCAAATTCAGGGGTACACTTTTATTTAAAACCAATTTTGAGGGCATTTTTAGCAATTCCCCCAACTTCTAATGAAGTGAAAACTCCTAACGAAAACATTAAAAATAATAATATGAATGTATACTGAAAGTTAAAGAAATCAAGTGGTAGAAAGGCCGAAAGATACCGGGAAATAAGAAGCGGCAGACTTGGCGAAGTGATATGTTGTTCCGACAACAGCAAAAATTAAAGGGTTAAGATTCCCGAATGCAAACAAGGCGGAAAAACGAGATCGATTTGAGGAAATGGGAGGGAAGAAAGATTGAGAATGGGGTTTGGTGCCCCTTATGCCTTGGGTGATACACGTGCAACAATGGCACGTACGGTTCCCTGAGAAGGGAGTGGCTACCTACTGGAGCATAGAGGAGGGAGAAACAAGAAGAAAGATGAAAGAAAAAGGTGAAAAGGTTGAGCGCGTTTACGAAGTAAATAGGGAGTTGTCATAAGAAATAAAAACTAAAATTGTAGTGGAAAGTTAAGGGCGGTATAGAGGGTAGGTTAATCATAACTTCTAGGGATGTATGTTCTTATTTCTTTGGGAGCGGTGATTTTTTCATTAATTTGGTTGATTAATTATAGATTAAACTCATTATTACATTTAATACATAAAAGTGTAATGTTAACGTTATCGATTCTTAGAAAATAAGCATTAAATTATAACATAAAGTAGACTTTAAACAGAGTACAAAGTTTAGCTGATAGAACTTTTTTTAAGAAGTAAAAGGCTTATCAAAACAAAGAGAAAAGATAATATTGATCACGACCAGATAAAAGAGAGCATTTGGTAGTTACAGAATATATAGCATTCCTCACATCCGAATTCATGGTGCTTTAAACCACATATTGGAAAATCGGAGAGCACATGAGGAAAATAAACGAGAACATCAGGAATCCATAACTTTGTTATGGAGTCACAAATATGTTCAGAAAGATTGCGCATGTACCACAGACGTGAATGCTAGGACGGGAGACGGTCCATTATCTTGATGCCCTTGTCTGTTGACCAAAGGCGATGACAATCATAGTAACCTTTAAAGTGGCTTCATCTAAACCTGCTTTCGATGCTTTGTTTAGAATGGGTAGAGCAAGTTCAAGATCGCATGTATGGACCATCTTCCTAAGACCCTAGATGTATAAAGCCTCAGTGTTACCACCTTCAAATGCAGAGTTGAAGAAGGCTGGACATCGATCTATAAGCTTTGGGTCAGAGACAAATGCAGCAAGATCAAGAGTACGAATGACTGTGGGCTCATGAAATGCTCGGTTCATGAGCTTTGAAATGCATCCTAGTCTACAAGCAACCTTAGCATCGTGGGTAGCAACCCGGTGAAGAATGTTAGGGATAAGATTGCAAATCCTGTGTAAATCTGTTTATGCCATATCCCTTCTAAATAAAGAAGAATAGGTGACTATACGTAGATGTCTATCTTTACATGTAGTTGACTACACGTAGCTAACTATATTTCCCCCAATTAGTTGGCTACAAGTAATCAATGAAGAACAAAAAAATGGATGACGGTCAAATAATATATACACTGTAACTTGATATTTCACAGACCTAGAACAATAAATATATAGATCGGAAAAAATTAAACAAAGGAGTTCAAAATTGTCAATTAAAACTTCTGGCGACAAAAAATTGCAAAGTAAAAGTAACACCGGAGAAACAAAAGCAAACAAAGTTTATGAGATTCCGCTTTTGCTAATCTAAAAGAAAGCAAAAAATTTAACAGGATTATGGAAGAACCAGATAAACGCCGAATTTGGCCGGATTCGGGAAAAAGGATACGGCGGTGATTAGGGTTTCTTAAGTCCAAAGGCTATAAAAGAAAATTCAGAGGTGTAAGCGAAAACGAAATAATTTTATGAGATAAATCTTTTGCAATCTAAAATACAGGAAAATAAGAACCTGTGTGATAGCGATTTTGGCCGGAATCTGGAAACGGAGCCGGGGTCGATTATGGTTTGATGGCCTGCGGTCTGGAGAAAATATGGATATGAGAGGAATTAGTGATTCACCTCTTATTACTGAGAATTTGAAAATTTAAAAAGATTGTGGGCCATTAATCTGAAGCAATTTCAGATTTTTTCAAAAGGTCACGATGTTATCGACGAATTATGGAAGTGGAATGACGGTATTTTTCCTTACCCCCAAAACCAACTTTTTATGGATTGAATTGGGTGCCCCAAAAGTGGTATGGCTTATATTTCCCTAAATAAAATCGAGAAAGAGATAATTGTTATTTATAAAATTGACAAACAATCTCTCGTATCCTCTTTCGTTTCTAATCCCACATAAGAAAACATGCGGCTAAGCGATGGATTTATTGACAGATTTAAATATGTCGGCATTTACCGACGGAATCGATTATCCGTCGGTAATTACTGACGGAAAGAACCGTTAAAAATCCATCATTAATATGTCGTAATTCACTATCCGTTAATTGATTCATTATTCTAGACATTATAGAGTTGTTACTCGATTCAAACAAACCGACGGATTACAACCAAAACGGCTATATCCATTGGTTTCCCGTCGGTTCTAAAATTCTATAAACACTTGTTGGGGTCAAAATCACCCTCGACGAAATCAATAGTCGAATACGGATTGAGCAATCTAACATAGCCATTTTCCGCACAAACGAATCTTCGTATGGACAACGTTTCGTATGAATAACATTTCGTATAAAACGCACGAAATCCCTTAGCCTAACTTCCGAGCAATCAAAACTGCTCGAATGGATACTCAGTCATGAATATCACCCAACAGAATCCATGGACAAGCACAGGCGCTCGGATAGGAAAATCCGAGCATGAAGCACTGCTCGGAAAATCCAAGCATGAGGCACTGCTTGGACATTCCGAGCAAGACGCACTGTTCGGACCTTCCGAGCAGGAAGCACTACTCGAAATTTTCGAGCAGGATGCACTACTCGGAATTTCTGAGCCGCAACTACTCCACACATAGCCATTAGTCACAATCAACGTTTCAGTTTTAGATGATAACCTACAATTCTAGGTTCTTTCAATCACATCACGCGCGATACCAAACGTAAGATACCTAGGAAAGGCGATATTAACAAAGGACCCACGTCCTGGAATTGAGATAGATTAAGGTAGAGATCACGACCAGTCTTCACCTTAGCCAAAAAGGGAAAAAGCGAAATTTAGGAACTCCTGATGCCCAAACAAACTTTAAATCCGGAAAGAGGACGGAAAACGAGTGAGATAGGCGTTCATTTCGCTCAAATTGGATAAGGAACGAGCTAGTTATGATCAATTGAAAACATTGACTGAAAAGTCGACGGTCAACGGTCCAGGTCAACCCGGTCAACCTAAACCGACCCGCTAACCCGACCCAACCCAAATGGGGTCAGACCAGACAGCAAATAAAACCATGCCAAATTGCATAACAAGCCCAATTGCCTTAAACCAAATTAAACCTAGCTAAACAGAATTAAAATATGATTAAACCAAAAATTAAATTAACCATCCCAAAACTGGTCTAACCAGAATCAAACTGACGGCCGAGTTGATCCAGTCGCCGGCGAGTTGACTCGGTGGCCGGTGGTGGTGGGGATGGCGGCGGCGGGGACGGCGTCAGCGGACAAATGTTGGTGGGGGCGCTCGGCGATGGTAAAAGCAGCGGATGGAGGTTCTCTGGAGATGGTAACGGCGGCGGATGGTGGTTCTCTGGTGGAGGTGGATGGCGGTGTTCCGGGTAACGGTGGTGCGTGGCGGCGGCTGACCGCGCGTGGATCCCACGTTCCCAAAATTTGCTCAGCGCGTCTGGAGGTTTCTGGCAGTGCGGTTGGTGGTTCCGGCTTCGTCTCGACGATCTAAAAGCGATAGTGGTTTCGAATTTGCTATATTCCTCACGGTTTAAAAGATATGGGGGGGTTTTAGTACTCTGGTTAAGAAAAACAAGATCAGAAATTAGGCTTTCGGAATTACCTTCGACTCTAAACGATGAAGGATTAGAAGATCTGGTCAAGGAATGTGGTGACTACAATGGAAGATGGACAGGGCTTCGCCACTGATTCTCTTCTTCATTTTTTCTTATGGGTGGCTATCTTTTTAAATACAAAAAAGTGAGGAAGGGAATCTAAAGTTTAGCAAAAAGAAAGTGTGTTTTTGGGCTTTGAAAAGAAATAAAGAAAAAGAAGTTAGGCCAGGGCCATTATAAAGGCCTCAAACTTCAAACTCATTTCACTGGCTCTATCCAATCCATGTTCTTTGCATCAAAAATGTTCTAGCACTTGTTAGAATCATCACCGGGACGATTCAGGATTGTCAACTTGGACCAATCAGCTAGAAGTTATTTATTAATTTATGAAATAACTCATTCTTATAATATTATATTACCCATTTAGGCAAACTTCAAGATCACTTCTTCTAAGCTTCTTCACATGCACCACTATATAAATAACGAATTATCCACTTCAATCAACTTCAAACTCATTTCTTCTGGCTCTATCTAGCTTTATTTATCTAAAAATAACTCATCATATTATTAATACTATTTTATTAATATATGAAATAGCTCGTAAAATATTATTAATGCTATTTTATTAGTATTGTTTCATAAAATATTATTAGTGCACGCACAGTTCTTAAGTTTACATATATATTTCATTGAAACAATTTATACATTTTTTTTTTGTCAAGCCAATTTCTATTAAAAAAGGACTAGAGGTCCAATAGAGTTTCCGGCCTAATGAGAGCAGACTTTGTTGCGGAGTCAGCAAGCCCATTACAAAATCTTTTGATAAAATTAAAAGAACAAAACTCAAAAGAAGAAGCGAGGATAGAGATGTCAGACAGGATTCCATGGATCTCTGTGATAGAGGATCCTGAGTTGATCAAGTTGACTAATTGAAAGGAATCAGAGAAGACTGCGATCCTTCTAAGGGGGTGGTTCCGGGCTGATGAGAGAGATGCACGCAGTGCTAAAGCTTCTGCCATCAACGCCGAGCTGACCATGGATTCGTACGATGAGAAGACTTCTGGGAATTCGCTGGTTGGATAAAAGCTCCAACCCAAGCCCGCACATCGGTTATTTTTTCTCCAGGCTGCATCGGATGTGATTGGGGTTATCTCTGGATCTGGGATTTGCGCCGGCAGAGATCGCCAATTTGGTTGCTTCTTCTGCGCCTTATCTAGTTGAGAATGTTATTGAAGATTTTGAACAGTTGATTTGCTGGCCCGAGGCATCTTCATAATCTTCCAAGATGGATTTTAATTCAGAGCATGCTTTTTTATTTGCTTTGCAGAAGAACATGGTGTCGTCTGCAAACAAGAGATGGTTGATGTGAGGACTTTGTCTGGCTACTCGGATACCCTTAAGCTTTCCTCCAGCTTGTGCCTTAGAACAGAGACCAGAGAGGACCTCACTGCACATGATAAATAGGTAGGGTGGTCACCCTGCCTAATCCCTCGTTCTGGTTTAACTTTCCCTCTTGCTGCTCCATTTACTATATAAGCATAGCTTACTGTCTGAATGCATAGCATAGTCCATGTAATCCACTTCTCATGAAAGCCTAGCTGCCTTAGGACTGCCTGAATGAAGCTCCATTCTATCCTATCATTGGCTTTACTCATGTCTGTTTTTACAGCCATAGCACAATTTTTCTTAGCCTGTGAAGTCTTTAGATAGTGAAGTACCTCATGAGTTGTAAGCACGTTATATGAGATTGCCCTCTTTGGAATGAAAGCTGATTGATTTTCAGATATAATATGTGGCAGGTATGGCTGGAGTCTCTTAGTAAGTAGCTTGGAGATGACCTTGAGACAACATTACACAGTGCAATTGGTCTAAAGTCAGCCATCTTTTGTGCTCATGTAATCTTAGGTATGAGTCTCACATAAGTATCATTCAATGATCTTGGCATTTTCCCTGATTCAAAGAAGTTTGTTATATCTTTAGTGATATCTTTACCTACTATTGCCCAGTTGGATTGGAAGAAGCTGGCTGAAAACCAATCAGGTCCAGGGGCCTTGTCTTGATGAATTGAGAACATGGCATCTTTGATTTCCGTGGTTGAGGGAATTGTGATCAGATTCAGGTTATCCTCAGCCGTGATTACTTGTTTAAGAGCCTTCTGGATGGTTTGGAGCATTCTGTTTTGGTGTAGCTCCTGGCTTCTGAACAGGTCAGAATAGTACTTAGAAATGACCTCTGATATATCATCATATGTGAAAACAGGTGACTGGTTTTCATCCTCTAAGATTGTGAGCTTATTAATCGCCATTCTGTTCTTTGTAGAGGCATGGAAGTAGCCAAAGTTTTTATCCCCAAGTTGAAGCCAGAGTTGTCGACTTCTCTGTTTCCAGTAAGCCTCTTCACCCGCGTAAGCCTTCTTTATTTTTGTTGTAATTTCAGAAATCAGTGCATCGCTTGGTGGTCTTGCAGATAAAGCTTCATCCAGTGCTTGCTTTAGAGTCTCGATGTTCCTCTGACTGTTCATGTGGTTTTCTTTATTCCACAAGATAATCTCTGGCCTTACATTATCTATCTTCTGTTTGAGCAGGAGATGTGGTTCTTTGTTCCAAACTCTGTCTACAAAGGCCATGACTTCCGTTATTATTCTTCAGTCTACGGTCGTAGCGAAAGATACCTTTGCGTTTCTTCTTTGTTGGATCTAAGAAGGAGATGAGTGGCCGGTGGTTGGATCCTTCCAATCTAAGGTATTCACATATGGCCACCGGGTGACAAGGCTCGATCCAGCTTGCATTTGACCAGTTCTTGGTTTCTAATGCCTCTCCATGATAATGAATCACCAATATGCTGTAAGTCATAAAGATCATTTTCAGCTAAGAATGCTCTGAAATTTCCAAAATAGCCCTCTGACCTTATACTTCCCCCTTCTTTCTCTGTGTTATTCAGGATGTCATTAAAGTCACCTGAGAGGAACCAAGGTGCATTCCTCATTGTGGCTAAATCAGTCAGCTCGTCCCATAACATCTTTCTTGCATTGTGATCAGTATCAGCGTATAAGAAGGTAGCAAAGAATTCATTTCTTTCATATTTGATCTTTGCATCAATGTAGTTATTACATGATAAGACAATATTGAGCTTGATTTCTTTCTTCCAAAGCAGAATGAGTCCGCCTGCAGCTGGTGATCTAGGAGGAACCACACAGTGCTCACTGAAGTTGAATTCTGCTAGTTTCTTTAGGACGAAATCCGTGGGATTTTTTGTCTCTGAGAGGAAGATGATATCTGGATCATGTCGTTTCTTTATCTCCCTGAGGCGACGAACTGTCTGGGGATTCCCTAACCCCTGACAGTTCCAGCATACTATCTTTAAGGAAGAGGATTGGATGGATTTTGAAAATCCATCCTCTTCTTTGCCATTGGAGGGATCAACCTTATACCATTGGAGGGAAATGAAGTATCAGCTGAAGTTGATCTTGGGATGGGCAAAGGAGTAGCTCTTGAGCTTGAGGGACCTTAATCAGTTTTTCTTAAAGTTTTGATTGGCAGCCTTTTACGTGGACAAGGTAGAGATCCTGGTACTCTTCTCTTTTTGATGGTCGGATTAGTAGCCGGTTTGGCTGTTCCGGATCCTGTTTGTTTTCCCGGAGGTATGCCTAACCTCTTCTTTTGAACTTTAGCAGGAGATCCCCCTAAGTTAGTTTCAGTCTGGCCAGTTGGGGTGTAACGCCCCTTTTCCGTCGTCCACAAACCGTCGAGCTGACCGACCAACAATCAAACAAGAACATGACCGATCGAACCCAAGCAAGTCAAACAGGAAAGGTTCGCCACAGGACGAAGCCAGAGACAGATCGGTTTGAGACAAAGGCTCGCACTAACCCGTCCTTGACTCAGCTATCCTCACTTCCATAGTACAAGTCGTAAGCCTTGCACGACTTCTGTGAGTTGTGTCTGTTCGGACTAAACACAATATCAAGAAAGCATATTCATTTCTGAGTAATCAAACGTTCAGCACAACGTTTAATAGTCATTTTTACAAATCATTTCATCAATCAGCAAAATAACACTCAAAGCCCAATACAAAATTGGCGTCAAGCCGAACCGAGAGAAAACCCAAAATCATCTAATCAAAACCCCGCCACAAGCAATCCCGAAACTACACCGAGGACCTCCCGCGTCTGCCGCTGCTAAACCTGAAAAACACAAAAAGAGTCTAATGAGTGATCTAAGATCACCAAGCGAGTCGGCTCCCCACTACGGCTGCTAATCTATCTATCAACTATAGATTCCCTCCCGAAAACCCCAAAATAACAAACAATCATAACAAATAGCCGATCACGCACTACCACGTCGTGTCGAGCCCACACACAATCAATTTCCAAAATAAAGAGAAGGCGATTAGAGGAAATCGAGAGCACTGCGGCACATGCTCTCGATTGATACTCGATCTATCTACCGCGCACTACCAACCACACCAACACACCACTGGGCCCCTACGATCTCGGTAACTTCCACGAGTTTCCACTGTTACCGACATGGTAACTAACCCCCGACTCCTAGACATAGACATGAAGTCTAACGACTAGGACACCGTTCTCCGTCCGCTGTGACTCAGGCTACCCCTAGATAACCCAAGCTTCCATGCAGTCTGGCCCTAGGACGCGACCCCGTATTCTCCGGACTACACACCTACCGGCGTCACTCAGTAGGTTAACACCATAACCGGAATCACCATGATCCGATTAGGCAACTACCCGAGGATCCAATTGGGTCGGAAGTACCGGAACGTATCCAAACACCTAGACTTGCGGGATCTAACGCACCCTAGAGTCCTAGTGCAGAAATGTAAACACGCAGACTCACTTGGACTCTAACAATCAATCTCAATCAATAATCAACAACCAAATCAACACCGCTTCCCGCAAGTCTACTCACACACACACTAACACCACTGCTCTGACTCGGCACCGTACCGAGTCAGCAACCACGACTTAACAGGTCCCGTGACCGAGTTAAGTATCCACATGGATCGCTTGGCCCAACACCGAAATGATCTAACACGCCTGCACAGAAAGCTCAATAACAACCACACAACAACACAATCACGCAATCACCACACAATCAGGCCTATTAGGGTTTCTAACGTCTTTTAACCAATTCACGTCCGCTACCTTGGATTAGCGGATTGCTAATCCGTAGACGGCTCACGAATCACAACACTTCTCTTTTCTTAACCTTTCCTAAGTATCTTTTATCAAATCCCTGATCCGTCGGTTTAGAGCTAGTAGCTTACTAAACTCCCCGACTTCTCATCTTCCATTAACTTAATTCATTCTTTCTCGGTAAATCCCGATATCATTCCATACGCTATACGTTTGTTAGGTTTAATTCCATACCACGACTATATGCATGCAACAATCAATGGTTCTAACAACCTAGCGGCACACAACAAGTTTAATCTAATTCTTACGATCCTATCATGCGTCTTAAACCCTAACCGGTTTAACGTTAATCCAACCATTCAGTTCTCAAACACAATCAATCACATCCGGGTATGCAAATCCTAATTCTACGGTTTCTCGTTTTTCGATCTATATGCATTAAACTACGGTGATTGAGCCGACTCACAGTGATTTAGGTCGGAATGAATGGCACGGATGCGGATACAGCTTCCCGAGACCCCGAACTAAACCCGAACCTCCCGAACACACGAACATGAACTCCGAGGCTTCCCGAACACCCGTACACAAACCGCAAACACAAAACCGGTGGGAGTCAACGCGTAGACCAGCGTTGACCGGCCATTGACTTTGACCTCCAGTTGACCGTTGGCTTTGACCGTTGACCTTTGACTTTGACCAATCTTGAACCAGCTGACCACTCTGAACCAACTGAACCGATGCAATCAAACCGACCTTATAAACCGGTTTCCAATTGAACCGGTTAGGTTAAACTGGTTTTGAGTCAACCGTTGACCGGGTTAACCAGTTAACCTAAACCGACTCAAATCAAACCAAACTAACTTCAATCTTGAACCAAACCAATGCTAAACCAACACCAGTGAACCGGCGGAAGAGAGAGACGGCGGAGGAAGGATTCCGGCGACTTCTCCGGTGTTGACCGACAGTGGTCCGGCGTTGACCGGCCAGTTCACCCCTTTTTCCGGCGTCTCAGATGACGATCCACCCATCAAACTGATCGGAAAGAGGAGATCTATCCACCCATGGCTTCAAAACGTTCAGATCTGATGAAGGAAGAGAGAGATCCGCCAAAACCCTAACCGCGGCAGCTCTCCGGCCAGTTTCCGGCGAGCTCCTGCAACGGTGGTCATGTCTGGCTGGCTGGCGGTTGTAGAGTAGGGAGAGAGGAAACTACTGGGCTTTGCAGAAGTGGAGTTGGGTTTATATTGAAAGAGTTATGGGATTTTTAGTGTGAGAAGGTATTATTAACACTCAAGAACACTTTGAATGTTCTTGAGTTTCTTTGAAGATTCATATGACTTTTCTGGGTTTCTTTCATAAATCTAGAGAGAAGAGAGAGCTTTTGGTCGTGGGTGAAGCAAGAGAGAGAGTAAGAGTGAGTGAAATGAATTTGGCTTGATATTTTTGTGCATGCAACAAGATTCATGCATCAAGTATGGGCTTGACACCTCACAAGGGAAAGCTGGCGACCTGAGGGTGAGACACCTGTCTCTGTAGCTCCTTCTGATCCACAAGATTCAGCCCAAAACCGGCCCAATTCAGTTGTACACCCTCCTTGCCATTTCTTCTTGGTTTCCTCGATTGCGCGAATATTGTTTTAAAAAATACCAAATGATTCCCATAAATCCAAAAACCTCCATAAACTGATTCTCCCTGATTTTTGATTAATTTATCAACTTTAATCACCTCATTTTGAGTTTCCTAGCTCCGGTTATGAATTTCCGAAGTTTTCTCGGTTTAGTCGGTTTTCACCCCGATAAGCCGAAAAGCACATTTCTGCTCCGTTCCTTCCAATTCTGGTCTTGTAAATGTTCTTTATGCTTTGAAAAGAGAACATTTGGCCCGTCTCAACTTTCGTCTCGAACTTTGGCAAAATTACTATTTTGCCCATGGGTTTGACAAAATTACAATATTGCCCTTGTTGGCTTTTCTTCTGCCCGTTGACCATATTTTTGAATACAGGGTATTACATGGGGGCCCCAAACGGAGGGAGGCTGGAATTCTTTCAGCACTAGATATCAAATTTAAATCTATTTGAGAGGCTGGTGCTCCCAATCGGAGAGAAGCTGGGACTCTTTCACGGCTCTCCATCTGAGTAAAGGGAGACTGTTCCATGTTTTGTGCAGTCAAGGCAGCACGGACCATCTGAGCCGCATCATCCTCAAATTCTCCCTGTTGTTCTGCTGTTCTAATGCGGTCTCTTCTTGCCGCACTTTCTGAAGGATCAGCAACAGTGGCATATTGGATCATAACGTCTCTAAGCTCTCCCATTGCCTCATTCAAGCCCTGTTGGGGAAGGTGTTCTTTAGTTTTCAAAGAAGAGTCTCTCTAATCCTGACCCTCTGGATTTGTTCCTAACCTTAAGAAAGCAGAGGGTGACTGGTAAGTTGGGATAGAGGATCGGTTTGATTCCAACTTGCCTTTTCTACCCATCTCAGGTTTGGCTGGTGGGATCTTGATGGGGCTACAACATTGGGATGTGAGACAGTTGTCTGGTATGGTTCATATCTGCGACCACTGCGATATCCATAGGAAGAAGTTGATCTTTCAGGTCCATGTCTCTCTCTGCCGGAGGAGTAGTGACTGATTGGCTTCCTCGCTTCATTATACTCCCTTTGATAGTTGTCTTTAGAGTTGACTGAGTGGAGGGAGAGTTCCTTAGAAATTCTTCTGTGACTCGTTGGAGCCTGATTATGGTATCTGGAATTGCCTCTTGAGTATTCAGCAGCTTTCATGGAAGAGGAGAGAAGTTTCGTGGTGTCTTTACTGATGGATTGTGCTTCTCGTAACTTGGTTGGGGGGATTGCCTTAGGGCAATCTTTGCGTTCATGGTCCAGCATCCAGCATAGAGAACAATGGTTTTCCAGTTTCTCGTAGACAATTTCAGCTTTCACTTCATCTCCATTCTCGAACTCAACAATAGTAGAGGTGATGAGTGGTTGGAGTCCATTGATAAGAACTTTGATTCTAGCTGCTTTTAGAGTAATATCTAGCTCTTGAAAAATCCCTATGTTGCGGGCAATGCTGAGGAGAGTGGACTCAGACCAGAGGTTAATCGGGATTCCTTGCACCTTAATCCAAAAAGGTATGAGTGAAGGAAAGGATCTTGATATGGTGGGCTCCCACCTTTGAAGGATTATTATCCAGTGTGCGAAATGATATTGTCTATTCTCTAGTACTTTTTGGAGATCCTCTTCTGTTGCAAATTGAAACTGGAAGAGGCCTTGACTCAGGTCAGCTCCAACTGGTGGGGATGAGACTTTCCAGTGTTCCGCAAAGAAAGGTATGAGAGACCATAATCTCTGAAGTTTTGGGTTTGTTAGCCTTCCCACCAAGGTAAGTCCATGCCTTTTTATCAAGTCAGAGTTGTCAAAGTTTGGTACTTTCACCCGCTCAGCTCTAGGTGGGTCCGAGGAGGATTCCAAGGCTTTTCCCTTCTCTGAGTATGAGAATCTTCTGCTCATATTGATGATGTGTAACTCAGCAACAGATCTTAGTGTGGAGCCGAGGGAACAGACTTGCTGACAGCTAGATCTGTACTGGAGTACTAGTTGAGATAAAGTTCTGTCTCGTTGTGTACACAACCAGGATGAAGGTTACCTATTGTTCAGCTTTAGCAAGAAGAAGATATTAGAGTAACAAGATGCATATGTATACCCATGGTGAAGGAGTTTTCACGGTTCAGACTATCAGTGAGATGAGCTAAAGGGAAGAGATACTTTTTACCGTGATGTCAATGTAGGCTTCCTGGAGAGGAGCTGACCCGCCGGCCCAAAGGCAGGGGTTGAACCCGGCAAGCTGAGGTTCAGAGCAGATTTGGGTGAAGAATATGGCTAAAAGAGGTAAGAAATTAGGTTAAAAGTTTGAGGGTAAGGATAACCAAGGTAGATATCAAGAGAAGCAGCCAAAAGAGGCAAAGTTTTTAAACTCTCTTGGGAAGCTCGCCTGGGAGCTTTTTAGAGAGAAAAAAAAACTTCGAGAATACCCTACTTATTTTAACAATTTATACATATATAAACAAGAAAATACGATACAATGATAAGACAAGAAGTCAGGAAGTGATAGCTTACTCACAATCGATAAATTGATTTAGACAGAACTGTTTATTCTAGTTCCTGAGAAGAGAGATTATATCAACTCATGGAGAAAACACAAAGCAATATACTAGAGAGAACTGTTTATTTTAGTTCCTCAAAAGAGAGATTATATCAACTCATGGAAAAAACACAAAGCAATATACTAGAGACTGATAAAAATAATTTCATATGTAACAAGAAATTTCCCTTAACTAGCTTTAACCTAAGAATCTACAGCTTCAAACTCACTTCTTTTGGTTCTATCTATGTTCTTTGGTCTGAAATGTTCTAAGACATGTTGGAATCATCACTGAGATCTTTGGGATTGCCCACTCGGTAAAATTAGCTGGAAGCTTATGTAAGATTTATGTTTGTGGTATATGCGGAAAGATTTAAAAGAATTGATTTGGCTATCTATGGTATCAAAGTGCGCTCACCTTTTCGGTCACTTGTTCAGAGAAAATTCCAAAATTAAGCGTGTTGGAATTGAAGTAGTTGAATGATGGGTGACCTACCGGAAAATGATTCGCGGTATCATGCGAGTGAGGACAAAACACAGAAAATGGCCGTGTGGTGATCGAAGGGACAGTAAAAAGTCTTTCTAGCCTCCCAAAAATAACAATCATTTCGTCAAACAAGGTGGGCCCACATGCAGAGAGAGCGGGCGTGAAGCCCACGGACGAGGGCGGTCATGGGCTTACAAATGGTATCAGAGCTGAATCCAAAGACACGTGTGGAATCAATGAGGACTCACACCGTCAAAGATAACGATCATGGTGCACAACGAGGGTGTTGTGCTCTGTGAGAGGGAATGAACTGTAATATCCTTGTTTGTGGTATATAGGGAGAGGATTAAAAGAATTGATTTGGATACCTATGTCAACAAAGTGCACTTAACTTTTTGGTCACTTGTCTAGAGAAAACTCCAAAGTTAAGCGTACTTGAGCTGAAATAGTTGAATGATGGGTGACATACTGGAAAGTGATTCGCGATATTGTGCGAGTGAATATAAAACAAGGGAAATGATCGTGTGTTGGTTGCAAAGACAGTAAACAAGTCTTCTAGCTTCCTAAAAATAACAATCCAGACGTTAGACGAGGATGGACCCACGAACCGAATGAACGGACGTGGAGCCAACGGACGGTGGTCGGCGACGGAAACGGCAGTGGATGGTAGTTCTCCGGCGACGGTGGCGGCGGACGGTGGTGCTCTAGCGGTGGCGATGCTCTGGTGGCTGACGGTGGTGTGTTGTGGCAGCTTCTGGAGATGCGGTCGGTGGCTCCGGCTTCGTCTCGACAAGACGAACGCGATGGTGGCTTTGGATTTGCGAGATTCCTCACGGTTTGAAAATTATGGGAGGTTTTAATGCTCGGATTAAAGAAAAACAGTTCAGAAATTAGGCTTTCAAAATTACCTTCGACTCTATACGATGAAGGATTAGAAGATCTTGTCAAGGAATGTGGTAGCTGCGATGGAAGATGGACATGACTTCACCGGAGATTCTCTTCTTCACTTTCTCATAGATGGATTCCCTTTAAATAAAAAAAGTGAGAAAAGGAACCTAAGGTTTAGGAAAATGAAATTTGGCCCTTTGACTTTGGAAAGAAATAAAGAAAAAGAAGTTGGGCCGAACCATTACAAAAGGTCTCAAACTTCAAACTCATTTCTTCTCGCTCTATCTATGTTCTTTGCATCAGAAATGTTCTAGCACTTGTTAGAATCATCACCAGGACGATTCAGGATTGTCAACTCGGACCAATCATCTAGAAGTTATTTTATTGATCTTTGAAATAACTCATTCATATAGTATTATATTACCTACTTATAAGCCAACTTCAAAATCACTTCTTCTAAACATCTCCACATGCACCACTATATAAAATAACGGTATTGTCTACTCCAACCAACTTCAAACTCATTTCTCCAGGCTCTATCTAGCTTTATTTATCTAAAAATAATTCATCCTATTATTAATACTATTTTATTATTATATGAAATAGCTCATAAAATATTATTATTGCTATTTTGTTAGTATTGTTTCATAAAATATTATTAGTGCACACACAGTCCTTTGAGTTTACATATATATTTCTTTTTTTCTTTTTTGTAACAAGGTTTACATATATATTTCGTAGAATCAATTTATAAATATATAAACAAGAAAAGACGATACAATGATAATGGCTTCCCAAGACAAGAAATCATGAAGTGATTGCTTACTCACAAATGATAAATTGATTTAGACAGAATTTTGTTCCTCAAAAGATAGATTATATCAACTCGTAGAGAAAACAAAAAGCAGTATACCAGAGTCTGATAAAAAAAAATTCATATGTAACAAGAAATTTCCCTTAACTAGCTTTAACCTAAGAGTCTACAGCTTCAAACTCACCTGTTCTGGCTCTATCTATGTTCTTTGCGTCTGAAATGTTCTAAGACTTGTTGGAATCATCATCGGGATCTTTTGGGATTGCCCACTCGGTTAAATTATCTAGATGCTTATGCAACATCTAGGTTTGTGGTATATTCGAAAATGTTTAAAGTAATTGATTTGGCTATTTATCTCACTAAAATGCACTTATCTTTTTGGTCACTTGTTCAGAGAAAACTTCAAAATTAAGCGTGTATGAATTGAAGTAGTTGAAGGATGGGTGACCTACCGGAAAGTGTTTCGCGGTATCGTGCGAGTGAGGAAAAACACGGAAAACGGTCGTGTGGTGATTGCAGGGATAGTAAACAAATCTTCCTAGCCTCCCAAAAATAAAAAATCACTCTGTCGAACGAGGATGGATCCACTTGCAGAGTGAGCGTGCGTGGAGTCCACAGACGAGGGCGGTCGAGGGTTATAAATAGTATCAGATCTGAATCCGAGGACGCGTGTAGAATCAGTGAGGAATTACATCATCAAAGATAATGATCATGGTATGCAACGAGGACATTGTGCTCTAGGAGAGGGGGTGAATTGTAACATCATTGTTTGTGGTATATGCAGAGATAATTAAAATAAATGATTAGTTACATATGTCACCAAAGTACACTTAACTTTTTAGTCACTTGTCTAGAGAAAATCCAGAATTAAGTGTACTTGAGCTGAAATAGTTGAATAATAAATGATCTACCAGAAAGTAATTCGCAATATCTTGTAAGTAAGAACAAAACACAGAAAACGGTCATCTATTAATTACAAAGATAATAAATAAATCTTTCTAACTTCCCAAAATAACAATTTAACCGTTATATGAGAATGGATCCACAAACCGAATGAATGTACGTGGAGCCCATAAGCAAAGACGGTCGGGGGGGGGGGGGGGGGGGGGGGTTACAGCTTAACCAAAGCATCAGAGCAATCTGAAGACGATGGCGGTGATGGAGAGAAAGGCGGTAAATGATTATTAACAGCTTTCGGAATGGGATCGACGGGAGTGTGATAATAATGATACCCATCCCTAGAAAATACCATTTAATGAAAATCAAATAAAATTAAATGAAATAGATATATTCTCATATCTATCTCTTTTTCTTGTTTTTTCTTTCTCATTTTTTATTATTTTATTTGTCATTTTCTTCCATGGTCAGTGCCTAGGTTGCAAGAGGCCCAATGCAAATAAAGAGAGAGAAAAGCTTTCAAAAATAATACCCAATGCAAATTTTTTTTTTAGTAAATTTGTCTCTGTTAATATGCATAACTCATAACTCACATTACTACGAATCAAACCCATATCTGCTGCATAAAGATTATATCAACTTTATTTCAACAAATAATCGACAAACATTTCTACAATAGCTTAAAACTTGTAACAACATATCATCATCACAAGTTACAGAATCTCTTTTATTTTGCAATAAAATTTCAGAATTACATTTATGGTGAAAAATTGTGAAAATATATTTTCATCTGAAAATTTGTGGGATCATATGTTTTTGCCTTTGGAAAACCTTCGAGGGGGTGGAGGGGGTCGTAGCTTATCTAGAATATCAGGCCCCTTACAAATGAGTTTAAGGTATTTTCGGCAAAACTCCCTCACCGCTGGCTTAGGAGACGGCCGAACAGACGGAAGAACCCGCCTTTGGACTGTCGTCAGTTGAAAAGAATGGTCTGTCTCTTCTGCACCAGGACCACCCAAACACATTAATTACACATATGTACTTCAGTGTGAAGGTTTGGTAAATTCCAACTTAAAACCATATTGGGTCGTGGTACAACTAAAATTGTTTTATTTTGTCATCTATAAAAGCAATTGACGTTAGGTTTGGTATTCCGTTTTTCTTTCAAACTGATAAAAACTCTAAATTTCGGATGACTAAATCAAAACAAAATATTTAAACATTTTTATATACACCAAAGCTAATAACGCAAAACAGCGATAAAATTATTTAAAGAAAAAAAGGACTCACTAAGTTTGCGGTGCTGCATTTGTTCACCAAGTGCTTTATCCATATGAGAAAACACAAGAACGAGAAGAAGGAGAAAGAGAAGCATGGAAGAGACTGTAGAAGATGTCATCTTAATATTCCCTCTTAGTTTATTGATGAGTGATGATCAGTCTGACTCATTTGTATGTATTTATATAGAAATCAGAGGTGGAAATAAGACTTAGTTGTCAACTTATGGGTTTTGTCTTGGAATTGAAGCCATCGAAGACTTAGCTGTCACTTATGGGTCTTGGAGTTTTGGCTGTTTTCTTGGCTCGCCATATTTGATTTTAATTGGTCAACTTGCATTCAACTTGCATTATTTTAACAACATTTGTTTTCCAGGAAAATGATCGTTTCATTTATCCACTTGTTCAAATTCAAATTTTAAAAGTTGATTTCTTAGTTTTAAAATTGAAAAATGATCACTACCCAAATTTGCTTGACTATGTAATTTTGGGTTTGAAAAAATAAATGTTAATAACATGAACACACTGTTTTGCTTAAAATAGGCTATTGCGTCGGATTGAACCTAGTCAATGCTATATGTATGTAAAATGCTTATTACAAACAAAAGTTGCCTCGCCCGCCTTTTAACATTCTCCTTTAGTTCGTTTTTAGTGTTAGTGTAAAATCTAGGCCTAAACATGTCTTGTTCTTGTTGGGCCATCATCGAAGAAGCCCAAACTCTAAGCAGCTGAAACTTTGGCCTGCAACAAGAAATAAAGGCGGTCAAAAGGTTGACCTAACTTCAGCAGCTATATAAGGAGACAATGACATGTTTTGTACGTTACGGCAAACACAAAACATACGCGAGCAATACACAGAAACGTGAGAGCATTAAGAGAGATCAGAGAGCATTATGAGACTTGTTCTAAAGAGCTAAGTGATCTAAGAGTGCTAAGAGATTCACAAGGAGATATTCTTTGATTAGAGTTTGTATCAAACTAGTTCTTAGTGCTTGGGGAACATTGTAATCAAAGGAATATAGTGAATCAGCTGTGGGATACCGTTCCCACCCCTGTGACGTAGCCAATTGGTGAACACAGGGTGAACAATTCTTGTGTCGTTTATATTTTTCGCATACAAACGATCATACTTAGCAAAATATATCCTATAACACTAGTTGAAATCTCAACATATGGTATTAGAGCTTCAGGCTTTAAGTGTTATATAGATAGAGAACTAAGGCAGCCACAAACCGTTAGTCATGGAACCAACCCGAGGCAAGTTTGAGATGGATAAGTTTGATGGGAAGGGAGATTTTGGAATGTGGAAAATACAAGCTTCTAGGGCAGTTGGAGATTTAGGGCTTAGCGTCAGTTTTGGAGGAGGGCGCAACACTGTTGGATGAATCTGCAAAACTAGAAGTAGGTGAGAAACCCAAAGTTGATTCTTTAAAGGTTGCAAGAGACACTAGAGTAAAGAATCTGCTTGGTACATGTCTAAGTGACATGATTCTTAGGAAGGTGATGCATGAGCCTACAGCTTTGCTAATGTGGAAAGCTCTAGAAAGGGATTATCAGACTAAGTCACTTCCTAACAGGATTTATCTTAAGCAACAGTTTGCTAGTTACAAGATGGATGAAGGCAGAAGTATAGAAGAGAACTTGAACAGTTTTCTTAAGCTTATTACAGATCTAGCTAGCCTAAACATCAATGTGAGTGATGAGGGTCAGGCTATACAGCTTATTATCAGCTTACCTCCACCGTATGAGCCTCTAGTACATACTCTCAAGTATGGTACATGAAAAGAGACCCTAACAGTTCATGAAGTAGTCACTTATGCATATTCTAAGGAGATTGGGCTGAAGCAGAAAGGGCTTTTGAAATAATCTGGATCTAACTCCGAAGGATTGTATGTTGAATCAAAGGGGAAGAACAAATGACAGATCTCAGAAGAGTAATGGAAGAGGGAGATCAAAGTCAAAAGACAACAGGTCTAAGTCAAAGCCAAGATTTAACAAGAAAAATCAGAGTGAGTGTTTCATATGTGGAGATGGAGGACATTGGAAAAGAGAATGTCCTGAGAGAAATAGAAACAAGGATTCTGCAAATATTACGATAGCACCTATACAGCCTATAGTGTTGAGTGTGAGCAGTCAAGACACAATGAAGAATTGGGTAATGGACTCAGGTTCTTCATACCACAGTACATCAGACAAGGAAGTCTTATTTGACTTCAAGGAGTACGATGGGGGAAGAGTCCTTATGGCAAACAACACTTATGGTAACATCAGGGGAATGGGAAAGATTCAGATTCAGAATCCAGACGGTTCTGAAATGATACTAAAGGATGTTAAATACATGCATGAAGTAAACAAGAATTTGATTTCTTATGGGATGTTAGAGAGGTTAGGTTGCAAGTATGAAGGAGGTAATTTCAGAGTTCAGTTTTATAAAGATGGCAAGAAGGTATTGGCTGGAAAATACCAAGATGGGTTGTATTATCTTCAAGGGACAGTTGCTAAGGCTGAAATGAA
Organism: Orychophragmus violaceus; assembly: GCA_030180135.1. Lineage (NCBI taxonomy): Eukaryota > Viridiplantae > Streptophyta > Magnoliopsida > Brassicales > Brassicaceae > Orychophragmus > Orychophragmus violaceus. The sequence continues at coordinate 63,634,045 of CM058238.1, read as the reverse complement.
TGCTTCTTCAGCAGTGAAAGAAGTACGAAAGGAAAAGTCTAAGAAGGTGAGTTTTAGCGAGAACCTAATTCAAGGACCAACTCCATATGGGTTTGAATCAAGAGGTTCAACAGCTAAAGGGGAAGATTCTTCTTCAATAGAAAAATCCGAAATATCGAAAGGATTTGAGAGTGAAGGAGGAATAAGAGATTCTGATCCTGAGACCTATGCATTAGCTACTGCAAAAGATATTGGCAGAAAAGAGCCTAAAGGAGAGGCTGGGAAAAGCCATCATCGGATGAGAGCTACAGTAGAAGGGGCGCTGAGCAGAGAACCTAAGATGGAAGGCTTGGGTAATGTTTCAGAGATATTAAAGATGGGGATTTTTGGAGATGGAGTTAAGGAAGCAGTAACACTATCTAAGATCCACCGAAACAAAGTTCAAGCTATTTCTGAAATGAATGAAGACGTACCTAATCAGAAGTTCCGGCCTGGCTGTGAACTTCTCATTTTCCACTGATTGGAGCAGCAGCTCCAGGTAACTCCTAGAAGATCGCAAAACAAGAAGATAAAGCTGCGTGAGTTTTCTATTTTGCGAGCAATGCTCAAATGTCAGATTGAGTAAAGGAGGTGGAGTTACCTGTAGAATTCTGGAATTGTGCTTGGAAGGTCTCAAGTTCCAGGTGAAGCAGCAAAGGGAAGATTCAAGAAGAGTGAAACCAGGCAGCAACGCAAGCTCCGAGTATTAATGGTTCTGAAGAAGAAGTTTCAGTTCCAAGTGGAGCATTGATAGGTCTAGTTTTACTCCCTATTCTACTGCAAGTGCGCAGTTATGTGTATGTAGTACTTAGGGTATCGAATTCACAAGGACTCACGGTCACACGATAGAATGTATGTATTCAAGTTAAGCTAAATCAATTCCAGAGAAAGCAGTAAACAAACGCAATAAACTAGAAAGGTGTTTTCAATAAGAGAAGGGCGTCAGACTTAGGAAGTTCTCGGAAATTATGCTATGCTAGACACTTAACTAACCGAATTCAGATTAAACACAGGTTCAAGAACTAGAAACACAATACTAAATAATCCAACTCTCGCTGAGATTATTTCTATATCTAGAAACCTAGCGATCCAAATCTCTTTGTGATCCTAGAGTTCTAAACAAGCATTAAGAACATGTTTTATCGGTTCACAATTTTCCTAAACCAAATCTCTTTGTATCTAGTAAAATTGCTCACACCAAGTTTGGTTCAGATTATAACTCACACTCTCGTGCTATTGTTAATTATCTAAGATCTAAACCCTAGGTGATCAGTCTAGAATTCAGTGTTAAGAACATTTAGGTGATGAATAAACAGATAGTGAATCCAATCAATCAGTTATCAAGCATGCATAAAACCTTTGTGAGAATCCCTAAATCTAACTAGGTTACTACTCAGACATATTAGCAATCAAACAATACATCATGAATAGAAAACCAAAGGAATGAATATATAAAGAAAAAGGGTTCGAAATTCTTCTCTCAATGTTACAAGTAGCAAGAATCAGCCCTCTCCAAAATCTCTCAAGCAAGAACAAAGTTAAGAACAAGATAAAACAATGAATGAGTCTGAAACCCTAATTAAACTCTCTAAACACGTTTTGGGGTCAGTTTAGAATTAAGGAAAACTTCTGGGTAATTCTGCAAATCTTCAAAACTTGTCTCTAACTCGCGGATGTTGTTCTGTCGCGCTCAGTGTCGACGGACATCCAAGTCAGTGTCGGTCGACACTCAATCGTGGTCGAGACACCAACTTCAGCTCGTTGCACAAATCACCAGAAACATCCTATAATCCCATCCTTTGCTCCAAACGCAAGCTTACCTGTAAAAGACTCGATAGACTCTAAAACCAGGTTAAAGACTCAATATATACAACTATATCATGGTTGATAACCTAGAAAAACCATGATATATCAACTCCCCCACACTTAGCTCTTGCTTGCCCTCAAACAAGTAAAGAACCAAAGCATAAGAAAAGAGGTTTGAAAACGCAGAAACTCATTTCGTCTTAGGAACTTTCGCATTCATATTCATTTAGTAAACCACTGAAAACTTTCCTACAGAACTCAAGACCACAATATACTTCTGCCACACTTAGCAACTGTCCCAAGTAAACTCCACAATCAAGTTAGGACATTCAAGTTCACCACACTAGCCTCTGTATACAATTAGGTGCAGTCTCACAGAGGGAGTATCGAATCAAAGGACACATGGACTCAATTTATTCAGTATCTGACCACCAAACTGTCGGTTTCTGGTTTCTTTCTTTTCCCTTTCTCCCTTAGCACTGATTTTTCCCCACTGGGTATCATTTTATTTTTTTTATCAGTGCTCTTCCCTTTTTATTGGGTTTTAACTTTGGATCTTTCTATGGATACACAGGAGGTAATAGGGTTCTCTACCACTCCCGTGACCACTTCGAAGCTACTAGCTTATCCTCGGTTTTTATCTCTTTTTGTTTACTTTAAAGGGAGGGGAAAATCAGAAACCATACTTTAGATCAGGATCATAGGCTGTGCCAAACACATCAAAGGAATCCGACCCAAAGATTACCAAGCCCCTAAGCGAGAAATTAAAGTCAATATTAAGTGCGAGACTAGTGATGGATCCTCTGAATACCTGGTTAGATATGGGTGTCTTTGATAAGTTGATCCAGTTGGGGTTTTCTAATAGTCATAGAGGCTCTGCAAGTCTGTCCAATGGTTACTTAGTTCCTGTTCAAGCGAAATATTTCCTCGAAAAATCATAGTTTCATACAAGTTTTGACTCAATAAAATAATTTTGAAAACTAGTGAAAAACATGGGACTGACTCTAAGAAAACAAAACACAATGTCAGTAGCCACCTCCCCCACACTTAAACTGCACTGTCCCCAGTGCAATTGTAGCATGATCTTGGTATAAATCAAATTGGAACCATAGAGATTTTGAGTTAAAAATCTGAACCTAAACACGGTCGATGTCGGCCGATACTAAGCTTAGTGTCGACCGACATTGAGCTCTGCAGTTCTGTGTTCCTCTCGGGTCTGACACACAAAAACAAGAAAATTCAAAAGACACAAGAAATAAAACCAAAAAGAAAGAAAAAATAACCTACAGTGGGTTGCCTCCCACTCAGTGCTCTTTTAAAGTCAATAGCTTGACTGTAATGCAATTAGACAGTGGGTGGTTTATCCAGATAGACAATGTTGTCATTTGGTATTTCAGCTTTCGCCCAATAATGCTTCACCCTTTGCCCATTGACTGTGAACTCCTCTCCCTTGGAATTCATCAAGACCACAGCTCCGTGGGGTCTAGCTTCTTTGACAGTGAATGGACCTGACCAACGAGAACACATCTTTCCAGGAAACAATGTTAGTCGAGAATTGTAGAGAAGTACCTGATCATTTGGTTTGAATTTGCGTGAGATGATCTTTTTGTCATGATAGGCCTTTGTACGCTCCTTGTACAGCTTCGAGTTCTCATAAGCGTGATGGTGAATCTCATCCAACTCATTAATTTGTACCAGACGCCTCTCAACTGCAGGCTTGAGATCATAGTTCATCTGCTTAACAGCCAATCTAGCCTTGTGCTCGAGCTCAACCGGGAGGTGACAAGCCTTCCCATAAAGCAGATGGAATGGTGTAGTTCCCAGTGGCGTCTTAAATGCAGTCCTGTAAGCGCATCATCCAACTTGGTAGACCAATCCTTCCTGGTCTTAGCAACTGTCTTCTCTAGTATCTCCTTGATCTGTCTGTTAGAGACCTCAACTTTTCCACTGGTCTGAGGGTGATATGGAGTAGCCACACGATGATTAACACCATGTTTCTTAAGCAACTTCTCAAAAACTTTGTTGATAAAGTGAGTACCACCATCACTTATCACAATCCTAGGCACCCCAAATCTGGGGAAGATGATAGTTTTAAACAGCTTAAGAACTACCGAAGAGTCATTGGTTGGACTTGCAATAGCTTCAACCCATTTGGATACATAGTCCACATCAACCAATATATACATTTTCCCATAGGAGGATGGAAACGGACCCATGAAATTGATGCCCCAGCAATCAAAGACTTCAACCTCGAGGATGAAGTTATGTGGCATCTCGTGTCTTTTACTTATCTTCCCCCTCCTCTGACACACATCGCACTGAGAGACAAATAATTGAGCATCCTTGAACATTGAAGGCCACCAGAAGCCTGCTTGGAGAACCTTAGACACTGTCTTGAATGTAGGAAAATGTCATGCATACTCAGAACCATGGTAGTGGTACAACACATTCTCTACTTCAGACTCCACAATGCAATGCATGTAGATACTGTCAGAGCAGTGCTTGTACAAGTAAGGTTCATCCCAATAGTAGCGCCTGACTTCCCGAAGTAACTTCTTCTTAGCATAGCCTTTAAACACTTCAGGCTCATCCTCTGCAGCAAGGTAGTTGGCTATATCAGCGTACCAAGGTCTAGTAGGTAGAGGACCGTGGGTCATCGAAGCTATGAACATGTCAGCTTCATCATCTAGAGTTTATGTTTCTGTCCGCAGCGGATGTCGATCGACACCAGAGTTGATGTCGACCGACATCGTCCCTAATCGGCCAAGCAACGTCGAGCATGGTTGATTATCGTCCGCTTTTTCGAGTCGGGTGTTGACCGACATGAGATGAGTGTCGACCGACACTGACTCTGCAACCCGTGTAGAAAGTAGTGAACTCGCATAAACATCCTGAAAACCTGTCTCAATCTTGTAGATGTTCTCTTCCGGCAGAGAATCATCTATTGGAACATCCTCATCGATCCTAATCCGAGACAAATGATCAGCAACACCATTTTCTACTCCTTTCTTGTCTCTCACCTCTATGTCAAACTCCTGGAGCAATAGAATCCATCTCAACAGCCTTGGCTTAGCATCTTTCTTCTGCATCAGATACTTAAGCGCAGAGTGATCAGTATGTACAACCACCTTGGAACCAATTAGGTAGGAACGAAACTTCTCAAATGCAAACACAACTGCCAACAGTTCCTTCTCAGTGGTTGCATAGTTCCTTTGAGCTTCATCAAGGGTTCTACTGGCATAATAGATTGCATGGAGCTTCTTGTCCTTCTTCTGCCCGAGCACAGCTCCCACTGCATAATCACTAGCATCGCACATTACCTCAAAAGGGAGACTCCAATCTGGGGGTTGCACAATTGGAGCAGAGATTAAAGCTTGCTTTAGCTCCTTAAATGCGGTGTGGCACTCATCTGTGAACTCAAATTTCACATCTTTGCAGAGAAGTGCAGTGAGTGGCCTAGCTATCTTGATGAAGTCTTTAATGAATCTCCTGTTAAAACCAGCATGCCCAAGGAAACTTCTTATTCCTTTAACTGAATCAGGCGTTTGCAGCCTTGTCATTACCTCAATCTTAGCTCTGTCCACCTCAATACCTGCTTCAGAAACTCTATGCCCAAGTACAATGCCATTCTTGACCATAAAGTGACATTTTTCCTAGTTCAATACCAGGTGCTTTTCCTCACAGCGAGCTAGCACTTTGCACAGATTATCCAGACAGGCATGGTAAGATGATCCGTAGACAGATAAATCATCCACGAAGACCTCCATAAAATCCTCGATCATGTCCGTGAAGATGGACATCATGCATCTCTGAAACGTCGCAGGAGCATTACACAGTCCAAATGGCATTTTGCGGTATGCAAAGGTACCATAAGGACATGTAAATGTGGTCTTCTCCTGCTCCTCTGGGTGGATAGGGATTTGAAATAAACCTGAATAGCCATCCAAAAAGCAGTAGTATGGATGACTTGCCAACCTTTCCAACATATGATAAATGAAAGGGAGTGGAAAGTGGTCTTTCCTGGTGGCTGCATTCAACTTCCTGTAGTCTATGCACATCCTGTGACCAGTGATTGTCCTTGTAGGGATAAGCTAATTCTTCTCATTCTTCACCACAGTGACTCCTCCCTTCTTAGGAACCACATGAACCGGGCTGACCCAATTACTGTCTGATATAGGAAAGATAACTCCAGCTTGCAGCAGCTTCATGATCTCCTTCTTCACAACCTCTTGTAGGTTGGGATTCAAACGCCTCTGATTCTCAATTGACGACATGCTCTCATCCTCAAGGTGTATCCTATGCGTGCATAAGTCTGGAGAGATACCTGAGATATCATCAAGAGAATAACCAAGAGCCTTGCGATGCTTGCGCAGCTTGCTTAGCAGTAAAGTGTGTTCTGCGTTATTCAAATCAGCATTGACAATAATAGGATAAGTGGAGTTCTTACCTAGGAACACATATTTGAGGCCAGCAGATAGCTGCTTCATCTCGACCTTCGGAGCTCTCTCCTCGCTCCAATCTGTTGTGACTGGTGTCGACCGATTACCATGTGGTGTCGGTCGACACTGTATGTCATCGGCTACTTCCAAGTTCATAACTTGCTCGGTAGTGTCCATCAGCCTCAAATATCCAGCAACAGCGTCATCTTCCAGTTCCAAACCACACTCAGAATTCATCAGAGGTCTCTCCAGAGGATCAACCTGATGCATTTGATCTTGGAATTGTGTCCAGTAATCTCAGTACTGTCTCTAGAAAGTAAGAGTATGTCAATGATCAGACATAAGTCATATAATACTGGGGGTCATGATGGCTTGCTAGAGTCCGCTCATGATCTATAAGTCTTGGACTTATTGCCTTTATTATATGATCCCATATGGGTCACACGCCTAAGCTAACAGGAAAAATGTGTAGGAACGGCTTAGCAGAAGTACGGTAAAAGTGCCAGGCATTTGTCGTACTTAGAGAGAGATTAATGGGTCTGATTGAATCTAAAGGGATTTAATCAGATTGGTATTTGGGCCCAAAAGCCCAAAAGGAACTAGACAAGTTTTATAAATAAAACTTAAGTCTGAGTCTCCTTCTAACCCTAGCCCCCTCCGCGATTTCTCTCTCTCTCCCTGTGCCTGCTCTCTCTTGGTCTAGCAGCCTTCTTCCTGCTTGGTGTGCGTGTGTGAACCTCTGGAGGAGTTATCACTTGGTGGCTCTGCTGATCTCTGACCTGTTCTTCATATTCCGCTGCATTAACAAGGTAACAGGTGAGATCCATTAAGTTTCTAGCAAGAGAACCTAGATCTGGCATGTTTAGGATCTATTAATCTGGTGAATTGAATCAGGATTAACACCAAAAGATCCTTCAGTGGTATCAGAGCCATTGGTTCTGTGGTTTTTCTTGTTTAGAATCATGTTTAGGATTGTTTAAGAAGTGTTTTGAATCAATCTACTGATAAGAGAAATCACTTAAGCAACAAGGAATTGAAACCTAAACATATTTGAAATCGCAAAAACCAAGCTATATGACTTGGATTGCGATCGGCCGAGTGTTGAACCGATCGGCCAAGCCGATCGCATGTATCGATCACGGATCGATAGCATGGATCGCGTTGGCCGGTCGGATCGATCGACCGTGAGGCGCAAGGCAGATGCTTGCATCGCGTCTTGCCCGTCCCGCGTGACCGAGAGCTGTCCCGATCGCTTGGCGATCGCGTGAAGCCATCGTCCCGCTCGCGTGTGTTGCTGTCCCGATCGCTCGGCGATCGTGTGAAGCCAACGACCCGACTCGACGATCACGCTCCCGTCCCGATCACAAGCCGAGCTCGTCCCGATCACAAGGCTTGCGGCTGTCCGGATCATGCACGATCGCGGTATGCTTGCGGCCATGACCTAATGGTCGGTTCGTTTTGGTTTCTGTGATGGTTCGGTTTAAGTCAATTAAAATTTTAACCGTCACGGTTTAATAAACAGACTTAATAAAATTTATTAAGTTCTGGTTAAACCGGGATAAGAAATCCAATGTCGAAATAATTATTGGATTTAGTGCCTAAACCAGTGGTTTTCTAATTTGATTTGGTTGGACCAAATAAATTGAGAAAATCCGGTTTAGTAAATAACCGGTTGACAATTGTGGTCATCGTAGTAATTAATTTTGGTTAAGACCAATTTTAATGAACCAGACCGGTTATGTCATTTAATTGGGCAATTGGGTTATGTCTTGGACATGGACCAATTCTTGGGCCTCGGGCCAAGAAGTTAAAACAATTGGGCCAATTATTTGAGTCTTTCTTCAGATTTAATTTAAAATTTATTTTATAAAATTATAAATCGATTTTAAATTAAAGTTTCCGAAATTTTGAAATTAGAAAGTTTCTTAAAATAGAAGTTTCTAGATTTGCATGTTTTGGATTTTAAGAAATTTCTAAAGTTAGAAAGTTTCCGGTTTTAGAAAGTTTCCAATTTTAGAAAGTTTCCAAAATTAGTAGGTTTCCCAAAATGAAAGTTTCCCAAAATAGTAATCTTCTATTTTGGGATGAAATTTTAATAAACCTACAAACCTCAAATAATATCAAGCGTTGGATGTCTTGTCCAGTCTATGTCAGCTGTCGAAGCCCATTCAATTGTATTCATGGCCTTACAGTGTGAGGGTGTCTACTTTTGCGTGGATAAGACGGTTTGTGATTCATAAATGTCATTGGGAGTCCCAGACATTAATGATTACATGACTGTATAGTCTGGTTTTCTTGACTAGGCCATCGGGAGTCCCGGGCCTTGAGACATCAGAGTGGATTGGGCCTCGGGCCCAGATTCACAACCAAGAGTTATATCACGGATATAATTAGCCGACATAGGGCTTACCGATATAAGCTAAGGTTGGGTGATGGCCAGTGGCCCACTTTGATCTTAGTTATATGTGGATCTTGGATTCATTATATTCTATTGAGGGTAACTTATGTTATTGAATATAATGCGTGATTAATCATATTAAGTATAATATAAGATTAATCATATTGAACATATTAACTAATAACCTTTTTATCTTATATATTTCAGCTATGACTACTACAAGCACACAAAACACATTCTCAATCCGGTCTGTTCTCGAGAAGGAGAAGCTGACTGGAACGAACTTCCTGACGTGGTCAAGGAACTTGAGGCTGGTCCTCAAGCAGGAGAAGAAGGATTATGTCCTTCGTGATCCCCTCCCCGAGAGGCCTCCTAACAATGCCGCCAGGACTCTGCATAATGCTTGGGAAAAGCATTCGTCAGATGAAAATGATGTCTATTGCCTGATGTTGGCGACAATGACTGCTGAGCTGCAAATGCAGTTCGAGAGTGTATTGTCACCCATCGAGATAATGGCAAGCCTGAAATCACTTTTTCAGGAGCAAGCAAGGACTGAGAGGTTTCAGACAGTTAAGAACCTCTTAGACTGTAAGTTGGCTGCAAATGCGGCAGTGAGTCCTCATGTCTTGAAGATGATGGGTTATCTCGATCATCTTCAGAAACTCGACTGCCCTATCAGCCAGGAACTTGCCTGCGACATCGTTCTGCAGTCTTTACCTGCAAGCTATGATCAGTTCATCCTGAACTTTAATATGCATGGCTTGAGTAAGACATTGCCTGAGCTTCACGGAATGCTCAAGACTGCAGAGCCCAACTTGAGGAAAACCGCCAAGGACCCAATGTGCTTATGGTGCAAAAGGGCAAGGGGTTTAAGAAATCCTCTGCTAAGGATAAGGGAAAGGCTAAGGCTGTCCAAGTCTCGGACAAGGACACGCCAAAGCCCAAGCCCAAGTCTAAGGCTGGGCCTACTGACATCTGCAGGTTCTGTAAAGAACCAGGGCATTGGAGGAGAGAATGTAAGAAATTCCAAGAAGGTCTAAAGGAATTGAAGAAGAAGACTCTCGAGACTTCTTCATCAGGTATTTTTGTTATAGAAGTTAATACAACTACTTCTGATAATACCTCATGGGTTATGGATACTGGTTGTGGGGCTCATATTTGTACTAATATGCAAGCACTCAGCAACAGTAGGAGGCTGAAGCAAGGACAAGTGGAGCTACGAGTTGAGAATGGAGCGAAAGTTCCTGCACTAGCTGTAGGCACATACTTGTTGTCTTTACCTTCGGGATTGATTTTAGAACTCAATAATTGTTATTTTGTACCTGCTATAAGCAGAAATATTATTTCAATTTCTTTGTTGGATTTGGAAGGTTATGATTTTTCAGTTAAGAATAAATTATGCTCCTTCAATCGCAACAATTTGTTCTATGGTTGTGCCCCTCTTACGAATGGGCTTTACATACTTGATCAATCCGCGCCAATTTATAACATTGATACCAAACGGTTCAAACCTAATGAGGAGAACCGAACGTTTCTATGGCATTGTCGTTTAGGGCACATCAGCGAGAAACGCATCAAGAGGCTCCATTCGAATGGACTTCTTGGCTCATTTGACTTTGAGTCATGTGAGAAATGCGAATCCTGCATGATGGGCAAAATGACACGGGCCCCCTTTAATAAACCTAACGAGAGGGCCAGTGACTTATTGGGCCTGATACACACTGATGTGTGTGGCCCAATGTCCACAAATGCAAGAGGAAACTATCAGTACTTCATTACCTTCACTGATGATTTCAGTAGGTATGGATATGTTTATTTAATGAAACATAAGTCTGAATCTTTTGAGAAGTTCAGAGAATTCCAAAATGAAGTACAGAACCAACTTGGCAAAAGCATTAAGGCTCTTCGGTCCGACCGAGGAGGAGAATACTTAAGCCAAGAATTCAGTGATCATCTAAGAGAGTGTGGGATCGTGTCCCAACTCACTCCTCCTGGAACACCTCAATGGAATGGTGTGTCTGAGAGGAGAAATCGGACCTTATTGGATATGGTTCGATCTATGATGAGTCACACAGACCTTCCAATATCCCTTTGGGGATATGCTCTGCTAACAGCAGTGTTCACTCTAAATAGAGCGCCATCGAAAGCAGTAGCAAAGACACCATATGAATTATGGACTGGAGTGGCTCCAGTGCTGTCTTATCTTAGAATTTGGGGTTGTGAAGCCTATGTCAAGAGATTAATCTCAGACAAGCTTACACCAAAGTCTGATAAATGCTACTTCATTGGTTATCCAAAGGAAACCAAGGCTTATTACTTCTATCTACGTTCCGAGAACAAGATCTTTGTTGCCCGGGATTGTAACTTTCTAGAGAGGGAGTTTCTCTCTAAGAAAGACAGTGGGAGTAAGGTACTGCTTGAAGAAATTCAAGATGAACAGGATACTGCTTAACCTAATGAGGAAGAGCAGCAGGAGGACCTACAAGAAATTGTAGAGCCTGAACCTGTAGTACCTGAAGTTCGAAGATCCGGGAGGATCCGTCACGAACCCGAGAGATATCAAGGATTCCTCGTGACTAACTGTCATGATCTTCTGATCGTTGATGGTGATGAACCATCGAATTTCAATCAAGCCATGATGGGCCCAGATTCCTCTAAGTGGCGTAAGGCCACTGATTCCGAAATGGACTCCATGTCGGTCAACCAAGTGTTTTCGTTGTTTGACTTACCCGCTGGTGTAAAAGCCATCGAGTGCAAATGGATCTTCAAGAAGAAGATTGATGTGGATGGAAATGTCCAGATTTATAAAGCCAGGTTGGTGGCAAAAGGTTTCAGACAAGTTCACGGTGTGGATTACGATGAAACCTATTCCCCAGTGGCTATGATGAAATCTATTCGGATTCTACTAGCAACTGCAGCTTTTCATGATTATGAAATTTGGCAGATGGACGTGAAAACCGCCTTCCTGAATGGTATTCTGGAAGAGGATGTGTATATGACGCAACCTGACGGTTACATAGATCCAAAGAATGCTGGGAAAGTATGCAAGCTTCATAAATCCATTTATGGATTGAAGCAAGCATCGAGGAGCTGGAATCTTCGTTTTGATGAAGCGATCAAGCAATTTGACTTCATCAGAAACGAAGAAGAACAATGCGTGTATAAGAAATCTAGTGGGAGCAAGATAGTATTTCTTATTCTGTATGTCGATGACATACTGCTTCTCGGAAACGACGTTCCAATGCTGAAGTCTGTAAAGGACTGGCTTGGAAGTTGTTTTTCCATGAAAGACATGGGTGAAGCCGCATACGTTCTTGGAATAAGGATCTACCGGGATAGATCTAAAAGGCTGATAGGCTTGTGTCAAGATTCATACATTGACAAAGTCCTACAAAGATTCAGCATGAAAGATTCCAAGAAGGGCTTCACGCCAATGGTACATGGCACAACGCTAAGCAAGAAGCAGAGCCCTACGACGGCTGCTGAGCTTGAGCGCATGAAGAATATTCCTTATGCATCTGCAATAGGATCTGTCATGTATGCCATGATCTGTACTCGCCCTGATGTTGCTTATGCATTGAGCATGACGAGTAGATACCAGTCAAATCCAGGTGAAAACCATTGGATTGCCGTCAAGAATATCCTGAAGTATCTAAGACATACTAAGGACAAGTTCTTGGTATACGGTGGAAGTGATGTGCTTAAAGTCAGTGGATTCACGGACGCAAGTTTCCAGACAGACCAAGATGATTTCCGGTCACAGTCCGGTTATATCTTTTGTCTGAATGGCGGTGCAATCAGTTGGAGAAGCTCCAAGCAAGACACCGTTGCTGATTCCACAACAGAAGCTGAATATATCGCCGCCTCAGAAGCTGCGAAGGAAGCTGTTTGGATACGAAAGTTCATTATTGAACTAGGTGTGATACCAGATGCGGCTGAGCCTCTGGCACTGTTTTGTGATAACAATGGTGCTATTGCTCAGGCAAAGGAACCAAGATCACACCAGAAATCCAAGCATGTTCTAAGAAGATTTCACTTGATACGTGACATCATTAATAGAAAGGAAGTCAAGATCAGCCGAGTTCAGACAGATGATAACGTCGCTGATCCGTTGACAAAGCCACTCCCAAGACCTAAGCTCGAGTTCCTGACTGAAGCTGTAGGCATTAGAAACATTGAAATGTAATCTAAATTTGAGTGGGAGTTTGAGGGCTTTATTTAGTTATTTGATATGTTCTTGTAAAACATTTTATGTTTAATGAAATTATTATTTCAAGATTATTTTAACTGTGATGAAATAATCGTTCCAAAGTGATATGAACCATTTTATAGGTCATCGAAGTAAGTGACTTGATCTTGAGTTATCAAAGTCATTTAGCTTGATCATGAGACCCTATATTTGATAGATGGCTTATATCATCATGTCCCTAGTCGAAGGTTGTTGAAATTGGAACACCAACAACCGTGTGAGACTAGATTGGTATGTGACTTATGACAAAGTCTCAGTGTGTCATAGATGCACGGCATCAAAGTCAGTACATAGGTGTATGTAGGGTACATACGACTGGACAAGACCCGATTATAAGAACTCTTCAGGATATTTATATCTGTGTTATAAGAGATTCTTACTACGACTATAGAGTATAGTCCTTAGACCTGAGTTCGCATGCATGTGACTGCACATGAACTAATGCGCTTTGATCATTGTCTAATGCTGTCGTTAAGCGATAGTTATAAGGACCTTGTTTGGGTGTATTATGAAATGAGTAGTTTACAGTGATGGAACAAGACGGGATTTGTCCCTCCAATATAAATGGAGTGAATATCTCTAGGCCAATCGGAGATTTGAATACTGGAAAATGCATGGCCATGCTCAAACGGACTTTCCCGAGTCGTTTGGATTGTCAGTATCGAATCAGAGTCCGATGAACAAGATTAGGCTTTATAAGGATGACACTCATCTTGCCTTATGACTAATCGAGATATTGTGACAAAAGGATTATGAATACAGAGATTCCAGTACAAGTGGGAGATTGTTGGAATTGTGTCCAGTAATCTCAGTACTGTCTCTAGAAAGTAAGAGTATGTCAATGATCAGACATAAGTCATATAATACTGGGGGTCATGATGGCTTGCTAGAGTCCGCTCATGATCTATAAGTCTTGGACTTATTGCCTTTATTATATGATCCCATATGGGTCACACGCCTAAGCTAACAGGAAAAATGTGTAGGAACGGCTTAGCAGAAGTACGGTAAAAGTGCCAGGCATTTGTCATACTTAGAGAGAGATTAATGGGTCTGATTGAATCTAAAGGGATTTAATCAGATTGGTATTTGGGCCCAAAAGCCCAAAAGGAACTAGACAAGTTTTATAAATAAAACTTAAGTCTGAGTCTCCTTCTAACCCTAGCCCCCTCCGCGATTTCTCTCTCTCTCCCTGCGCCTCCTCTCTCTTGGTCTATCAGCCTTCTTCCTGCTTGGTGTGCGTGTGTGAACCTCTGGAGGAGTTATCACTTGGTGGCTCTGCTGATCTCTGACCTGTTCTTCATATTCCGCTGCATTAACAAGGTAACAGGTGAGATCCATTAAGTTTCTAGCAAGAGAACCTAGATCTGGCATGTTTAGGATCTATTAATCTGATGAATTGAATCAGGATTAACACCAAAAGATCCTTCATTTGATTGAGGAATTCTGCAGCCAGATTCTCAGTCGTATCAACATAGAAGGTCTGCCCGTCAATGGTAGGGTGTCTCATCAGCTTATCCATGTCAAAATTCATCACCAGATCACCCACATTGAGACCAATCTTCCCTATTTTCACATCAATGATGGCACCAGCTGTAGCCAAGAATGGTCTACCCAAGATAAGGGGGTCCTTAGGCTCATCATTGTATTGCAAGACTACAAAGTCAGTCGGGATAACACATTCACCAATTCTTACTGGTACATCTTCCAAGAGGCCCTCAGGAATCCTTATGGAGCGATCTGCTAGAATCAAGTATATCCTAGTAGGTGTGAAATCTGTCATTCCCATCTGCTTAGCAACTGAATATGGCATCAGATTAACGCTGGATCCTAAATCACACAATGATCTCTCGAATCTGTCTCTGAAGATGGTACAGTCCAAGACAAAGCTCCCAGGATCCTTTTGCTTTTCTGGAACTCTGTTCAAGATGACAGCACTACAGACCTCAGTGATCATCATCACACACTCGTCATCTCCCATATCAGACGTCAACATCTGCTTCAAGCATCTCTTTAACACTGGGTTATTTCTGACAGCATCCATTAATGGCATTGGAAGAGTTAGCTTGCTCAGCATATCCATGTACTTAGCCTTGAATCGTTCAAACTTAGACCGCTTTGGGTTCCTAGGAAAAGGTATTTTCGGTTTGTACACTTTCCCTGAAGCTACAGGAGCTTTCGTCTGAGTTTCTGACTCTGTACGCGTCTGATGTCGACCGACATCATCTTGGTGTCGATCGACATTGGTTGACTTTGTTCTGGCATCGACCTCACAATCAACCTCGGTCGATTTCCATCCGTCATGAGAACTCGAAGAAATTGGTGTCGCCCGATTACCAGTGGTGGTGTCGGTCGACGTCCGTCTCGCATCTTCATATTCTTCTTCAAATTCCTCTATTTCTTCGATCTCTTTATCAGTGATCTGCATATTGGGGATGATGTGCAGTTCCTTCCCACTCCGCAGTGATATAGCATTGCAGTGATGCTTTGGATTAGTATATGTACATCCAGGGAGGAATCCGGTTTGCCTCTTAACAGCTCCAGCAGTTTGAGCAACTCGAGAATCCAACTGCTTCACATGTGTACTCAAGGATTCAAACTTCCCATTCAGATCTTCATACACAGCATTCAGCTTCTTGTTGAAGTCCACAGTGATCTTAGTCTGACCTTCCAGCACCCGCTCCATCATAGCTTCCATCTTGCTCTCATGAGCACTAGCAGTAGGAGGTGTCTGATAGGAGGATGATCCATAGTTCCTCTGATAAGAATTACCTTGTTGAAAAGGTTTCTGATAACCAGCATTCTGACCATAGCCTGAAGAGTTTTGGTTGCTTGTGAAAGCACTCTTCTGTCCACCATTAAAGAACTTATTACCTTGCTGATTCCCAAACATGTTTCCTTGGAATCCAGAGCCACTGATGTAGTTCACATCTTCCTCCTGGTTGTCTTCTTCAGCCTCAAATACCTCAACATCCTGAGCAAAGTGGACAGCCTTCTTTGCAGTCAATAAGCTGTGAACAGTGTCTAACTTATTCTAGATATCAGTAATTTCCAGCTTATCAACCTTTCCACCAGACTCTTTCCTTCTTCTATCAGCAGTCTTGGTGCTATTGCTGCTCACCAAGTTGTCAATTAGCACTCTAGCCTGCTCAGGAGTCCTTGTATTGAAATTTCCATTGCTGGCATTATCTAATGCAGACTGGTAGTGGAGATCAATACCTCTGAAGAATATGCCCAGCAGCGTCACTTCAGAGAATCCATGGTGAGGACAGTCACGCTGGTACATCTTAAACCTCATCCAAGCAGACTTAAGAGGCTCTATAGGACCTTGGGTGAAGGTAAGAATATCATGTCTCGACTGATCAGAGCGAGCATCATCATAAAAGTTCCTCAAAAACTCTCTCCTCATAGTTGTGAGATCCGGGATTCACACTAAGAATTTGTATTCGTGGATTTGGACTTTAGGATATAGAAATGGTATAGTTTCCTATGAATCAAAGACTTTATTGAGATTTATCGTCGAGATAGAACAAACACAATCGAAAAGAGAATACAAAGTATGAAATCGAGCTATCTAGTCGAAGTGTTCTTAGCTAGGGTTGGAATGAATTGAATGAGTCGCCACTTCTTCTTTTAAATAGTCTCGATCCTGACCTCTCTGTTCCGATATTTTGGCCTCTCCTTCGTAACGATCCCCGTGATTCTCGCGGATCAGTTGAACTGGAAAAGACCGAGTCGCTCTATCTCTACGTCGTCTCCCGCCGAGCTCGAGCTCGATCGCTTCTTACTTCGGCGTCGCTTGGGCCTTGTCAAGACGTCGTTCATTCAGGCCCAGCAAAAGAATCGGCTCGTCTCTTCGTCTCTGATTCTGGAACGGGCTCGTGGATACGGGCCTTTGTCTTGTTTGTTAATGGGCTGGATTTCCTAGAGGGAAATCCAGTACCAACAATAGCCCCCCAGCCCATTGATTTCGAGAAGTCTAGGTTAATGGGCGGTGGACGTTCTCGGGAAGACGCGCGCGTGTCTCGGGCGTTGTAAAATCTAATGATTATTCTCGCCCCATCCGTAGATCTTATTGCGATCCAACGGTCAAGGACGGGCGCGTGGGACGAGCTGATCTGCTTTTTAGCGTGTCAGCAGTTATAGCGTGTATTTGCTTGAGAATTTCATCTCCCACCGTCGATTTGGTCGATCATCGACGGCTGAGATTCAAAGGTTGCGAAGAGTCTTTTCGGGCTCGTTCTTTTGGTGAAGTGACCTAATTACTGCGCATTTGTAACCGTTGATCTCAAATCGACGGTTAGGGTTAAGGGAAAACGAGAAGTCCAAACCATCTCGATTTTCTCAGTAATTAATACGAGTTTGGGAGTCGTACGGGCGATACTGCGCACAATTCCCGATATAAGTAATCGTACATATATCGTCGAAGGCAGCCCTTCGCCTCCATTCCTTTATTCTGTCTCTTTCTTGTTTAAGGTTTTTCTTCATATTTCCTATGTCGCCAGAAAAAGTCCTTTCTCGGAGATTTTCTGTTATGGCCTTGAGAGACCCTACGGGAGCGAGTACGAGTGCGGCGGCAGGGTCATTTGATCCGCACCCGCCGTCTTCGTTAACCGTGGACCATATTCAGCAGTTAAGGGCGCTTTGCCGGATTCCGACGGAAGTCGAAATCGTCATTCCTTCCCCGGCGGTGTCCCCCGAAACGGTCGTAGAAGGCTACTGCTGCGCCTCCTACACGTATTTCGAAAAATGTGGGCTCTTCTTCCCTATTCCCCGCCTTGTTTTCTTAGTGCTGGCCCAACTCCAGCTGGCGTTCTATCAGATGACGCCGAACTTCGTTTTATCCGTTATCGGACTTGGAGTCAGGGCCGCGGAGGAAGGAATTGAGTTTGGCCCCGAGGAGTTAATGCGGGTTTGCTCGGTGAAGCAAGATTCCCGCTTTCCTGGGTCGTATCGTCTTTCTCCTCGGTTTGGGAGGATCCTTGACGGTCTCCCGCCGAGGGACGGATGGAGGGACCAATATTTTTTCTTTAGGATGACCCATCACTCAGTCGGAGAGTTCGATTGCTCGGTCATTCCTTCGCGGTGGGCTTCCAATGTGAGTAGGACTCTTGGTTTCCTTTTCGATCCCATCTCCCTTATTTTTATGTTGTTGTCGGTCCGATTCCTGATCGGTTTTGTTCTGTATTACAGAGTTTCCCGAATCGCTTGACCTCAATCCTGTCACGGAGGCCTTAATAACCCGTCTGAGGAGAGGTGTCGTCAACTGGGATAGTTTCACGGTTGAGCGCGTGCAAGCCACCCTGAGGGTCGACCCAAGAGGGGTTCCGCAGGTCCGATCTCGAATCTCTCGGGACTTACCGTTTCCTCCTGTACTTCCTCGGGCTTCTCTGAGTCGAGCCGTCCGACCTCCGCTTCGTATATTCGAGTGGGCAGGAGAGGGTGAGTCTCCTGTTCGTGACGTTTTGTTCGTCGTTATTTGGAAAAAGTCTAAACCCCTTTTCTTTTATGATTCTACAGGCCGTCCTTCTTTGGGTGAGGGTTCGGATGCTAGCACTCCATCTCATGAGAAGTTATCTCGTAGATCGAGGAGTCACCAAAACGGGAAGGACCCTATAGATTTTGCGAAAAGGGTGGGGGACGGGAGTCTAAGCAACGCACTCTTTTTTGCCATGTGTGACTCTCCTCTCCCTTTCCCGGTTATCCCTCCGAACTCCGGGGCCTGCGATGCGGCCGCAGAGACAAGGGGGATCCCTTCTTCTCCGGTTGTTCGGAGAGCGGACCCGGTCTCGTATGGGGAGCCGACTTTGCGCGGTCCTCGTCCGAATGGTTCGGGGAGACCGAATGATCAGAGTGTGGGTGGGAACCTTTCCCCCGCACCAAAGCGTCGGAGGATCGACACGGAGGTGAGCTCGAGCAGTTCGAGCGAGAGTGTTGGGGCGCCCAGGGGCGCGGCCCGTTTATTAAGGCGCTTCAGACCCACAGGCGTTCGGCTTCCGGCCGTTGGGGACATGGTCCTTGGTGCTTTGTACACCGGGATGGCGGAAGCCACTGGGAAGGTAGTTCTTTGTTCTCGTCTTTCTTTCGTACGAGAGATTTTAAAGTTCGTGTGCTTATGTAGTTCCTGGAGGCTACGAACGGACTTGTGGCCCAGTCCGAGCGCGAGCTTCGCGAGAGGTTGCAAGTAGGCGAGCTCGAGTCCGCCAAGAGGTCGGCCCGCATTTTGACCGCGGAGCTGCAGGATTCCTTTGCTCGAGAAAAGGAGCTTGGACGGAAATTGGCTAGGTATGAGGGAATGGAAGCCCGGTTATTGGTTCTCGAGAATCGTGAGGAAGATCTTTCCCAGAGGGTTCGGGCGGCTGAAGGTCGGTCGTTGGCTGCCGAAGAAGCGAGTCGAGTCGCAGCAGCGAAAGCTGCCCAAGATCGGGCCGACCTGGAGAGAGTCCTCGCGGGGAGGGACTTCGACATCAAGGTCGCGTCTCACGAGGCAAGGAAGAAGATGAGCGAGGAATACTTGGAAGTCCTTAATGAGGTCAAGGAGAAGAGCGAGAGGCGGAAGCTTGAAACCAACGCTGAGATTCGCCTCCAAGAAACCCTGGCCAATATCGAACTCATTGCGGAGTTTGCTTCCGGCGAGCTTGACCTGACTCGGGAAGTGCTGAGGTTGGCCGACTAAAAGAGGACGGCCATGGAAGAGATGAATGCCGCAGCGGTCTCTGATTTTAGTGTTGGCAAGTTGAACCTGCCGGCCGTATCGAGCGATTCGGTCATTTTGGCGCACGCTCCGCCGCCGGCTGCTTCCCGCCCCGATCAATACGGATCGAATCTCCCAACTGGGGTTGCGTCTACTGGTGATCAGGCGGAGTGTGGAGACGAGGCTTCCTCGCGCTCGCGGCAATTTTGATTGTTCCGTCGTTGCCCCAAGGGGCCCCCCTTTTTTTATTTTTGAACATCTATTTGCCCGAGGGGGCTTTGTTTTATTTTAGTGTTGGGACTCGAGGACATTGCATCCTCTTTTCAATGAATCTCTCTTGAGTCTTTCATGCCTTAGCATAGACTTTACTGTTTTAGCACCTTAGCGCGAAGTCGTTCGTACTCGAGTTTGAGTTCTCTCGTAATGTGTAGTACGAGTTTGATGTTTAACGGGAATGATAAATCGGGGTAGACTTACAAAGATTCGTTGTGCGCGGAGGTCTTTCCGTGTAACCGGTTGCCTTGACTTCGACATTTTCGCTTAAAGGGAGAGGGTGGCCCTCTAGTTCTCTCGAGCTGTATAAGGTCGGGAGAATTTTAGGTTTGCGGGAGGTTATTTTGGAAGGGATAATTTCATATCGCTTTGTCTTTGGGAGGGGCTATTTCAGGTCGCTCGAAAAAGGATAATTTCATATCGTTTGTTTTTTAGAAGAGATAATTTCATATCACTTTGTTATTTGAAGAGATAATTTCATATCGCCTTAGTTTTTGGAAGAGATAATTTCATATCACTTTGCACAACGTAACGGCTCTAACTTTTGCGACAGGAAGAGACGTTTGATTGGGAGA
Source organism: Orychophragmus violaceus (assembly GCA_030180135.1). Lineage (NCBI taxonomy): Eukaryota > Viridiplantae > Streptophyta > Magnoliopsida > Brassicales > Brassicaceae > Orychophragmus > Orychophragmus violaceus. Next base: position 63,613,596 of record CM058238.1, on the reverse strand, counting down.
CTTATTTTGATTTCACAAAGATAAGCTAGTAGGACTTCATTTGAAGTTATCGAGCTCGGTAGGAGCTTTGTGTTTGGGGGGTGGCTGCGCTCGAAGTCGAGCTGCCTACGTACCCTTTTAAGGGGATCAAGCCATTTCGTAGTTCGATTATGTTGATGTACTCCTAGTGGAAATACTTGTTGAGGTTGATGATGTTCCAAGGTCGTAGTTCAGGTTTCTGGGTTTCTACCGACTTGAGTCGGTAGACCCCGTCCTTCACAACGTCGGTGACCTGGTAAGGGCCTTCCCACTTTGCTCCTAATTTTCCAGCGTGTTCTTTCTTTTTATGGTCGAACACTTTCCGTAAGACGAGCTCTCCTACTTGAAACCTTCGATTTTTGATTCGGGAATCATAGTAGCGAGCTGCGGCTTGTTGATAATTCTGGAGTCGAGCTAATGCGAGGTTCCTTCTTTCGTCGACGAGGTCGAGCTCGTCAGTTATCATCTTGTTGTTAAGTTCCTCTTGTCGTGGGCATTCTTCCTTGCGGATGCTTGACACGAGGATTTCGGCTGGTACTACCGCCTCGATCCCATAAGCCAGCGAGAATGGAGTCTCGCCGGTGGATTTGCGGGGGGTAGTTCGATAAGCCCATAGTACGGCCGGGAGCTCGTCGCTCCAAGTTGTTTTGCACTCGTTGAGCCTTTTCTTGAGACCGTTCATTATTGCTTTGTTAGCTGCTTCTGCTTGCCCGTTTCCTTGGGGATAGCGCGGCATTGAGTAAGTCAGCTTTATGTTCCAAGTTCTGCAGAACTCTTTGAACGTGTTTGATATGAACTGAGATCCGTTATCGGTGACGATCTCGTGGGGTAGTCCATGTCGGCAAACGATGTTTTGCCAGACGAACTCCTTAACGTGAACGTCCTTAACTTTTTGGTATGACTCTGCTTCAATCCACTTGGTGAAGTAGTCCGTCATCACCAATAGGTGTGTAGCTTTCTTTTTGCCGGATGCGACTAGCGGTCCCACAATGTCCATTCCCCATCGCATGAATGGGTATGGTGATGAGATAGAGGAGAGTTTCTCCGACACTTGGTGGATAATTGGAGCATGCTTTTGGTACTTGTCGCACTTGTTGGAGAAGGACTCGCATTCGGTGGCCATTGTCGGCCAATAGTAACCTTGCCTTTTGATTCGCACGGCCAATGCTCGTCCTCCGGAATGGCTTCCGCAGGATCCGTCATGTGTTTGTGTAATCACGGCTAGGGCTTGCTTTTTGTCAAGGCATTTGAGATAAGGTCCGGAGAGGCTCCTTTTAAAGAGCTCTCCTTGCGTGACACAGTACCTTGCACTCTGTGTTTTAAGTTTCCGCGCCTTCTATTTGTCGTCGGGAACTTCGCCGTTTGTGATATATCGAATGATCGGAGTTCTCCAATCTTCGTCGTTGTTAGGCTCAGGTCCCTGACTAGTGGATGCGGTTTGAATTGGTCCGTCGGGGACGTTCGCGACGTACACGGCGTTTCTAGGATCGAGGTCATCATCATTCTCGATGATGTCACTACTGGTGTCCCCAGGACATTCTTTGTGCTTGACATCGTCCTTCACGGCGGGCCCGTCTTCTTTCAAGGACAGAGCTTTTAGGGCTATGTCGATGCTTGGTTTTTCTATCCCCTCGACTGGTATGATCCTTTTGAGGTTAGGATCTGATGTCGATGCTAATGCGGCTAGGGCATCGGCTGCAGTGTTTTCCCCTCGTGGGATTCGTGTTAGATCGAAGAATTCGATCTGTTCGGCCAGTGTATGGACTACCCGTAGGTATGCTTCCATCCGTTCGTCTTTGGCCTCGTAGTCGCCATGATATTGGCTCGTGACCAGTTGGGAATCGCTGAAGGCGTTTACTTCCCGGGCTTCTATTGCTATCGCGAGTCTGAGCCCGGCTATTAACGCTTCGTATTCTGCTTCGTTATTCGATGCGGCGAAGCCCAATCTAAACGATTGTTCTAGTACTTCGCCCGTTGGGGAGACTAATTTCACTCCGACTCCGGATCCTTGCCTCGAGGAAGCTCCATCGACGTAGAGTTTCCATCTTTGGGCCGAAGTCGGGTCGAGTTCTATAGTCGGAAGGAGCTCGATTACGAAATCTGCCAGTACTTGTGCTTTTAGGCACGTTCGAGCTTTTTATTCAATGTTGTACTCGCTAAGTTCGATAGCCCATTTGACCAATCGACCCGACTGGCTTGGACTGTGAAGGATGGTTCTCAGCGGCTGAGAGGTCATCACTATGATCGAGTGCGATTGAAAGTACGGTCGGAGTTTCCGAGCCGATGTCACTAGCGCCAAGGCGAGTTTTTCCATGGAGGGGTATCTGGTTTCAGCATCGATCAAGGTCTTACTGATGTAATACATCGGCCGTTGCTCATTTTGTTCCTCGCGAACCAGGACTCCACTTACTGCTGCCGTCGAGACAGCTAGGTAGAGGTAAAGGGGTTCTCCTTCTACTGGTTTCGTCAGTATGGGTGGTTCGCTTAAGTAAGCTTTGAGATGAGTGAAAGCTTCTTCGCACTTTTCGTCCCAGAGGAACTTTTTGTTTGCTTTGAGCAAGTGATATAAGGGTAGACATTTATCAGTCGACCTTGAGATAAAGCGATTCAGAACAGCTATTTTGCCAGTTAGGCGCTGGACTTCTCGCGTTGTTCTGGGAGATTTCATCTCTATGAACGTCGCGATCTGTTTGGGGTTCGCTTCGATCCCTCTTTCGGTCACTAGGTAACCAAGGAATTCTCCTGAGGGAACCCCGAAGGTACACTTTGCTGGGTTGAGTTTCATCCCGTATTTATTGAGAATGGTAAAACATTCTTTTAGTTGGGGGATGTGATCCTCATACCTGGAGGATTTGACCAGCATATCGTCGATGTAGACCACCATGGTTTTGCCTAGGAGTCCCAAAAACATCTTGTTGACGAGGCGCTGGTAAGTTGCTCCTGCGTTTTTTAGTCCGAAGGGCATGACTTTATAGCAGTACGTGCCTCGATCAGTTATGAACGAAGTCTTTTCTTGGTCTTCAGGGTTCATCAATATTTGATTGTACCCTGAGAACGCGTCCATAAAAGATAGTAGCTGATGTCCGGCGGTAGCCTCGACCAGTCGGTCGATGTGCGGGAGTGGGAAGCTGTCCTTTGGACATGCTTTGTTGAGATCCGTGAAATCTACACAGACTCTCCACTTCCCGTTCTTTTTCTTAACCACTACGGGATTGGCAAGCCAGTCGGGGTACTTGACCTCTCTGATCGATCCGATTTTTAATAACCGGTCGACCTCATCATTGACGGCTTTGGCCCGCTCAGGGCCTAGTTTTTGACGCTTTTGTCTTACCGGTTTGTAGGTTGGGTCGACATTCAGCTCGTGGCTGGTTACGTCGATATTGATCCCTTTCATGTCTGCTGAAGACCAGGCGAAGGAGTCGACGTTCTGTTTGAGAAAAGAGACCAGTTCATTTTTAACTGGCTCTGATAGGTCGATTCCGATGCCAACGAGTCTTTCGGGATGAGCATCGTCTATGCAGACCTGAGTCGTGAGGTCCTTTGGGGGTCCTATTTGACTTGGGTCGTTCGACCTTTTGGTCTGCATGGTGGCGAGCTCCTCCTCTTTTTGTAATTTTTACGCAGGGGATTTTTCGATCTGCTTGTATCCGTTCATGTAGCAATGACGGGAAATCTTTTGACTTCCTTAAATGGTTTTGATCCCTTTGGGAGTTGGGAATTTTACGCATTGGTGGTAGGTCGATGGTACCTCTTTCATGCCGTATATCCATGGTCGACCTAGGATCGCGTTATAGGGAGCTGGCCGATCTACTATGACGAACTCCGTCATTCTTCGAACTCCTCCAGCGGTTACTGGGGCAAAGACAGAGCCCATCGAGTACGTCGTTTCGCCAGCGAAACCTACTAGTGGTGTCTTTTCTTCCACGATCTCGGAGTCGTTGAAGTCCATCTTTTTGAACACGTCGTAAAAGAGGACATCTACCGAACTTCCCGTGTCAATCATTATCCTTGAGAGTTCGACATCTCCCACTACTAGACAAATGAGGAGGGCGTCGTCGTGTGGTTTGTCGAGATTACTTGTCTCGCTTTCGTAGAAAATGATTTCGTGGTCTGGACCCAACATTGGGGTTCTCCCCCCACTGTCGGTCTCGACTCTTCTTTGAAGGGCTTTGATCGAGGCGGGGATAGTGTCGAACCTCCCGGAGTGCCGCTCAGGTTGAGCTCGCCGAGGATGAACTCGACTCGCTTTCGCGACCCTTGAGGGAGTGTTTCGGGGGATTCCGGCTCCTTTTACCGTTCCCGTTTGTTCTGAGAAGGCTTTTTGGAGTTCGACTCCTTGGTCTGTTTGTTTTCCTTTTTGTCGGGCAGAGTTTCCTCCTCGACTTCGGAGTCTTGTTTGCTTTCGGACTCTCGCTTTTGAGCCTCAGCTTTAGCTCAAGTATAGCAATCTTCGGTCGAGTGTCCTCTTTTTTTGTGGAAATCACATAATTTTTCCTTGTCGAACTCGAATTTCTTCGAGCTCTTTGGGCTCTCGACCGCGTTGACGTGCCCTGATTTACGGGAATCCTTTTTCGAGTTCGAATTCTGCGAGCCCGACGGGTTCTTTTCTTTTCAGTGCTTTTCTCTGAGGGCCGTGGTTTCGTCCTCGAGGCGAGCAAAGGCCGATGCGCGATGGAGGGCGTCATCGAGCGTTTGAGGTTCGCGGACTGTTATTTCCTCGCGGAATCTGGTTGAGTACCATAGTCCTCGTCTTAATGCTTCTATAGCTACCTCGTCTCGTGGGTTCGCGATTTTGGATTTTATTTCCTTAAATCGGTCGATGTACGAGCGAAGTGTTTCGTAAGGTTTTTGAGAGACGCCAAATAGGGCTGCCTCAGTAGTCTTTTCCTCGATGAAGACAGAGTATTGTTTTAGGAAAGCCGTCATGAACGTGGTGAAGTTGTCAATGGACCTTTCTTCCAGTCCGGCAAACCATTCTAGGGCGGAGCCCGATAGGTTTTCTGCGAAGAGCCTGCAGAAGGCCGGCTCTCTCTCCTCATCGGTAAGATACACCCTTGCCATCGCTAGTCGGAATGCCCTGATGTGGGCTTTCGGGTCCGATTTCCCAGAAAATTCTGGAAACTTAGTTTTCTTGATTTCTCGGATCCTTGCAAACGGGATCCGATCTGTGAACGGCGTTTGTTGCGTTTCTTCGATCACTCGATCGATGCCAGGAGCCGCGCTCGTTGCCATGTGAACTTTCGAGCTCAGACTGTTGAACTGGGCCTTAGCCTGCTCGATGTATTATCTAAGCATATCGTGTTCATCGCCCTCTGCGGGGGTGAACTGGGCTTGTGCCTGACCTGAAGTTTGTTCCGGAAAAATGGGGTCGAGGAGATTGATCGGTGGGACCGACTTTGTCTGGTCGATCTGGGGCGTTCGGAACTGTACCGTGTTTGATCCGTTAAGGAGTCCCGAGCTCGAGGCGAAGGCAGAGCCTCCTAGTTGCCTCGGACGGATATTAGAGTTATTCGGGAAAGGTGGTGGCACGGGCAATGGTCGGTTTCTTGATCCGGTTGGATATGTGACCATTGAACTCGAACTGAATGGGGTCGGTATCGCGATAGGGGTCATTGTATGGCGGAAGCCGCTATTTGACGTATTACCGAAATTTCCCGACGCTCCCGGAGGAGTTACTACCTGGGAGAAGTCCAAGCGGGTACACGGTGGAGGACTTATGGGAGTTCGCGTTGATCTACCCCCTTGGTTTTGGCTGGCGAGCTCTTCGAGACGGGCGTTAAGGCGCCGTTCTTGTTCATCGAGCTGCGCGGCGAGGGAACGGTTTGCGATCTCTTGGGCCCTTGCGCTTGCCTCATTATTTCTCGTTTGATCTACCAATAGGCTTAGCATCGAACGGATCTCGGCAAGATCACTTGACCCTTGTCTCTGTGGAGCAGAAGGTAGTGGCGAATTAGGTCTGGTTATTCCAGATCCACCTCCTGGGGTGGATATTGAATCGTTTCTCATCCACACCCAGTTTCTGCTCGGATCATTAGTTCCTGACAAAACATTTGTCGGAGTCTGTCTTGTCGCGATTGTTTAAGCGACGGAGCCGGCTGGTACCGAGGTCGTGGAGACTGAGGCAGAACAAACATGTGTTTCCGGAGCCCAATGAGAGGGGGAGGTGTAATGCACAGTGACGTTCTTTATGGATTATCCTAAGTATCAGAATGCAAAAGAAGAAATCATTAGTTAGCTGAATAATCAAGAGCAGAGATGAGTAAAGAGTTAAGAGAGCTCAAGACACTTACCTAAGAGAAACAATTTTTGGCTGAGAAATCAGTCACCAGATTTCAAGCATGCTCAGATCGACCATTGAAATCCAACAAGGATGTTTGTACAAAATCGATTTATCAAAGTCTCTGAGTAAAGAAGATAAATCGACATCAGAAGTAGATGAGAGCTAATGTCAGAAGCTTACCTCAGTAAGCGAAGGGTTCAAATCGACGAACCAAGGACTCACCTTGTACATGGAATCGATCTGCACAAAGAGAAGAAGTATCAGACATTAAATCGATGGACAAGATCTTCACAAAAGAAGATACATTGATTTAAAGGAGTTGAAAGAACAAGAAGGTCAGACACTTACCTCTATAAAATCGAAGGTTTGAGCTCTCTCACAGACTCACACAGGCTCTACAAGAAGTGAGAAGCATCAGATCGAAATCGATTTACCAGATCTCAACTGAGTAAGAAAAATCGATTTCAAGAAAAATTGAAGAACAAGGAGTAAGGCTCTTACCTGTTGAAGCCGTGAGTCGAAATCAACAAAGGAGGTCTCCTGAAGTACATGCATGAAGGATCCGAGCAAAGAAGAAAGGGTTAGACAAAGTCGAAGAGGAGAAATCGATCGATAACAGGACTAATAAACTCAGAAGAAGAAGCTTAAAGCTTACCTGGAGCTGTCTTAAGCACACGCAGAGAAGAGAAGAGCTCAAGATCGAACAAAAATGGAGAATCGCCATTACCGTCGCCGAGAGAGAGTGAAGAGACAATCCCATTTTTTTTTTTTGGGTTGCTGTCCGAAAATGAAAAAAAAAAAAAAAAAGAGGTTAAGGCCCAAGGTGGAGATTGTAAAATCTGGGCCTAAACATGTCTTGTTCTTGTTGGGCCAGCATCGAAGAAGCCCAAACTCTAAGCAGCTGTAACTTTGGCCTGCAACAAGAAACAAAGGCGGTCAAAAGGTTGACCTAACTTCAGCAGCTATATAAGGAGACAATGACATGTTTTGTACGTTACGGCAAACACAAAACATACGCGAGCAATACACAGAAACGTGAGAGAGCATTAAGAGAGATCAGAGAGCATTAAGAAACTTGTTCTAAAGAGCTAAGTGATCTAAGAGTGCTAAGAGATTCACAAGGAGATATTCTTTGATTAGAGTTTGTATCAAACTAGTTCCTAGTGCTTGGGAACATTGTAATCAAAGGAATATAGTGAATCAGTTGTGGGATACCGTTCCCACCCCTGTGACGTAGCCAATTGGTGAACACAGGGTGAACAATTCTTGTGTCGTTTATATTTTCCGCATACAAACGATCGTACTTAGCAAAATCTATCTTATAACACTAGTTGAAATCTCAACAGATAGAGATGTAACTATGTAATATTAGCTAGAGATTGAGATGTAACTATGTTTCAGGTAAAAGACACTTGAATACACCTATTGTTGAAGTGGAAAGTTTTCTCCCTCTATTTTTCTCTTTTGCATACATCTTAAGTTTCTCCATTGTGACTTTTTCGCGTCTGACGCCTCTCGTCGAAGTTATAAAAAGGCTTTTCACTTGTTTCTCTCCTCTCAAACCCCAGCGCTTTCTCTCACGATTTTCTTTCCCTATATTGGTGGTGTTTACTTTGTCTTGGGGCTTTGCTACGGTGGCCGGCGATGGTTTCTTTGGCGGAGGCGCTTATACGGTTTCAGATTTGTGAGGACCATATTCGACAAAGGCTTCCTCTTGTGTCGTTTTGGTGGTTTTCTCGCGTTGGACTCTCTGGGCTGGCGTCTTACCATGTTCTTCTGGTGTCGAGTCTCGGTGGTGGTTGGATTAATTTTTTCGGGGCGGCGACGTTCGTTTTCCTGGTTGCATGTCTCTTTGGGTTACTTTTATCCTTCTCATGCTCGTTAATGGATACTGTTGGTTTGGGAGAGAGATTTCACGGCAGAGATGGTGGACCGACCATGACTTCGGAGGCTTTGTGCTCACTTTTCTGTTTGTTTAGGCATCATCGTGGTGGTGGTGGACCAAAAATAGCAACGACGATGTGGCCATTTGGATTTCTTTCCTAGGCATCACCTTTTCTTGATCAGAGACCCCTTATCCTCCTCTCTACTTCCTTTTTCTGACTTCTTCTCTTATTGGTGTTCTGGCGGTCCTAGCGTTTTAATATCTCCTCATTTGTGGTGTGGTCTGTCGGTGGCATTGTCTTCTGATTCAATCGCGTTCATGTTTTCTCCGACGGCGGCATGTGCAACCTTATCTAGGACTTTTTTGGTTCCCGTTTTATAGCGGGTTTTCTGTTTTCCAGTTTAGGGTTAATCCAAACCGGATCTATTTTTGGGATTCTGGTTTGGGGGTTGTAGTTTGTGCTCTTACATTTTCTTTTATTTTTTTCGTGCTCTTTATTGGGCCAGTTGTACTAACGTTTTAGAAACCACATTTTTTTAATATGAGTACCCTTTTAAAAACTACTTTTGAGGTAAATTATGCACAAAATCCATTCTTGCTCTCTCTTGAAAGATTCAAAATGTGTCACCAACTGTTGTGTAACATCCCGGTTCGTGGTATATGCGAAGAGGCTTAAAAGAATGAATTTGGTTATATATGTCATCAAAGTGTACGTATCTTTTTGTTCACTTTTCTAGAGAAAACTACAGAATTAAATATACTTGAGCTGGAGTAGCTGAATGATGAGTGACCTATCGGGAAGATTCATGGTATCGTGCGAGTGAGGGAAAAACACGTGGTAAGATCGTGTGGTGATTGCAGGGATGGTAAACCGATCGTCGGACAAGGTTGGGTCCATGGGACGAGTGAGCGGGTGTGAAGCTCACAGACGGGAGAGGTTGGGGCATTACAAGTGGTATCAGAGCCAAATCCGAAGACGCGTATGGAGTTAGTGCATGCTCAAACCGTCAAGAATAACGACCCTGGTGCGCAACGAGAGCGTTGCGCTCTGTGAGAGGGGGTGAATTGTAACATTCCAGTCTGTGGTATATGTGCAGAGGCTAAAAAGAATTGATTTGGTATCTATGTCACCAAAGTGTAATTATCTTTTCGGTCACTTATCCATAGAAACTCCAGAGTTAAGCGTGCTTCAGTTGTAGTAGTTGAAGGATGGGTGACCTACCGGGAAGTTACTCACAGTATCGTGCGAGTGAGGGTAAAACACATTAAAAAATCGTGTGGTAATTGCAAGGACAGTAAATCAAGTCTTCTAGCCTCCCAAAAATAACAAACCTATCATTGGACGTGGTGGACTCATATGTCGAGTGAGACGGTGTGGAGCCCACAGATGTAGGCGCTCGGGCGTTAAAATTTTAGCATGTGTCATTGTTGTGTCTTCCTTGATGCTAATGTTTTATTTATGTTATTATCAGTTAAATTTTCATGACCGCAACCTTAGAAAAAAATAGTACAACACGATTAGAGCATGGAAAAAATAAAGGAAGCAATATCAATTATCTCCACAATAAATTTAAAACAAGAAAGAAAGAGAAGACATAATCATCACAAATCATTTTGCTTTGACAGCCAATGGGATTTTAATTATGATCCAAATATACCATTTCCTTCTTCTTATCTCGTCCACCCTTATCCAAAAACTGATCAAAAATTTCTTAGACAAAATCTAACCTCTTGAGCATCATCAAAAGTTAGTTCCAGCTTGGTATTTTGGAGACCGGTTTGCCGGCGGCCAGGAGGATCCAAATTGTGATCTTATTATGTCAAGAAAGATCCCGTTCTCTAACTTCTGTAGAATCTTTCCCATCACAATTCAAAGGTATATCTTGCTCGCAACCTTCTTCGAATATTATGAAAAATCATTATTTCACTGAAAATATCTGAATCTTATCTTTCCACGGCCGCTGAATTTGGGTTGATAGGAGGTACGTGTAAAAAGTTATCGCCGTTCTCGTAAAATTAGTACAAGATTCTGATAGCCATATTGAAATGCAGATTGATGGCTCCCCCGGACGAACTAGATTATGATATTGGTACCGTTGGACAGATCTATCTCTCATATTTCCATAGCCACAAACCGCTCATCGTTTAGAGGTATAAACCATGAGTTATGACCTTTTGCTTAGGGATATTCGAAACTGTATTAAAACATATATGTTTTAAAACTAAGCTTTCTGATTCAGGTAGGGACTTTGTGAGACAGATTGTGATCGCATATGAAGGAGTCAGGAGACGACCTATATATTACTGGATAGACCTTGCTTCATAGGAAGTTGCGGATCATCATTCGGAGGTAAGGTGCTCCCGCAATCAGTTCTCAAAGTTGAGATAAAACCCTTTTTATTTTAAACGTCCAAAACGCTATTTTCAAAACACAGATTTCAATTGCAATTTCTTCAACTGCTAAACACCAGTAGCTTAAACTGTAACAACATGTGACCAAAATAGTGTTTCAGCTGCTACCACTAGAAGCGCTATTTCCAACCGCTTCAACCGCTATTTTTGGCAACTCGAAAACCCAAAGGTGAGGGTGGGATTTTCGTTATTTTGGTATTAGTTAGAATATTTGTTTTTACATGTTAAGTTTTGAAATAGAAATTGTTTGATTATGTGTATGATGCTAAGTAGAAAAATAATCATAAAAGTTAATAATAGTAAATTATGATAAAATTTAATGATAGTTTTGTGGACGATTCCGTCTGTTAGCCCGTTTCAGAACTTTGTTTGTTGAACTACGGACGATCGCATATGTAAGCATGTTGTTTTCCATGTCGAACGTCAGTTCTGCGGACGATCGCATATGTTATCCCGTTGTAGAATTTCTTTTATTGGACTACGGACTATCGCATATGCTAGCTCATTGTAGTCTAATAGGCATTAGAGGCCCGATGATGGGGAAGACCATACCCAAAATGCGAGAAATGAGTTGGTTCCGCCGTAAGTAAATAAGTAAAGAATATGAAAAGTGAAATAAATAAGTAAAAAGTTAAGTAAAGAATTTAAAAGTTAAGTGAAGAAAGTGAAATGTTAAGTTAATAATGTGAAATGCTTAAAGTATGAATAAGTGATTGTGTTGTGAAATGTTTAAAGTATGAATAAGTGATTGTGTTCTGAAATGTTAAGTATGAATGTAATAATTGATAGTAATTAATTTGAGTGAAGTATGATTTATTTCTTGGTTAAGTGTTTATAAGTGTCTATTACTTTTTGAGTATTGAAGTTTCGTTGATAATATTCTCACTAAGTAACTTGTTTCTCATCCCCTTCTACATCAACCTTTTCAGGTGATAGCTAGTTCGCAGAGTAACAGCTCAATGTGGTATTTGTCCAGATACTAGTTTTACTGGGATTTGTATATTGTATTTACTTAATAATTATTTTTTATTTTAAAAACCATTAAAAGAAAAGATATATTTATTTTAGAAAAGTATATATATGTATATGTATGTTAGATTCTTAGGTGATTTACCATCTCTACCAAGTAAGTGAGACAGGCGTAACATAACGGCTCAAGTGCTGTGGAGAATTATATTTGTTGCCGCAATTAGAAGATTTGCTTCACAAATATAATATTTTAAATTAAATACAAACCTGCAACAAATTATATCCTCATATAAATATTCTAAATATCTAATTACATCAGTAATTATATTTAAGTTTATTTTTAAAGAAATCATTTCATTAAGGAAACAAATTATATATTCTTCCATAACATAATATATTAATATTATAAATTTTGTTTTGATTTCAATTACGCATTAATATATTTTTCTCCGAAAAATCCGTAACAAAATGCTTGAATTAAAATAGACATATTCCCCTTTCAATTATTCGCCCTAAACACAATATCAGTCTTATTATGATTCGTATATTCATCACTGGCCGGATTCTTTGAAAACTTAAGTATTATATTGGAGTGTATCAATATATTCTCGAATATATAATGAAAAGAGGTGGTTCCAAATCTGATAAAGAAAATCATTTCGTGTCTCCTCCATTACAGTAACGTGAGAGTTTTGCATTTCTAATTAGAATGTTTGTATGATGTATTATAAATATTTATATGGTTTTCTCTTAGGTGGAAGAAGATACCATAACAAAGGAATATCACCTCATCTTCGAAAGGGTTTGCATTTCATATATAACTAGGTGGGGTGCTCGCACCCTGTGCGGGCATAGCGGTATTTTGTTAAAACAATGATATTTCCGTGTTGTATGTTATTACGCAGTCAAATAAACACATAGGATTTGGGATGCTGATTTGTTAATCTAGTTTGCTAATTAGTATAGGTAGTATATATATAAAGCATCAAAACCGAGCCATGAACGTACAAAATACACAACTAATAATGTACCTGCATGCATACCTAGATATAGGTCCATCAATTTGAGAACTCGGGTGCACCACCTTACTGGGAACGACATAACAACCATTCATATCTTTGGGAGAATACCCTAGGTCGAAAGAAAAACTATGAATATCTCGAGGTCGATTTTAACCCTAAAGGTGTAATGATGCAAGAAAACATATAAACCGAGAAAAATATAGAAAGTTCCGACGTCTAAACCCTAACCTACGTAGAAATTGTATCCTTATCTAGTCATTTTTAATATGAGATAACGATGCTTTCATATTTTGCCTTATTTATTTTTTCTCATTGTTCTCCTCTACTATTACATAATCAAAAATCGGAAGTTATTTTCATTATGAAATATTTTAGATTTATGAGATTTAGACCCCGGTAAAATGTATGCTTGATTGATTTTTTAGAGCAATTTCTGCTTTTTTCGTAGACCATCGTAATTCCAAAACCCTGATCATTATATCTTGCAAGAATTATAATAACATGATTTTAAAGAATAGACGAATAATAATGATTAGAAATAAGTAGGGATCATCGTAAATCCAAAAGCGTGAAAATTACCATTCTAAATCACTATAATAGCTATTTGATTTAAAAACCAATGATGATAAAGCAACCTAAGTGAGCAAAAAAAGGAAAGAAAACTGTAGCTATCGTCGGATCTCCATAGCTACTTGTTTCTTGGCTTTTTTGGAACATTAGAGTTGTTGTCACAATCACTAATCGGATCATCTTCTTCATCTCCATAGTCAATTCCACCGTCATCTTCTCCATCCTCTTTATCGTCTTCTCCAACATCGTCGTATTCTTCTTCATTATCTTATTTTTCCTCATCTTCGTCTTCTCCTTCTTCTTCATATACACGATAATGACCACAAAACTTAATAAAAAAAATTCTGATTGGCTATATTCAAATATAACGGAGATTAATGCTATATATATCAAATACAAAAAAATTCCTCTTAGACGTTGAAAATAAAAAAGCTCAGTAGATACCACACAACTTACAAAATGGAAATCTGATAAACTATATGGATATTTACCAAATCTCGAAGAATGGAACATGTACATATTGGATATCTACGAAACAATAAAGTATTGTTACCTAATGCGTGTGTATAAACATGAATCAAATTTTTTTATTTTTTATATGTTTCTAGAAAATTGAAACATTGTATTTCTCTCAAGGGTTTCCCGTCACAGAGTGGATTGATCAACTATATTTTTTTCCTACCTATATTTCCATAAATTAAAGTGGTTTTAGAGTTTACGTCTCCTCGTACTGTCATTTGTTTCGAATGATCAGGCTTTTGCGAGGAGTATAATTTTATTGTTTTTTCTTTTTTTCCACCGTTTCCTCGTTTTGTCTAGATCGTCAATTGATATTCTAATCAAAACAATGGGTTATCTTTTTTTGCTTTGTTCATACCATTACAACCATGTTACTGGTTCATAAGCACGTCATACAATCTAAGCCCGAGCTGTCCATTCCGCAAGACACTAACCAACCATATATTATCCTTAAACATCCTCTAACCGAACGATTGTCAACATAAGCAAACCAATTGAACGGCAAAGTAGTATAAGGATTACTACAGGATACGAAAAAGTTGAGTTGCAAAGCAAAGTGATCTAATAGGATTATTACAACAGAGACGCTAATCTTAAACGCTGACGAATTCAAATTCGTCTCGCATAAGCTTGTAATCTTATCTTTATTGTCAACCTATTTGCAAACTCGTCTAGATAATGAAGATGAAACCAACATGTACAGTTTTCTTCCAATGGTCATATCCACAACTAAGATATGAGGTCCTCACGAAATCTGCAGTTTTATTTTGAAAACCGACTAAGTTTCAAATACAAAACTTGAGACTGAAAAGTTCTTACAGTATTATTTTCTCTATTTTTTCTAGTATGTAACTAAAGTTAGCAATTATTATATTTCATAAGATGTATTAATTATTTTATTTCCTATATTGAGAAATTAAAAGTTTAAATGAAATCTCTGCATAGATTTGAAAACAATAAACTCTAAAAATCTAAAAACTAACAAAAACTCAAAGGCAAAAGGCTCATTCTTGTTTTTATGTTGGACCTTCCTTAGGTTTAACTGACAACTTCATCCATATGCTCACAGATTGAGGAGAAAGTCTTGGGAATCTGGTAAAAAAATTCATACTCAATCAAGATAAACACATGTTTCCAAAGAAAGAAAAATAGTAATATGCTCAAAGTACTAATCATTGGTATATATCTAAAACCTAAAGAACAATAAAGTCTAGTCTTATTGTGCTTGCCAAGTATGTAATCATTCATTCAATTATCATCTTTTCTCCTTCTCTTCTCACGGTAATCCATCCAAAATCTAAACAACAAAAAAGTCTAAACTGACTATGATGGCCAAGTAAGTAATCATTCATTCAATCATCATCTTCGCCTTCGTCTCCTTCTCTTTCTCACCGTAATCTATCCAAAACCTAAACAATAACAAAACGCATGAACTTACCATGCTTGCCAAGTAAGTAATCATCATTCAATCATCATCATCTTCTTTTTCTTCTCTTTCTCTTTCTCACCGTAATCCATCCAAAACCTAAAAACAAAAACGTCTAAACTTATCGTGCTTGTCGTGCAAGTAAGTAATCATTCGTTCAATCATCACCATAATCCATCCAAAACCTAAACAACAAATGTATAATCTTGTTGTGCTTGATCTGCAAGTAAGCAATCATTTATTATTCATCATCATCATCATCATCATAATCATCATCATCATCATCATCGTCTTCTTCTACTTGTAATCATTAAAAATATCTTCCAGTTATCCACCACTATCATTACCACTACTACTCATAGGTAGTTTCATCACAATCATCTTCACCACTATCAGAATAATCATCAAAACCATCGCTAGAATCACGACACAATAATCATCATCAATATCAGTATCATCGTTATATTCCTCATCATCATCTTGGCTTTTTTCGTTCTCTTAATCGGCATCACCACTCTCATGATTTTGTAAACTTTTTGTAGTCTTCTTCTTACGCAAACGTATTTCCCAAGGATTCAATCTCCAGTTTCACGGGATCAACTACAGTATATTTAGCACACCAAAGCCTTCTTCCTCTCAGGTTTTAATCGAAGTTTCTTCAGAGAAAAATTGAGACACCACCGACGGAAATCAAAAAATTCTTATTTGGTTAGTTCAGAAGCGGCTAGGGTTTCCTTGAGATTATATAGATTTTTAAACAAAACAAAAAAATTATATAAATCCGACTTAACCGACACCGTTTTAAAATATACCGACTGGCCGAATTTTCTATATAAAACTCGTAGAGATAATATTGGATTAGTAAATATTACATAATCTTCAAAAATACCATTTTTGCCAAAAAAAAAAAAAAATTAAGGGTAATTACCGTAAATCAGCAAAAAAATCATTAAGGGTATGCTGGTAATCAACCTCGTGAGAATGATTCTGGTGCATTATCACTTCTCGATTAATTAAATATATATCATTATACTTATATTTATAAGTACGCACTAATACAATTATACTTCTTTTTACAGTAGGTATACTCTCAAGCTCGTCTTCGATGGCATCTGCAACAATTATAAATGGTATAAGCAAAAATAGCATTGGATCTATTACTCATATGCGATATATTACCAATATTCTTCCTCGAAAACGATATTTTCAAATAAAAATATTAGTCACAAAAATCATTACAATACTCGAGGTACTTTTTATTTGCTTGATTCTTTATTTATACTAGGAGAGAACCCGCGCAAATGCGCGGATTTTGTTTTATTATAAATATTTAATATATTTTTGATATTTATTCTGAATATTACTATGTTTTATAAGTTTTTATTATCAATTTTTCATGATTTTTTTTTAAATTTTTATTTTCTTCAACTTTTTATTATGCTTTTATTTTTTATGTTATTTAAAATATATGTATTTGTTGTTTATACATTTTGAGTTATCCCAGTTTTAATATTATAATAATAATTTAATATTTTATTTATTATATTGAATTTCATTAAATTTTTTATTTGTATATTTAAATTATTTCTTTGTTTCTATTATCATCTTATCTCCTTTATCACATCTTCCATAACATTCCTAATAATTACTAATTCTATTATTTATTAAATATTTTTGTTATAATTTTATTTAAAACTTTTTATTATTTTATATTTATTTTTATTTTTATAATTTTGTATTTCCACTTATATTAAGATTTAATTATATTTGTTCATTCATTGTATAAAATATAAAAAGATGTATTTAAATCTTATTATAATATTTATTTATTTATGAAACTTTATATTAAATTTCATTTTCAAGTTAATTTATATTTATGTTTTAATGATTTTAACTAATTATATTTAAATTAAATGATTTTAATTAGTTGATTTTAAATTTATTTGAGTAATGATGATTTAGAAAATTAGTTAATGAGTTGGCCAATGAAGGGGCTGATGTGGCAGTTTGAGAGAGCCCCCTCTTCATCTTTTATATATAGGATAATATTTTATTATGTGAATTCTTTTCATATTAGATTCTTATCGAAAATATTTTAGAAACAAAAATTTGGCATCCACAAATGGTAGATCAAACTTCATATTGTTGAAGACCATGTCATCAGTAGTAACATCAAGTTTTTTATGTCTATTACTCTATTTAAAAAATCAAATTTTAAGTATCTGACAATTAGCGGGATATACTCTTTGAATGCAATTACAACCTACTTTATCTCAAGCTAGAAGAAAAGAGAAAAGCCAAAATACATACTTTTCATCATCATTATATGTGAAAGAAAACCCGTTTAATTCTCTCTTGTAACTGAGATTAATTATCATTCTCAAGGTATTATATAACATATAATCAATTGACAAGTGTAAAATATATAATTTCAATAATCAATTTGAATTAATAATTTTTATACAGTATTGACAACTACTTACAGTTTTATATTATATCAAATCAATTTGTCTGCTTAAAAGGGCCCAAAAGACTTAACTCTTCACAAAAATTGTTTAAGGCCCGAGGTAAATTTTTACTCATCATCGATTATATCGAAACAATTACAATAGTATAATATAATAAATATTTACCAAAATCGGAAATATTATCTTCACAATCTGTTTACCGTACCTTTCCTCACTCTTTAATCTCTTCCGACAAGGACTCAATCGGAGGTATGTAACCCTAACCTTAACCCTTCAATTTTTGGAACACATTAGATTTTAGTTTTGTTTTAGGGTTTACGAACAGCAAAGAATACATATTTACTATACAATTTAGAGATTTTTGTGTTCATAATTTCGATTACGCATTCTGCCATCGTCTCCACGATGTTCCATTATTTTGTACTATATTACTTAATATATCTAATCGATTCATTTGGTCAATTTCAGATCAAACTAATGGCGACAACAACAATGTCGAACCCTCATTTCGTTAAGCCTCTTCTTCCGGAATTCCTTGATGTTGTGGTATGTAACTAAAGTTATTCCACTATCTTTATCTTTATATTTCGGAAAATTTTAGTTACTTTTAACTTCTTCTTACACTTTTTCTCTTTACTTCAGAATATCCTTGTCAAGTTCTTCAAAAAAACACATCGAAGGAAAGACTAATGTTACAAAAGGGGAACTCACATCCGATGCTTCTAATAGAAAATGGTGTGTCCATTTGGTCGGAGACACACTAAAACAAGGCTGGAAAGAATTTGCGACAGCACATTCATTTCGACTAGGAGACATTCTTATTTTCGAGTACTATGGAGATCTTGATATTCATGTACATGCTTTTAGACCAAGCTGCGCAAAGCTGCAATAGGTCCAAACTCCAATGGATGTTGAAGAGGAGGACATTAGTAAATTATCAGCTTTTACTTCCAAGTCAATAAAGACTCTTTTTGGATATAAAAGTATGTAACGTTTATGTTTCTTTGTAGGCACTGAAGGCAATCTTTTAACACTAACAGCCACTAAAGACACATTAAGAAATAGCAGAACTGTAATTTTTCAACATATATCATTCTCAGAAGTGTTTACTTATTGCTCATTTGTGATAACTCGAAATATTTTTAACGAACAATTTGATGTTTATGTAGTTTCTTCCTCAAAAGTGAAGTTGTGAAAATGATTTGTAAAAGGCTGCAGGAAAGATAATTAAATTGGCGAATGAGGGTGGTGATTGGTGTCCTGTAAATTTAGTAATGGAGTTTGGAAGTAGTAGACGTCGTTTGCGTTTAACAGGATTCTTGAGCGATTTTCTAAAGGCAAACAACATCAAGCCAAACAACACTTTCGTGTTGGAGTTACTCTAGGAAAATGTAACGACTCCTTTGTTCAAACTTTGCTCAAACAACAACATTTGCACTTGAATTTCTTATAGTTTATATTGTTGTACCTTTAACTCATGTTTAAGTTTAACTTAAGTATGGTTTCTTATATTCAGAATGTTTTTTTTTTACTAAATAAAGTAAAACTATTCTCAACAAAATCATTCATCCCACACAAAGTATGGACGAGTCATGTAGTATATATATATATATATATATATATATGTGTGTGTGTGTGTGTGTGTGTGTGTGTGTGTGTGTGTTAGAATTTTAGGTGATTTACCGTCTCTACCAAGTAAGTGAGACATGCCTTACATAACGGCTCAAGTGCTGTGGAGAAAGCTGATGTATTAGTTTAGTGGATCATGTTACCTTCTGGTGCAAATGAGACTTGGTTTTATCAATGTGTGTGGTAGGTTCTGTTCACAAACTCTTGGTTGAGTTTTTTGATGTTTTTACTTGTTCCCCATCTTAATACGCTTCAACGAAATATTAGTCATATGATAAAAAAAAATTTAGTCATATTGATGATGAGTTTAAATATTTATTCTGTGAAATAGACACCCCCTAGCGACATACTTGACGTGGAGAAGGAGCTGTAAAAGATTGGTTTGAACAATGAAAATCTTCCCTAGATCTTCTAGAGCCTCAACGCCAGCAATTCCTGGAACTAAACCTCATAAATGGATGATGTGCGATTCGAAAATCGAACTGATATCAAAAATTCTTACTATTTGACATATTTTTACATAGAACAAATTGTATGATGTTTTGAGTTTACAATGGTTGTCAGTGAAACTAATCCATATATACACAAGAAGATACTTATAGAGTGCTTAACATAAAAAGGCACTTGTAGGATTACAATTACATAAAAGACCACTTCTTGCTCCTAGAGTACTTTTTCCACTGTACATTCATTTATAAATCCAAGTTTGCCCTTGTTTCTCTTTCTTTCTCTCTTTCTCTCTCGTGAGTGTAATTTTTTTCTAGCTTTCATTTCTTTTTCTTTCTCATTTATATTTTCTTTATAATTTTCTTTTGAAAAATATAAAATAATTTTTGTTGAAATTATAAATATAAATTATTTTTTCTATACAATAACACATATTTTGATATATTTTTGGATCAATTTTTATGGACATGTGAACATGGACATCAAACAATAAATAACTTTTGGACACATGATTAATTTCGATTTTGTGGACACGTGAAACACTTTATGGGTTAGAAATTGTGTCTGATCTTGTGGACATGTGAACATGGACATCAAATGGTGAATAAAAAAAATAAACAAAAATCGTAGAATTGGGCATGAGCTATGTAGACAAATATAAGTGGACATCATATGGTATTATGGACATTATGTCATGGATATGAATTTATAATATCATGAATTTGACGATGAATAAGAAAATGTGAGGTCATTACTCTGGAGAGGTAAGTTCGAGATTGGAAATCGTGTTTAATCTTGAGATTTACGATTTTATAGAAGTATCAAATGTGGACAAGGTAACGTGGACAAGTGAATGTAGTTATTGAATATGTTTTCCATGTCAAAAGATTATTTCTTGTCAATATGTTTTGTGTGATATGTTTCACTTTACAATGAAATTTATATGCTAAAATGTGTCCACAATTTAGAAAAGTAAATTTATACGATTGGGTGTCCACAATAAGTTATCCATCAAAAATGTATCCACAATTAAGTGTCCACAAATAGTTCAAACGGTTTGCCAAAGATTGAATTGCAAATGATTTGAAACTCACCAGACCCTTAGAGTGTGTGGTGAAGGAAGGTGAGTAAATTTGGTTTCCTTCGTAACTAGCTGTGTGGATAACATCGCGTGGACATTCAACATATTGCTAGGATATCTGTTCGTGGTGAAGAGTTTCAAAAGGCGGAGATTTGCAAAATCAATGAGAAGTGATATTAGGGAAGAGACGACATATAATAGTGTATACATACAAATTACACAAAGTAAAAAATACAATATATATATTGAATTTTGTCTAGGGAAAACATAGAGTAAATTAGAAAATATATCATATCTGATGGACAAATTGTATATCGTAATTTGTCCATCATTTTACAATTGACGTGGACACCATTTTACAACTTATCTCGATCTTGTGGATACATAAACTTGGAAATCAAACGGTGAATAAAGAAACTGAACAAAAATCGTGAAATTGGTATCTATCCCCGCAAGCTCTTACAAGTATTCATCTAATAGGTGTTCATCTAATTGGTGTTCATCTAATTAAGGAAATGAAGATGTTAATCTTGTTGGTGTCCATCATTTGATATTCATGATGTACAATATCTAAAAATTATAAATATATAAAAATGAATGTTAAAATATATAGAGAGAAAAAATTATAATTGCGAGTATTAAAAAAAATATATTTTGTTTCTTAAAGGTCTTAATAGATGAGAGATGAAAAAGAAAAAAGAAAAAAAGGAATAAAAATGAGAGAAAGAGAATAGATGGGAAAAAAAAAGATAGAAAAACGTGAGTTGACCACACACAAAAGATAGAAAAACGTGAGAGATGAAAAAGTTGCCAGGAAAAAAAAAGAGATGAAAAGAAGAAGAAAAAATGAATAAAAAAGATAGTTCAAGGGTATGTTTGACATTTCTTACCATCAAATTACTCTAAGAGCACAAAGTGCCTGTAATTAAGATATGGGAAAGTGCTCATGAGTGTAAATAACTCATACTTATACAATGTGGATATCTAATGGGTTTCGGAATTACTCTTGTTGGGCCGAGTTTATTTGTTGAGCCCAAGCTGAGTTCAGTTGTAGAAGCTAAGTTGTGTCGTCTTCTCCAGCCTGATAACGACCTCTGGTTGTATTATATAAGATATACTGTTAACAGAGTTGCAGAGTTAACGGTGAACAATATTGAACAGATCTGCGGCTGCGGCCAGACGCGCATCTGTCAAACGAACAACAATTGTTGCGTCCGACCGCAGCCGCAGCCGCTTGCGTCCGACAAACGAACAGGCCCGTTAGCTGACTCATATACAAACGTGAGTTATCTTTCTAACGTTACGTTTTCATTAGCAATTGTAATCCGGAAAGAAAGAGAGACCAGAGCGATCGATCTTGTAAACTCCTTTGTGGATTTTCGGGGAAAAGGATTCCGGCATCAGTAGGCTGGTATCACATTAATTATGGAGCCTGAACAGGTTAAATTCTTTGTATCTTTACTTTCTTGCTCTGTGTTTCTGTTCGTGCTCAAAATCAAACCGATTAGGTCTAGCCGAAGTTGATTCCGATCGAATCGGAGATAGTAGTTTCCGGTGGTGAATATTACTACATACAATGCTAATGGTGCGTCATAAAACAGGAAGTGTTAATTTACGAATGATGAATTGATTTGGAAGTGATTTGATAGTAGACAAGAGTTTGTTTGTTCTAGTTCTTCAACAAGACAAGTCCTGGACGAAACAAAAGCAATATACGAAAATTACATATGTAAGAAGAAATTGCCCGTAGCTATCTTAACTTAAAGAGTCTGAAACTCACTCTTTCTGGCTCTATCTATGTTATCTGCGTCTGAAATGTTCTAAGACTTGTTGGAATGATCACCGGGACCTGCTTTCGGGAGTGCCCACTCAGGCCAATTAGCTGGAAGCTTAACCTCAACATCATAGCCATCTGAAGATGAAGACGATGATGATGGTAAATGATTATTAACAGCTCTCGGAGTGAAGATTTCCTGGTTCCCATTCGATGAGTTTGCTTTAGTCTTGCATTGTTCATCTTGGCTTCTTCTATCAACAGACCCCTGAGTGCTTATGTTCATCTCTCTTGGAGGATTATCGTGCTCATCATCACTTATCATTATCGGGTCTGCACAAAAAGATAGATGTCTTCTTAAGACTAGCATAGCTCTAATCAAAAAACACTTTGGCACATATATACACAAATATTTATACCTTTAACATCGTTGTTCATATTGTTGTTCACATTATTGTTCACTTTGTTACCCCCACGACCAATGAGATTCTCAGCCTCTCCAAACCCTGACATTACAAGAGTTGCAGTGCCCGAAGCTGCTACTTCAGCATCATACAGCGATTTCAAGTATGAACACTCTGTTTCGATCACGCCAAATTTCTCAGCTAATTCAACAAACTTGTTCTCCATTTTCTCCACATTTTCTTTCCCTTTCCTTCTCGCCATCAAAAGCTCCTGATTTCTGGTCCTAAGCTCATCAATCATGGCCTTTCTCTCGCTCTCCATTGTCTTCATCTCCTCAAACATCTTTTTATACTTGTCCTTGTCGCTTCTCTCTCTCTCACAATCCTCTAGCAAGCGTGTATTCGTCACCACGAGTTCCTCAGATTTGTTCTTTAGAAGCTTCTTCATGACCTCATAAGTTTCCTCTACATGCTTAAGCCTTTCCTGAAGACTCTCGTAATCTATTTTTAGCGTCTCATGATTCTCCTTGAAGATTTCATGCTCTATCTTCATACTGTTTATCTTCGGGGAAGAAGCAAATTCATCCTTCACCGTAGCCAAAGACAAGTTTTTGTTATTTTTCCCTGATTTGTCTGAACGAGCTGATGATGTTCCAGTCATGACTTTGAAACCTTAACCTAGAACAACAAACACAAACAAAATCAAGTTTTTTTCTTCTACAGATTACTCATTCTTTTTTTCCGAATCACTAATCGATTCTAGAAAACCCTAAACTTTAGATTCTTTCACAAAAAAAAATTGAAGCTTTACATAAGATTCGCTCTTCCCTTTCCACAATATCAAACACATATAAACTGTGAGATAAATTTCCAGAGAAAATTGTTCCCAAAAAGTTTCTTTATCGGTCAAGCAGCTAAGAAAGGGCAACGGAAATGTAAAACCCAGGGATAAAAGAGAGAACTTTCCGGTGAAAAACTTACCCAGATTCTCGTTTTTCTTCGTCAACCAAAGGTCAAGTATGATAAGGAAAGCATGGAGAGAGCTAAGAAGAAAACTAAAGCCCTAAAAACCAGAGGAAGTAAAGCGGGAATGCGAAAGGAGAAGGACATTATTAATAAAGGTTTGAGATGTTTAGTAGGGGTTATTGGTTTAAATCTAAGAGTATTTCCAATGGAAAGTTTTCAAAAGAACATTTAAGACTTTTTTTTTTCCACTGAAAATATGATTATATTAGCCATCAATGATCACCATTACATCATCGTTAAAGAACATACTAATAACCCAAGCTAAACAACATCAAAATGACGATCACTGCTAATACTGATCGCAAACCAAAAGAGGATCTAATCCAATCATACTCAAAAGATTGACTAGTCACAGTGGCCGAAACTGGATATCCTTCTCGAACAGGTCATTAAGCCAACGCGGACCACCCGCCGCAACATATGATTGAAAAAGATCATGGTATAAAACCAGTCAACCTTCTACTTCCGTATTCAACCTTCCATTGATTTAACTCTTGCAACTGCACAAAAATCGGGGTATAAAACCATTTGTACGCCGGCCAAGACGGTGGACGAGTGACTGCCCCCACTAGGTCTTTCGCTTCAGATGCAAAGATCACACGCTGAATCCGAAGGCTGATCATACTCTCTATTGTCCACAGCCACGCCTTGAGCCTTGCATTCGATTCATTCTCTACAAAGGCAAATGATCTTCGTCCATGTTTAATCACCAATCCCATCTCGTTACGTAGAACCCAAGACGCACCACCAATCTTGCTACCTTTACACCATGAGACTCCTATATCACACTTAAGCCAGTCATTCGGAGGAGGTTTCCATCCTTTTTCCCCACTGATCCGGTTTCTGATCTCATGGCCTTCCTCCTCTGCATCAAGTCTATGCGCTCGTGTCCAACTTTCTGAGTCCTCTAATGCTTTCTTAGCTGAGACTAGCGGACAACCCATCACCCCATCAAAAATAACCGAGTTTCTATCCTTCCATAATCTCCATAGAACCCATGGATATGATTTGCGTGTTTCCGTCGACAGAAGATCAGTGTGCCTGAGGGTAAACAGGTAATGAAGGTTCGAAAATACAGAGTTAGTACTGAATCCCTCCGGAGGTAAGGGTATTCCCGACAAAGCCCAGACCTGTCTCGCAAAAGGACATGTAAACAGGACATGTACTTCTGTTTTCGGCTCCTCACCACATCTCTGGCATCTAAGATCCACTTTCATACCTCGTTTTTGTACACGATCCGAAACCGGCATCGCTCCACTCAGTACTCGCCAGAGGAAAATCCTAATCTTTGACGGAGTTGGGATCTTCCACACCATCTGTCTGAGCGGATTAATGGACGGCAGTGCCTCTGCTATCAATCGAACCTTCGTGTTCAGCTCAAGGGATCCCATCCAATAACCTGACTTCACTGTGTATTCTCCGCTCTGGTTATGTCTCCAACAGAAATAATCCCGAGTATTAGCAACCGGCTTTATCTTAAGGATTATATCCACGTCCCCTGGGAAAAATAGTTCCTCCAATAAGTCTCTTCTCCAATCGTTTGTGTTCGTGTCTATTAGATCGGAGACGAGTAGTTCAAGATCAACTAGCGGTTGTTTCATAAAAGGCGCACGCAATCTGCCGGCGTTTAACCAACAAGATGTCCAGACTCTCAGGTCTGCCCCATCACCTACCTTCAGCTCCAATCCCTTTTCTAACAACTCACGTCCGTGCAGGATACTACGCCATCCGAAGGATGGTCTTACCCCCAATTCCGCATCCAAGAAATCCTCCTGATCATGATATCTGCTCTTTAAGAATCTAGCCAGCAAACAATCTCTGTCCGAGTATAGTTTCCACGCTTGTTTTGCTAACAGCGATTGTTTGAAGAGTTCAATGTCTTTAAACCCTAGACCACCCAAGTCTTTAGATAGGCACATGCGTTTCCAACTGATCCAGTGGGTCTTTCGAAGGTGTTCCGTTGCATTCCACCAGAAATCAGACATCGCTTTAGCCAGATTTTCACACGATGTTTTCAGGAGTTTAAAGCATGACATCGCGAAAACCGGTAGAGCCATAGCCACAGATTTGATGATTACCTCTTTCCCACCCGGCGAGAACAATCTTGCGTAATAGCTTGAGCATCTCTCTTGCATCCGGTTTTGAATGTATTGCAACATCTCAATTTTGGACCCACTGAAACAATCTGGTAATCCTAAGTATTTACTCGCACCACCCTCCATAAAAATTCCCATCTTTTCTTGGATCTCCTTCCTCCGGTTTTCCTCAACCCGTTTACCAAAGGAAATGGTTGACTTTGCTACGTTAATAACTTGCCCCGTGAGCATCCCATACTTATGCAGTATATTTAGAATTTCATCACATTGAGACATCTCAGCCTTGAACAAGAGAAGGCTATCGTCCGCAAATAGCAAATGGTGGATCGTAGGACCGTCAGGGGAGAATTGGATACCGTTGATTAGTCCCATTCTCTCAGCTCTATTCATCAGATGGGTGAGGCCTTCGGTACATAATACAAACAAGAAAGGAGACAAAGGATCTCCTTGGCGCAGCCCGCGTTCCGGGGAAATCAAGCCATGCGCCTCCCCATTAATCAGTACCGTAAATGTGACCGAAGATATACAATACATCACCCATTGGATCCAAATGTTATCAAACCCCAAGGCATGAAGGAGAGCCTCCACATAGCTCCATTCAACTCTATCGTAAGCCTTGGACATATCCGTTTTCACCGCCATATAATCCGTTGAGATAGTCTTATGGAAATTCAAGGCATGGACTGATTCATGAGCAATCAAGATGTTGTCTGAGATCAACCGCTCAGCAACAAAGGCCGACTGATTTGGAGACACTATCTCTGGGAGGAAAGGTTTCACTCTCGAGACTATGATCTTAGATATCACCTTGTACAAGACTGAACATAAGATGATTGGCCTTAAATCCGACATAACTGAGGCGTTAGTCACCTTCGGGATAAGGCATATCTGGGTAAAATTCCACTCCTTAGGAAACACGCCCGTAGTGAAGAATTTTCGTACCTCCAATATCACCCTTTTGTCCAACCACATCCCAATACCTTTGAAAGAACAGTCCCGTCATTCCGTCGGCTCCGGGAGCACTTGGCGGTTTTACTGAGAAAACCGCCTCTCTAATCTCCTCTTTTGTTACTTGACGGACCATCTGCACATTCATACTCCCCGAGACTCTCGGTGCAAAACCCTCAAAAAGATGGTCCACAACCGCAGGGTGGGATGTTTTAAACAAATTCCGGAAATAATTTGCTGCTACCTCCCCTTTAGCTGCATTCGATCTATGAGGCCTCCCATTATCGTCTAGAAGAACATCGACTCCATTCCGGACTCTATCAGCTTTTACGGCAGCATGAAAAACCTTCGTGTTTCGGTCCCTCTTCACTTGCCATTTTGCGTTACACTTTTGTTTCCAATAGTCGTTCTCATCTTTGTAGGCATGCGCAAGTTGGATCTTCAGATTCTGCAGCCGGGCAAAACTCGGGTTACACAGGGACTGTTCCGCATCGAAATCCAATTGAATCTTCCTGATTCTCAGCTTTGAGCTGGCATCAGACTCTCTCTTCCATCTGCTTAATTCCTTCCGGCAGTCCCTTATACGATCTGAGACAGTCGATCCATTGTGACCATTACTAGAGGACCAAGCTTTGATGACCGCTTGTTTAACTTCTTTGACATGAAGCATTCTCTTGTCGAATTTAAACGATCCCCTATAGGACTCTTGGGAACTCATTAGGCTTAAGAGAACCGGCCAAATGGTCCGAGCCCCTCTTCTCCAAAACCTCTGATTTGCCGCAGGGAACGCCATAGACATTTCCTTATTACCAAAACTGCGGTCCAGTTTACATTGTATCCACTTCTTCGCTCTCCAACCATTCCAAGTGAAACTATTTCCACTTCTCTCTAGTTCGAACATCCCACAAGCCTTTAACATAGAAGAAAAAGGCACAAAAGACGAGTCACATCTCCGTGGCCCTCCAAGCTTCTCATTATTGGCAAGAAGCTCATTAAAGTCGCCAATCATCGCCCATCTATGTTTTCTTTGAATCCCAATCCGTGTGAGCTTCTCCCACACTCTATCACGCTTAGTACCATTAGGCTCACCGTAAACACAAGATAAGAAAAAACTGAAATTACCGAACTGTACATGAAAGTCCATGATGTTTTTATCCACAAAGTTGAAAACAATCTCTGAACTTTTCTTCCAAAACAAAGCTAGACCACCACACTTCCCAACCGGGTCAACCGTATATACAAAATCGTACCCCAACCAAACTTGCAAATCTACAAGGACATTCCGTTTGTACATCGTCTCTATCAGGAACAAGACTTCCGGAAAATGTTTTTGACGCATCTCCGCAAGCCGTTGAACTGTCAAGCCCTGAGCCCGCCCCAAGCCTTGGCAGTTCCAGCTTATTATGCTCATTAGGCGTTGGACAGTCCCTCATTTGGGACTACCTCTTTGGTTTTGCGCCTCGCAACTTTGACATGTTGTTTTCCTTCGTTTACTGCCTTCGTTTTCTCTAAAGAGCTTCTGTCCACTTCTCCCGCGACAACTAACTCTCATGCGTTCCTTTTGGCTTCCTCAATCGCACCCTTGTGGTCTGTCACATAAGGTCTCGCTCTTGGTTTCCTGGCTTTCTTTATGACCCCGGACGAGCTCGCCATGGGAGGCTTGACTCGGTTTTCCGTAGAGTCATATTGAAAACATGGATACTCCATCAACGCACTAGCAAAATGGACATCAGACACTGGAGAAGAGTCATATCCGACAAGTCTGGAACTGTACTCCGCCCGCATCGCTGATCCCATCAGTTTCTCACTCTGTGCACCGACGATATAGAACCTGCGGATGTGTCTATTGTATCGTATCCGAAGAATAACCCCTTGCCTTTCTCTAGATCCTTGGTCACTATGATCGGCGCTTCTAGACGGAGCACCGTTTTCTGAGTAACCGGATCACTCTCCGCTTCTCGGACTGATCTTTTAACTCTTTCCTCCCTGATTTTGCGCTCTTCACCATTTGCAACCATTAAGTACTGTCTCATTCCTTCTAATACCTCCTCAGCAATTTTCGGACGCCCCAAAATCGGATGTAATCCAACCTGTTCTTCTTCCATAACCCCGAAAAGAGGATCATTCTTTTTGATCACAGGTTCTACCTTACTCTTGCCAGAATACGTCCCTGTCTTCTTCTCAATGGCAATACTCTGTTTCTTCTTGAGGATTAGCGGACAGAGAAATTAAGAAATTATGAGAAATCAACTCATTAAAATATTATTTTATATTATATTATAATGAGTGGGAGGTTTTTATGATTAATTGTAATCTTTGTATGTGTTCTAACTTCCAAGAGACTAATCTAAACATATAAATGAAAAGTGATTTTAAGTTGAAAACTAGGTTGTCAAGGCGAGAGTTTGGCCTGGGCGTTCGGATTCGGTTCGGGTCTTTCGGGTTTTCGGATTTTCGGATCTAGGCATATAAGACCCATTCGGGTATTTTAGAATTTCGGTTCGGATTCGATTCGGTTCCATTCGGGTTCGGTTCGGTTTTGCATAACAAATGGACAGTTGGATGTAAAATCCCAAATACTTTTTATTTATTAAGTTTATGGCCTTGGTACTTATGAAATTAGATGACCACATATACATACATCCATTTGTTCCATATATACCCCTACTATTCTCTCCTCTCTTCCACGGCATTAAATGAATATGCTCCCTATTCTACTCACCTAATTAAATTTCACACATATTGTGTTATTATATTTTTTGTCACTTTATTAATAAAAGTACTTCAAAAACAATAATAGATATAGGGTCCGATTGGTGAACAAAAGCAGAACGGTTAGATTAGCGGTTAGCGGAAGTGGTAAGCGGTTGAATAGTGCAAAGCTGTAAGTGAAAGCTGTAAGCGAAAGCTGTAAGCGAAAGCTGTTAGAGAAAGCGGTAACAAAAATCTGAGAGTAACCGCTTTTACTGTAGCTTTGCTAACGTTTTCGTGATTGGTAACAAACAAAGTGGTAAGCCTCTAACGCTTTCACTATTATGCCACCAATCGGACTCATATATAAAATATACCACATAAACCCTAAACTCTATACCCAAGCTCAAACCCTAAACCCAAACCCTAAAAACTAAACCCTAAACATAAACTCAAACCCTAACCCAAACCATAACTCAAACCTTAATCCCTAACCCCAAACCTTAAACCCTAAAAACTAAACACTAAACTCTAAACCATGAACCCAAACCCTAAAAACTAAACCTTGAACCCAAACCCTAAAAACTAAACCTTAAACCCTAAACAATTAACCCAAACCCTAAAAACAAAACCCTAAAAATAAATTCAACCCAACCATAACCCAAACCCTAATCCCTAACCCCAAACCCTAAAAACTAAACCCTAAACCATGAACCCAAACCCTAAAAACTTGAACCCAAAACCCTAAAAACTAAACCCTAAACCCTAAACAATTAACCCAAACCCTAAACCATTAACCCAAATCCTAAAAACTAAACCCTAAAAATAAACTAAAACCCTAACCCAAACCATAACCAAACCCTAATCCCTAACCTCAACCCTAAAACTAAACCCTAAATCCTAAAAACCAAACCCTAAACCTTAAACCATGAACCCAAACCCTAATAATTAAACCCTAAACCCAAACCCTAAAAACTAAACCCTAAACCCTAAACCATTAACCCAAACCCAAAAAAACTAAACCCTAAACCATGAACCCAAACCCTAAAAAGTAAACCCTAAATCATGAACACAGACCCTAAAAATACAACCCTAAACCCTGAACCCATACCCTAAAAACTAAACTCTAGACCCTAAACCATGAACCCAAACCCTAAAACTAAACCTTAAACCCTAAACCATGAACCCAAACCCTAAAAACTAAACCCTAAACCCTTAATCTAAACCCTGAATCCTAAAAAAAACCCTAAACCCAAATTCTATATCCTAAATCCTAAACCGTGAATCCTAAACCCTAATATAATTATTTCAACTTTGTGAATGATATTTCTAATAACAAAATTATTTATATATTTTTTTTAATATAACATCTAAATAATGAGTTACAATTGAATCAATGAGCTACAATTGGATTGTGTTCTTGGTTGCGTGAAAGAGTGGCAATAATAGTACACAGACCCCTATAATTCACTCTAACACTTGTAGCGATAGCTCCTCCAATTGTTTTGGGGGCAAAATTGTCTTTATACGAGTGTACAGAAGGTGTCCTGTAGGATCAAATCCATGAAACTAATATCAACGTTATTGAGGGTTATTAGTTCATAATTCCCTATAACAAAAATCTTCATATATTTTGTTTATTTTTAGTAATTTATGTATTTTAATCTAAAAATAACCAATATATTTAAGTTTATAATTGTAATTTTGGATAATTTTGTTATATTAAGTCTAAATATAATTAATATTTTGGATATATAATTGTAGTTCGGGTATTTCGGATATCCATTCGGTTCTCGGTTCGGTTCGGTTTCGATTCTTCGAATATAGGAGTTTAAGACCCGTTTGGATATTTTTTTTGTTCGGGTTCGGTTCTACTTTTTCGGTTCGGGTTCGGTTCGGTATAGAAATATGTTTAAGATTGGTGTTAATTATGGTGAATGTCATGATTCATTTATATTCCGTAGCATATATTAAATTTCTGAAAATATATCACAATATTTTAGTTAGTTCGTTTTTTTTTAAATAATATAAAATATTTCAATATTTTAATAGAAGATTGTTAGTATTAAATGAAATCATATATATATATATATATATCGATAAAATATCTTATAAAATATTTTAATCTTTCAATATAAGATTTCTATAAATTATTTTAACCCTAAATCAATTGATTCTTATAAAAAAAGGTCTCTACCACATTCATATAACTCCTACATACCGACATATTTTCTAGTATATTAAAATTAATATAGTTTTAATTTTGTATTATCGATTTATAAATTTGTAGATTTGTTTCATTTCACGCTAAATTTGTTTCAGCTTTTTACGGACGTTCAATTGATTCTATGGAAATTTTACCTATTGTTTTTCCTTCTCCACAAATTGTTTTCGATGATGATATCAGTTTAGAATATAAAAAAGGATAAATTTCAAGCATGGATGAAATGCAATCAAGTTAATCTTCAAGCAAGACGTCGTCTTCTATATTCACAAATAACAACTAAATTTGTTTGAGATCAAAAAAGTCTTGAATGGAAACCCCGCATAAGGGGTAAACCGCGTTTATGTGGTTTACGAGTATATGCAGAAGAAATTGGAGAACTATATTACTTACACCGTCTGCTGGATGTATTAAAGGGATCATGTTGCTATTTGGATCTAAGGACAATTAATAATGTTGTTTATGACACATCCGAGATACATGGTTTGCCCTTCAAAATATTAAAATTCCGTAATTTATGTTTAATTATTTTAATAAGCTATTTACGTGTTTATTTCAAATAATGGTTGTGTTTCTTTTCAATAATAGATAATTCATGATTTTTTATTTTCATTTTTATTCTAAGTTTCACTTTTTTATAAAATCATGTTTCACTTACAATTTGTACAATTTCAAATATTCGACAACATTTTTTTCCTAGATTAAACTAAATAATCCTCAAAAAAAAAAACAATTCACCCCACATAAGGTGCGGACGAGTAATTTAGTTACTTAGAAAGTTACCAATTAATTATTTGACGAAAAAGATAATTGATATTTTTAAAACAAACTTAGTGTATAAATCTACTGTTTTTACCACATTATTTTTGTGCAAATTAGATCCAATTGTAACATCCATTCCAACTTAACTATAATGATATACTAGATTTTGATCCGCGCTAAAAAGCGCGGGTTTGTATTTTTTTAAATATTATTTTTATTTTAAATTTATATTTATATAAAAAAAATTAATAACTATTTAATACAATATATATTAAGCGAAAAATATGATGATATGATGTTAAATGTGAGATTTTTTTCTTGATATTGTTTTATTATATTTTTAGTATTCGTGACATTGTTATTTTTAGTAAATGCTTAGCTAACATTATTGCTGTAAAAATGTTTTTGTATTTTATTTGATAATGTTTATTTAAGTTAATTTTAACTTAGTTCAACCCATTATTTCATTGCTAAAAGCCTAAAAAATTGCTAAAATCAATTGAAATTAGTTAATATATATTTTTAACATGCCTTCTAATAGTTAAAATTTATTTTTAATAGTATGGATAATTGAAATCAGTTAACTTTTTTTACCCGTCTTAAATTATATTTTTAACCTGTCTTAAGTTATATTTTATTTAGTTATTTTTTATTTAAGTTAATTCTAACTTATTTCAACCCATTATTTCATTGCGAAAAGTTGCTGAAATCAATAATTTTTTAATAGAATGTAATTTTAGTAATATAAGATATTAAATTTTATATGATAGGTTTTCGATTTAATTATATATATATATATGTGTGTGTGTGTGTAACTGCTTTTTTTAAAATAGTATAATCTTAACACGTGAATATAAATTTATTTTTAACCTGTCTTCTAGTAGTGAAAAATTATTTTTAATACTATTGATAATTGAAATCGGTTAATTTTATTTAAGTTAATTTTAACTTAGTTCAACCCGTTATTTCATTACAAAAAAGTTTTTAAAATAAATATCTTTGTATAGAATGAAATCTTAGTAATATAAGTTGTTACATTTGATCTGCTAGGTTTTTGATTTAATATTATAGATACAATTATTTGTTTTAAATAGTATAGTTTTAATACGTTAATATGAATTTATAAAAAAATTAATATTTTTAAAAATTAAGAATATATCATCATATTTCTAAATTATCTTCCAATGAACATAAATCTTTAAAAATATGTTTATAATCAAAATAAATTAATCTATATTTCAACCATTCTTATAGTAGTCTAATTATTTTTAAAATTGATAAAACAATCATTTAAAAACTGTCATCGTAAAACCATCAATTGTAGTTAAACTCATCATATCTTTCAATCATATAAATATTGAATAATTTTAATATTTTATAAACTGAGAATATATCAATTGAAATTAGTTAATATATTTTTTTAACCCGTCTTCTAGTAGTCAAAATATATTTTTAATAGTATAGATAATTGAAATCGGTTAATCTATTTTCAATTGTTTTATTTTTTGTAATGGTCCAATTATAAATATTTTATGTTATTTTAATTGATAAAATTTAATTAAATAATAAGTATGAATTCAGAAATTGTATGAATTCAATAATTTTAATAATAAGTATGAATTCAGAAATTATTTTTCTTAAATTAAGAAATTATACATATATATATATATTAATTAAAAATAAGATACTAAAAGATATAGTGCAAACTGTGAAAATATATTTTGAATAAAATCATAAATAAAGAATATTTGTATTATATAATTAAAATTATTTATAATAATTTAATAATAAATTTGAAATTAATATTTATTTTTAGTAAATTTTAAAATAAAAGAGTCACATGTTATATATATATATATAGGCCTGGGCGTTCGGGTACCCGTTCGGGTTCGGTTCGGGTCTTTCGGGTTTTCGGGTTTTCGGGTCTGAGATATAAAACCCATTCGGGTATTTTAGAATTTCGGTTCGGGTTCGGTTCGGTTCCATTCGGGTTCGGTTCGGGTTCGTGTACCCGAAAAACATAAAACAAAAATAAAAATTAGTTATATTTAAATAAAAATTCATTAAATTTTGATAAATATAACAAAACCCTTCATATATTTTGTTTATTTTTGATAATTTAGTTATTTTAGACTAAAAACAACTAATATATTTAAGTTTATAATTATAATTTTGGATAATTTTGTTATATTAGGTCTAAATATAATTAATATTTTAGGTATATAATTGTAATTCGGATATTTTGGGTACCCATTCGGTTCTCGGTTCGGGTCGGGTTCGGGTTCGGTTCTTCGGATATAGGAGTTTAGGACCCGTTCGGGTATTTTATCGTTTCGGGTTCGGGTTCGGTTCTACTTTTTCGGTTCGGGTTCGGTTCGGTATTTCGGGTCCGGATATTATGCCCAGCCCTATATATATATATATATATATATAATATTCTCTAATTAGAAATATAAATATTTTTCTAATCTGGAAATATAAATATATTTTTACTATAAATATTATGTAATTTTGAAATATTTTCTAATTTTGAATTTATATTTAAAATAAAAAGATATTCTGAATATATTTTTGAACATAATCATTAATTAGAGGATATTTAGTGTTGCCCACATATAGTTCATAGTCTAATAATTACAAAATACCTTTAATGAAATTTAAAAATCTTTATTAAATGCAGTGGCACAAACCGTAATATAATACATGGCTAAAGTTTATTTTCTAAAAGCGTCACCTGTTTTAATAATATAGATTAGATTTTAATCCGTGTTAATGAAGCGCGGATTTATGTATTTTTTTTAAAAAGTATTTTATATTTTAAATTTATATTTTTAAATATTGAATTTGTTAACTATTCAATCTAATATATATTAAATAAAAAATATGATGATATTGTGCGACATGTGAGAAGAAATTTAATAAGTTTTGTTTTTGTTTTGATATTTTTAACTTATATTTAGTAGTTGTAGATTATTGTTACTTTTAGTACATTGTTTCGTTTACTTTATTGTTGTAGAGTGCATATATATTTTATTTGACAATTTTTTATTTAAATTAATTCTAACTTAGTTTAACGTGTGATTTCACTACTAAAAAATTGTTAAAATCAATACTCCCTCCGTTTTAAATTACTTGACGTTTTAGACATTTATTTTGTTTCAAATTAGATGACGTTTTCGATTTCAATGTAAAATTTATTAACTTTTTATGTTTTATGACCATTCGTATTCTGCAGTTTGTTTTATCATTGGTTTAATTGTGTTTAGGTGGGTAATTAATGATGTTTTTGTTTAGGAAAAATAAAAATTAAATGTTTTCTTAATTTGTGCGCTTGAACCTAAAACGACAAGTAATAAAAAACGGAGGGAGTAATAGTTATATAGAATGCAATCTTAGTAATATATAAGTTGTTAGATTCGATATGCAACTTTTTGATTTAATTATATATAATTGTTTGTTTTAGATAATATATTTTTAATGTGTGATTATGAATTTATAAATAATTTTAATATTTATCAAATTAATAATATATCAATTGAAATTGATTAATACATATTATTATCTCGTATTCCAGTAGACATATTTTGTTTTCAATAGTATAGATAATTGTAATTGGTTCATCTATTTTTTGATCCGTTTAATAATAGTCTAAATATAAAGATATTTATGTTTATTTTATAGATCAAAATGTAACTAATATACGATAACCCGTTCATTTAACATTTTGAATTGATTTAAGTTCATTTTAATTTTTTTATAATTAAAATTGGTTAATTCATCTTTTAAACTTGTCTTTCATATTTCAAAAACAAAATTGTCTTCCAATAAACATATATCTTTTAAAATAATTTTACAATGAGAAAATAAATCTATATTTCAACACATTTTATTGTAGTGTAAATTTTTTGAAAACTGATAAAACAATCCTTTAAAAACAGTCATCTTAAAAACATTAATTGAATCAAATTCATCACATATTCCAATAATATATATATTGAATAATTTTATTATTTTATCAAATTAAGAATATAACAATTGAAATAGTTAATACATATTTTTAACCCGTCTTCTAGTAGTCAAATTTTATTTTTTAATAGTATAGACAATTAAAATCGATTAATCTATTTTCAATACGTTTAATATTTTACAATGGTCTAAATATAATGATTTATGTCAATTTAATAGATTAAAATGTAAATAAAATTTTATTAATAAATTTTATTTATAAATTTTAATAATAATTATGTATTTTGAAATTAGCCTTCTTAAAAATCAAGAAGTTAATAATATTTTGTAAATTTTTAAATAATATAAATATATATTAATATTTCAATTAGAAAGAGATATTAAAAGATATTATGAAAATATATTTTGAATAAAATTAGAACTTAGAGAATAGTTATATTAAAATATAATTAATATTATTTTATTATAAATTCGAAATTATTAAATATTTTTGTAAGAAATCAAAAATATAAATATTTTTTTTTAAGAAATAGAAATATAAAATATTTTATAATATACATATATATATATATATTTAAAATAAAAAGATATTAAAAGATATTATGAATGTATTTTGAAACAAATTTATTAATTAAAGAATATTTTGTATGGCCCGCATATAGTCCAAATTTATATAATACAAAAATACCCTTAATGAATTTTCATAAAATCAAATAAAAGCAGTGACACAATCTGTAATATCTCACGTAAATCCATGGTTATTTTTAAAAAGAGTAATACTTGGGTTCACCCCTAGAGGTGAACCCTTTTGTTCACCTCCACCTTTTTTAACCAATCAAATAATTCCACATAATCAAATATTAAAAATAATTAAAATTTTAAAAATATTTTAAAAATAAAAATAAAATAAAAAACAAAAATAAAAGAAAAGAAAAGAAAATATATTTTATTTTGGACAAAACTTAAAAATAAATTTTTATAAAAAATACTAAAACCTAAATTTTAATCTCTAAACCCTAAATTCTAAACCCTAAACCCTAAACCCTAAACGATAATTTGAACCTAAAATATAAAAAATTAAAACTAAATTCTAATCCCTAAACCCAATATGTAAATCTTAAAAAAATAAAAAACTAAACCCTAATCCCTAAACCCTAAACCCTAATCCAAAGAGCTTAAACCCTAATCCATAAACCCTAAACCCAAAGAGCTTAAACCCTATACCATAAATCCTAATCCCTAAACTCAACATGTAAATTTTAAAAAATAAAAAACTAAACCCTAATCCCTAAACCCTAAACCCTAACCCAAAGAATTTAAACCCTAAATCCAAAGAGCTTAAACCCTATACCATAAACCCTAATCCCTAAACCTTAAACCCCAAAGGTTTACATTCAAAGGGTCCTTAAAATATTTGAATGTCTTTAATTTCTTAATTTTAATTTATAATTTTATTTAAAAATAATATTACATGACATATTTTTATTGGTTAAAAAAGAGGAGGTGAACAAATGGGTTCACCTCTAGGGGTGAACCTAAGTATTTTCCTTTTAAAAATGGTCACTTGTTTTAATAGTATAGACTAGATTTTGATCCGCGCTAAAGAAGCCCAAGTTTATATTTTTCTAAATATTTTTATCTTAAATTTATATTTTTATAAAATAAATTTAATAACTATTTATTCCAATATATATTAAGTGAAAATATGATAATCTATACTATTAAAGCAGAAATACAAAATAGAAATTATCCACTCTTTTTAGTTTATTTACAAGTAATGCCATTGATTTTCTTTCTTACAGAAGTACAAAATAGAAATTTATTGCCATTTAATTTTGGTAATCAAATCTTACAAATAAATCTGTTTAAATTAAATGCCCAATTATTTCAAAAAATATTCATAGTTAAGATATTTTGGTTAACCATTATATATTTATTTTTAGAAATTAATTAATTCGAAATTAAGTAATAATATTAGTAAATACTATTTATTTTTAGAAAATATTTAATCTTGTAGAAATAAATTATTAAATAACATAACTGAAATCAAAAATTATTTAAGATTATTATTCAATTTCATAAAGTTTTAGTTAGTTAATATTCAAAATTTTAATATCATAAATGAGATTTACATATTAATAAATCAAATATATTTTTACATAAATATTTTTAGATTAATTAGATAAATAATTATTATATTAGTTAATATTTAAAAATATTAATATCATAAATATGATTTACATATTAATAAACCAAATTATATTTTACATACATATTTTGTATTAATTAAATATTATTATATTTCCTAAATAAAAAAAATTTCCCACATTAAAGTAAACTATTTTTAATATATAGCTATCTCTATATCAATAGAAATATTAAATAATTCAATATATTAATAAAAATATTTTATTTATTTATTGATATAGTATTTAATTTATATTATTGAATAACTAAAACACTGATATCATGGTTTTTACCGGTTTTATGTCATGATATAAGTCTGTTTTAGTGTCTTTTGGTCTTCTTTTATAGTCCTTTACAGGTGTTATTAGGTACACGCATGTTTGGAGCGGATTTGGAGATTATGGAGCTATTTGGAGCATTTTGGAGTTTTAACCCGAGAGATTGTGTTCACTGTCCGAAACAGAGTAGTGTGTCGATCGACGCACATCAGCATCGATCGATGCACAGCGAGTTGGGCCAGATTCTCGGCGGTTTAATGAAGATTGATGATATGGCAAAGATGCCCAGAAGTTCCAGATATTTACACAAAAGCCCCAAGACCTGTTTTAGCTATTTAATTAAGTTTTTAACTTCAGTTTTACATACACTTTCATAACTAAGTTTTATTCTCAGAGAGAGTTTGAGGGGCTGGTTTTGTTCTCGAAAGAGACTTGATTTCGAACCCCTGTTCTTATTCTTTGATTATTTTATGATATCTATTTTGACTATGTTTTCTGTCATGATTGCTATGTCTGAGTAGATCTCTTGTTAGGTTAAGGATTCTCATTAGGGATTTGAAGGAATGTTAGATTAATTGATTAAGATTTATCATCTAGTTCTTCATCTAATCTGTTCTTAATGCTTGATCTGAACTGACCATTTAGATTATTGATTTTAGGTTGATTTACACAACGACAGTTGGTTTATTTAACTAGATCTGATTTAGGTGAGCAATTTGTTTATTCGCAAAGGAATTTGGTTTAGAGAAATTGTGAACGAATGAATTTGGAATTAATGCATGTTTAGAACTCTAGGATTCACAACGAAAGTTGGTCTGCTAGGTTGTTAAACATAGATAATTATCGCAGCGACAGCTG
This sequence comes from Orychophragmus violaceus, assembly GCA_030180135.1. NCBI lineage: Eukaryota > Viridiplantae > Streptophyta > Magnoliopsida > Brassicales > Brassicaceae > Orychophragmus > Orychophragmus violaceus. The sequence goes on along the minus strand of CM058238.1, from coordinate 63,573,656 downwards.
GTTAGTTTTACCTTCGTGATTCTAGTTCAAGAACGCTATAGATTGAATCTGATTATCTGTCTGATTTCCTGATATCCTGAGAACTCCTAAAACCTAACGCCTTCGTTTGATTGCTTACATCCTCGCTTGATTTCTTTACTTGCTATTTTGTTTACTGCTTTACAATCTGCTTCGCTTAGCTTAATCCGAACTACTTATAATCTATTGTGTGACCGGAGTCCTTGTGGATTCGATACCCTAAGTACTACAATTACATCACTGTGCACTTGCAGTTAGAATAGGGTTAAAACTAGACCTATCAAGTTTTTGGCGCCGTTGCCGGGGAATCTTTGAGTTCGCCGATAGATTCAGTATTAGGATTTAGATTAAGCATTTTTATTTTATTTTATTAGCTTACTTACGTTTTTGTTTCTTTGGTGTTGCAGGAATCACATTGCATCGATCGACGCATACCTCGCATCGATCGACACATACCTCGCATCGATCGACACAAGGCGAAACCCGTGATACCGAACGCTTGAGCACTTAACAGGTTTCACTCTAATGAAGCCTGTGATTCTGATTCGCGGTGAAGATGGCGTTTTACGAGACCGAGAGGGTCATATATGCAACGCAAAAGGTCAAAAACTAGATGGGGAAGGAAACCCCATCCTACCAGAGTATCATGCATTGGTTGGGCAGGTAGCTGAGATGAGAGACAAGATTGATTCTATCCACAGCATTCTACTTGGGAAGAGACAAATCCGAGCTGATGCAGTAGCTGGAGAGTTTGCAGAGATGAATTATATAGCTGGAACTGATTATTATAGACAGATGTATGGAAATCAGCAGAGACAATGTTCTAGTTATGCTCCGAGATCGAGAGATTATGGTTATTCATCTCACCAAACATCTCCTGCACCTACACATAAGAGCAGATTGGAAGTCATGATGGAGCAGTGTCTTGAGGGACAACAACAGACCACTGTGTCTTTCAACTCGAAGCTTGAAACCTTGTACACTGATTTGAATGGTAAGTTTGAGTCCTTGAACACTCATATGAGACTGCTGGATACACAGGTGGATCAAATTTCAAATATTGCCAAAGAGAAGAATGCTCAGAAAGCTCATGTCAACGCCACCTCAGTTCAGGTTGACCATAGGCTGAATCAAGGATCATATCTGGAAGTTAAGGCTATGGAAATTGTGGAAAACAGAGAGGAATTCAAAACTGAAATCCATGAGTTTGAGAGCTTCGACGGACCAGACTCAACCGAGATTGACATTGATCTTTTGGTAAAATACATCAGTGCCAATAAACCCACTTTCAGTGTCATGGACACCCACAACAGTGCTTTGAAGGTTCAGATTGATAATGGACAAAGCCAGAGAGAGAAATTTGAGTTTAAGACTGCTGAGCTCGTGGAAGAAGCTGAAAAACCCGAGATTGAAGCTGGAACTCGAGATGAACTATATGCGTCGATCGTTGCACCACATGCATCGATCGTTGCATTACGTGAAGAATCAGCCTCACTTGTTTCTCGTGGAATTGTTAAGGAAAGAATTTACAAACCTCCAATACCATTTCCAAAAGTTCATATAAAGTCTAAACATGAACATAATGTAGTCGAGAACGTAGTAATGGTGGATAAGGAGATGAATGAAGCTCCACCAGCTAAAGCTTTGCAAGTTCATCCTGGTGTATTGAGATGTGCGAGAAAGATAGTCTCCACTAATAGTCATTTGGAAAATGAAGTTCAGATTGGTGAAATTACAGCACCTGATAGTGGAGAAAAGAAGATGGTGGTTCCTCAAGAATCTACTCTAACATCTTCAGAGATTAAAACTGCTCATAAGCAGAAAGCTCCAGACATCTCATTTCCACCAAAGGTAAGGCATAAATCATCTAAACTTAAACCTCCTGACCGCACTACTTTGAATGCAGGAAAATGCAGAATGCCACCCAAGCTTCACTCCCGCCCTAACTCTCTTCCTACTCTCCTTGGACGATCTCACGCTGATACTGCTTACACACCGCCATGGATGAAGAGACATTCACAGAGACATTCTAAGTCTCTGTTGAAACCCCCATGAATCTGATCTTAACCGTCCGGTCAAGCTAATGACCATAAACAAGCGCTGAGTGGGAGGCAACCCACTGTTAGGTTTTAGTGTTTTTCTTTCTTATTTTTGGTGTTTTCTTAGGATTTCACGTTTTTATTTGTTTTCGCTAAGTTTTTGATACAGAACACGAGTCTGGAGATGTGTGACGATCGTTGCCTACTTGTGCAACGGTAGTTGCAAGGAGATTCTGACGAGGAGATGGGATCGCCTTGTGACGATCGTTGCGGTCCTTTGCAACGGTCGTTGCAATTGGTTAAAATTACAAAATTAAGGTACGTTGAGCTAAACCGGAATCGACCCGGTTCTTTAGCGACGATCGTTGCTCATCTGCAACGGTCGTTGCACCCACGATCGAGGTAAGTACCTTAAACCCTTTTCTCTTCTCTTCCTCTCCACTTCGCCGTCCGTACAATCGAGACTCTCATCACCTAAATCTCTCAAATCTTCATCGTTTTTGTTGATTCCAAGTGCTATTCTCCTTGTTTTTACACGCTTTATCTGTTTTTCTAACCCATTCGAAGCAAATCCAAGGTAATGTGTCTCAATTTCGTGATTTCCGGATTCGTTTTTAGGGTTTTAGAATTTGACAATTTTGGCTTGAAAATGATGATTCCATGCTGTTATATACCTGATTTGGGATGATTGGTGATGGATTATTGCTGTTTGTGAGATTGTGGATTGATTTTGGAACGATTTTGAATCGTTACTTAGCGACTGTAAAATCGCCTTGCAACGATCGTCGCCACTCGTGCAACGGTCGTTGCTCTGCGATTTCACTGGGAGTTTCTGCCGAGACTTACTTGTTTTAATTTCTTGCAGATGCCTCCTCGACAAGCTCTCAAACGTAGAACCACCGCAACAGCAGCTACAACTCACCATCACCCACCAGCTAAGTGGTTCCATCGAGACTCGGATCCACCTGAGGATTATCAGAGAGATCGAGAAGTTATACAACCACCATGGCCCAGGGCAGATAAGCAGATGATTCCGACAGATAGGGTCTGGGGCATGGAGATTGATGAGCTGTTAAAGACCGACACCTTCACAGAGCGGCCATTACGTGAGCAGTGGGATGATTTTGACACATTGCTGTACAATGGTTGGTGTGGCATGACGCTTAAGCCAACCAAGTTTGCAGATTACTCGACTTGTAAGAGTATGGGGATAGGTGAGCAGGTTCTTGCACTATGTAAGGGCATTGGTCTGGGAAAAATGCCAATGCAGCCTTACGAGATGTACCCTGAGTTGGTAAGACAGCTGTTAGCCACTTGCAGAGTGATATACCCTACACCAGATAGCAGGAAGGCTTCAGGAGGTTTCTTCACCTTCATGTGCTTAGGAGCCAGGTATCGGATTCCCCTCCTCGATATCTGTAGGATTTATGGATTCAGCACTGAGCCGACGCGCATTGGTATGTCACTTGAATGGGATGTGGATGAAGCTCAGTATTTCTGGGACTGTATCGGCACTGGTCGGTATAACTCGAGGACCACACCGGTGATTCAGGTTAGGCATCCTGTTCTTAGGTACGTCTTGCGCATCTTGTGATGTACTCTATTGTGCAAGTTTGAAGCCAACAAGATGCGTAAGACTGAGATGGAAATGCTGTTTATTGGACTGAGGGACCAGTTCGAGGATACTGTTCTGAGAGATCCCACTAAGGGACTCAACTTGGGAGCTGTCTTCGCTCATCATTTATGCGACCTGCAGAAGAAGCCATTTGATGGTGTGGGCACTGAGAGAGTAGGGAGTTTGCTTACTCCCATTTTCAGACATTGCAGGATTCCCTTAGAGGGTACGGAGCGTAATGACAACATGGAGTTCCTTGATTTCAGCCATCTGCAGAGTGCTACATGGCTAAAGGAGGGACGTGTATGGGTCTATTATGACCCTGCCACAGAGAAGTGTGGTGTGGATCCTCCTGCTGCTGGTCTTACACAGATCGATACGCTGGAAGCTTTGAGATTCCAGCCTCCTACGAGCGATCAGCGCAGAGTTCCTTCTATGGCTCATCCGCTGGGAGAGCCTTCTACACGAGCTTCTACTTCCTCTGCGCCTGCACCTGCTGCCCCTGTTGATGATATTGGCCCTTTTCCCGAGCCTACGATGCCTTATGGTGATATGTCTGAGGCAGAGTGGAGAGAGCGTTCAGATGGTATTCTACGGGTCGTCTGGAACTTCATGCGTACCAGCACTTGCAGGAGACAGCCACAGATACACAATCCAGGACCTTCTCGACACAGACGACGATCTCCGACTCCCGGTTCTTCGAGTGGTACTGATGGCATAGCTGACATGGATGACGCGTGATTGAGTATTGGCATCACTAGACTACGGTTCTTGTATTTTATTTTCTGTTCCTTTTGCATTTTTATTTTGATTTCCTTAGGATGCTTATGTTTTTGGATGATATGCTTGCATTTGAACTATTTGTTGCTTTGATTTTGCTTGTCTACATTGATTTTCAGCTTTCAGGTTCGAAATTTGAGAATTTCTCACGAGACTAACCTGCTGACTTGCTGACTGATCCGAAATTCGCAGTGCGTCGATCGACACACCTTGTGTCGATCGTCACAACACGAAAGAAATCGCATTGCAGCGATCGTTGCAGTCTTGAGCAACGATCGACACACGACGAAAAATTGCCTAGCAACGGTCGATGCATTTATGAATCGATCGATGCATGTGCGACAGAGGTAAAAATCAGACAGAACTCAACACATCCATTAAACATTTTAATTTCTTTTTACCAATCCTTCGCTTGACACTACTGGGGACAGTGTGTCTTAAGTGTGGGGGAGGTGCTACTGACTTTATCTTTCTGTTTTCTTAGAGTCAGTCCAATTTTCAAAAAAATTTGTTTTATTAAGTCAAAACCAGTTTAAGTAGGAAACAATGAATTTTTGAGAAGATTAACAACATCTTGCAGGAACTTAAGTAATCATTGGGATGAAGCTGCATGATCTATCTATGACTATTAGAAAACTCCAACACAGATCAACCTACTGAGGACACCCATATCAATTCAGGTATTCAGAGAATCCTTTTACTGGCTTCACCCTTAATCCTGACTTTAATTTTCTCACCTAAGGGCTTGGTATACCTTGAGTCGGATTCCTTTGTTAGTTCTGACACAGCGTGTAAACCTGTCCTATTTGGTTCCCTTCTCCCCTTCCATAAAATTAAAAAAAAAGTAATAAACTGAGGATGAGTTAGTAACTCCGAAGTGGTCACGGGAGTGGTAGCTACCATTATTACCTCCTGTGTGATCCATGGAATGTGTCCAAAGTACACCCCTTAATGGGAGGAGCACTGATAAAACAAAATAAAATAAAATGATACCCAATGGGGAAAAATCAGAATGCTAAGGAAGGGAAAAGAGAAGAAAGGGACCAAAGAAAGATAGTATGGTGGTCTAGAGCTGACAAGGTAAGAGTCCATGTGCCCTTTGATTGATACTCCTTAGGTGAGACCGCACTTAAATACTTGCAGAAGTCAGTATGGTGAATTTGAATGCGTGAATGTGATTGTGGAGTTTACTTAGGACAGTTGCTAAGTGTGGGGGAAGTACATGTTGGTCTTGATATCTTGCGGTTGATTCTTTCAGTGGTTTACTAAGGGGAATCTGAGTGTTGTTGCTTCTAGGACAAAAAGAGTTTCTGAAAGTTTTCAAACCTCTTCACCATGTTTTAGTTCTCTGTTTTGCTTGAGGGCAAGCAAAGGCTAAGTGTGGGGGAGTTGATATATCATGGTTTTTACCGGTTTTATGCCATGATATAAGTCTGTTTTAGTGTCTTTTGGTGTTCTTTTAGAGTCCTTTACAGGTGTTATTAGGTACACGCACGTTTGGAGCGGATTTGGAGATTATGGAGCTATTTGGAGTATTTTGGAGTTTTAACCCTAGAGGTTGTGTTCACTGTCCGAAACAGAGTAGTGTGTCGATCGACGCACATCAGCATCGATCGATGCACAGCGAGTTGGGCCAGATTCTCGGCGGTTTAATGAAGATTGATGATATTGCAAAGATGCCCAGAAGTTCCAGATATTTACACAGAAGCCCCAAGACGTGTTTTAGCTATTTAATTAGGTTTTTAACTTCAGTTTTACATACGCTTTCATAACTAAGTTTTATTCTCAGAGAGAGTTTGAGGGGCTGGTTTTGTTCTCGAAAGAGACTTGATTTCGAACCCATGTTCTTATTCTTTGATTATTTTATGATATCTATTTTGACTATGTTTTCTGTCATGATTGCTATGTCTGAGTAGATCTCTTGTTAGGTTAAGGATTCTCATTAGGAATTTGAGGGAATGTTAGATTAATTGATTAAGATTTATCATCTAGTTCTTCATCTAATCTGTTCTTAATGCTTGATCTGAACTGGCCATTTAGATTATGGATTTTAGGTTGATTTACACAACGACAGTTGGTTTATTTAACTAGATCTGATTTAGGTGAGCAATTTGTTTATTCGCAAAGGAATTTGGTTTAGAGAAATTGTGAACGAATGAACTTGGAATTAATGCATGTTTAGAACTCTAGGATTCACAACGAAAGTTGGTCTGCTAGGTTGTTAAACATAGATAATTATCGCAGCGACAGCTGGTTAGTTTTACCTTCGTGATTCTAGTTCAAGAACGCTATAGATTGAATCTGATTATCTGTTAGTCTGATTTCCTGATATCCTGAGAACTCCTGAAACCTAACGCCTTCGTTTGATTGCTTACATCCACCTCGCTTGATTTCTTTACTTGCTATTTTGTTTACTGCTTTACAATCTGCTTCGCTTAGCTTAATCCGAACTACTTATAATCTATTGTGTGACCGGAGTCCTTGTGGATTCGATACCCTAAGTACTACAATTACATCACTGTGCACTTGCAGTTAGAATAGGGTTAAAACTAGACCTATCAAACACATATAATGTTTTAACTGTTAAACAATATTTGTGGATCTGACGAATAACCTGCAAATTTAGGTGAGACTTGTGCATATATAATGTCTTTCTTTCACGAGTTATGCGAGACGAGTTTTGTTGATCGAAAACAGATCGTAGCAGGTGGGTCAAACGGGTGGGTTTGACCCACTTCCCAGCTACATTATTAGTAATATCTGAACTTTTAATATAAGATTCATATATTCGATTTTTTTTTTTGTTAAGTATAACTATTATTATTTGCGTAGATTTAATAAATCAAACAATTGAAATTAAAATTAAAATTTAAACTGAATATATTTATAATTTAAAAGTTCAAGGTAAAATAATAGTTTACATTCATCAACGGGTCTAGATCGGTTTTAGTTCCTACTGAAGACCCGTTCGAATATCCAAATGACCCAAAATATTAAATATATTATTTATTTTTGAGTTTTACGGTTATTATTTTAGTATTTTGGATTTTTTTAGTTTTCAAAAATTTAAATATATTTTTATATATTTCAGTTATATTATAATTTACAGATATTTTCATGGATTTTAGTATTTTTAGCCTTTCATGTGTTTTTGAATTTTAGAAATTGTTCATGTGTTCGGGTAATACTCGAACCCAAGTGGACTCGATTTTTTGGATATTTAAAGATTATTAATATTAAGAGAGAACTAACATGGATCCAGATGGAAATGGCTTGAAAATCCGACCAGAACTCTAGCATTTTTTATATAGATCCAAAATATTTAATCGGAAAACATATATTTCAATAGAACCAATATGAACATATCACTAAGACATGAATGCATAGACATACACTATATGGGAATATGTACATACAAATATAAATTTTGAAAAAAACCATAAAAATGTTTTACTAACAATATTTTTTATTAAAAGAAAATTTTCAGCACGGATCAGAATATAGTCTATACTATTAAAGCAGAAATACAAAATAGAAATTACACACTCTTTTTTTTTTTACAAGCAATGTCATTGGTTTTCTTTATTAATTTTAAAGCTAAATAATTTTAAAAAAACTATTTAAAAGGAAAGTTGTTTATTGTCATTTAATTTTGGTAAGAAAATCTTACAAATAAATCTTCTTAAACTAAATTCCAAATTATTTCAAAAAATATTTATAGTTAAGATATTTTGGTTAACCATTATATATTTATTTTTAGAAAATAATTAATTCAAAATTAACAAATAATATTAATAAATATAATTTATTTTTCGAAAATATTTAATCTTGTAGAAATAAAATATTAACTAACATAACTGAAATTAAAAAATTATTTAAGATATTAATTACTATTATTCAATTTCATAAATTTTAGTTAGTTAATATTCAAAAAAATTAATATCATAAATGATATTTACATATTAATAAATCAAAATATATTTTTACATAAATATTTTTATGTTAATTAAATAAATAATTATTATATTAGTTAATATTTAAAAATATTAATATCATAAATGGGATTTACATATTAATAAATCAAATTATATTTTACATACAAAATTTTATATTAATTAAATAAATAATTATTATATTCCCAAAATAAAAAAGGTTCCCACATTAAAGTAAACAATTTTTTATATATAGCTTTCTCTATATCAATATAAATATTAAATAATTCAATATATTAATAAAAAAAAATTTATTTATTTATTTATTTATATAGTATTTAATTTATATTATTGAATAACTAAACACATATAAAATAATTTTATAAGTGTTTAAACAATATTTGTGGATCTGGCGAATAACTTGCAAATTTAGGTAAGGCTTGTGCGTGTATAATGTCTTTCTTTCACAGGTTATGCGAGACGGGTTTTATTGATTGAAAACAGATCAGCAGGTGGGTCAAACGGGCGGGTTTGACCCACTTTCCAGCTATATTATTAGTAATATATGAACTTTTAATATAAGATTCATATAATCGATTTTTAGTTGTTAAATATTGTTGGGAATGTCCTGAAATCTACTGTGCTATCTCTAGAAAGTATGATAACTGTCGAGATCAGACATAAGTCATAAATACTGGGAGGTCATGATGACTTGCTAGAGCCCGCTCTTGATCTATAAGTTAAGTACTTATTACCAGTATTGTATGATCCCAAAGGGTCACACACCATAGCTAACGGGAAAGTTAAAAAGGAACTAATACAGTAAGATGCAAGACATTTACTGTATTTGTACAGAGAATTGGGCCAGACAAAATACAGTCTTTTGTCTGATTTGGGTCTTGGGCCCAAAAGCCTAATAAGCCATTAGTTTAATTACTTGGGCCCATATAAGGGAAGAGGAGGCGCCAGTTAGACCATTCTTCTGCGATTTTTAGGTCTGGCCGTCCTCCTCTCTCTCTGTTGTTCCAGCTTGGTCTAGCAGCCTGATCCAGTAGCTTGTAAGCGTGTGGATACCTAGGAGGAGCCGGTAATCATCAGCTCTTGCAGATCTCGATATTCCTTTGATCAATCCGCTGCAATCACAAGGTAATGATCCTGATCTGTTTATGATTCAACTGCAAATCACCTAGATCCTAGTTGATTATGTTAGGTTGTAATCTGATAATTAAACCTATGAACCAACACATAATCCTACAGTGGTATCAGAGCCCAGGTTGTTAGGTTTTTGCTTTTTGGATAATACTAGGTTGTTTATTAGTTTGATGAATCGATTTTAATGAGTAAAATTGGATTAGAAAACTTGAAAAACCTAATATGTAAATCGCATGATCCGATTGAAACCCATCGGTATGCGAAGTGGTCGCCCGTATCGATCGACGAGGGAGCGTGATATCGATCGATATCGATCGGATCGATTGCTTCTCGCTGTCCCGATGACCCGATCGCAACGAGCTGATGCACGCGAGTATCGATCGACGTGTAAGCGTCATATCGATCGATATGCTGGCGAGGCATACGTTCCGCGAGTAGCCAATCGGTTCAGCCGAGCTTCGCGGTTCGTTCTTCCCAAACCTGCGACAATGAACCGATCAAACCGATTGTGGTTCATTGTCAGCTTTAGCTTAAACCGCAAGTTAGGTCAAAATTGGCTAAAACACAAGGTGTTTCTTCCCGGTTTTGGACTTAACCGAACCGATCCAATTTAATTGGTGGTTCAAGCGGTTAACCCAAATCGCGGTTTGCTGGAAATTATTTAATACAATTGGTATTATTTAATTTCTGGTTAAACCGGATTTAAATTCAAAATTGAATTTTAACCTAAACCGAAGGCTGGTCTAAGTTTGATTTGGTTGGACCAAATAATTTAGAGCTGGTCTGGTTTAGTAAATAACCAGTTGGATTTAGTAGTTAATTTGGTCTTGGACCAGAATTAATGAACCGACTCGGTTATGTCAAATTATTGGGCCAAATTGGAATTCTGTGGTCTTGGGCCAAGAATTGGGCCTATAATTTGTGACCCAACCGAAAACTTTAATAAAATATTAATTTAGAAATTTCTATTTTTAGCATGTTTCTAGATTTAGAAAGTTTCTAAAATAAGTAAGTTTCCCAAAATAGTAATCTTCTATTTTTGGAAAGAAAACCTAAAATCCTCAAAACCAATATCAAGCTTGGATGGCTTGCCCAATCTTGTCAGCTACTTAACGCTTATTCAATTACAGATATGGCTTACAGTGTGAGGTGTCTGTTTTTGCGTAAGTAAAATAGTACATAGTCACTAATTTCATTGGGAGTCCCAGACTTTAGTGATTATTTGGCTGTAAGAGATTGGTTTCCTTGACTGGGCCATCGGGAGTCTCGGGCCTTGAGACATCTGGTGAATTAGGCCTTGGGCCCAATCCACAACCGAGAGTTATATAGATATAACTAGCTGTGTGCATGCTTACCAAGTAAAGCTAATTCCGGGTGACGGCCAGTGGCCCACTTTGGTTTTAGTTGAACATGGGTCTCGGAATCATTGCATTCTTATGAGGTTAAACAAAGAAATTTTGAATGCAATGCGAGTTTTCTTATAAGTTATTAAGATTACTCTTTTATGAACTAAATAACTAAAACTCTATTGTCTCATAATTTCAGCTATGTCAAGCACAACAACACAAAACACTTTCTCGATCCGGTCTGCCCTTGAGAAGGACAAACTGAACGGATCAAACTTCCTGAACTGGTCCAGGAACCTGAGACTTGTGCTCAGGCAGGAGAAGAAGGCTTATGTCCTTGAAAGAGTTCTCCCCCTAGACCTGCGAATAATGCCGCACAAGCTGTGAAGAATGCTTGGGATACGCATTCTTCAGATGCTAATGACGTGGTTTGCCTAATGTTGGCGACAATGGCTCCCGAACTGCAGATTCAGTGGGAAGGCCTGACTTGTCCCATGGAACTGATGGCAAACCTGAAAGCGTTGTTTCAGGAACAGGCTCGTACAGAGAGATTCCAAACTGTAAAGAATCTCTTGGACTGTAAAATGGCTAAGGATGCAGCAGTGAGTCCACATGTTCTGAAAATGATGGGTTATCTCGATCATTTGACTAGACTCGACTGTCCTATAACCCAAGAGCTTGCTTGTGATATCGTTCTGCAGTCTCTTACTCCTGCATATGACCAGTTCACCTTGAAATATAATATGCATGGGTTGACAAAGACTTTTCCTGAGCTACATGGTATGCTCAAGACTGCGGAACCTAATCTGAAGAAGGCCAAGGACCCGTCTGTACTTATGGTGCAGAAGGGCAAGGGTTTCAAGAAATCTGCTGCAGACAAGGGAAAGGGCAAGGCTGTCAACAACGAAAAGGCCAAACCCAAGCCCGTGTCTAAAGCTGGGCCTTCTGATATCTGCCACTTTTGCAAAGAGGCAGGGCATTATCGCAGGGACTGTAAGAAATACCAGGAAAGTCTGAAGGAGAAGAAGAAGTCCTTCGCGACTACTTCTTCAGGTATTTTTGTTATTGAAGTAAATACTACTACTTCTGATAATACCACTTGGGTATTAGATACTGGATGTGGGGCTCATATTTGTACTAATGTGCAGGCGCTCAGCAACAGTAGAAGGTTGAAGCAAGGGCAAGTAGAGTTGCGGGTTGGCAATGGAGCGAAGGTTCCAGCACTGGCCGTTGGCACTTACTTGTTATCTTTACCTTCTGGATTGATTTTAGAACTTGAGAATTGTTATTTTGTACCTGCTATAAGCAGAAATATCATTTCAGTTTCATTATTGGATTTACAAGGATTTGATTTTTCTATTAAGAATAAATTGTGTTCCTTTAATCTCAATGATATGTTCTATGGCTGTGCCCCTCTTATTAATGGGCTGTACATGCTGGATCAATCTACTCCAGTATATAACATTAATACAAAACGGTTCAAATCTAACGAAGAAAATGAAACGTTTCTCTGGCATTGTCGTTTGGGGCACATTAGTGAGAAACGCGTCAAGAGGCTCCATTCAAATGGACTCTTGGGCTCATTTGACTTTGAGTCTTGTGAGCAATGCGAATCTTGCCTAATGGGCAAAATGACACGGGCTCCTTTTAATAAACCCACAGAAAGGGCCAGTGAACTATTGGGCCTGATACATACTGACGTGTGTGGCCCAATGTCCACAAATGCTAGAGGAAACTATCAGTACTTCATTACATTCACTGATGATTTCAGTAGATATGGATATGTCTACTTGATGAAACATAAGTCGGAAACCTTTGAGAAGTTCAAAGAATTCCAGAATGAAGTACAGAACCAGCTTGGTAAAAGTATTAAGGCTCTTCGGTCGGACCGAGGAGGAGAATACTTGAGCCAGGAATTCCGTGATCATCTGAGTGAGTGTGGGATCATCTCCCAACTCACACCTCCTGGAACACCTCAGTGGAATGGTGTGTCTGAGAGAAGGAATCGGACATTGTTAGATATGGTCCGATCCATGATGAGTCACACAGACCTTCCTATATCCCTTTGGGGATATGCTTTGCTGACCGCAACGTTCACACTGAACAGAGTGCCATCAAAAGCAGTAGCAAAGACACCATATGAGTTATGGACTGGAAAAGCTCCAGCAATGTCTTTTCTCAGAATTTGGGGTTGTGAAGCCTATGTCAAAAGATTAATCTCAGACAAGCTTACACCAAAATCTGACAAATGCTACTTCATTGGTTATCCTAGGGATACCAAGGCTTATTACTTCTATCTGCGATCCGAGAACAAGATCTTTGTTGCTCGGGATTGTACTTTTCTTGAGAGGGAATTTCTCTCTAAGAAAGATAGTGGGAGTAAGGTACAACTTGATGAAATTCAAGAAGGACAGGAACCTGTTCAACCTAATGAGGAAGAACAGCAGGATGAATTACATGAAGTTGTAATAGAACCTGAACCTGAAGTACCTGAAGTTCGAAGATCCGGAAGGATCCGTCACGAACCTAATAGATATCAGGGATTCCTCGTGACTAATTGCCATGATCTTTTGATCATTGACGGTGATGAACCCTCGAACTTTGCAGAAGCCATGATGGGCCCTGACTCCTTAAAGTGGCGTGAAGCCACTGAATCCGAGATGGACTCCATGTCTAGCAACCAAGTGTTTTCACTGGTTGACTTACCCGCTGGTGCTAAAGCCATCGAGTGTAAATGGATCTTCAAGAAGAAGATTGACGTGGATGGAAATGTCCAGATTTACAAGGCCAGGTTGGTGGCAAAAGGTTTCAAGCAAATTCATGGTATAGACTATGATGAAACCTATTCACCAGTGGCCATGATGAAATCAATTCGGATTCTCCTAGCAACTGCCGCTTATTATGATTATGAGATTTGGCAGATGGATGTGAAAACCGCCTTCCTGAATGGAATTTTGGAGGAGGATGTGTATATGACACAGCCTGACGGTTACATTGATCCTAAGAATGCTGGAAAAGTATGCAAGCTTCACAAATCCATTTATGGATTGAAGCAAGCATCCAGGAGTTGGAATCTTCGTTTTGATGAAGCAATAAAGAATTTTGACTTCATCAGAAACAAGGAAGAACAATGTGTGTATAAGAAAACTAGTGGGAGCAAAGTGGCGTTTCTTATTCTATATGTCGATGACATATTACTTCTTGGAAATGATATTCCAATGCTGAAGTCTGTTAAAGACTGGCTGGGAAGTTGTTTTTCCATGAAGGACATGGGTGAAGCCGCGTATGTTCTTGGAATCCGAATCTTTAGAGACAGATCTCAAAGGCTGATTGGACTTTGTCAAGATTCTTATATAGACAAAGTCCTGCATCGATTCGGAATGGATAAATCCAAGAAGGGATTCACGCCAATGATACATGGTGCTACACTAAGCAAGACTCAGTGTCCTAAAACACCTGATGAGCTTAAGCGCATGAGTAGGATACCTTATGCTTCGGCTATAGGATCTATCATGTATGCCATGATCTGTACTCGTCCTGATGTTGCTTATGCACTAAGCATGACGAGTAGGTACCAGTCTGATCCAGGTGAGAGTCACTGGATTGCCGTAAAGAATATTCTGAAGTATTTGAGGAATACTAAGGATAAGTTCTTGGTTTACGGAGGAAGTGAAGTGCTTGAAATGAGTGGATTCACGGATGCAAGTTTTCAGACAGATATAGATGATTTCCGGTCACAGTCTGGTTACATCTTCTGTCTGAATGGCGGTGCAGTAAGTTGGAAGAGCTCCAAGCAGAGCACCGTGGCAGATTCCACAACTGAAGCTGAATACATCGTTGCTTCAGAAGCTGCGAAGGAAGGAGTTTGGATAAGGAACTTCATGATTGAACTCGGTGTATTCCCAAATGCCACTGAGCCTCTAACACTGTATTGTGACAACAATGGTGCAATTGCTCAAGCTAAGGAACCGAGACATCATCAGAAATCCAAACATATTATGAGAAGGTATCACCTGATTCGTGATATAGTGAATAGAGGTGAAGTGATGGTCAGCAGAGTTCCCACTGATGAGAACGTGGCTGACCCGTTGACAAAGCCACTCCCGAGACCTAAGCACGAGTTGCATACTACTGCTGTAGGAATTAGAGATATTCAAATGTAATCTCTTTTTGAGTGGGAGTTGTGAGGGCTTTATTTTAGTTATTTTGATTGGTTCATGTAAACATTTTAAATGTTAATGAAATTTTATTTCTGGATTATTTTTAACTGTGATATAAAATAATCGTTCCAAAATGATTCATGTCATTATATATGGGCCATCGAAGTACATGAGTAGACTTGATCCTGAAACCCCATATTTAACGAAATAACATAAATCATAGTGTCCATGGTCGAAGGTTGTTGAAATTGGAACACCAACAACCACTTGAGACTAGAGTGTGTTGAGACTTATGACCAAGTTTTGAGGGGTCATAGATGCGCGGCATCAAAGTCGACACATAGGTATATTCAGGGGAGCATATGACCGGACATGGCCCGCTGATGAGAACTCTACAAGATATTAATATCTGTGTCATGAGAGGTTCTCATATACGACTATAGAGTATAGTCCTTAGACCTGAGTTTGCATGCATGTGGCTGCACATGGATTGATGCGCTTTGATCATTGTCTAACGCTGTTTCGTAACTGGGAGCTATAAGGACCTTGGTTGGGTGTATTATGAAGTGTGTAGTTCATAGTGATGGAACAAGATGAGATTTGTCCCTGCCGTTTAACGGAGGTAATATCTCTAGGCCAATCGGAGACTTGATAGCTGGTAAGAGAGTGGCCACTCCCAAACGGACTTGCCCAAGTCGTTTGAAATGTCAGTATCAAATCTGGTCCGATGAACATGGTCTGGCTATATAAGGATGACACGCATCTTGCCTTATGCCAGATCGAGATATTGAGACAAAAGGATTAGGGAATGTAGGATTCCAGTACAAGTGGGAGATTGTTGGGAATGTCCTGAAATCTACTGTGCTATCTCTAGAAAGTATGATAACTGTCGAGATCAGACATAAGTCATAAATACTGGGAGGTCATGATGACTTGCTAGAGCCCGCTCTTGATCTATAAGTTAAGTACTTATTACCAGTATTGTATGATCCCAAAGGGTCACACACCATAGCTAACGGGAAAGTTAAAAAGGAACTAATACAGTAAGATGCAAGACATTTACTGTATTTGTACAGAGAATTGGGCCAGACAAAATACAGTCTTTTGTCTGATTTGGGTCTTGGGCCCAAAAGCCTAATAAGCCATTAGTTTAATTACTTGGGCCCATATAAGGGAAGAGGAGGCGCCAGTTAGACCATTCTTCTGCGATTTTTAGGTCTGGCCGTCCTCCTCTCTCTCTGTTGTTCCAGCTTGGTCTAGCAGCCTGATCCAGTAGCTTGTAAGCGTGTGGATACCTAGGAGGAGCCGGTAATCATCAGCTCTTGCAGATCTCGATATTCCTTTGATCAATCCGCTGCAATCACAAGGTAATGATCCTGATCTGTTTATGATTCAACTGCAAATCACCTAGATCCTAGTTGATTATGTTAGGTTGTAATCTGATAATTAAACCTATGAACCAACACATAATCCTACAAATATAACTATTATTATATGCGTAGATTTAATAAATTGAACAATTGAAATTAAAATTAAAATTTTAACTGAATATATTTATAATTTAAAAGTTCAAGGTAAAATAATAGTTTACATTCACCAATGGGTCTAGATCGGATTTAGTTCCAACCGGAGACCCGTTCAAATATCCAAATGACCCAAAAATATTAAATATATTATTTATTTTTGAGTTTTACGGGTATTATTTTAGTATTTTGGATTTTTTAGTTTTAAATTTTTAAATATATTTTATATATTTCAGTTATATTATAGTTTACATATATTTTCACGGATTAAATTATTTTTAGGCTTTTATGTGTTTTTGGATTTTAGATATTTTTCATGTGTTCGAGTAATCCTCGAACCCAAGTGGACAAATCGAACTAACATGGATCCAAATAGAAATAACTCGAAAATCCGACCGGAACTCTAGCGGTTTTTATATAGATCCAAAATATTTTACCGGAAAACATATATTTCAATAGAACCAATATAAATCTATCACTAAGACATGAATGCATAGACATACACTATATGAGAATGTGTACATACAAATATAAATTTTGAAAAAAACATTAAAAATGTTTTACTAACAATATTTTTATTAAAAGAAAATTGGTCCGCGCTGATAGCGCGGATTAGAATATAGTATGTTATTAAATGTGAATTTTGTTTTCTTGATATTGTTTTATTATGGTTTTAGTATTCGTGACTCATTGTTATTTTTAGTAGATGCTTAACTAACCTTATTGCTGTAAAAACATTTGTGTATTTTATTTGATAATTTTTATTTATGTTAATTTTAACTTATTTCAATCCATTATTTAATTTCTAAAAGCTTAAAAATTGCTAAAATCAATTGAAATTAGTTAATATATATTTTTAACATGTCTTATAATAGTCAAAATTTATTTTTAATAGTATGGATAATTGAAATCGGTTAACTTTTTTTAACCGTCTTAAGTTATATTTTTTAACTTGTCTTAAGTTATATTTTATTTGATAATTTTTTTATTTAAGTTAATTCTAATTTATTTCAACCTATTATTTCATTAATAAAAATTGCTAAAATCAATAATTTTTGTATATAATATAATTTTAATAATATAAGATGATATATTTGATCTCCTAGGTTTTAGATTTAATTATATATATGTAACTGCTTGTTTCAGATAGTATAGTTTTAACACGTGAATATGAATGTATTTTTAACCCGTCTTCTAATAGCCAAAAATTATTTTTAATAGTATGGATAATTGAAATAAATTAATTTTTTATTTAAGTTAATTTTAACTTAGTCCAACCCGTTATTTCATTACTAATTGTTTTAATCAATATATTTGTATAGAATGCAATCTTAGTAATATAAATTGTTACATTTGATCTGTTAGGTTTTCGATATAATTATATATATAGAATGCAATTAAAAACTACATATATAATTGTTTGTTTTAAATATTATATTTTTAACATGTGAATATGAATTTATAAAAAAATTAATATTTTATAAAATAGAGTATATATATAATTGTTTGTTTTAAATAATATAGTTTTAACATATGAATATGAATTTATAAAAATAATGTTCTATAAAATTAAGAATATATCAATTAAAATTGGTTAATTAATATTTCAAAATTATTTTCCAATGAGCATAAATCTTTAAAAATATTTTAATAATTAAAATAAATTATCTATATTTCAATCATTCTTATAGTAGTCTAAGTATTTTTTAAAATTGATAAAACAATCTTTAAAAAACTGTCATCGTAAAAACATCAATTGTTGTTAAACTCATCATATCTTCCAATAGTATAAATATTAAATAATTTTAATATTTTATTAAACTAAGAATATATCAATTGAAATTAGTTAATATATTTTTAACCCGTCATTTAGTACTCAAATTTTATTTTTAATTGTATAGATAATTGAAATCGGTTAATCGATTTTCAATTTGTTTTATGTTTTGCAATGGTCTAAATATAAATATTTTATGTTATTTTAGTAGATAAAAATATAACAAAAATTATTTTAAATAAATTTTAATAATAAGAATGATTCAGTAATTATTTTTCTTTAAATTAAGAAGTTAAAAACGTTTTTCTAATTTTTGCTATAATATATATATATATATATAAATTAAAAATAAGATACTAAAAGATATTGTGCAAATTGTAAAAATATATTTTGAATATAATCATAAATAGAGAATAATTATATTAAAATATAATTGAAATTATTTTATACTAATTTTAGTAAGAAATTCTAAATTAAATATTTATTTTTTGGTAAATTTAAAAATAAAAGAGACCTGTTATATATAATATATTTTCTATTTTCAAAATATAAATATATTTTTCTAAATTCGAAATATAAATATATTTGTACCATAAATATTATCTAGTTTTGAAATTTTTTCTAAATTTTAATTTATATTTAAAATAAAAGACATAAAAAGATATTATGAATATATTTTTGAATAAAATCATTAATTAGAGAATATTTTGTGTGGCCCACATATAGTCTAAAATCTGATAATTTCAAAATATTCTTAATGAAACCCAAAAATCTTTATTAAATGCATTGGTATAAACCGTAATATAACACATGAATAAATATTATATGTTATTTTAAAAAAGAGTCACAGTATAGATGTTACCGATGGGAGCCAATATCGTTTTGAAACAATAATTGCATCAACCCCCACAAGCATTAAGCGCATTAATTTCTCATTATTCTGTTTTTGGATTTTCTCGCTTAATCACGGAGTCAACAACATTACCGTATTTTTGTTGACACGCACCGTATATCGCAACTTCTTCTTCGCATTCCAGCGAAAGGAAGAAGATGAAGCTAAAATGGGAATCAATCTCCATGGTTCACCAAAATGTATTTCTCATCAAGCTTGTCGCTGCTATTTTGATAACAGGTCTCGCTTTTCGTTTCTTTGTCT
Organism: Orychophragmus violaceus; assembly: GCA_030180135.1. Taxonomy (NCBI): domain Eukaryota; kingdom Viridiplantae; phylum Streptophyta; class Magnoliopsida; order Brassicales; family Brassicaceae; genus Orychophragmus; species Orychophragmus violaceus. The sequence goes on along the minus strand of CM058238.1, from coordinate 63,554,161 downwards.
TCCGCTTTGGCCAAATTTCCCCAGTTCAAGTGTCGGTGAACGGAAAGTCCGATCCCCTTATTTCGCCGCCTTGGGTTACTATATCGGATAACGAGGATCTAATCCCCATTGGTAAGATTTTCTTTTATGTAGCAACGACGTTACGATTTGTTAAGCTTGTTGTTTTCGGGCAAAAGTTCTGAGATCTAGGGATTTACGGAGCTTTTTTCTAGGTCTGCAACTTTGGAAGAAACTTAATATTGGTTTTGTCTAGTTAAAGTGTGATATGTAGTGTCTGATTCATGCCAATTTTATCATTTGATGCTTCAATTGGAGCTTCTGTGAATTTGTCATATCATTTCCATTAGTGTCCCATCTTCGGTTTCAAATTTCTTTGATCATGTGGCTCAAGCTTCTTCAGTTGTTATGGTTTTGATTCCTTTGTGTGAATCTATTCCCAGAATTTTGATCTCTCAGTCTCAGGTGACGTTTTATTAATTAAAAAAAATTGTAAATAGTTTTTTTTTTTCCTTCTAACTGTAATAGTTGTGTTATTAGTGAATCCTTTTAGTGATGATAAGAATCTCTTTGTTGTATTTAGATATTGTGGTGGAGAAGTGTGATCTCTTCACTGGGAAATGGATCAGAGACCCTTTGGGACCAATCTACACAAATGGCTCCTGTGGTATCGTAGTAGATGCTCACCAGAATTGCATCACCAATGGTCGGCCTGACTCTGGTTTTCTCTACTGGAAATGGAAGCCTAACGACTGCTCCTTGCCTCGCTTCGATCCTCACAGATTTCTGCAACTTATGAGGAACAAATCGTGGGCTTTAATTGGTGACTCCATTTCGCGTAACCATGTCGAGTCTTTGCTTTGCATGCTATCCACAGTAAGCTTTTCTTTTCATGCTTTCTTGCTATCTATTTGTAAACTTGAAATGAACAAGTTTTTAAAATGATCAAGTGTTTTATTGTTTTCAATGTTTCAGGTTGAAAAACCGGTTGAAGTGTACCACGACGAGAACTACAGATCAAAGCGTTGGCTTTTTCCTTCACACAATCTGACAATATCCAACATTTGGTCACCATTTCTTGTTCAAGCCGCCATTTTTGAAGACTCAAACGGTGTCTCATCAGCTGCAGTCCAGCTTCACCTTGACAAACTCGACAAGACATGGACTGATCTATTTCCGAGCATTGACTATGCAATAATCTCTTCCGGGGAATGGTTCTTGAAAACAGCGGTCTACCATGAGAATGCTAATCTTGTAGGCTGCCATGGCTGCCCGGAAAGTTCTAACATAACGGACTTAGGATTCGACTATGCTTACAATACATCCTTGCGCCATGTTATGGACTTCATCGCAAGATCTAACACTACAGGCATGATCTTTTTCCGGACTTCGATACCTGATCACTTTGAGAATGGTGAATGGCATAACGGAGGGACCTGTAAGAAAACAGAACCGGTCAACGAGGATGAGGTTGAGATGAAGATTGTGAACAAGATCTTGAGAGATGTAGAGATTAGTCAGTTCGAGAGGGTGGTTACCGAGATGGGTCAGGCTGGAAATTTTAAGCTTCTGGATTTTGCCGGAATGTTGCTGACTCGACCAGATGGGCATCCCGGTCCGTATCGAGAGTTCAGACCGTTTGATAAGGACAAGAACGCAAAGGTACAGAACGATTGTCTGCATTGGTGCTTGCCTGGTCCGATTGATTACCTAAACGATGTTATATTGGAGATCATAGTGAATGGTTGAACCGGGAAATAACCCAGTTTGATTGTATCTTAGTCAATGGCTGAATCGCAAACACCGGTTTGGTCTCGGTCGTGTAAATTGGGAAAGTTGAAGAGGGTTTGGATAGAGCTCACTAGAAAAATTCAAAAACCGGTTTGGTTCACGAAAGCTATTCTTTTTTTGTAAAGCGAGATTGTTCTGTTATGTGCAAAAGCAAGAGATCTCGAGTGAATATCATCTTGTATCTTAAACCGGTGTTCAAATAAAAAATGTAAAAGATGTTATAAACCGATTTTCAGTAAGTTGGTTTGTTTTTTTTTTTTTTCCGACAAATCAATATATTGATTTTCTAAAAAGTTTACAAGATACAAAAATCATTTACAACCGTTGAAACAAATAAAGGAAATTGAAACAATTTCGATGAAGAAGTGAAAAGTCACCATGCTTTCTTATCGAAAGTCTTATAGGCTAATAGATAAAATTTGTTAAGTTTCTTCTTCACATAAGATAAGAATATGTGAAATTGGGTTGTTTTGTTAAATTTAAAACAATCTTCAAAAAAATTGTGTTCTAAACCGGTTCAATAAGTTGGTTTAGTTGGAATGTTCAAACGGTCAAAAGGTAAAAAAGAATTCTGCGTCGCCACACGATTATTAAATCCACATAAGGATCAGTCTGAATTTTGAAATTTTGACCGTTGCTCGTCCTCCTATATAATCCCCCATGATAGACTCAAAGACTCCTCTAAATTTCTAACCCTAATTCTCAAAGCCTCCATTTCTCTCTTAAAATTTAGCTACGCTCTTACTGAAATCTCTTTTTTTCAATGGCAACAGCCGCAGATCCTGCTCCGGCGAAGAAATCGAGAAACAAGAGAAAAGCGTTGAAGCAGAAGAACGAGATCGTCGAGACAAATCATACTCCTTACCATGTCCTTAAGAGTGCGATTACGTCTTTCAGATGCACCATTCATACTAGGAGACCCATGCATAGTGTACTGTGGGACAATTCCACACTCCTCTAGGTATCTGGTAAATGGCTTTGGACGTTGTTCACCTGAACCATTATAACGACCGTAATATTCACCACCACGATCGGATCTGGCAGACTTTATCCTTCGGTCGGGTTGGTTCTCAACCTCAGCCTTAAACTTTATGAACACGTCCAAAGACTCTGACTTTTCATGAATAAGAAACAAGTATGCATAACGAGAGTAGTCGTCTATGAAAGATATAAAGTATTGTTGACCATTACAAGATGCCGTAGGGAAAGGTCCACAAATGTCCTTATGTATCAACTCAAGGACTTCTTTAGCTCTGTATGCACCTAATTTCTTATGTTTGGTGTGTTTTCCTTCAATGCAATCCACACAAACATCACAATTTGTGAAATCAACAGAACTCAATATACCATATGACACAAGTCGCTCAATTCTATTTCTAGAAATGTGACCTAGGCGCTTGTGCCACAGAGTTTCTGAATTTGCATTTTCGAATTTACGTTTAGTACCCCTTGATTCAACACTTAAATTCTCATCAAGAGAAGTTAAAGTGTCAAGCATATAAAGATTGTGATTTTCCAAAAGTGTACCAGTTCCAATTAAAATTGAATTCAAAGACAAGGTAACTTTTCAATTCCCAGTTAGACAAGAAAAACCAGATTTGTCTAAGTAAGGAACATAAACCAAGTTTCGTCTAAAAGGCGGTGCAACAAAAGTGTCTTTTAAATCCAAATAATGACCGGTATAAAATAACAATCTAAAATGCGCAATTGCCTCCACATCCACCGGAATCCCATTAGCTATATGAATGCATCTTTCAGCATCAGTTGGTATTCGGTAGCTCAGGCAACCCTGAAGCGAAACACTGATGTTAGTAGTTGCACCTGAGTCTAACCACCAAGTGTTTCTGGGTACTTCAACTAAGTTCACTTCAGAACAGACCATAGCAAGGAACATACCTTTCTTCCCACGCCATGCATGGTACTTTGGAAGTCCTTCTTCATGTGTCCAACTTTCCTGCAAAAGAAGCAGGTATCTTCAACCTTAGTCTGCTTCTTTTGAGTTGGACCCTTAGAATCCTCATTGTTAACAACCTCAAATTTCCTTCTTTTGCCCTGAACCTTAGAGGTGTTTGCCATATGAGCACTTTCTGTCCTTTGTTGTTTCATCATATCCTCCTCATGCACACAAAACGAAATGAGCTCATTAAGAGACCATTTCTCTTCCTGTGTGTAGTAACTGGATTTCAATTGATTGAATTGAGGAGGCAGAGAATTCAAGACAAAGAAGATGAGCACTTCTTCGGGAAGCTCAGTCTTGAGTGTCTTAAGTTTTGAAACAATGTTGGACATTTCCAAAATGTACTCCCTTATGTTTCCATTGCCTTGATACCTCATGGTACTAAAACGATGCAGAAGCGTACTTATTTTTGTTTTATCGCTCTTTTCAAACCGCAAGTCCATTTCAGCAAGGAACTGTTTTAGATCATTGATCCCCTCATCACCTCTAAAGGTTTCTGGAATTGTGTCCTTAATGATCATTAAACCAATGCGATTAGAACGTTCCCACTTCTCATAATTGTTGGGAATGTCCTGAAATCTATTGTACTTACTCCAAGAGAAAGTCGTATTGTCGAGATGAGACAATCATATGACACTAGGTAGTCATAATGCTTTGCTAGAAGCCACTTATGATCAATGAGTTTAGAACTCATTGCTAGTGTTATATGATCCTACAGGGTCACACACCTAAGCAAACTGGACGTTAAAGACGAGACTGATCATTAATGTAATGATCCAGTGAATGCATATTTGATATGCATTCGATATCAATATTCTGGGGCAGTGTCGATCGATGCAGATAGTGCATCGATCGATGCAACTCGCGGATTAATCAGATTAATTCGGTTTAATCGTTGGTTAATTCCGTTATGGTTTAATTCGACATTTATAAGATATATGGTCGACCTAAACTGATTCTTCACCTAATTCACAGCCACCAGAACATGAAAAGAAACCTCTCAAGAGATCAGATCTCTATAGGCACTAGCATCCCTCCTGTCCAGTTTGTGTGCGTGTGGATACCAGTAGAGGCACAGCGTTTGAGGTGCTTCGTGATCTCGATTATCTGCTAAAACTTCCGCTGCAAATCACCAGGTAAATCTGAGATCCCATAGATTCAATTATATGAACCTTAGATCCTAGGCTCGGAATTCAGACTAGGTTGCTAATCCTGATTAGAACTGCTAGAAATTCCTTCAGTGGTATCAGAGCTTTAGGGTTCCATTGAATATGTAGCATGTTGATTAGATTGGTTGAATCTGGATCTCTGTATGATTGATACAAGCATGCTAAAACTCGTTTTGATCAAAGTAACCTAGTTTAGGGTCTTTTGTTCGAAAAACGTTTTAGGGTTTTTCGCATGGTGTCGATCGATGCCAATCCGGCATCGATCGACACAGGGCGAAAACCCGAACATAATTTAGGGTTTTTCGCATGGTGTCGATCGATGCCAATCCGGCGTCGATCGACATAGGGCGAAAACCCGAATAAAACTTATGTTTCGCCTGGTGTCGATCGACACAAGAGTTGTGTCGGTCGACACAAACCTCGCGAGATTGATGAATCGGTTCAATTGGATTGGACCGGTTATCGACCTTGGTTAATGATGGTTAAACGCTAAGAATGGTTTATTGCGATTGGGTTGGTATCGACCGATGCTAATGTAGCATCGATCGACACTGACCGGTACTCAAAACCGGATCAATTGGATTGATTGGTTATCGCATATTGGTTTTGGTTAATCAGCATCGATCGACACTAAAGTAGTGTCGGTCGACACAAGATTCGATGGTTTAGGTTATGGAACCTGAAACCACAGAACCAAACCAAAACAAATCATTTAATTAGAAGAATTAAAACATAATAAAACTAAACGTTTTAAATGGTTCCGTTCCTCAACCAAATATCAAGTGATACTTGATGTCTTTCCAATCTTGTCAACTGTCAAGACCCATTTAATTGTGCGATAGACTTTCAGTGCAAGATGTCCACAATTTCATGAGTAAGACAGGAGGTAATCGTGTTGATGGACTTGCAGTGCAAGACATCAACAATTACATGACTGAAGAGATTGGTTTACTTGACTGGGCCATCAAAATCGTTTTGGGCTCAGAGACATCAGGTGGATTTGACATGAGATGTCAATCCACAACCAAGAGTTATATTGGATATAACTAGCAAGGTTGTTGCTTACCTAGATAGCTAAAATTTGGGTGATAGCCAGTGGCTCACTCAAGTTTAGTGAAGTATGGGTCTTGGATTATTATATTCATCTGAGGAAACATTGTTTGAATATAATGCGAGTTTTCTTAATAGTTAAGACTTCTCATTTCTTGAACATCATAACTAAAACCTCCCTTGTTTTTCAGCTATGTCTAGCACAAACCATCGTAACAATTTCTCTCTGCGATCCGTCCTTGAGAAGGACAAGTTAAATGGATCCAACTTTCTTGAATGGTATCGGAACTTGAGAATTGTTCTCAAACAGGAGAAAAAGGACTATGTCCTTGAGAAAGTTCTCCCTAAGAAGTACCGAGCCAATGCCTGGCAGTCAGATAAGGATGCTTGGGATAAGCATTCTAATGATGCGGTGGATGTGAGTTGTCTCATGTTGGCTACCATGAACTCGGAATTGCAGAAGCAATATGAGTACGTGGAGTCGCCAATACAGATGATCACTGGCCTGAAAAGTATGTTTCAGGAGCAGGCACGAACTCAGAGATACCAGACGGTAAGGTCTCTGATTGAGTGCAAGCTACCAAAGGGCGAACCAGTTAGTCCTCATGTCATTAAGATGATGGGTTATATTGATAACCTGGGGAAATTGGACTGTCCCATTAGCCAAGAGTTGGCTACTGACATCATTCTTCAGTCACTGCCGTCAAGCTATGATCAATTTGTTATGAACTATAACATGAACAACTTGACGAAGACGTTGACTGAATTGCATGGGATACTTAAGACTGCTGAACCTAACATCAAGAAGGACACCCCAAATGTCCTTATGGTACAAAAGGGTAAAAAGTTTAAGAAACTTGGTAAAAAAAAAGGTGATGGCAAGACAAGCTCGATTGTGAATCCAAGCGAGTCTGGCCATGTTCCTAAGGTTAAAACCAGTCCTTCTGAAGATGTTAAGTGCCGTTATTGTAATGGTTATGGGCATTTGAAAAGAAACTGCAATAAATTCTTGGAAGATTATGAGAAGCTGAAGAAGACGTACGAGACTTCTTCTTCAGGGCCTGAGCAAAAGTAGGACTATGGAGAAAGGACAAGTGGATCTATGCGTGGAAATGGAGCAAGAGTTGCTGCATTAGCCGTAGGAGTATTTCATTTGTTTTCTTTTATGGCATGTTTTGAACTTAAAACTGCTACTATGTACCTGCTATGAGCAGAAAGATTATTTCTAATCCTTGCTTGGATATAGAAGGATATCAGTTTTCAAATTAAGAATAAGTGTTATTCATTTGATTACAGTGATAAATTTTATAGTAGCAATCCATTAGAGAATGGACTTTATGTTCTAAACCAGAATGTGCCTAACTATAACATTAATACCAAGAGATTCAAGTCAAATGATACGAATCAAACTTCTCTCTGACATTGTCGTTTTGGGCCACGTAAATGAGAAATAGATTCAGAAGCTTCATAGTGATGGGCTTTTGGGCTCATCTGATTATGAATCACAATGAGTAAAGTGAATCTTGCTTATTGGGTAAAATGACGAAGGCCCCTTTCAGAAAAGGTAGCATCGATCGACACAAACGATGTGTCGGTCGATACAAGTTGCGAACGAACAAAATGAAAGGGCCAGAGGCTTATTGGGCTTTATACATACGGATGTATATGGGCCGATGAGCACTAGTGCTAGAAGAAAATTTCAGTACTTCATTACCTTTACTGATATTTTCAGAAGGTACGGTTATGCCTTATTTATAAGGCATAAGTCAGAATCTTTGAAAAGTTCAAAGAGTTCCAAAATGAAGTACAGAATCAATTTGGCAAAGGTATTAAACCTCTACGATGAGATCATGGAGGTGAATACTTAGGTCGAGAATTTAGTGATCATCTGAGAGATTGTGAAAGTGTTTCACAATTCACTCCTCCTGTATCGGACTTTATTAGATATGGTTCGATCAATGATGAGTCACTTAGATCTTCCATTATCCTTCTAAGAATACGCTCTAGAAATGTCTGAGTTTACTTTAAATAGAGTTACATCAAAATCAGTTACAGAGATACCACATGAGATGTGGAATGTAAATGTTTCTGATTTATCCATCATGGAGATTTGGAGTTGCGAGACTTATATAAAACGTTTAATCTCTGATAAGCTCACACCCAAATCTGATAAGTGCTACTTCATTGGTTGTCCTAACAAAACCAAGGCATGTTACTTTTACAACCGGTTCGAGAACAAATTGTTTGTTGCTCGAAACTATGTTTTCTTGAGAAAGACTTTCTTTCCAAGAAGAACAGTGGGAGTAAAAGTACAACTCGAAGAAATTCGAAAATCACAGGAGACTGCTCAACCTGATGAGGAACAACAGCAGTTGGATCTACAAAGAGTTGTAGAACCTGCACCTGTGGTGCCTAAAGTTTATAAAAGATCTAGTGAATGTATATTCGATATACATTTAAATGGCGAGTTTCTGAAGAAGTGTCGATCGACACAAAAGTTGCATCGATCGACACAAATCGCGAACCAAATATTGATTTTGGTTTATGACTTAATTAACTACGGTTTAAATCTTGGTTAATTAGGTCGTGGTAAAAGTATACATATGAGATATGTGTGCGCAACTTTTACAGAAAACTGAAGCTCGCAGATCCGAAAGGATCCGTCACGAGCCCGAGAAATATGGATTTCTCGTAACTAATTGCCGTGATTTACTGATCATTGAAAGTGATGGGCCTGCGAATTTTGAAGAAGCAATGATGGGCCTTGACTCCGAAAATGGCTGAAAGCCGCTGAATCCGAAATGGGATCCATGTCACAGAACCAAGTATGACTTGGGTTGATTTACCCGATGGTGTAGAAACCATTGTGAGTAAATGGATTTTCAAGAAGAAAAGTTGACATGGTTAGTAGTATCCAAATGTACAAAGCTAGGTTGGTGGAAAAAGGTTTCAAGTAAATTCATGGTATTGACTGTGAAGAAACCTAATCCCAGACACCATGCTTATGTCCATCCGGATTCTCCTAGCAACCGCCACTCATAATAGTTATGAGATCTGGCAGATGGATGTGAAAACAGTTTTCCTTAATGGAATTCTGAAAAAGGATGTGTACCTGACACAACCTGAAGTTTTCATTGATCCTAATGAAGCTAGGAAGATATGCAAGCTTCATCGGTCCATTTATGGACTGAAGCAAGCATCTCGGAGTTGGAATCTTCGTTTTGATGAAGCAGTCAAAAGGTTTGACTTCGTCAAGAACGAAGAGGAACCGAATGTTTACAAGATGACTAGTGGGAGCGCAGTTGCATTTCTGGTATTGTATGTTGATAACATACCACTTCTCGGAAATGAAGTTCCATTGTTTCAGTCTGTTAAGACTTGATTCGAAAGTTGTTTTTCGATAAAATTATGGGAGAAACCGTATACATTCTTGGAATAAGAATCTATAGAGATAGATTGGATAAGCTAATTGGATTGTGTCAAGATACTTATAGTGATAAGGCCTTGCACATGTCCAATATGCAGGATTCCAAGAAGGGCTTCGTGCAAATGACTCTTGGTATTACTCTTAGCAAGACGCAGTGTCTTTCGACACACGCTGAGCAAGGGCGAATGAGGGTCAGGCTACTGCTAAAGGCATTAGATGTCTTAAGATGTGATCTTAATTTTAGTGGGAGTCATTGTTATTAATTTTAGTTATGATATGATGTTCGTATAAACATAATTTGATTATGTTATTGAAATCTGACATCTGTATTATTTAATAATGGTTATTAAATAATAGTCCCAAAGTAATTTATGACATTTTATAGGTCATCAAGTATGTGACTTGATCATGAAACCCTATAGATAATAAATGACATAAATTATGTTGGTCCCTGGTCGAGGTTGTTAAAGTAGGACATTAACAACCGCGTGAGACTAGTATGTGAGGTGACTGATGACTAAGTTTCATGGAGTCATTAATAAGAGTATTAAAGTCAATCACATAGATATGTGTTGGAGAACACATGATCGGACATGATCCACTGATGAGAACTCTACGGGATATTTATATAAGTGTCATGAGAGTTTTCATTACGACTATAGAGTATAGTCCTTAGACCTGAGTTCATCATGTTTTCTTACATGTGAATTGGTCCGCTTTAACCTTGTCAAACGTCAGCCGTAACTGGTGACTATAAAGGCATTGATTGGGCGTATCATGAAGCGTGTGAAGAGACAGGGATGGAACAAGATGGGATTTGTCCCTCCTATATAACAGGAGATAAATATCTCAGCCCCATCGAAGATTTGATACTGAGAAATGTGTGGCCACACTCAAACGAGGTGATTGTCAGTCGTTTGTCTTGTCAGTATAAATCGGAGTTCGATGAACATGATCTTGGCTAAATAAGGGTGACACAGATCTTGCCTTATGCCAGATCGAGATATAGTGACGAAGGGATTGAAGGAATAGATGATTCCAATACAAGTGGGAGATTGTTGGGAATGTCCTAAAATCTATTGTACTTACTCCAAGAGAAAGTCGTATTGTCGAGATGAGACAATCATATGACACTAGGTAGTCATAATGCTTTGCTAGAAGCCACTTATGATCAATGAGTTTAGAACTCATTGCTAGTGTTATATGATCCTACAGGGTCACACACCTAACCAAACTGGACGTTAAAGACGAGGTTGATCATTAATGTAATGATCCAGTGAATGCATATTTGATATGCATTCGATATCAATATTCTGGGGCAGTGTCGATCGATGCAGATAGTGCATCGATCGATGCAACTCGCGGATTAATCAGATTAATTCAGTTTAATCGTTGGTTAATTCCATTATGGTTTAAGTCGACATATATAAGATATATGGTCGACCTAAACTGATTCTTCACCTAATTCACAGCCACCAGAACATGAAAAGAAACCTCTCAAGAGATCAGATCTCTATAGGCACTAGCATCCCTCCTGTCCAGTTTGTGTGCGTGTAGATACCAGTAGAGGCACAGCGTTTGAGGTGCTTCGTGATCTCGATTATCTGCTAAAACTTCCGCTGCAAATCACCAGGTAAATCTGAGATCCCATAGATTCAATTATATGAACCTTAGATCCTAGGCTCGGAATTCAGACTAGGTTGCTAATCCTGATTAGAACTGCTAAAAATTCCTTCAATAATCCGTATTATACTCAGCTGAGCTGGTATCCATAGGAGAAGTAGGTTGTTTCTGAAGGAATTTCTAGCAGTTCCTAATCCAATTAGGCAACCCTGGTCTGAATTCCAAGCCTAGGATCTAGGGTTCATGTAATTGAATCATTGGGATCTCAGAATTACCTGGTGATTAGCAGCGGAAGATTTGCAGATAATCGAGATCTAGAGCGCCTCAAATGCTGCGCCTCTACTGGTATCCATACGCACACAAACTGAACAGAAGGGATGCTAGTGCCTTTAGAGATCAGATCTCTCAAGAGGTTTCTATTTCTTTTCTGGTGGCTGTGAATTAGGTTAAGATCGAGTTTAGGTCGACCATATATCTTATATATGTCGACTTAAACCACAACGGAATTAACCAATGATTAAACCGAATTAATCTGATAATCTGCGAGTCGCGTCGACCGACACACTCTCTGTGTCGATCGACACTGTCGATCTTTGTCGACCGACACACTTATTGTGTCGATCGACACTGTCCAGAAACATTGTATTGAATGCATATCAAATATGCATTCACCCGATCATTACATTAATGATCAACCCCATATACTACGTCCAGTTTGCTTAGGTGTGTGACCTTGTAGGATCATATAACACTAGCAATGAGTTCTCAACTCACTGATCATAAGTGGCTTCTAGCAAAGCATTACGACTTCTCAGTGTCATATGATTGTCTCATCTCGACAGTACGACTTTCACTCAAGAGCAAGTACAATAGATTTCAGGACATTCCCAACAATCTCCCACTTGTACTGGAATCATCTATTCTATAATCCCTTCGTCACTGTATCTCGATTTGGCATAAGGCAAGATCTGTGTCACCCTTATTTAGCCAAGATCATGTTCATCGAACTCCGATTTATACTGACAAGACAAACGACTGACAATCACCTCGTTTGAGTGTGGCCACACATTTCTCAGTATCAAATCTTCGATGGGCCCTGAGATATTTATCTCCTGTTATATAGGAGGGACAAATCCCATCTTGTTCCATCCCTGTTTCTTCACACGCTTCATGACACGCCCAATCAATGCCTTTATAGTCACCAGTTACGGCTGACGTTTGACAAGGTTAAAGCGGACCAATTCACATGTAAGAAAACATGATGAACTCAGGTTTAAGGACTATACTCTATAGTCGTAATGAAAACTCTCATGACACTTATATAACTATCTCGTAGAGTTCTCATCAGTGGGTCATGTCCGATCCTGTGTTCTCCAACACATATCTATGTGATTGACTTTAATACTCTTATTAATGACTCCATGAAACTTAGTCATCAGTCACCTCACATACTAGTCTCACGCGGTTGTTAATGTCCCGCTTTAACAACCTCGACCACGGACCAACATAATTTATGTCATTTATTATCTATAGGGTTTCATGATCAAGTCACATACTTGATGACCTATAAAATGTCATAAATTACTTTGGGACTATTATTTAATAACCATTATTAAATAATACAGATGTCAGATTTCAATAACATAATCATATTATGTTTACACGAACATCATATCATAACTAAAATTATCATCAACAACTCCCACTAAAATTAAGATCACATCTTAAGACATCTAATGCCTTTAGTAGTAGTCTGACCCTCATTCGCTCTTGCTCAGCGTGTGTCGAAAGACACTGCGTCTTGCTAAGAGTAATACCAAGAGTCATTTGCACGAAGCCCTTCTTGGAATCCTGCATACTGGACCTGTGCAAGGCCTTATCACCATAAGTATCTTGACACAATCCAATTAGCTTATCCAATCTATCTCTATAGATTCTTATTCCAAGAATGTATACGGTTTCTCCCATAATTTTATCGAAAAACAACTTTCGAGTCGAGTCTCAACAGACTGAAACAATGGAACTTCCTTTCCGAGAAGCAGTATGTTATCAACATACAATACTAGAAATGCAACTGCGCTCCCACTAGTCTTCTTGTAAACACACGGTTCCTCTTCGTTTTTGATAAAGTCAAACCTTTTGACTACTTCATCAAAACGAAGATTCCAACTCCGAGATGCTTGCTTTTAATCCATAAATGGATCGATGAAGCTTGCATATCTTCCTAGCTTCATTAGGATCAATGAAAACTTCAGGTTGTGTCAGGTACACATCCTTTTTCAGAATTCCATTAAGGAAAACTGTTTTCACATCCATCTGCCAGATCTCATAACTATTATGAGTGGCGGTTGATAGGAGAATCCGGATGGACATAAGCATGGTGTCTGGGATTAGGTTTCTTCACAGTCAATACCATGAATTTACTTGAAACCTTTTTCCACCAACCTAGCTTTGTACATTTGAATACTACTATCCATGTCAACTTTTCCTTCTTGAAAATCCATTTACTCACAATGGTTTCTACACCATCGGGTAAATCAACCCAAGTCATACTTGGTTCTGTGACATGGATCCCATTTCGGATTCAGCGGCTTTCAGCCACTTTCGGAGTCAAGGCCCATCATTGCTTCTTCAAAATTCGCAGGCCCGTCACTTTCAATGATCAATGGATCACGGCAATTGGTTACGAGAAATCCACATTTCTCGGGTTCGTGACGGATCCTTTCGGATCTGCGAGCTTCAGTTTTGTGTAAAAGTCGTGCACATATCTCATATGTATACTTTTACCATGACCTAATTAACCAAGATTCAAACCGTGGTTAATTAAGTCATAAACCAAAATATTTTGGTTCGCGATCTGTGTCGATCGATACAACTTTTGCGTCGATCGACACTTCTTCAGAAAATCGACATTTAAATGTATATCGAATATACATTCACCAGATCCTTTATAAACTTTAGGCACCACATGTGCAGGTTCTACAACTCTTTGTAGATCCAACTGCTGCTCTCCCTCATCAGATTGAGCAGTCTCCTGTGACTTTCGAATTTCTTCGAGTTGTACTTTTACTCCCACTGTTCTTCTTGGAAAGAAAATCTTTCTCAAGAAAACATTGTTCCGAGCAACAAACAATTTGTTCTCGAACTGGTTGTAAAAGTAACATGCCTTGGTTTTGTTAGGATAACCAATGAAGCAGCACTTATCAGATTTGGGTGTGAGCTTATCAGAGATTAAACGTTTTGTATAAGTCTCGCAACTCCAAATCTCCATGATGAATAAATCAGAAACATTTCCATTCCACATCTCATGTGGTATCTCTGTAACTGATTTTGATGGAACTCTATTTAATGTAAACTCAGACATTTCTAGAGCGTATTCTTAGAAGGATAATGGAAGATCTAAGTGACTCATCATTGATCGAACCATATCTAATAAAGTCCGATTCAGGAGGAGTGAATTGTGAAACACTTTCACAATCTCTCAGATGATCACTAAGTTCTTGACTTAAGTATTCACCTCCACGATCTCATCGTAGAGCTTTAATACCTTTGCCAAATTGATTATGTACTTCATTTTGGAACTCTTTGAACTTTTCAAAAATTCTGACTTATGTCTTATAAATAAGACATAACCGTACCTACTGAAAATATCAGTAAAGGTAATGAAGTACTGAAATTTTCCTCTAGCACTAGTGCTCATCGGCCCATATACATCCGTATGTATAAAGCCCAATAAGCCTCTGGTCCTTTCATTTTGTTCGTTCGCAACCTGTATCGACCGACGCATCGTTTGTGTCGATCGATACTACCTTTGTTGAAAGGAGCCTTTGTCGTTTTACTTAATAAACAAGATCCACTTTACTCATTATGATTCATAATCAGATGAGCCCAAAAGACCATCACTATGGAGCTTCTGAATCTGTTTCTTATTTATGTGGTCCAAAACGACAATGCCAGAGAAAAGGCTTTGATTCATATCATTTGACTAGAATCTCTTGGTACTAATGTTATAGTCAGGCATGATTTGGTTTAGAACATAAAGTCCATTCTCTAATAGATTGCTACTATAAAATATATCATTGTAATCAAATGAATAACACTTATTCTAAATTTGAAAACTAATATCCTTCCATATCCAAACAAGGAATAAGAATAATCTTTCTGCTCATAGCAGGTACATAGTAGCAGTTTTAAGTTCAAAACATGCCATAAAAGAAAACAAATGAAATACTCCTACGGCTAATTCAGCAACTCTTGCTCCACATCCACGCGTAGATCCACTTGTCCTTTCTCTATAGTTCTACTTTTGCTCAGGCCCTGCACATTTTCACAAAATGTGAGTACCACAGCTGGTGTCAAATACCCAATAAGTAGGATTATAAGAAGTAACATTTACTTCTATAACATAATACCTGAAGAAGAAGTCTCGTACGTCTTCTTCAGATTCTCATAATCTTCCAAGAATTTATTGCAGTTTCTTTTCAAATGCCCATAACCATTACAATAACGGCACTTAACATCTTTAGAAGGACTGGTTTTAACCTTAGGAGCATGGCCAGACTCGCTTGGATTCACAATCGAGCTCGTCTTGCCATCACCTTTGTTCTTACCAAGTTTTTTAAACTTTTTACCCTTTTGTACCATAAGGACATTTGGGGTGTCCTTCTTGATGTTAGGTTCATCAGTCTTAAGCATCCCATGCAATTCAGTCAACGTCTTCGTCAAGTTGTTCATGTTATAGTTCATAACAAATTTATCATAGCTTGACGGCAGTGACTGTAGAATGATGTCAGTAGCCAACTCTTGGCTTATGGGACAATCCAGTTTCCCCAGGTTATCAATATAACCCATCATCTTAATGACATGAGGACTAACTGGTTCGCCCTTTGGTAGCTTGCACTCAATCAGAGACCTAACCGTCTGGTATCTCTGAGTTCGTGCCTGCTCCTGAAACATACTTTTCAGGCCAGTGATCATCTCTTTTGGCGACTCCACGTACTCATATTGCTTCTGCAATTCCGAGTTCATGGTAGCCAACATGAGATAACTCACATCCACCGCATCATTAGAATGCTTATCCCAAGCATCCTTATCTGACTGCCAGGCATTGCTCGGTACTTCTTGGGGAGAACTTTCTCAAGGACATAGTCCTTTTTCTCCTGTTTGAGAACAATTCTCAAGTTCCGATACCATTCAA
Source organism: Orychophragmus violaceus (assembly GCA_030180135.1). Classification (NCBI taxonomy): domain Eukaryota; kingdom Viridiplantae; phylum Streptophyta; class Magnoliopsida; order Brassicales; family Brassicaceae; genus Orychophragmus; species Orychophragmus violaceus. The sequence continues at coordinate 63,537,950 of CM058238.1, read as the reverse complement.
GAAAGTTGGATCCATTTAGCTTGTCCTTCTCAAGGACGGATCGCAGGGAGAAATTGTTACGATGGTTTGTGCTAGACATAGCTGAAAAACAAGGGAGGTTTATTTATGATGTTCAAGAAATGAGAAGTCTTAACTTTTAAGAAAACTCGCATTATATTCAAACATTGTTTCCTCAGATGAATATAATGATCCAAGACCCATACTTCACTAAACTTGAGTGAGCCACTGGCTATCACCCAAATTTAGCTATCTAGGTAAGCAACAACTTTGCTAGTTATATCCAATATAACTCTTGGTTGTGGATTGACATCTCATGTCCAATCCACCTGATGTCTCTGAGCCCAAAACGATTTTGATAGCCCAGTCAAGTAAACCAATCTCTTAAGTCATGTAATTGTTGATACCTTGCATTGCAAGCCTATCAACACGATTACCTCTTGCCTTACTCATGTAATTGTGGACACCTTGCACTGAAAATCTATCGCACAATGAAACGAGTCTTGACAATTGACAAGATCGGGAAGAAATCTAAACATACTTGATATTTAGTTGAGGAACGGAACCTTTAAAACGTTCAGTTTTATTATGTTTTAATTCTTCTAATTAATTGATATATCTTGCTTTGGTTCTGTGATTTCAGGTTCAATAACCTAAACCAGCGAATCTAATGTCGACCGACACTACTATAGTGTCGATCGATGCAGAATAACCAAAAATAATCCGCGATAACCGATCAATCCAATTGATCCGGTTCTGAATACCGGTCAGTGTCGATCGATGCTGCACAAGCATCGGTCGATACCAACCTAATCAAACCAATCGAAATTAAACCATTCACAGTGTTCAACCATTATAAACCAAGCTCGATAACCGGTCCAATCCAATTGAACCTATTCATCAAATTCTCGCGAGGTTTGTGTCGACCGACACAACTCTTGTGTCGATCGACACTAGGCGAAACAAATTTTATTCGGGTTATCCTTCTGTGTCGACCGACACCGGATTGGTGTCGATCGACACAGGGCGATAAACCCTAATCGATTTTCAATCAAAAAACCTAAAAACTAGATTTTCATGAAAACAAATTTTAGCATGCTTGTATCAACTATACAGAGATCCAGATTCAACTAATCTAATCATCATGCTACATATTCAATGGAACCCTAAGGCTCTGATACCACTGAAGGAATTTCTAGCAGTTCCTAATCCAATTAGGCAACCCTGGTCTGAATTCCAAGCCTAGGATCTAGGGTTCATGTAATTGAATCATTGGGATCTCAGAATTACCTGGTGATTAGCAGCGGAAGATTTGAAGATAATCGAGATCTAGAGCGCCTCAAATGCTGCGCCTCTACTAGTATCCACACACACACAAACTGAACAGAAGGGATGCTAGTGCCTTTAGAGATCAGATCTCTCAAGAGGTTTCTATTTCTTTTCTGGTGGCTGTGAATTAGGTTAAGATCGAGTTTAGGTCGACCATATATCTTATATATGTCGACTTAAACCACAACGAAATTAACCAATGATTAAACCGAATTAATCTGGTAATCCGCGAGTCGCGTCGACCGACACACTCTCTGTGTCGATCGACACTGTCGATCTGTGTCGACCGACACACTTATTGTGTCGATCGACACTGTCCAGAAACTTGGTATTGAATGCATATCAAATATGCATTCACCCGATCATTACATTAATGATCAACCTCATATACTACGTCCAGTTTGCTTAGGTGTGTGACCCTGTAGGATCATATAACACTAGCAATGAGTTCTCAACTCACTGATCATAAGTGGCTTCTAGCAAAGCATTACGACTTCCCAGTGTCATATGATTGTCTCATCTCGACAGTACGACTTTCACTCAAGAGCAAGTACAATAGATTTCAGGACATTCCCAACATTCCATCCTTAGCGTAAGGTCAAGATCCATACACCCAAGCACAATCTTAACTTTACTTTTCCATTCTTTGTAATTGGAACCAATAAGAGTTGAAATTGATCCTAAGTTGTCAGATACTATAGTGAAAGTTCCTTAAACGTAAAGAGAACAATCCTCAATTACTCACTTTCTGAACCAAATCAATAATAAAATATAAGAGAATGCACAATTCATCTCAAGATACCATTTGCAACATTAATATTAACTGCTAGTAGTACTCTTGTTGTAATAATCAAACATTGACAATAATGCATGATAAACAATAAACCTATCTTTGGATCGATTTATTATTTACATGGTTATTCCTTATAATCGTCACGCGTTTATTACCACAGGTATGTATATTTTTCGGCCAAATATAAACCTACATTTGGGTCGATTTAAATTCACATGAAAATATATACACACAACATTTAATATTATTCGTGAAAGAAATATCCACAAGAGAGGTTACTTTGGCAACATCTTGTATCAATCCAATCCAAAACATTAAACTTGTGCAATCAAATTATATTGATTGATTTAATATTTAATTTTATTCTTTTACATTCATATAAATTAAAGTCTGGAGGTTCATCATGCAAGAAAATTACAACGACTTAGTGGTTGAAGGGAGGAAGGAAGAACTGCATTGAACCGAACTTGAGTTCGAGCCCAGGCAACAACAGTAAACTGAATTGTTGTTGATTTCATATGGGCCGAAAGTGGTTCGCCCGCCCTGATTGCTTTTTTTTTTAGTTGGGCCTTGCAAACGAGCCAGCTCTCATAAATGAAACAAAACGTTTTGTTATTAATTGAAAACGTAACATTTCTTCCTTCAATTCAACCTTTGAACAGCCGCAAGACTTTTTTTTTTCCTTAAACAAATACCCAGTGAACATAATCCAAAATCAAATAAGATTTCCAAAAAATTTCAAAACTTGATGAAATTTTCATGATAAACAAAATGATCTGACAAGTTTTTCTCTAGAACAAAAGCCAAAGAACTAGATCTAAACATGCATAATCTCAGATCTTATAACCAATTAACCACATATTAATCTTTAAACTTTTGACAAAAATTTAGATTCAACAATATGAAAACTTCAGCATATTATTAAATCCGAATTTCAACAAAATAATCTGATTAACATACAGAAACTAGACATGATAGCTCTTATACCAATTGTTTAATTCTTTATGATTTCATGCCAGTTTTTGAATAATAAGAACGGAAGCGGAAGCGTACCTTTTGGATCCATGGTTGATGATTATGAATCTGTTCGTTATGACTCTTCCACGACAAACCCAGAAAAGCTGTAGATCTCTGGTGATGGGATGCACATAATTTTCTGTATGTCTTGTTAGGGTTGCCAAGGGGACCATAACTTTCTATTTATATAGAAATAATTTCTAATTTGGCCCTTCATCAAATTAGAAATTACATAGTGTATCCACACATTAATATTTCATAACACTTATGCCCCATAGTCTTAGTTATTTACCAAAGTGACCACATAAGTTTTGACTCCTTTAAATAATGACCCTAACACATTAAATATACATGTGTGACCCCCAAATAATTCTTACATAGTTTTTCCCACAGATGTTAGAATATACATGATTGGCTCTTTTGAATCCCCGTTACAACTTTATGGTTTGATCAACCTGCATGAGATTATATTGATTTATTCGTATGTGATGTTATTTTGGTGGACAAATAGTTGGATACACTTAAAATGGATGATATAAAGTTGGTATGGTTAGATTTGATTTTGGTTAACTCTGAATGTTCAAATGACATTTCTTTTATCTCTGTTGGTACATTTCTTTGCTTTTGGTGATTGATTTGGGAATATTGTGTTGCTCCTCAGACTTTGGCTTTCTGTCAATCTTTGGCACAAACTGAAGAAGAAAGGAAGGGAAAGAAGAAGAAGGATTGCCCTGAGACAAAGAGACCATCGACACCATACATCTTGTGGTGCAAAGAGAATTGGAACGAAGTCAAGAAGGAGAGCCCAAATTCAGACTTCAAGAAAATTTCTAACATTATTGGTGCCAAATGGAAGACTCTGAGAAGAGAAGAAGCCTTACGAGGAGAAGTATCAGGCTTAAGGAAGCTTATCTCCTGGTTATTACAAAGGAGAAGCGCGAGAGAGAAGCCATGAAGCTACTGGAAGATGAGCAAAAGCAGAAGACTGCAATGGAACTGCTTGATCAATATCTCTTGTTTGTTCAAGATGCTGAACATGACAACAAGAAAAAGGCCAAGTAAAAAAACTGACTTCATCCTACTATATAACTGAATTTTTGGTAATAATAAGCAAGAAAACTGACTGCATTTTCTCGTTTTATAGGAAGATAAATGATCCCCTGAAGCCTAAACAGCCAATCTCTTCTTACTTGATCTATGCAAATGAGAGGAGGCCTGCTTTACGAGAAAATAACAAGAGCATTGTGGAGGCGAATAGAGAATTCAGAATCGTCTTTGCTTAATGTCATATATGACTTGAAGCTAAGTTGTGTGGATGAATTGGTGAGTATAGGTTGCGAAGTTAACCGGAGAGGAGTGGAAGAACTTGTCTGAGGAACAAAAGGCTCCATATGATAAGGTCTGGCTCAACATCAATAGCCATTGTTGTGTCAAGAAATAAAGAGTTAAGTATAATGGGTGTGTACATATTCTGTAACAGATGGCAAAGAAGAAGAAGGAGATATACCTGCATGAGATAGAAAGATATAAGAGGAGAAAGGAAGAAGAAGCAATGAGCCAAAAGAAAGAAGAAGAAGAAGTCATGAAACTCCACAAACAAGAAGCTCTCCAACTTCTCAAGAAGAAAGAGAAAACTGACAACATCATAAAGGTTATTAATTTTTACCTCACATGATGATTTTTGGGTTAAGTCAGTCCACTAACAACACATTTTTATTGCAGAAGAAGAAAGAAATAACTAAGAACAAGAAGAAAAACGAGAATGTTGATCCTAACAAACCGAAGAAGCCTGCTTTTTCATTCTTTCTTTTCTGGTACTAAAGCCTTATAAACACAAACAATCAGAGATCCCAAAATGTTCTTTCTAACTGTTTAATATTTTACAGCAAAGACGCTAGGAAGAGTTTGGCAGAAGAACACCCTGGGATTAACAATTCAACACTTACTGCCCACATTTCTTTGAAATGGAAGGTATATTGTGAGTAGTGTAAAATAATTTATAATTCTATTGTTAATTGTGAAATTGATTTGTTGTAGGAACTTGGTGAAGAAGAAAGGCAAATCTATATTGGAAAAACTACAGAGTTAATGGAAGCTTACAAGAGAGAAGTGGAAACAAGAGAGAAGTGGAAGACCACATTACGACCGGAAAGCGGGCTGGGGTCGGATCTCTATGCTTCGTCGGAAGGTGGTCGTCCGGTCAGGCGATTCTCAACGACTCGAATCCGCCGGCGGCGCGGCGGATTTCCGAACTGTCCTTAGCGAGTGTCAATGTCATCTTCGTTTTTCCTCCGGTTTACGAGGGCTTCCTCTTTGGTTATTTAGGTTTTGGTTTGATTTTTACTATGATCTCGGTTAGATTGTAATCCCGGTTTGATCCCCGGTTATTGGATCGGTTTACTTATTTATAATATAATATATAATAAAAAATAGAGATATGACAAGTTTGCACTTGTGCAAAATGACTATCTGCTTTTTATAATTTTAGGATTTGAAAATTTAAGATTTACACAATTGTGTTGAATTACTTGACCTCACTACTCATTACTTAAACCAAAACCGGACACAAAAATTAGAGAAAAAATTAGGGCCTAATGCTTTAGTGGTCACTATACAATCTCAGAATATACTAAATCCCTAATTGTGTAAAAACGTGTAAATCTCGGCCGTTCCGATCAAACTGAAAATCAGGGAACTTCTTGTGGCAACACGTTCTACCGCCGTTCCCGACTTCCCTCGTCTGAGTAACTGATATAGTTATACAGCTATACAAAGTGAATAAGATACGTGGAGGGTCGAGATTGAGTATGAGAAGCAACGGCCAAGATCAAATGAGGCGCTTAACAAGAATTTGCGATTAATAAAGAACCAGATTACAGTTTTAGAAGTTATCGTTGATTGTTTGTTACAATTTGTGACTCTTCTCTCTGTAATTCTCTGGATTCTTTAGTTCATCCTCTCTGAAATCTTTCTCATTCACGAGATTTCTGAAGGTGAGCTCGAGTCTTCTTTGTTTGTTTGAACATTGAATTCTCATTACGCAATATACGTTGTTGATTCTTGGAGTTGCGATTTGTGTGTATCAAAGGTATCAGATTCCATACGATTCTCTTGACCATGCCTGATACGAGATCATCGACAGCGCAAACCTTCGAGGATGAAGTCGGAGCTCAATTTCGCGGTATCGATAAGCGAATGGAGCTACAGGACAAGAAATTCGGGAAAATTGATAAGCGATTCGATACTTTGGAGAGCAATTTGGGAAGTCAGTTCGCAAATCAGGAGGAGAAATTTGATCAGAGATTTGCGACGTTGGAAGAATTGGTGAGGTCGATGTCGAGTCACACGGAACAAGATAATCACCGTCATTTTCCCAAAAGTTCTTCGCATACACCGCCGGGTTCAGGTGGATCTAGGTCTAACCATGGCGTCACAAGGTTAGCAAGAATAGATTTCCCTCGCTTTAACGGTGATAAACTGAAGGACTGGTTGTTCAAAGTTGAGCAGTTCTTTGAGATTGACAATACTCCCGATGAGGTCAAAGTGAATATGGCTGCTATGCATATGGAAGATGTTGCTGCGAATTGGCATCAATCATTGGTACAATCGGAGTATGGATACATCGTATTGAAGGATTGGCTAACGTACCGTGATGTGTTGGTTGAAAGGTTTGAGGATCTATGGGATGATCCGGTGGAGGAATTGAAGAAGTTGCAAGAAACTCAGGGTATTGTAGCTTATCATAATCAATTTGAAAGCATCAGGAATCGTATTGGCCGTGATAACATTTCTGAAGATATGCTAGTGAGAAACTACCTTGCGGGATTATGCCGAGAAACACAAATGCAGGTGAAGATGTTTAAACCTAAGACGGTTAAGGATTGTTTCTCATTGGGGAGAATGTATGAATCTGCGCATCCTCAGCAACATCAAAAATATTCCTCCAGTAGTTACAAGTCATCCAACTACTCTAAAGGAATATTACAAATGAAGAAGGATAATGAGATAGTAGTGAAGAGGCAGGTACCACAACAGTCGGATGTGAATTCACAGTGGAAACCAAGAAGATTTCTAACAACAGAGGAGATGAATGACAGGCGCTCTAAAGGGCTTTGCTATCATTGTGATGAAAAATATAGCATTGAGCACGCCAAGACCCATAGAAAAGCTCAGTTGTTTGTTATTGACTATGATGATGATGATGTCTTGGAGGAACAGGACGAGGAGGATAAAGAGAATGTTGAACCAGATGGTGAGATTGCTCAAATATCTCTGAATGCACTCAATGGTATTACATCTTACAATACTTTGAGAGTGAAAGGAACGCATCAGAAAAAGACTATTTTCATGCTGCTTGATACCGGATCAACGCATAATTTCATTGATTCGAAAATGGCATTGAAGTTGGGGTGTAAATTTCTTCCTAGTGAGAATGCCAAAGTCAGAGTGGCTGATGGGGCTCATGTGGGAGTGGAAGCTAGAGTTAACAAATTTTAGTGGGATTTCCAGGGAACTAGTTTCACAGATGACTTTATGGTCATTCCTCTGAAGGGTTGTGATGTGGTGTTAGGAGTACAGTGGCTTTACAAGCTTGGTAATGTTACTTGGAATTTTCAGAAGCTAACAACCAAGTTTGAGTGGGGAAATCGTAAGGTGGTTTTACATGGTATAAAGGAAGGATCTGTAAGGTCTATTAAGGCTAACAAGTTGAATAAGCAGATGGATGTGTTGGAATTGTGTCCAGTAATCTCGGTACTGTCTCTAGAAAGTAAGAGTATGTCAATGATCAGACATAAGTCATATAATGCTGGGGGTCATGATGGCTTGCTAGAGTCCGCTCATGATCTATAAGTCTTGGACTTATTGCCTTTATTATATGATCCCATATGGGTCACACGCCTAAGCTAACGGGAAAATACGAAGGAACGGTTTAGCAGAGGTACGGTAAAAGTGCTAGGCATTTACGGTACTTGGAGAGACTAAAGGGCCTGATTAAATCCAAGGGATTTAATCAGAACTGAGAATTGGGCCCAAAAGCCCATGAGAACTAAAGGGAGTTTTAATGAATAAAACTTGACCTAAAGTTCTCTAATTTTGCTCAGCTGATTTGCGCCTCCCTCCTCTCTTCCTGCGCCTCCTCTCCTGCTTGGTCTAGCAGCCATTTCCTTGTGAAGCGTGTGTGAGCCTTTGGAGGATTCATCCCTCGGTGTATCTCTCTGATCTGACCTGTTCTATTCCTTCCGCTGCAACAAACAGGTAAAAGGTGAGATCATCTAAGGTTTCTAAATAAGAACACCTAGATCTGATGCATGTTTAGGTTGATATCAATATGAGAATTGAATCAGGATCAACCGAACAATCCAACAGTGGTATCAGAGCCATTGGTTCTTAGGTTTCTTGTTTTAGATTCATGTTTAGGTTGTTCAATCTGTTTAGAATTGTTTTGAATCAATTACTGATAAGATAAAACAGTTAAGAATCAGAATTGAACTCTAAACACATTAATTGGATCACAAAACCGAGCTATATGACTCGTGTTTTGTTGATTAGCCGACGAGTTAGATGCATGGATCGATCCATGATCGATCGCATGATCGACCGAGAGCGAGCGATCGAGTGGAACGGTTGGACCGAGCCACGATCGTCTCATGATGGTCTCGGCATCGTCCCGGACGATCGCGTGGAGAAGGGCAGCCGACGATCGCATGGGTCGAGCAACAGCCGATCGCATGGACCGCCTCTCCTCTCGCCAGCATCGTCCCACGACCGTCCCGCATGACCCGAGCTCGTTCAGCCCGTCCCGATCACGCACCAAACCGTCCGGTCACGTCTCGGCCAAGCATGATGCTTGCGGCTTGGACATTCGACCGGTTAGGGTTTTGAAGATGATGGGCCGGTTCGATTTCAATTCGATTTCGGTTTGATGGCTCGGTTCAAAAACTTGATTAAGATCTTCGTTCTGGTTTAATAAACAGATTTAATAATTTTATTAAATCTGGTTAAACCGGAATAAGAAATCCAATGTCGAAAGAAATATTGGATTTAGTGCCTAAACCAGGAATTTCTAATTTGATTTGGTTGGACCAAATAAATTGAGAAATTCCGGTTTAGTAAATAACCGGTTGACAATTGTGGTCATCGTAGTAATTGAAACTTGGTTAGACCAGTTTTAATGAACCAGACCGGTTATGTCAATTAATTGGACAATTGGGTCATGTCTTGGACATGGACCAATTCTTGGGCCTCGGGCCAAGAAGTTAAAACAATTGGGCCAGTTAATTGAGTCTTTCTTCAGATTAATTTAAAATCTATTTTATAAAATTATAAAGTCGTTTTTAAATTAAAGTTTCCGAAATTTTGAAATTAGAAAGTTTCTTAAAATAGAATTTTCTGAATTTGCGGGTTTTGGATTTTAAAGAAATTTCTAAAGTTAGAAAGTTTCCGGTTTTAGAAAATTTCCAATTTTAGAAAGTTTCCAAAAATAGTAGGTTTCCAAAAATGGAAAGTTTCCCGAAATAGTAATCTTCTATTTTGGGAATGAAATTTTAATAAACCTACGAACCTCATATAATATCAAGCGTTGGATGTCTTGTCCATTCTATGTCAGCTGTCAAAGCCCATTCAATTGTATTCATGGCCTTACAGTGTGAGGATGTCTGCTTTTGCGTGGGTAAGACGGTTTGTGATTCATAAATGTCATTGGGAGTCCCAGACATTAATGATTACATGACTGTATAGTCTGGTTTTCTTGACTAGGCCATCGGGAGTCCCGGGCCTTGAGACATCAGAGTGGATTGGGCCTCGGGCCCAGATTCACAACCAAGAGTTGTATCACGGATATAATTAGCCGATACAGGGCTTACCGATATAAGCTAAGGTTGGGTGACGGCCAGTGGCCCACTTTAATCTTAGTTATATGTGGATCTTGGAATCATTATATTCTATTGAGGGTAACTTATGTTATTGAATATAATGCGTGATTAATCATATTAATTTTAATACGAGATTAATCATATTGAACATATTAACTAAAATCCTTTTATCTTAAATTTCAGTTATGACTAGCACAAACAATCAAAACACTTTCTCGATCCGGTCTATCCTTGGGATGGACAAGCTGAACGGATCAAATTTCTTGACTTGGTCGCGGAACTTGAGGTTAGTCCTCAGACAGGAGAGAAAGGACTATGTCCTTGAGAGAGCTCTCCCCGTGAGGATCGGGTCCAATGCTTCTCATGCAGTATATGATGCTTGGAATAAGCATTATAATGATGCGGTAGATGTGCGTGGTCTGATATTGGCTAGCATGGACTCAGACTTGCGGAAGCAATATGAGAACATGGAGTCGCCAATAGAGATGATCAGCAGCCTGAAATTGAAATTTCAGGAGCAGATAAGGGTGGAGAGATACCAGTTGGTTAAGTCTCTCACTAGCTGCAAGCTACCAAATGATCATCCAGTGAGTCCTCATGTCAGTAAAATGATGGGTTACATTGATAACCTGAGGAAACTGGATTATCCAGTTAGCCAAGAATTGGCAACTGAGATCATTCTGCAGTCACTGCCGTCAAGCTATGATAAGTTCAGAAGGAACTATATCAAGAAAGGCTTAACGAAGACGCTGACTGAACTGCATAATATGCTCAAGACAGTTGAGCCAAACGTGAAGAGTACCCTGTACAATCTCATGAATGAGAAGGGTAGGTTTACTAAACCTAATGCTGACAAGGGTGAAGACAAAGTTGTCCAGATTTTGAATCATGGCAAGCGTGTGTCTTCTGAGCCCGAGTCAGATACCTCTTACGTTGGTAAGTGCTGCTACTGTAAGGAGACAGGGCATTGGAAGAGAAATTGCATTAAATTCATGGAAGATGATGAGGAATTGAAGTTGATGTATGAGACTACTTCCTCAGGTATTCATGTTATTACTTCAAGTTCTACCTTAAAGGTATTGAATACTGGTTGTGGCACTGATATTTGTGATAATATGCAGAGCCTAAGCAACAGTAGAACGTCCTTAAAGGTATTGGATACTGGTTGTGGCACTGATATTTGTGATAATATGCAGAGCCTAAGCAACAGTAGAACGTTGAAGGAAGGGCAAGTGAAACTACATGTCTGGAAGGAGCTTGGGATGCTGCCTCAGCCGTAGGGTTTTCACTTATAGATCCCTTTTAGGCTTGGTTTTGTATTAAGTAATTGCTACAATGTACCTGCTTTAAGCAGAATTGTCTTTCATTTTCTTGTAAGAATTTGAATGTTTTTTCGTTTTGATAAAAGACAAGTTTTGCTCTTTTGATCTTAATGAAATATTAATTGTAGCACCCTATTCATGGAATGGGTTTTATATCTTAAACCGAAGAATGCCTAAATGTAACATAAATACCGAATTGGTTTAAATCTGATGAACTAAACCTGATTTTCCTTGGCATAAAAGTCTTGGTCACATAGAGTAAGTCGGATTCAGAAATCCCATAGTCATGGACTGTTGGGCTCATTTGATAAAATATCTTATGAGACTTGAATTCTGTTTACTAGACCAAAAGGTAAAGGGCCTATCTTAGCCGAGCTAGAGAAAAGCCCAAAGGCTTATTGGACCTGGAACATACTGAAGTATGTGGCCCAATGAGCAGTAATGCCAGAAAAATCTCCTGTACTTCATTATCTCTACTGATTACTTCAGTGAGTGTGACTGTGTTCATTTGATGAGACACAAGTCGGAATTCTTTGACATGGTCGAAAGAGTTCCAGAATGAAGTATAGGATCTGAATGACAAAAGTATTAAGACTCTGGATTAAATCACGAGTGAGAATACTTAAGTCATAGATTGTGTGATCATCTTAATGAGTGTGAACTCGTTTCACAGCTCATTTCTCTTGAAAAACCTGAAGGTGTTTTCTGTGAGAAATAATCAGATCTTATTAGAAATGATTAAAGATGAGTCACACGAATCTTCCATGATATTATTTAAGAATAACGCTCTAAAATATCTAAGTTTACACTGAAATAGTTCCACAAATGTCAGTTGAAAGACACCACGTTAATGTGGATTGGAATCGATCCAAATTTGTCTTTACTGAGTATTTGTAGTTGTGCTACTTCGCTGGTTGTCCTAGAGAAACTAAGGCTTGTTACTTTTACGTCCAATCTGTTTTCTAAGAAGGGAAGTTATTTTCCAAGAAGAACAGTGGGAGTAAAAGCATAACTCGAAGTTTTCTTAGGAAACCAAGGCTCGGTACTTTTACGACCAAGAAGAACAGTTGGAATAAAAGTACAACTCGAATAAATTCGAGAAATACAGGAGACTGCTTAACCTATTGAGGGAGAGCAGCGGAAGGATTTACAGATTTCTGTAGAATCTACACCTGTGGAGCCTGAAGTTCGCAGATATGAAAGAATCAGTCACTAATCAGAGAGTGAATTCTCGTCATTAGTTCAACCTGATGATCATTGAATGTTCGCATGATCTGATGATCATTGAAAGCGACGAATCTGCGAAATTCAAAGAAGCGAAAGTAAGCCTGGACTCCGAAAAAATTACATTTTATGTAAGTTAGCTTCATCGATCCATTCATGGATGGAAGCAAACATGTCGGAGTTGGAATCTTCGTTCTGTTGAAGTAGTCAAGGTTTTGACTTGAACAGGAACGAAGCGGAACTGTGTGTTTACTAATAGATTAGTGGGAGCGATATTGCATTTCTCAAAGTGTATGTCGATGACATACTGATTCTCGGACATAACGTACCAACGCTGTAGTCGGTAAAGGACTAGCTTGGGAGTTGGTTTAATGATTGACATGGGTAAAGCCACGTAGTTCTTGGATTTTGGATCTAAAGATAGAGATCCAAAAGAACTGGTAGGACAAAGTCAGGATTCTTAAATTGACAAAGTCCTACACGTTTACAGCAATCCAAGAAGGGTTTTATGCAAATGTCACATGGCATTACGTTAAGCAAGAAGCAGTGTCCTACGATAACTGCTGAGCTTAAATGCATGGATGAGATTCCATATGCGTCGGCAATTGGATCTATCATGTATGCCATAAAACGTACTTGTTTTAATGTTGCTTTAATATTAAGCAAGACAAGTAAAGACCAGTCAAATCCAGTAAAGAACACTGGATTGCCGTAAAGAATATTCTAAAGTATTTGAAGAATACTAAGGATAAGTTCTTTAGGTAAAGAAGAAAGTGAGGTGCTACAAGTCGATAGAGTCTAAAAGGCAAGTTTCCAACAGACAAAGATGATTTCCGGTCACAGTCCGGATATGTCTTGTGTTTGTCTGGCGGTGCACGGCACTGTTGCTGACTCCATGACTTAAACTGAATGTTTCGCAGCTTGGGAAGCGGCGAAAGAGGTTGTTTGGAAAGAAGAGTTCGTCACTGAACTTGATGTGATTCCCAGCATAGATGAGACTAGCTGCACATCAGAGGTCCAAACACTTTGAGGATAGGTATAACCTATTCCGTAAGATAAATGACAGAGATGTTAAGTAGATCAGCAAGTTTCAACGAATGAGAACGTTGCTAATCTATTAACGAAGCCACTCCTTAGGCCTAAGCGCGAGTCGCGGACTGTTGCTGTAGGATAAGTGAAATTAAGATGAAGTCTCAATTTCAGTGGGAGTTATTAAAGGGCTTTATTTAGTTATTGGATATGTTCTCAAAATAACATTTAAGATGTTTAATGAAATTGTTATTTCAAGATTATTTTAACTGTGATGAAATAATCGTTCCAAAGTGATATAAACCATTTTATAGGTCATCGAAGTAAATGACTTGATCTTGAGTCATCGAAGTCATTTAGCTTGATCATGAGACCCTATATTTGATAGATGTTTTATATCATCCCGTCCCCAGTCGAAGGTTGTTGAAATTGGAACACCAACAACCGTGTGAGACTGGATTGGTACGTGACTTATGACAAAGTCTCAGTGTGTCATAGATGCGCGGCATCAAAGTCAGTACATAGGTGTATGTTTGGGAACATACGACCGAACAAGACCCGCTTATAAGAACTCTTCAGGATATTTATATCTGTGTCATAAGAGATTCTTACTACGACTATAGAGTATAGTCCTTAGACCTGAGTTCGCATGCATGTGACTGCACATGGACTGATGCACTTTGATCATTGTCTAACGCTATCGTTCTGCGATAGTTATAAGGACCTTGTTTGGGTGTATTACGAAATGAGTAGTTTACAGTGATGGAACAAGACGGGATTTGTCCCTTCAATATAAATGGAGTGAATATCTCTAGGCCAATCGGAGATTTGAATACTGGAAAATGCATGGCCATGCTCAAACGGACTGTCCCGAGTCGTTTGGATTGTCAGTATCAAATCAGAGTCCGATGAACAAGATTAGGCTTTATAAGGATGACACCAATCTTGCCTTATGACTAATCGAGATATTGTGACAAAAGGATTATGAATACAGAGATTCCAGTACAAGTGGGAGATTGTTGGAATTGTGTCCAGTAATCTCGGTACTGTCTCTAGAAAGTAAGAGTATGTCAATGATCAGACATAAGTCATATAATGCTGGGGGTCATGATGGCTTGCTAGAGTCCGCTCATGATCTATAAGTCTTGGACTTATTGCCTTTATTATATGATCCCATATGGGTCACACGCCTAAGCTAACGGGAAAATACGAAGGAACGGTTTAGCAGAGGTACGGTAAAAGTGCTAGGCATTTACGGTACTTGGAGAGACTAAAGGGCCTGATTAAATCCAAGGGATTTAATCAGAACTGAGAATTGGGCCCAAAAGCCCATGAGAACTAAAGGGAGTTTTAATGAATAAAACTTGACCTAAAGTTCTCTAATTTTGCTCAGCTGATTTGCGCCTCCCTCCTCTCTTCCTGCGCCTCCTCTCCTGCTTGGTCTAGCAGCCATTTCCTTGTGAAGCGTGTGTGAGCCTTTGGAGGATTCATCCCTCGGTGTATCTCTCTGATCTGACCTGTTCTATTCCTTCCGCTGCAACAAACAGGTAAAAGGTGAGATCATCTAAGGTTTCTAAATAAGAACACCTAGATCTGATGCATGTTTAGGTTGATATCAATATGAGAATTGAATCAGGATCAACCGAACAATCCAACAGGATGATGGCATTCAGCTCTCGATGTTGTGTGTTACTGAGGAAATAATCGATGCTACTCTATCCTTGTTTGCCATAACAGCAGAAGCGGATACAGAAGGTCAATATCCTCAGTTGACTCAACTCATACACGAGTATGAAGATGTATTTCAGGAACCAGAAGGATTGCCACCATTTAGAGCTAACCATGATCATAAAATTCAGCTCATTGATGGTGCTAACCCTATCAACCAGAGACCATATAGATATGCAGTACATCAAAAGAATGAGATAGACAAAATGGTTCAGGAGATGTTGACAGCAGGTACAATTCAAAAGAGTGGAAGTTCTTTTGCATCTCCGGTTGTTTTGGTAAAGAAGAAGGATGGTTCATGGCGCTTATGTGTAGATTATAGAGGGTTAAATGGACTAACTGTGAAGGACAGATTTCCAATTCCCTTGATTGAAGACTTGATGGATGAGTTGGGGGGCTCCAGCATTTACTCAAAGATTGACTTAAGGGCAGGGTATCACCAAGTTAGAATGGCACCAGAAGACATTCATAAGACAGCCTTTAAGACTCACAGTGGCCACTTTGAGTATCTTGTTATGCCTTTTGGCTTAACAAATGCCCCTGCTACGTTTCAGAATTTGATGAATTCTGTGTTCCAAGAGTTCTTGCGTAAATTTGTCCTCATTTTCTTTGATGACATTTTGATCTACAGCAACTCTATTGAAGCTCATCTAGGCCATCTCAGAAGTGTATTTGATACTATGAGAGTGAATCAGTTGTATGCAAAACGCAGTAAATGTTCATTTGCAACATCCAGAGTGGAGTACTTGGGTCACTTCATTGAAGCAAAAGGCATTTCTACTGATCCAGCAAAGGTACAAGCAGTGGCAGATTGGCCAGTACCATCGAATTTGAAGCAGTTGAGAGGATTTTTGGGTCTTACAGGCTATTATCGCAGATTTGTGAGGAATTTTGGAGCTCTTGCTAAACCCTTAACTCAACTAACGAAGAAAGATTCATTTGAGTGGTCTGAAGAGGCTCAGGAAGCATTTAACAATCTAAAAGTTGCATTGTGTTCTGCTCCTGTACTTGCTTTGCCAATGTTTGACAGGCCATTTACTGTGGAGACTGACGCTTGTGGCAATGGAATTGGTGCAGTATTGATGCAGGATGGTCATCCTTTATCATATATCAGTAGGCACTTGAAAGGGAAACAACTTACATTGTCCATTTATGAGAAAGAGTTGCTTGCTGTGGTGTTTGCAGTGCAAAAATGGAGACATTATTTGTTAACTGACCACTTTGTGATCAAGACAGATCAAAGGAGCTTGAAGTATCTCTTGGGTCAACGTCTCAACACTCCCATTCAACAACAATGGTTGCCCAAATTGTTAGAATTTGACTATGAGATTCAATACAAAGAGGGGAAGGATAATCTGGTAGCTGATGCTCTCTCGCGGGTGGATGGATCTGAGATACTCCATATGGCAATTTCTGTGCTTGAGTGTGATTTCCTGAAACGGATACAGCAGGGTTATGAATCAGATGTAATGGTGCAATCCATTATTACCACTACAAGAAAACTGAGTATTGATAGCAGAACACGATAGCACGAATTTGAAAATTGCTATTATAGATGATCATATTGGTTTGGATACTCTATTACAACAATAAAATAGTGCTAAACCATTTTTTCATTAAGCGGAAAGTAAAAATGAGTTTTAGAGCCTCATTTTTACCTAAGGCGCCAATACTTAGCCAATTTTTTGTTGAAACAAAATTTTGTCCCCTAATTTTTTTTAAGGATTTGACAAAATGTTATTGTTACTCTCTTTCTCATCGATATCAAACGTTTCTTTTCTCTTCTAGATCTCTCTCGTCTCTGATTTTCTTAATCCTGTTTATATTTGTATTGTCTTCTTCGATGAAAAAGAAACCCAGACATTACGAACAGTTGGAGAAAAAAAAACTCAAGAAAACAACAATGGATTCACTTCCCTCTCCTTCACCAACTCATCTCCAAACTCCCGTCTTCATCGGAAAACAGTCGATTCAACAAACACAGCTCCAAGCCATAGATTCCGTCATTACAGAACTCGAAACCTCCGCCATGGCTCTCTATTTTCAGATGGCTGAAGATGTCGTTAAACCAGACCGTTTCACTTTCCCACGAGTCTTGAAAGCTTGTGGAGGAATTGGGTCTATTCAGCTTGGTGGTCTCTCCAATCTCCGCAAACATCAATCTTTCGACCGAGTAAGTCCAGATAGTCTATTTTCCACTCTTTTTTACCTACTTCTTAACATTCTTTTCAATGTGAATACATTTTAATCGGATGTGATCATGCCTAATTAATTGTTTGTAAGAACAAAGACAAGGATATATGAACTGCATATTGCTGTATATGGCGCTATTGTGTCAAACACTACCAATGATATTAAGATTCACAACAGAGGGAGGAGGAAGAGGAACAGATCCTAATGTTGTACTTCTTCCAAGAGTTGAGAATCTAGTCAAAAGAAGCGAAGATGGATCATCAGATGTTGTTGGTGTTTTGTAACCTTGGTAGATCTATTTCTCATCCGAATTCAATCAATCCATTAGCCAAGATGATGAGTACAAGCGATCAGGCATTTCTTCTCTTGGCCTCCATCGCTTGCACGGTAAAGACAATGGCTCTTATATTCTTCGACCAGTTTCTCTTCTTTTCGTTGTGACTTTTTCTTGTTGATTCGTTGATAAATGGTATGTTGATATCTTGATGGTCACTTTGTTGCAGACTTCAGTTGCTTTTACAAGTTTTGTGATTACAGCAAGATGGTTCTGGTTTTGTATATACATGTTGCCTCGGAAAATTCCTATAGCCTTCTTCTCCAAGCATATAGAAGGAAGAAGTGAGCACAAGACTATGGCGAATCTGAGATCAGACGTGTCGGAGATAACATGGAAAGTAAAGATAGAAGATGGCCGGAGACTCGCTGATGGTTGGAAAGAGTTTTCTCTCGCACATGATCTACAAATTGGTGACATTCTCATTTTCAGACAAGAGATAGACATGGCTTTCCACGTTACACTATTTGGACCCAGTTGTTGTGGGATTCAACATGGATCGTGTTTAGACGACAAGAACAAGCTCGGTAAGTTGTGTTCTGTATAACTCTGACTTTGAGACTGGCATTTAAGTTGATGTGCTGATTATTCTTGTCTTTTTTTCAGGGAAGATTCAAAGCAAGAAGAAAGTGAAGAAGTATCCAAAAAGAGAAGCAGAGTTTTTTTCACAAGATCTTTGTGGGTGAGAGTGGAGATCGTCTCACCAGAGCCTCCAAGATTTTATTTTGTAAGCCTTGTATCCTTTTACTTATATGTGTTTTTGGATTGGTGCAAAAGAAGGTGTTCAACCTCTTATACAAGGTTGCAGACATTTCTTCTTAAGTGCGTACAAGTCTAAGATCATGGTAAGATCATGATTGACAACAAGCCTGTGATTATCACAAGAATGGTGGCAGGGAATAACGTTAGAGAAAGAGATACTGCTATATAGGAAAAGGAAAAAGATTATAACTATGGACCTCAACAGCTTGTGAAGATTCATGTTAGGGTTTGGTTCATGAAATCCTATAAATTATAACTATAACTATAAATTTTCTCACAACTGTTTTGGAGAGGGCTGATGAAATCATTGCTATGGCATCTATCAGGGACACATACAAGGACATATTAGGAAGCAGCTCAATCAGAGGAAGAAGAAGAGTCTTTATTGTTTGCTGGAGTTTTTGATGGAAGGAATATTTGGGCTAATGATACTACAAACTCTTTAATCTCCAACTTGGTTCTGATTTTATAATGTTGTTTGTGTAAGATATTTTAAGTTATTAATAAAAGTTAAGTTTGAAATATATTTTTAATATAAATGAAATGATACACAAGAGTTTAGGGTTTAGGGTATAAAGAAAAATTTCAGTTTTAGTTTAAGGTATATATATAAGATTATAAATAGGGTTTAGGATTTAGGGTATAAATAGGATTTATGGTCTAAAGTGTTATTTTTAAATATAAAAATCCTAAATTATAAAACAAAATATAATTATTATTACATATTTAAAACTAAGATTCCAATACCCTAAACCTAAACATATATTACAATGTCCTAAACCCTAAACTATATTCCAATATCCCAAACCCTAAACCTCAAATCCAACCAAACCTAAATCATATCGTAAATTATAAAAACAAAATAAAATTTCCAACTAATACAAATGTTAAAGTTTCACAAAATACATTGTATAA
Organism: Orychophragmus violaceus; assembly: GCA_030180135.1. Lineage (NCBI taxonomy): Eukaryota > Viridiplantae > Streptophyta > Magnoliopsida > Brassicales > Brassicaceae > Orychophragmus > Orychophragmus violaceus. Next base: position 63,518,435 of record CM058238.1, on the reverse strand, counting down.
GGTTTAAGGTATTGGAGGGTTAGGGTTTAGTGTTAGGGTATTGGTAATTGTTTTTTTATCCTAAATTCTTAAACCATTCTAAAACCTTAACTCTCTACCATAAACACTAACTTTAAACTCCTAATCCATTTAAATTATGTTGGATTTATGATTTAGAGTATAAATAGGGTTTAGGGTTTGAAAAAAAAATATAACTACTATAACATATTTTAAAAACCAAGATTTAACATTTATAAAATAAATTATTTTCTAAATATAATCTTCTACAAACCTTATTCCTATACCCTAAACTCTAAAAACTTTAACTCTAAATCCTAAACACAAAACATAAACTCTAAACAACATTTAATTAATCATAAATATTAAATTTTTAACATCAAATAATATAGCAGAAAATTAACACTTATAAAAAATTTCAAGTAAATTAATCTACTAACTAAAAAATAATCTTAAACATAACTCTAAATCCTAAACTTTTCGGATTTTAGACAGATTTTCCAGCTTTCATCAAAAAAAAATTGAGTTTTGAAATATTTTAATATTGTAAATAAAATAATCTATAAAGCTTTGTAAAAAGAGATAAAAACAAATATATCTTCAAAAACAAAACAAATAAGTGTAAAATTTTTGACTTTTGGGGAAATTTTTAACAAGAGCGCTAACTTAGATTTTTTTGACTTTGGTGAAAATTTGGCCTAATTTCCCTTCCCCCCTCTTCTTCCTTACGATTCCCGAAAACACTTACGAGTGCTAACTTAGGTTTTTTCCTCTCATCTCTCTTGTCTCTGGTTTCTTTAATGGCAGCCATGATTTTCTTCTATTTCTACACCAAAATAGTTCAAATCTAAGGCCGACAACCCACTGGTCCTTCTCCTTCACCAGTACTTCTCCTTCACCGGTCCTTCTCCTTCACCGCAACATCGGGTCAAAGAGAAATCGTGGTCTTATGCCATGGATTTAAATCAGGCAAGGTTAGTGTGCTTGAGTCTCTATGGTTCTTGGTAGAAAAATGAAGCTCATACTTGATTTGATTGTGTTATTGTGCAGGTGAAGTTAGGGTTTTGTCTCTCTTCTACATCTCATCGGGCGGTTCCTCCGGAGGATCCTGATTCCTCATTCTCATACCACTTCCTTCCCTCTGTCTCTATATCTGAACTCGACTGTTCATCAGGTTACTTTGATTAGGGTTTCTGTAGTTTCAGATTACCATGGACAGTCGGTCTGATTTTCTTGCTAGTCGCAGTCTCTATCATTATGAATTAGGTTTCAGTATGATGTATCGATCTTCTGATTGTTGTGGATCATTCTTTGCTTATGCAGGTGATTACTGGATATTTACTAGCGGGATCTATTATCGAGCCTGGTGGTTTGAACTTCATCAGTGAGATGGTTCATGTATGCTATGTGTTTGACAGATTCCTTTTAAGGTCTCAAATGTTTAGTTAGGTCAGCATTGTTTTATGAGTATTAGTTTATCTTTGACTAGAAAATATTTTCGTCTATGGGTCAAAAACAAGTGAGATTTGATGGTTCTGGCTTATTCCATCTTAGTCATGAATTATGTTGATAAATATTGCAGTGGTTGTGATGTTGCAATAAGGGATTCTTTACTGCTGCAATTAGATTATCTGGTATGATCCTGTTGGTTCGTTGTAGTGTAGATGTGTAAGTATTTGTTTGCAGAGGGATGTGTATCAGTGTTCAACATTCAAGATTAACAAGGAGCAGCTGCACTTGAGTCTCTAGACAGATTCTGCCTCTGGCGAAAAAGGTATTGGGGCTTACTATCTATAACCTATCTAGCTCTGCCTAGGAAGTTAATCTGAAAATTTCCAGTCTATGCCTTGATTTGAAATCCTTTTGGTTTTTGCTGGTAAACTAGCTTCGGCATGTCTGTATGACATTGAGATGTAAATCACTTGCTAGTCTTAAGCTGTATTAGGAGGTAGTTAGTTGTTATGAAGATAACTAGCTTTAGGATTGACATTGTATTTGGAGTATTAGAAGAGCGCTTGAGGTGATTGGTACAAGCTTCTTCCTCTGTGGTTTGTTTGGATTTGGTTAGTTGTTGTGCAACTTCTGCGCAGGATGTAGTAACGGGTAATGTGAAGAGAGTCGACTTAATTGAGGGACGACATTTTGAAAATCACTTTTGCAGTTGACTCAAATTGTATATCACTTCTGAAACCAGCCCTATCAAATAGCGAAAGGATATTGTGCATTTGTCTGATGCCACTTCTTCCTTGGACTTGATAAAGGTACTTAGGAAGACTTTGAGCAGTTAATGCACTATCATTTAGATGTTCCTCATTGCTAAAAACCGTAATGCATTTTTCTTAAATTTGGTTGAATATTGAAGGAAGCGAAAGGCAAAGGAGATAGTGTTACCGTTGAAACATGCCCACATTAGCTAGCTTTCTCAGCCGAAGAGATTCCAGAAGGCGACACTCGTTTCAAATGCTCGCCTATACGAGAATCCTCCATGGGTAAAGCTTCCTTCTAATGCAGTGGGATCATACTTAAGACATTATAACTATTAAGTTTATGTTTTCAGTTGAATTTGTGTTATGTTTGTTGGTATACTTGAGTATGTATTTGTTTATGTTTAAGTTGTAAAAATTTGAATTGTTTGTAATTATATGTTTATAAATTTTAAATATATTTCTGCAATTTTAATTGATTTTAAAATAATAATTTAAAACCAAAATTCAAAATATAATTATATAATAAAAATTTATAGCTCCAATTAATATTAAATATGACAAAATATAAAAATGTTCATAAAATATACAATAGCCATAAAAATTGGTCATTATAAATAATAATACAGCAACAACAAAAATGCTAGGATAAAGTATAATATAGCCCAAAAATATTGCCACTACAATATATATTATTGCACGAATAATATGCTGTATTAATTAATAAAATGACGATAAATCAATGCTACTAAAAACTATATAATCACATCAAAATTAGCGCTATCGTAGACAGATATATGATAGCATGTCAAATTAGTGCTATCGTAGATGTCTGACCTAAGATGGCAGCGGCAAACATAGCGTTTATGGAAACGCTACCATAGACATATGATAGCGTTTTCGTGGTGCTATCAATACCCATATTTCTTGTAGTGTACAGCATTACGAGCTGATCCTGCTAGTAAAAGAATGTTTGTCTGGTCTAGGAACATTCTCAGGCGCAAGAGCAAGATTGTGGTACCACAAGACATTACCTTACGTACTGATATTCTGAACTGGTTACACTCTTCAGGTGTGGGAGGTCATTCTGGTAGGGATGCAACTCATCAAAGAGTTAAAAGCCTCTTCTATTGGAAAGGTATGTCCAAGGATATACAAAGTTTCATTCGTGGATGTTCAGTGTGTCAACAGTGTAAATACGATACAGCAGCCTATCCGGGATTGTTACAACCCTTGCCAATTCCAACAGCCATCTGGACTGACATTTCAGTTGATTTTATAACTGGTCTTCCACCATCTCATGGGAAAACAGTTATATTTGTGGTTGTTGATCGACTTTCTAAGACAGCTCACTTTATGGCCTTAAGTCATCCGTATACTGCTTTAACAGTGGCACATGTCTTCTTGGACAACGTTTATAAGCTCCATGGGTTGCCAAACTCGATTGTCAGTGATAGAGATTCTGTTTTTGTCAGTGAGTTTTGGCGAGAACTTTTCACTTTACAGGGGGTTGCTTTGAATTTGACAAGCTCTTATCACCCTCAAAGTGATGGCCAAACTGAGGTTGTCAACAGATGTTTGGAGACTTACCTCCGTTGTATGTGTAGTGATAGACCATCACAATGGAGCAATTGGTTGGCGCTTGCAGAGTATTGGTATAACACTAGTTTCCATACTTCTACAAATATGACACCATTTGAAGCGGTTTATGGCCAACCCCCACCTCAACATCTTCCCTATCTACCTGGTGAATCAAAGGTTGCAGTCGTTGCTAAGAACTTACAAGAAAGGGAGAATATGTTATTGATCCTTCAGTTTCACTTGTTACGGGCACATCATCGAATGGAACAAGTTGCTAACCGTAGACGTTCTGAACGCAGCTTCTCTGTGGGTGATTTGGTTTATGTCAAGCTCCAACCTTATCGCCAAGGATCTGTGGTCTTGCGGTCCAACCAGAAGCTTGCACCGAAGTATTATGGTCCCTACAAGGTCCTTGAAAAGTGTGGTAATGTGGCTTACAGATTACAACTACCTTCAACTTCTAGAGTTCACCCTGTTTTCCATGTTTCACAATTGAAACAACATGTTGGTGAACAGTCCGTAAGCACAGTCCTTCCCACAGCAGTGTCGGATGCATTGATTAGAGCACCTGAATGCATTTTGGAACGGAAGATGATTCAAAGACAAGGGAAAGCAGCTACTATGGTCTTGGTTAAATGGCTCAATGAGGATGAATCTGAGGCTACATGGGAACTTCTTTATGACTTGCAGAGGAAGTTTCCTGACTTTCAACCATGAGGACATGGTTGCTTAAAGGGGAAGGATTTGATATAGTTATACAGCTATACAAAGTGAATAAGACACGTGGAGGGTCGAGATTGAGTATGAGAAGCAACGGCCAAGATCAAAGGAGGCGCTTAACAAGAATTTGCGATTAATAAAGAACCAGATTACAGTTTTAGAAGTTATCGTTGATTGTTTGTTACAATTTGTGACTCTTCTCTCTGTAATTCTCTGGATTCTTTAGTTCATCCTCTCTGAAATCTTTCTCATTCACGAGATTTCTGAAGGTGAGCTCGAGTCTTCTTTGTTTGTTTGACCATTGAATTCTCATTACGCAATATACGTTGTTGATTCTTGGAGTTGCGATTTGTGTGTATCAGTAACGGCGGCGTAACGGGGAGTGAGAAACCGCGGCAATATTATTCTCATTTTAAGGGTATTTTGGTAACATGACAGAAAATTACAACCTAATGTTTTCGTCGTCCTCGTTACCAATTCACAGCACATTTTTTATTTTTATTTTTGTAATTCATCGAAACCCTAAAAAGCTTCAGTCAGGGTTTGAAGGAATATAGCTTCAACGCCTTTTTGTTGTGTTTCTCAAACTTACAGGTAAGCTTATTCAACTTTCCTCTTAGACCAAATTAGTAGTCTTGATCTAATTGTTGCATCGATTCGAATCTATCAACCCTAATTTCGAGGCAGCACACCCTCAAAACCGGCTCTGCTTGAATATGAACTCACTCACCATCCGAGTCTCCAAGCTTCTCAGATCCTCTTCGATATCTCCTATAGGTAATCCCTCTTCTTCTTCTTCTTCTTCTTCTTCTTCTTCTTCTTCTTCCGTTTCACCTAAATTAGCTGTTTCTTCGTCGTGTTAAACCCTTAATTTCTGTTTCTTCTTGTGATTGTGGCAGTAAGTGCTGAGAAAGGCTCGAGGTATTGGTTCTCGACTGGTCCGATTGATCAAGGGTTGGAAGAAGATTTTGAAGAAAACATCTCAGAAAGACCCGAGCTTCAGCCTCATGGTGTTGATCCCCGTAAAGGTTGGGGCTTTCGCGGTGTCCATAGGGTAAAAGAATTATACTCATTGTTAGCTGAAGATTATTAGAATTCAAAATCATGCCCCTGAAGATTATACTCATCATTCATGACCTGAGTTATCTTGTTGCACTTTCATTTCTTCTACATTTGTTATGATTCACATTGTTGTTTGATTTGCACAGGCGATCATTTGTGGGAAAGTAGGACAAGCACCGTTACAGAAGATCTTAAGGAACGGGCGAACAGTAACCATCTTCACAGTTGGAACAGGCGGCATGTTTGATCAGAGGCTTATGGGAGCAACAAACCAGCCTAAACCAGCTCAGTGGCATAGAATTGCAGTGCACAACGAAGTGCTTGGCTCTTACGCTGTCCAAAAGCTCGCTAAAAAGTAAGCTTTACTACACATTGTGTTAACAACAGTGATCAGTTCTAGTTGCAGGTTAAACTAATTGATAAGTCTGTTAGTTTTAGAAGGTCGGTTAAGATGTTTCACATAACAATCTCTTTCCCAGTCTTCACTTTTTTGGCTGGTGCTTTGTTACAGCTCATCGGTTTATGTGGAAGGTGATATCGAGACTAGAGTCTATAATGATAGCATCAGTAGTGAAGTGAAAAGTATCCCTGAGATTTGCATTCGTCGTGATGGTATGTTTATGTTCATATTGTTGATCCTGATTATCGTTTTATTTATCGGTTTCTTGCTGCTTCTGATTCTTATGTGTGTTTTAAAGGGAAAATTCGGCTGATCAAATACGGGGAAAGCATTAGCAAAATTTCTTTCGATGAGCTAAGTAAGTCATCATGTTTTTATTCAGCTAAATGTTCCAAAAAAAAAGAATAGAGATTTGTTTTTGTTGTTTAATCTTGGTACCCCATTTGGCAGAAGAAGGATTGATTTAGTCGGAGTCGGAGCAAGAATATCCCGGTGGTCGCAGGGCAAACTGAATCAACGATTTTCCTAAGTAAAATCGACAAAACAGTTTTTTTTTTTTTTTTTTTGTCAATTGTGAGCACTGAGTTCATTCTTATGGATATTAGGGGCATTATGTAATTTTCGATCAAAACTAGTCGGTTCTGCGTCTGTTCATTAGTTAAGTTTTACTAAACATGCCGGTTAACCAAATCGACGGTTATTTAAGTTGCACTGGAGTGAATGAAAAGAACGTGACTTTCATGTTACAGTATATGTATATGGTAAGATTGGATGAAAACTAGTAAAAGTTGAACGACACCAAACAAATTTGTTTGGATGGTTTATTCTCCCCGCGAACCGGAAACAACGTGTTAGGATAAGTGTCTACGCTCAAAGGCTAACCAACATGTCTTTTCATGGTTTCAGGAGTTCTGTGCACGCTTCATTCTGTTCAAATCCACCAATTCAACTAGTAATATACTTCTGCTACTAGTACTAAAAGGAAGAGGAGAAAGAAAGAAGGATGAGTAATTGGAATTACCCAGTGATAACGATTTTAACATATGATCATTAAACGACTTAACACCTAGATGAGATTAAACAACCGCACCTAAATATTATATAATACTTATATAGCGCGAAAACATAAACACACAACAAACAATGAAAGCATCGTGACCACCAAGCCCATTGGCACATCATTGCTCGTACCTTACATGGTCACGACACTAGTCTGGGCCACCAGAGTAGAGATCAATGAAAGCATCGTGACCACCAAGCCCATTGGCTCGTACCCTAATTGCTCGTACCCGACATGGTCACGACACTAGTCCGGGCCACCGGAGTAGAGATCTCCTCGTTCGTATTCCGCCTGGCCGCAACGTTGCTTGTGAGAGTCGAAACTCACACGGTCAAAACTTGTAGAGCAGAACTTTTTAAGGAACATAAACTTTAATGATAAACCACTAAACTAGCAAACCCGGAGGACGTTTTATTGATGTTAGATCGAAAGGAGTACAAAGGTCGGAAAAGAGAATACAATGAAAAGAAATCGCTAAGAAAACTGCTTAAACTCTTAAGTCTAGATGCTAGAGTTTTTCGCTCTCGCCCTCTCGTATGTCTTCCATCTCCTTATATAACTGCGGGAAGTCGGCTTCGAGAATATTTCCGCAAGATTTGCGGAAATCTTCCTGTTGTTATCTCCTTCCTTTTCCCGTTAAGATTTACATTTCTATCTCGGATTTTCCTTTTCAGCTCGGCCATATCTCTTCCTTTTCTCCTTTGTCTTTATCTTCCTTCATCTTTCCGCGGCTTGACCTATTTGCCGGATGGGCCAAGAACGGACGATCCGAGTCCGTTAGTGTACAAGCTTACTTATTTGGCCCAAAGTCGCCGTATGTTTGGGCCTAAGTTCTTATTTCTCTCAACTTGATCCATCAACCCAAGTTATCGGCCAAGAAGGTACGGGCCGATGTTTCCGAAGGTGGGTTGCGACAAATTGTGCATATCGGCAAATGTTTGGTTAACCGTTTGGAAAGTCCAGCTCAGAAGTTTGCGAGAGGTGCATTCAGCTCGGAATGCCGGAGGGATAAATCATGATCGGGGAATGAGAAGGGAAGGATTTGGATCCGAGCTGGTTCAGCTCGGGTATTGAACTGGTTCAGCCCAGTTTTCCGAGCTGGTTTAGCTCGTCCTTTGCCTGTTTCGATGTTTCGTCAATCCGTAGTTCCTGTCAGAAGATGCGTTTGTCCGATTAAAGTGTCGTCTGTTTCGTATGAAATGTATTTGTCGAAACCACTTTTCCGACAAATTGTTTGGGTGAAGTTATCGGTACTTCGTATAACTTGGTTATTTATACGAAACTTTGTTTGTCTGAAACGGACATTCGTCCGTGTCCAAATGTCCGATCTTGTTTTCGGCTATTGTTTTCGTCGAGGGTTTTTTTGACCCCAACAGTTAGCCCCCCAGCTCGTCAGACTCCAGCGCGTTGATGGCGAGGTTATTTTTTATTCGAGGCGAAAGCAATTGTCCGAAAGACTTGGTTCGGTCCTTTTTATTTTGTTGCTCTTCTGTTTGCGATGAAGGGTTGTCTGAATCGTTTGTCGCATTTTGTCCTTTGTCTTGTACGTCAAGTTAGACAGATTTTTTGGAACAACATTTTCAAGTTGGATTTGTTCCGGCCTTTCAAGTAAGTCGACTCACATCCGTTGGTGTGTACATGGTGACCCTTTTGGATCTTTCGGCCGTAATTGTTTTTTTGTGCAGAGTTTTCTGAGCAATTCCGTATGTTATTGAAATTTTCTTTGGAACCATTGATCGTTACGGTGTATGACCTTGATGTTTCTTTACTTTAAGCGAAGAATTTTTGTTTACAGCTGAACCTTATGAAAGGCTGACTACGTACCCTTAAGAAAGGGATCAAGCCATCCGTAGTTCTAAGTCTTGTAGTTGGATGTTTGGAAATTCGTTGTTGGTCTTTCATCGACGCTTCCGTATTCGAACAAGCAAAACAGTCGAGAAGGTGCGTTGAATTGTGAACCGGTCGTGTTTACGAATGTGATGAGTCCGAGAGGGAAATCGCGATGGGCTTTGAAATTTTCCGAGTAAGTCTGCTTGGATTTCCGAGCACGTCTTCTCAAAATTTCTTAGAAAGCAAGCTCGAATTTCCTGCGCAACATGCTTGGATTTTCTGAGCAAATCTGCTCGGATTTTTCGAGTAAGTCTACTCAGAGTTGTGAGTATGATTTGGTTTCAGGTTAGTTTGTCGAGCTTGCTAGGACGATTTGTATGTCCGACGAGCTGAAATATCGTGTTGACGTTATGTCGGTTAATGCAGAAATTCGAGCAAATTTTATCGGGAGAAAATCTCCTTTATCGGCTCCGTATAGACTGTACAAGTTGGTTTCGTAGAGCTTGAAGGCTTTTCTGGAAAGCTTCGTACAATTCCCGAAGGAAAGTGTGATTTAGCGATTGACCCTAGGTGTTTTTAGGAGCATTACACTCATATGCGTATTCTGAGTCTTGGGGTTAATGGGATAGCGTTTAAATTTGGCGCGTGTAGAAGCGTTCCACCATACTTCGAATCAAGTTTTGAGTCCTAAGGTCGGCGATCTATACTGACCTTTGTGATGACTAAGACTAGCGTGCTCGGAAGCGCCTAACTGAGGTTTGAGTTAAGTTCGAAGGTTAGTGAGATATTATCTACTTGCGAGCATGAGATGATTGAGACCAGTGCGCTCAGAAGCGTCTTACTGGGTTCGAAATTGAGTCCGAGGAATAGTAAGACGTATTCTTCCTGCGGACATGTAATGATTAGACCAGTGTGCTCGAAAGCGTTATACTGGGTTTGAAATTGAGTCCGAGGAATAGTAAGAAATATTCTTCCTGCGGACTTATTAGACCAGTGTGCTCGAAAGCGTCTTACTGGGTTTCGAAATTGCGTCCGAGAAAAGCGTCCTTCTCTTGCGGACTTATAATGACTGGACCAGTGTGCTCGGAAGCGTCTTACTGGGTTTCGAGTCCGAGAAATAACAAAATGTTTTTCTCTTGTGGACTTATAATGACTAGACTAGTGTGCTCGGAAGCGTTTTACTGGGTTTCAAGTCCGAGAAATAACAAAACGTTTTTCTCTTATGGACTTATAATGATTAGACCAGTGTGCTCGGAAGCGTTTTACTGGGTTTTTAGGAGTTTTACGGTTGACTTCAGTACTAGTGCGGGGGTCTGCCGTCTTACATTCCCAAGTCGGTCGTGTACTCAATAATGACGTTTTCGAGACCAGTGTGTTGTATTTTACTGGGTTTGGATTTTCGATCCCGATTTTCCGCGAAACTCTCGCCTGGCATCTTTCGTTCACTGAAAATAAGCCGGTATCCGCAGGACCACCTTTCAAATATACTGAACCATGATATACTTAGTTAAAATATCACTTTATAGTGTGCTGAGTAGCGTCATACTGGATTTTTTTGGGTCTATTATCGTCTCCAGTACTGGTGCAGCGGATTTGAAGACCTACCGACAACCCGTATTCGGGATCTTACGTCGACCTCTCGACTTATGTTCCCTTCGCCGATAATAAATATACCTTGGCGGTATCGAAAGTTTATATAGCGCGCTTTTATCCCTTTGTTGGATGTATAGAGCCTCAGTCCATATAGGACGTGTTGGCTAATATCCGTAAAGGATGTATGCGTTTGTCCGTTGCGGCCGTCAGCAGACAAGATAAGCTATTTCTAACAATTACGCATGCGACGTAGTAGTAGGCGAATTCTAGTTTACAAAGTTCATATCCTAATTTTGATCTAAGAGAAATAAACTAAATGAAAATGAGAAAAGAGGTTTATTTTTCTTACCGGATGACTCCAAGTGTATGGTCGGGGAGATGAAATTTAGTGGACGCGCCGTGCTTCCAACTGTGATCCGTTGTTCGGAGTTGTTTGAGTAAATTGTCCGTATGAGATGAGTGTCTTGAGAGTAGTCTAGAAGAGAGGTCAGCTCAGAATTTCCTAGCTGCTTAGTTCGGGATTTCCTAGCTGGTTAGTTCGGAATTTACAAGAAGAGTGGTTAGCTCGGAGTTTCCTAGTTGATTTGTTTGAACAGATCGGAATTCCCTAGCTGACTTGTTCGAACAGCTCGGACTTTCCTAGCTGACTGCTTGGAAGTTCCTAGCTCGAAATTTCCATGGGGCACGGTCAGCTCGGAATTTCCGCTGAGAGTGGTCAGCTCGGAATTTTCGCGGAAAGTGGTCAGCTCTGAATTTCCTAGTTGGTTAGCTCGGAATTTCCTAGCTGTTTAGCTTGAAATTTCCGAAAAGGGTGGTCAGCTCGGAATTTCCTAGCTGGTTAGTTCAAAATCTTCGAAAAGAGAGGTCAGCTCGGAATTTCCAAGAAGATTGGTTAGCTTGGAATTTCCTAGCTGGTTAGCTCAGAATTTCCGAGGAGAATGGTCAACTCGGAATTTCTTAGCTGGTTTGTTAAGAATTTCTGAAAAGAATGGCCAGTTCGGAATTTCCTAGCTGGTTAGTTTGGAATTTCCGAAAAGAGAGGTCAGCTCGGAATTTTCGAGAAGATTGGTCAGCTCGAAATTTCTTAGATGGTTGGCTCAGAATTTCCGAGGAGAATGGTCAGCTCGACAGCTGAACCGATCGATATGTCGGCTGCCTACGTACCCCTTTCGAGGATCAAGCCGTCCCGTAGTTCGAATTGTTTCTTGAGATGTTCAGAAATATCGTCTTAGTGATAGTACTTCTTCGAAATGTGTTACATTCCAATTTCTTGGAATCTTGTCATCTTCCATGTTGGCAAGTTCGTATGCTCCATGGCGAACTACTTTGGTAACTAACTATGCACGTTCCTTCTCGGTTTACTCTTAGTTTGCATGTGCTTCGTTCAGCTGCGTTCAGGAAAATTTTCCATAGGACTAGGTCATTGTCGAGGAGCCTTTAACTGTGGACATTGGATGTGTAGTATTCAGTAATTTCTTGTTGGCAACTTTGGATGCGGAAAAGTGCATGATCGCGTCGTTCATATCGTTAGTTTGATCACCGCACGCGGAAAAAATGTTCCGAGAAGATTACTTTGTCGCATGATCAATCCTCTCAGCAAAATATCTTATGTGTGTTAAGTTCAATAATGTGATCGTCGCAGACTGAGGTAATCGCGTACTGACCATGGGGATGATGCATTCGAGCTGGTTCTGTTCGAGTGGTGAGACGGTTGCAGAATGTAATTTTGTCGAGCTAGGAATGATCGTCGAGATGATAGTCGGAAGACTTCAGAAAAATGGGAAGTTCGGATGTGTTTTCTCCTTTGCTCTATATATACATATGTATATATATATAAATATATACATACACGTGAGATTAGGATCAGCTCGGCAAAGTTTTTTTCCGAGCTGCTTTTCTCGCTTCCTCCCTCCTTTTTTTTGGTTTTTTTTAAGCTCGGGGAGCAGAGTTTTTTTTTTCTTTTCTGTCCGAGCTGATTTTTTTTTTAGCTCGGAAACCCGAGCTGCTTCAGCTCGGATTTGAGCTGGTTCAGCTCAGATTTTCAAGTTGGTTCAGCTCGGATTTTCCAAAAATTATGCGAGTAGCCGAGCATGCGGCGTGAGTTGCCGAGCATGCTTGCGAGTTGCCGAGCATGCTTTGCGAGTTGCCGAGCACGCTTTGCGAGTTGCCGAGCATGCTTGCGAGTTGCCGAGCACGCTTTGCGAGTTGCCGAGCATGCTTTGCGAGTTTCCGAGCACGCTTGGAGTTGCGAGCATGCTTTGCGAGTTGCCGAGCACGCTTGCGAGTTGCCGAGCATGCTTTGCGAGTTGCCGAGCACGCTTGCACGCTTGCGAGTTGCCGAGCATGATTTGCGAGTTGCCGAGCATGCTTTGCGAGTTGCCGAGCCCGCTTGCGAGTTGCCGAGCACGCTTGCGAGTTTCCGAGCATGCTTTGCGAGTTCCTGAGCACGCTTGCGAGTTGCCGAGAACGCTTGCGAGTTTCCGAGCACGCTTGCGAGTAGCCGAGCATGCTTTGTGAGTTTCCGAGCACGCTTGTGAGTCGCCGAACATGCTTTGCGAGTTACCGAGCACGCTTGCGAGTTTCCAAGCATGCCTTGCGAGCTTCCGAGCACGCTTGCGAGTTGCCGAGCATGCTTTGCGAGTTGCCGAGCATTCTTTGCGAGTTGCCGAGCATGCTTTGCGAGTTGCCGAGCATGCTTTGCGAGTTGCCGAGCACGCTTGCACGCTTGCGAGTTGCCGAGCATGCTTTGCGAGTTGCCGAGAACGCTTGCGAGTTGCCGAGCACGCTTGCGAGTTACCAAGCATGCTTTGCGAGTTGCCGAGCACGCTTGCGAGTTTCCGAGCTAGCTTTGCGAGTTACTGAGCACGCTTTGCTAGTTGCCGAGCACGCTTGCGAGTTGCCGAGCACTTTGCGAGTCGCCGAGCATGCTTTGCGAGTTGCTGAGCACGCTTGCGAGTTTCCGAGCATTCTTTGCGAGTTGCCGAGCACGCTTGCGAGTTGCCGAGCACGCTTGCGAGTTGCCGAGCATGCTTTGTGAGTTGCCGAGCATGCTTGCGAGTTGCATGCTTGCGAGTTGCCGAGCATGCTTTGCGAGTTTCTGAGCACGCTTGCGAGTTGCCGAGCATGCTTTTCAAGTTGCCGAACATGCTTTGCGAGTTGCCGAGCACGCTTGCGAGTTGCCGAGCATGCTTTGCGAGTTGCCGAGCATGCTTTGCGAGTTGCTGAGCATGCTTGCGAGTTTCCGAGCATGCTTTGCGAGCTGCCGAGCATGCTTGCGAGTTGCCGAGCACGCTTGCGAGTTGCCGAGCATACTTTGCGAGTTGCTGAGCATGCTTTGCGATTTTCCGTGCACGCTTGCGAGTGGCCGAGCATGCTTTGCGAGTTGCTGAGCACGCTTGCGAGTTTCCAAGCATGCTTTGCGAGTTGCCGAGCATGCTTGCGAGTTGCCGAGCACGCTTGCGAGTTGCCGAGCACGCTTGCGAGTTGCCGAGCATGCTTTGCGAGTTGCCGAGCATGCGCTTTGCGAGTTGCCGAGCGCGCTTTGCGAGTTGCCGAGCACGCTTGCGAGTTGCCGAGCACGCTTGCGAGTTGCCGAGCATGCTTTGCGACTTACTGAGCGCGCTTTGCGAGTTACCGAGCACGCTTGCGAGTTACCGAGCACGCTTTGCGAGTTGCCGAGCATGCTTTGCGAGTTTCCGAGCATGATTTGCAAGTTTCCGAGCACGCTTTGCGAGTTGCCGAGCACGCTTGCGAGTTTCCGAGCACGCATGCGAGTTGCCGAGCATGCTTTGCGAGTTGCGGAGCACGCTTGCGAGTTGCCGAGCACGCTTGCGAGTTGCCGAGCACGCTTGCGAGTTGCCGAGCATGCTTTCCGAGTTGCCGAGCACGCTTGCGAGTTGCCGAGCACGCTTGCGAGTTGCCGAGCATGCTTTGCGAGTTGCCGAGCATGCTTTGCGATTTGCCGAGCATGCTTTGCGAGTTGCCGAGCACGCTTGCGAGTTGCCGAGCACGCTTTGCGAGTTACCGAGCATGCTTGCGAGTTGCCGAGCACGCTTTGCGAGTTGCCGAGCACGCTTGCGAGTTTTCGAGCACGCTTTCGAGTTGCCGAGCACGCTTGCGAGTTGGCGAGCATGCTTTGCGAGTTGCCGAGCACGCTTTGCGAGTTGCCGAGCAGCGTGCGAGTTGCCTCGCTTGCTGCCGAGCACGCTTGCGAGTTGCCGAGCACGCTTTGCGAGTTGCCGAGTATGCTTTGCGAGTTTCCGAGCATGCTTTGCGAGTTGCCGAGCACGCTTGCGAGTTGCCGAGCACGCCTTGCGAGTTGCCGAGCACGCTTTGCGAGTTGCCAAGCATTCTTTGCGAGTTGCCGAGCACGCTTGCGAGTTGCCGAGTACGCTTTGCGAGTTGCCAAGCACGCTTGCGAGTTGCCGAGCACGCTTGCAAGTTGCCGAGCATGCTTTGCGAGTTGGCGAGAATGCTTGCGAGTTGCCGAGTATGCTTTGCGAGTTGCCGAGCACGCTTTGCGAGTTGCCGAGCACGCTTGCGAGTTGTCGAGCATTCTTTGCGAGTTGCCGAGCATGCTTTGCGAGTTGCCGAGCATGCTTTGCGAGTTGCCGAGCATGCTTTGCGAGTTTCCGAGCACGCTTGCGAGT
Source organism: Orychophragmus violaceus (assembly GCA_030180135.1). Lineage (NCBI taxonomy): Eukaryota > Viridiplantae > Streptophyta > Magnoliopsida > Brassicales > Brassicaceae > Orychophragmus > Orychophragmus violaceus. Next base: position 63,503,339 of record CM058238.1, on the reverse strand, counting down.
TGCCGAGCATGCTTTGCGAGTTGCCGAGAATGCTTGCGAGTTGCCGAGCACGCTTGCGAGTTGCCGAGCGTGCTTTGCGAGTTGCCGAGCATGCTTGCGAGTTGGCGAGCATACTGCAAGCGTTTGCGTGCTCTGGTTTGCTCGAAATTTCTGAGCTGGTTTAACCCGAAACTTCCGAGCTGGCTCAGCTCGGAAAACCCGAGCTGGTTCAGCTCGGATTTCTGAGGTGGTTCAGCTCGGATTTCCGAGCTGGTTTGCTCGGAATTTCCGAGCAGTCTTATGTGCTCGGATATATACGGTCAAGGAGCAAGATGGCTTGAAACTCCTGATGGTGTGACGGCGGGTTATCGATGACGATTGGTTAGAGATAGTTTGACTCGGCTGTGGTGCGAAGGTGCAACAACATATTAAAACAGATTTTTCAAGCCGTTCGATTCCGGTACGATCGTCGGTTGTTTGGCTTCTTACATCGCATATAGATCTGCAAACGAAGCAAAGTCGGAGACACGCTCGATGAAAAAAATTGGTTAGGCTCTTGATCATGATACATAACCGCAAAGTCACGAAATCAAAAAGCATTAGATTGTACGTTGAACATACGAAAAGGTTTGACGATATATTTACGATATCGATCAAGAGTTTATCATGTTAATTTCTATGTAAGTTAGAGATATGAGTAATTTCTATAATGTCAAGCATTGAAAGCGGAAAACTTGTAACAAGGCTAAAATTGATAAGTCATAAAGAAGTTGAATAAATCGGAGCAATATGTAAAACAATTAATGATGATAAGGTGAATACGAATTTAGGTACTTATCTTGACAATCGGACATATTGTAAGGTGAGTTTCGATGAAGACGATCTTTGAACACCACAAATTGTTTCCTTCGGCTTTGGCGAATTCCGATCCGATATTGGTATCATTGTCACGATTCTTTTTGTTTGAGGTTACGTCCATGCATTCTTCTCCATCGACGTCGATAGTCGTTGCGATCCTTCTTGTTCAAATTAATGGTGGCATATATGTTGTATTAGATTTGTCCGCAGGAGGGGTTTCCTTGTTTGCAAATCGCGGTTGACGTAGCGTAGGGTTCCTCGTTGAGCCGCTAGGTGTTGAGAAGTCGAGTCACATACACTTAGTTGGCCTGAATTTTACTTCCCAAGTGCTTCTTTGTCTTCTGTCCAGAGCGTTTTCATTGCTCAGCGAGCAAGTTATTTGCCTTCTCCCGATACTGAGTTTCTGTATCAGTACGGCTGTCTTCTTCTTTAAATCGGCCAGTGCTATATCGGATGTCGTCTTCTTTAGATCGGCTAGATCTATGTCGGTTGTCGTTGAATCAGTTGCGACTGCGTTTGTTGCAGCGCTGTCCGCCATGGTGTTATGTGCTGCGGTTGTGTCTGCTGCAACATTGATCGCTAGTGGATGATTTGTTCTAGCTCCGTTGGTGGCCATATCTTCGGATCCACTATTCGACGGTTTTTGAGTGTCAAAAGTTTCTATTTTCCCCACAGACGGCGCCAAACTGTGAGAGTCGAAACTCACACGGTCAAAACTTGTAGAGCAAAAATTTTTAGGGAACATAAACTTAAAGGATAAACCACTAAACTAGCAAACCCGGAGGACGTTTTATTGATATTAGATCGAAAGGAGTACAAAGCTCGGAAAAGAGAATACAAAGAAAAGAAATCGCTAAGAAAACTGCTTAAACTCTTAAGTCTAGATGCTAGGGTTTTTTGCTCTGGCCCTCTCGTATGTCTTCCACCTCCTTATATAACTGCGGGAAGTCGGCTTCGAGAATATTTCCGCAAGATTTGCGGAGATCTTCCTGTTGTTATCTCCTTCATTTTTCCGTTAAGATTTACATTTCTATCTCGGATTTTCCTTTTCAGCTCGGCCATATCTCTTCCTTTGCTCCTATGTCTTTATCTTCCTTCATCTTTCCGCGGCTTGACCTATTTGCCGGATGGGCCAAGAACGGACGATCCGAGTCCGTTAGTGTACAAACTTACTTATTTGGCCCAAAGTCGTCGTATGTTTGGGCCTAAGTTCTTATTTCTCTCAACTTGATCCATCATCCCAAGTTATCGGCCAAGAAGGTACGGGCCGATGTTTCCGAAGGTGGGTTGCGATAAATTGTGCATATCGACAAATGTTTGGTTAACCGTTTGGAAAGTCCAGCTCGGAAGTTTGCGAGAGGTGCATTCAGCTCGGAATGGCGGAGGGATAAATCATGACCGGGGAATGAGAAGGGAAGGATTCGGATCCGGGCTGGTTCAGCTCGGTTTTCCGAGCTGGTTCAGCCCAGTTTTCTGAGCTGGTTCAGCTCGTCCTTTGCATGTTTGGATGTTTCGTCGATCCGTAGTTCCTGTCGGAAGAAGCGTTTGTCCGATTAAAGTGTCGTCCGTTTCGTATGAAATTTATTTGTCGAAACCACTTTTCCGACAAATTGTTTGGGTGAAGTTGTCGGTACTTCATATAACTTGGTTATTTATACGAAACTTTGTTTGTCTCAAACGGACATTCGTCCGTGTCCAATTGTCCGATCTTGTTTTCGGCTATTGTTTTCGTCGAGGGGGTTTTTGACCCCAACATTGCTCTCACTGGCATTTCCTGAGGGCTCGTCAAGCCCCCTTCGACAAAGGACCATGTCACTGGAATTTTCCTTCAGCCCACATGTCCTGCCAAACAATGTGCAACATGGATACACTTGCCCCTGTGCATCCACTCACTATCTCTACCTCACCACACCAATCAAACACCACATAATTTTTCGGTTCACAACCTAATATGTTTTAACATACCATCTATGTTCTCAAGTAGAATATCAATCAACAGACATTAGATCTATTCGATTATCACAATACCTTGTTCTCAAATAACAATTAATGTGATCATGGAAAGCTTGGAACCTAAAGAGAATGAGCAGCTTGAACCATAGAAGAATGGAGCTAAGGAGCAGCTTGTAACTGAGAAGAATCAGGTGCTAGCGACATAAGCTTTGCATATATCACTTGGACCGATGACTAGAGCTAAGCCAAAGCAATTCAAACAAGCTTTCCACACTCTATTACAACATGTTCAGGGCCGACTTGAGTGTGCTAATCCACCCACTTTGAATGTGATTCAAGCAACTTGAGCCATCAGCATTGGATGTGTGTGGAATTGTACTCTTTTTCCCTTCTCTTAGTTTTGTCCCATTAGGTTTTCCAAGAAAGAATTTTAATGAGGCAATCCCACATATTATTATCCTACCCCATTGCTGATACATAAGCCCACAATCCATTATGAAGAGAAGATTTCGAATTTGGGAGTGTTTTAGTTTGGTCTTTCTTTAGTTAATGAGTGTTACGATTTCCAAAGACTTGAAACTCTATTTTTACGCCTTTCTTCTTCTTTTCAGACTATCAAACTTCTTATTTTCAAAAACTCTCTCAAGTTGTTTGATCTGAATGGTGTGTAGTATCCATTCAACTTAGTTTCTTCTCTTGGTGTGTTATATCCTATCTAAGCCTGAAAGTCTTGAAGTGATTCCACAACTTCAGGAAGTTTCACTCAATCCACATATCCATTCTTTCAATCCCTTCTTATCAATCTGTTCTTAGTTCATCAAGCAACAAGGGTCACGAAGTGCATCAAAGGACAAAGATCTTCTCAGTTAAGATCGCATCATGTGGTATTAGAGCCACTTCGTGAAAGGTTGTGTCGTTTCAACTCTTTTATGATCTGAATTGTGCGTGTGTGTTTGATCTTTTAGTTTTAGGTTTTGATCTGATCAAATCGTGAATATGAATCCTGTTAGATCTAAGTGTAAAGGATACTAATGTAATTATCAAATACCTAGTACTCTTAAGTTCTCTACTGTATAAATACTTGTACTTGTAAACATTTCATTAATAAGAATCCTCTTCTATATGGTATCAGAGCCATTGATACCCTAAAATTTTCTATTCAAAATTTTTCTACGACATTTCTTCTTGCAGCCGCCAGCCATGACTTCAAACAACGACGCTATTCAGTTCAACAACACCACCTTGTTCAACGTCAACACTGCCAATGTAACTAAGCTCACCTCTACCAATTACCTCATGTGGAGCCTGCAAGTTAGCTCACTTTTTGATGGCTATGGCCTGCTTGGTCATCTTGACGGATCATCACCTTCTCCACCGTCCGGTATAACAACAAACGACGCTATGGGTGTCAACCCGGATTACGCGATCTGGCAACGCCAAGATCGGCTCATCTTCAGTGCTCAATCTATGCCAAACCGACGTGCGGGCATATTCAGCAAATCCGCCTTCAATTGAAACAATGGACCAAGGGCAGTAAGTCCATCGATGAGTATTTCCAAGGGTTAACCACCCGTTTTGATCAACTTGCAATTCTAGGCAAAGTTCTTGACCATGAGGATCAGATCGAAGCAATTCTACAAGGTTTGCCTGATGATTACAAGCCACTGATCGATCAAATTAAAGCGCGTGACACACCTCCTTCGCTCACCGAGATCCACGAGAAACTCATTAATTTTGAGAGCAAACTTCAGACGCTTGTCTCCTCTGCAATTGTCCCTGTAACATCGAATGTGGCACAGCAATAGTCTCGCCCGCATAACAAATCTCACTACAGGAACACCAGTCGCAACAACACAACACCATGGCAGCCACAACAAAGCTACATCAACAAGCAAGAGTCGCGACAGTCACGGCCATACCTTGGTCGCTGTCAGATTTGCAACATCCAGGGTCACAACGCTCGCAGATGCTCTCAGCTCCAACAGTTCTCGTCCACTGCAGCGCGAACTCAGCAGTCACCGTTCACCCCATGGCAGCCACGGGCGAATGTAGCGGTCCACAATGCATACTCTCCCGATCAATGGCTGCTTGACAGTGGTGCCACGCACCATATTACTCACGACCTGAGCAATCTCGCACTACACCAGCCCTATAAAGGTGGTGATGAAGTCCTTATTGGTGACGGCTCACCATTGAGTATTTCACACACTGGTTCTGCCTTGCTTCCTTCTCAATCTAGAACACTTAAATTGAATAAAGTTCTTTATGTTCCTGATATTAAGAAGAACTTGATTTCTGTCTATCGTCTCTGTAATGCTAATGACGTCTCGGTTGAATTCTTTCCTGCTCATTTTCAGGTGAAGGATCTACAAACGGGGGTTCCTCTTCTACAAGGTCGAACCAAGCATGAGCTTTACGAATGGCCTGTCTCTGCGTCTACACCTTTGGCTCTGTTTTCTGCTCCAACACCGAGAACCACTTTGGCATCGTGGCATTCTCGGCTAGGACATCCATCTCCACCTATCTTAAATTCTATTGTTTCTACTTTTTCATTACCAGTTGCTTCAAAATCTTCTTCTAAACAGTTGTTTTGCTCAGATTGTCATCTTAATAAAACACATAAGCTTTCTTTTTCAAACACTTCCATTGTCTCAAACAGACCTCTACAATATCTTTTCTCAGATGTTTGGACCTCTCCAATATTTTCAGTTGACAATCACAAATATTATGTTATCTTTGTGGATCACTTCACTAGATATACATGGTATTACCCGCTTAAACACAAATCTGATGTTAAAGAAGTGTTTGTTGCCTTCAAAGCTCTGGTCGAGAATCATTTCTCAACAAAGATAGGAACTCTCTTTTCAGATAATGGAGGTGAATATGTTGCTCTTCGGAGCATCTTGACTGACGCAGGGATATCCCACCTTACCACTCCGCCTCATACACCAGAGCACAATGGAGTCTCTGAACGGAAACATCGACATATAGTGGAAACAGGCCTGACTCTTCTCACTGCAGCATCAATGCCGAAGAAATACTGGTCCTATGCGTTTCAGACTGCGGTCTACCTTATAAATCGGCTACCAACACCGGTTCTGTCGCATCAATATCCATTTCAAAAGCTGTTTGGTACTCGACCCAACTATGAGAAACTAAGAGTGTTTGGTTGTCTGACATTTCCTTGGCTGAGACCATATGCCAAGCACAAGCTCGATGATCGCTCAAGGCCCTGCATCTTCGTTGGATATTCACAGACGCAAAGTGCGTACTTATGTCTAGATATCACTACTGACCGGCTGTATGTCTCACGCCATGTTCAGTTTGACGAGCATACATTCCCATTCAAACATCAGCCCTCTGATACTGTTGTTACAGAACACCAACCACCCGCTCAGCCACCACTCACGTCAATTCCGGTTCAGCGCTCACTCATGCTTGTTCGACCACAAGAGGACCCAACACCGATCCTTCACCAGCATCAAACAACGCCGACGACACATGATCACCCACCAGTGATCACCACTGGACAATCATCTGCTCCCACCGAAACTGCTCAGCCACATTCTCAGGTATTACCTTCTCAAACTCATACTCGTGATATTTCTCTCTCCCTCACCACTCATCTGCCCACTGGCGAAGCTAGCAATCCCACAAACCAAAACACATCAACTATCACACAAAGGCCCACTGGCCCGACCACCCAACATCAAACAACAGTCACCTCCCAAAGGCCCACTGGCTCAGACCCTGTTCAAAACAACCCGACAGTAGCTGCCCACCCGCCTGCTAACACTTCTCAAAACCCCACACCAACCATTCAACAACGAACTCGCCGTCCTAAACCCATCCCTGTAAACACTCATAAAATGACCACAAGAAACAAAAACCACATCCAGAAACCGAATCGAAAATATGGTCTTACTGCACTTCTTAAGTCTTTTTCACAGGAACCAACAACATATCAACAAGCTCTCAAGGATGAGAATTGGCGTCAAGCGATGTCTGACGAGATTACAGGCCAAATCGAAAAGGATACATGGATCCTTGTACCACCATCACCAACACAGAATGTCATTGGATGTCGCTGGGTGTTCAAAACGAAAGTTCTCCCAACCAGCAATCTTGACAAATACAAGGCGAGGCTAGTTGCCAAGGGCTATCATCAAGAGTATGGTTTGGATTACAAGGAAACGTTCAGTCCTGTTATCAAAGCAGTCACAATCCGACTCGTCCTTGGTCATGCTGAAAGCCACGGTTGGCCAATTCGACAGCTTGACGTCAATCAAGCGTTCCTGCAAGGTAATTTGACTGAAGAGGTATACATGGCTCAACCTCCAGGCTTTGTGGATCAAGATCGTCCCAATCATGTATGTCGTCTTAAGAAGGCAATTTATGGGCTCAAGCAAGCACCGCGGGCATGGTACCTCGAACTCAAGCAATTTCTTCATCTACTCGGTTTCCGAAACAGTTTGGCGGATGCGTCCTTGTTTATATATTCGCGAGGTTCTCGGCTTCTCTACATGTTGGTTTATGTCGGCGACATTATTGTCACTGGGAATAACAAGGATGCGGTCTCGGTGGTCATTGCTGCTCTAGGGAACCGGTTTTCACTAAAAGATCAAGGAGTCATCAGTTACTTTTTAGGAGTTGAAGTAACTCGAACAAGCAAAGGGCTGCACCTAATGCAAAGAAAGTACATTTTGGATCTTCTTACCAAGACAAACATGCTGGGCGCAAACACGGTTGCAACACCAATGCAGCAATCGCCGAAACTTTTGATCAAATCCGGCAAGCCACTTGACAATGCAGCTGAATTTCGCATGGTTATTGGAAGCCTGCAATACTTGTCATTTACTAGACCAGACATTGGATATGCTGTCAATAGGCTGTCACAATTTATGCATTGCCCAACTGACGAACATTGGAAGGCTGCGAAACGGGTGCTTCGATATTTGGCAGGCACGATGACTCATGGCATCTATCTGCAATCCGCAAACACGCTTTCCCTACACGCGTTCTCTGATGCCGATTGGGCTGGTGACCCAGACGATTATGTGTCTACAAATGCATATGTAATTTATATTGGTAAACAAGCTGTGTCATGGTCATCCAAGAAGCAGAATGGTGTCGCTAGATCATCCACGGAAGCCGAATATCGAGCAATTGCTAATGCAGCAGCTGAAGTTCGATGGATTTGCAACCTGCTCACCGAACTCCAGATATGCTTACCCTCTTCTCCGGTTGTGTATAGTGACAATGTGGGAGCTACTTACTTAAGCGCCAACCCCGTCTTTCACTCTCGCATGAAACACATAGCATTGGACTATCACTTCGTTCGTGGACAAGTCCAGTCAGGAAGCCTTCGCGTTGCTCATGTCTCTGCCAAAGACCAACTTGCTGACGCATTGACGAAACCGTTACCAAGAACACAGTTTCTTCAAGCATGTTCCAAGATTGGAGTTACAAGACTACCTCCATCTTGAGGGAGGGTGTAAAGGATACTAATGTAATTATCAAATACCTAGTACTCTTAAGTTCTCTACTGTATAAATACTTGTACTTGTAAACATTTCATTAATAAGAATCCTCTTCTATACTAAGAATTTTGTGCATAATCATCAAGGAACTTGTTATGATTATAAAAAAACCCATAGACTTCTGATTTGATCGATTAAGGTTTATAGTTCTTTTGATCGATCAATTAGGATTTATAGTTCTTCTTTTCTGAAAACCGATTTGTTTTCCTTCCTCCAAAGAACTCTTTACTTGTTCTGTGATTTGCTTTGGACAGGAAACATGGTGGGTTCTAATGGAGAATAAAACAGCCACGCCAGAGACAACCAATTTTTGATAGAATCAATCACATCAAACATGTCTAAGATGATGAATGAACGGCTTGAGGCGTTTAGAGAAGAGATCCATCACTCTGAAACAGAAAGAGCAAGGAAGATTCACAGCCACCATACAAAGAATGATACAGCAGCAAGCTACTATAGCCACTCATCCAATCCAAACCCCCAAAAAGAAGAAGGTGTGATCGTGAATAAAGAAACCCTTCCAAAGACCCTTTAGCAGGCCTGAAACTTAAGATTCCTTATTTCCAAGGCACTAACGACCCTGATGAGTACCTGGAGTGGGAGAAGAAGATTGAATTGGTGTTTAACTGCAGAGAATACACAGAAGAAAGCAAAGTGAAAGTTGCACCACAGAGTTCAAAGACTATGCTCTGAGTTGGTGGGATCAATTGGTCACTTCTAGGAGACGTGAAGGAGATTATCCAGTGGATACTTGGACCAAAATGAAGACTATTATGAAAATAGGTTTATTCTCAGCCACTACCACAAAGAACTACACTACAAGCTGATAAACTGTACACAAGGAAGCATAACGGTGGAAGAATACTACAAAGAGATGGAAACCTTGTTGCTCAGAGCTGATATTCAAGAAGACAGTGAGGCAAAAATGTCTAGATTCATGGGAGGCCTCAATAGAACATCATATAATGACTGGAAACTCAACATTATGTGTAGTTAGAAGAGTTACACAAAACTATCATGTTTGAGAAACAACTCAAAAGGAGGAGTTCTAAGCTAAGTTATTTGTCTGGAAAACCTAGCTATCACAGGGAAGAAAAGACAGGGTTAAATAAAGATTACAAGCCCTTTTCCAATGCTAAAAGTGAAGAGTAGGATCCAAAAGGAAAGCCTAAAGTAATTTCTACAAGGACCATAGATATTAAGTGCTTTAAAAGCCAAGAATTTGGACACTACTCTAATGAGTGCACCAACAGAAAGATCATGGTTATAAGAGATAATGATAAAATAGAGTCAGAAGAAGAACAAACAGAACCTGAGCCATTAGAAGAAGAGTTGGAGATGCCAGTTGTTGGGGTCAAAAACCCCTCTACGAAAACAATAGCCAAAAACAAGATCGGACGATCGGACACGGACAAACGTCCATTTCGGATCAACATAATTTATTACAAATAACAAGTTATACAAAGCGTCGATGACTTCGTATGAATAACCTTTTATACGAAAAGATTCAACGGACAACATTTCATGCGAAGCGGACAACATTTCATACAAAACGGATCGATCGGACAAACGCATCTTTCGACAGAAACTAAAGAGCTAAACATCCAAACATCCGAGCTAAACCAGCTCAAAATTTTCGAGCTGAACCAGCTCGGAATTTCCGAGCTGAACCAGCTCGGAATTTTCGAGCTGAGTCAGCTCGGATCCAAGCTAAACCTGCTCGGAACTTCCGAGCTAAACCAGCTCGGATTTCCGAGCTGAACCAACCAACTCGGATTTTCCGATCTAAACCAGCTCGGATCTGAACATTTCCCTTCTCATTTTCCGAGCATAATTCACTCCTTCGGAAGTTCCGAGCTGAATGCATCTCTTGGAAACTTCAGAGCTGAATTTGCTTCTCAAAACTTTCCGAAAGGACATTCCACTTAGATCGTCTAATCAAACATTTGCCGATATCTCCTTCTTAGGATACACAACTAGCCGCAATCCGTCTTTGAAAAAACGGCTTATACGTTCTTGGCTGTTAAACCAAAATCGTCGGATAAAGTTAGAGGAAATACGAATTTGGGCCCAAACATACAACATTCGTATTTTCAGAACTTTGGGCCGAATAAAGAAGTCTATGCACAGCAAGTCTCGGACCATCCGTTTTCAGTCCATTCGGCAAAATAGGTTAAGCCGCGGAAAGATAGTCGCCGAAGAGAGGAGATAAACTCGAATAAGTGAAGATGAAGATATCTCCGAGCTAAAGAGGAAAATCCGAGCTGAAAATGTAAATCTTAACGGAAATGGAAACATACGATAACATGAAGATTTCCGAATATCTTGCGGATGAAGATTCCCAAAGCCGACTTGCCGCAGCTATATAAGGAGATACCATTCATACAATTTAAATATAGAAAAAACCCTAGCATTTATACTTAAGAGCTTAGCGATTTTCTTAGCCGTTTTCGTTCTTTGTACTTTCTTTTCTGATCGATTATTAATATAATATCCTCCGGGTTCCTATTTCGGTGTGTTTATCTTTGAGATTTCTGTTCCCTAAAAGTTTGCTCTACAAGTTTTGACAGTGCGAGTTCCGACTCTCACAGTTTGGCGCCGTCTGTGGGGACATAGAAGTTTCTTACACTTAAAAACCATTGACTAGCGGATCCGAAGATATGATTACCAACGGAAACGAGATAGATCAGCATCTGCCAATCGGCAACACCACGACCAACATTACCACGGGCAACACTTCAGCAAGCGGAAACGTTACAAACACGACCGCCCCAGATGCAACAATCAACGCAACGCTGTCCGAGCTGAAAGAGATGGTGGCTGCACTGTGACAAACGACTGAAGAACAAGAAAAAGCGAATAGCACTCTCACGGAGCAGATCGAGAGACTGAAAACCGGGAACCAAACATGGACCGCCCGAACGGTGAACTTCGCCCTAACTGAACGCAGGCGTCTGGACTTCTCAACGTCCGATGAGTAAGTAAGGAATCCGTCACAACACCGTGTGCAAACCACAAGAGAACGAACTCCTCCAGCGACTAGACCCAACATCACATATCCTCCTCCTGTGATCCGAGGTCGAAGACTCGTAACACCAGATAACACAGAGGATTGCGGAAACAAGAATCCGATTCCGCCTAGCAATCGAACTGAACCACCCTCTGACGACGACGAATAAAGGATCGATGCGGATTGATACGTCCTAGAACTAAGCGATGATGAACTATCGGAAGAAGAGGACATTGAGCGAACTCAGCTAAACGTGTCAACTGAACGACGACGAAGCAGTAGACGGCGTGAACTCGATGAACTCAGGGACGCGCTGGCTCAGACAAATCAAAACCGTACGATCGCAAGTTCATCGGGCGATGAGCGCTGCACCAGAGATCGATCGATCACCGTTCAAAGCTCGAATCACCGAAACTCGGATTTACAATCCGGGCAAGCTAAAATCCCAACCTACGACGTAACGACTAATTCGAAATCTCACATAATGGCTTTTCGAATCGTGATGGGAAGAGAAAATCTCAGTTGAAAGCATATGATCTCAGTCAAAATCTCAGCTCGGAACTTCCGAGCAAGTCAGCTAGAAAAGTCAAAACTTCCGAGCGAGTCAGCTCGGAGCTTCCGAGCAAATCAGCTAGGAAAGTCCGAGCTGTTCAAACAAGTCAGCTCGAAACTTCTGAGCAAGTCAGCTAGGAAAGTCCAAACTTCCGAGCGAATCAGCTCGGAGCTTCCGAGCAAGTTAGCTAGGAAAGTCCGAACCTCTGAACACGTCAACTTGGAACTCCCGAGCAAGTCAGCTCGGAAATCCGAGCATAACAGCTCGGAAATCCCAGCAAAACAGCTAAAAAATTCCAAGCAAATCATCTCGGATGTCCGAGCAGGACATCCCTCTTGAAGGAACAGAATTTGTCTGGCTAACTTCAAAACGTATCCGGACAACTCTCACAACACTCAGCTCAAACAGCCAATTCACTCAAACAACTCCGGATAACGGATCATAACTAGAAGCACAGCGCATCCGCAAAATTTCAAACTCTCCATCCAAACGCTTGGATTCGTCCGGTAACAAACTGTTTCTCATTTTCATTTAATTTACTCCTCTCAGATCAAATTTAGGAAATAAACTTCGTAACTTAGAATTCGTTTACTATCACGTCGCATGCATGTTTCCATGACTATTAGGAATAGTCTATTTTGTCTGCTGACGGCCGCAACAGACAAACACACACATCCCTTGCGCATATTAGCCAACATGTCCTATACGGATTGAGGCTCTATACATCCAACAAACGGATAAAAGCGCGCTATATAAATCTTAAATACCGTAAATGTATGTTTATTATCGGCGAAGGGAACATAAGTCGAGAGTCGATAGTAAAACCCGGAAATCGGGAAGTCAATAGGTCTTAAAAACCGCTGCACCAGTACTAGAGTCGATAATAGACCCCAAAAATCCAGTATGACGCTACTCAGCACATTGGTAAAATGACGTTATAGCCAAGTATATCTTGGTTCGATATCTTTGAAAGGTGGGTCCTGCGGATATCGGCTTACTTTCGATAACAGAGGATGCAAGGCGAAAGTTTTGCGGAAAAACGGAATCAAAAGTACAAACCCAGTAAAACACAACACGCTGGTCTCGACAACGTCATTATTGAGTACACGACCAACGACAGGAAGATAAGACGGGAAATCCCCGCACTAGTAGTGAAGTCAACTGTAAAACTCCGAAACCCAATAAGACGCTTCCAAGCACACTGGTTTAAATCATTACAGAGTCCGCAAGAGAAGTACGTTTTGTTACTCCTTGGACTCAACTTCGAAACCCAGTAAGACGCTTCCATGCACACTGGTCTAATCATTACAGACTCCGCGAGAGGAGTACGTCTTGCTACTCCTCGGACTCGATTTCGAAACCCAATAAGACGCTTACGAGCACACTGGTCTAATCATTACGGAGTTCGCGAGAGGAGTACCTCTTGCTACTCCTCAGACTCAATTCAAAACCCAGTAAAACGCTTCCGAGCACACTAGTCTAAGGATTATGAGTCCTTAAGAAGAGTACGTCTCGCTACTCCTTGGACTCAGTTTCGAAACCCAGTAATACGATTCCGAGCACACTGGTCTAAACATTAAGAGCGCATCTTTCTAAACCCCAAGGTAATCAGCTCGGAAATTCTGAAACGGGGCTCATAGATCCCAAACTAACCAGTTTGGAAAAGCCGAGCTGACAAGCTCGAATCAACCGAGCTGGCAAGCTAAAAAAACCCGAGCTAACACGCTCGGAAATTCCGAGATGGTGCTCGGCAAATCCAAGCTTAGCAGCGCAGACCTTTCGAGTCGATCATTCCATGTTTTCCGAATCAACATCATTTCTTCCATCGAGCAGTTTCCAAGCGCTTTCGGAAAATTTAAATAAAACACGGCTAAACGGATCGGATGGTAATCATAACTTATCACTAAAAGTCGGACATATCTCAGGACGTTCTAACCGAACCTGGAATCTGGAAAAGAAGGTTCGGTGATAACTTTAAAACCAAATTTAGGGCGATCAAACTTTTTTCAAACATACAAAGATAAACTGGTTCATACATAAAAACGACCAACCGTCTTCAGGAAAGAAGTCATTACACAACAAACACTACTAAGTCCGCATATCAGAACCAAACATGACCTTGAGATGAGCTAGCGACATCGCCTTGAAACAAAGACGGATCAACACAACTCTCAGCTTCAGTGATCAACCGATTATATTTGGAAACATCATCCTCATCCAAACGGGCTCTTGACCTTAGATCCGCTTCTTCAAACTCAAATGCGGAAGGACCCTCGACTCTCAAATCGGCAATCAAATCTAGGTTTCTCCTCGCCACGACAAACTGACTTTGCCTTTCTATAGCCGACGGCAACTTCGAGAACTTTTTTCGGAATTTAGAGAATCGAGACGAGATTTTCTTAAGCATTCCTCTATTTCCTCTCTCGGTCGCATCCCGAAGAGACGCCTCACGAGAAATCTCCCTTTCAGCGAGCCGAGTTCTCAAAACCTCAACTTCAGTAAAAGCTCTGCTTCTCTCGTATCGAGGGAAAGTCTCGTTGCCTCAAAGTCGCTTTTCCCGTCTTCAATGGAAGCTTTGAGAGCGCAAAGGAATTCTTCAAGTTTGCGTTGTCAACAGAATGCCTTGCAATGCGATCCTGAATCCTTCGAAACTTCCCATTGGACTCGGCAGCATGGCGATTAATCGAAGCCCACGCTCGAAACAAATTTTTACAATGAATAAAGTGGCCCTTAACATGTCTTGCCCCGCACTAACAAGAGAGTCACCACAAATCATGTCCTTGTACTTTGTCGGATGGTCTCCAGGATGACGGACGTCCGCACAAACACTGGCAACCTCGGCAGCATTGGTGTACATAAAACTACCATTGTCGCGGTCAAACCGGCCCAGATCGAAATCAGGTTGCGGAACCTTAACGTCCCTTCCATGTCTCTTTTTCGGCCTTCGACTGGACTCGGACGCGACAACCTGGTCCGATGACTCATGAGGCGGAACTCGAGAGATGGTTATCCCCTCACCGTTATTGGCATTGGTACAAGCACCGGGAACACCTTCGCCCAGCGTAAGATCCTGACCGATCCACTCTTCGAACACATAATGATAAAATTCAGGAAGCTCCACTCCTTCCTCAAGCCATGCCTAGATCGAGCCGTCGTCCTGAAGTAGCACGTCATCGGGATGCTCATCGTCCTCCACCCATTCGTCGGTCCTCGTCGCTCGACGGGTCATTTCCATCTGACTCGCTCGGATGACACGTTCAAAGGAGAAATGTCGTTTCCAGTTCGTGCTCCCGTCCTGCAATCTCCCGACGAGGTCGATCAAGTGTGGCGGACACTTCAAGCAGATATCTTTCTCTACAAAGTCAAAGAACAAAACAAAATATTAGAAGGTCTGCCGATAATGGATATAAACGATGAAAACAACCAAGTCCGCTACCAAGTTTTTCCCATTTCAATTTCATGAGCAAAATACAAGCCTCTTCGACGGAGGCGTCGTCAATCAAAACATAGAAAAAATGGTGCCGCCATTGGCGATCATGATTTTCAAAATCCAAAACAATTGTCCGATGCAGATGGGACTTGAGGTAATGCTCGGGGCCGCGCTTTATCGGAACCACAAACAACAAGTTCCAAAGATGTAACACTCGAAGATCAACTTCACACTCAAAACTGCGGACTAGTATGCCAATCAAATGCCGCAAGCTATGAGGAGTAATCTGCGTAAGAGCCAATCCGTGACGCCGAAGGTAACGCACTATGAGCCCGTGAATCGGAAACTAGAGGAAGCACGACGTGAAGAAGTACTCATACGCCGAAAAGTAACCTTTCGGCGGAGAGCTAACTCGGTCGCTGGAAGATGGAACCTTGATTGTCACATTTTCGGGAATTTTGAAATCGCGCTAAAGCTTCGCAATCGATTTTGCCGTAGATAATTTCTAATCAACAGGATTCAGAATCTCCTTCTTTTTCCTCGTTCGAGCAATTTTCGGCTTCTCCGGAGAAAGATCCCAATGGCGCAAGGCTTCTTCCGGACTAACACGAGTGTCTTCAAACTCTTCCTTAATTGTAGCACCGAAGCATTGACCATTTTCCAGAGACATGGCATCCGCTCCAGCCGAGAAAGGAGGTCGACTAGCACGATACCTAGTCGACTGCCAAACCCCGGGAGACTCCCCTTCCGAAGAAAAATTAGCATAACCACGATTTGACGCATAATTCGTCATCCATTGCAAAAATGCCTCAAAACAGAAGTCCAAACTTGGAAAAGATCCAAAGCTTCTAGTTTCACAAGAATGGAGCAAGAAACTTTGGCAAAACTCACAAACGCTAAGAAGGAGATAGAGAGAGAAGTTACCTTTGAGTTATTCTCTTTGTTGGAATTGTGTCCAGCAATCTCTGTACTGTCTCTATAAAGTAAGAGTATGTCAGTGATCAGACATAAGTCATACAATACTGGGGGTCATGATGGCTTGCTAGAGTCCGCTCATGATCTATAAGTCTCGGACTTATTGCTTTTATTGTATGATCCCATATGGGTCACACGCTTAAGCTAGCAGGAAATAAAGTAGGAACGGCTTAACAGAAGTACGACAAAAGTGCTAGGCATTTGTCGTACTAAGAGAGAAAGATTAACGGGTCTGATTAAATGAGATTTAATCAGATTGGTGTTTTGGGCCCAAAAGCCCAAAAGGGAAAGAGAAGGCTTTTATAAACTAAAAGCCAAAGCCTCTTTCTCCCAACCCTAATCCCAGCCGCGAAAACTCTCTCTCTCTGGCGCCTCCCTTAGCTCGGTCTAGCAGCCAGTTTCCTGTGATTGCGTGTGTGAGCCTTTGGAGGATTCATCTCTTGGTGTATCTCCCTGATCTCTGACCTGTTCATCAATTCCGCTGCAACAAACAGGTAAAAGGTGAGATCATAATGTTTCTAAATAAGAACACCTAGATCTGATGCATGTTTAGGTTGATATCAATATGAGAATTGAATCAGGATCAACCGAACATTCTAACAGTGGTATCAGAGCCATTGGTTCTTAGGTTTCTTGTTTTAGATTCATTGTTTAGGTTGTTTAATCTGTTTAGAATTGTTTTTGAATCAATTACTGATAAGATAAAACAGTTAAGAAACATAATTGAACTCTAAACACACAAGAAAAATCGCAAAACATGAGCTATATGACTCAGATTTGCGATCGGATTGGATCGGCATGGCCGGTTGGTCGGATTGGACCGGTCGGACGCGGATCGGACGGATGGATCGGATCGGATCGGTCGACCGATCGCAGTCGATCGTCGCGTCGAGTCGATCGCGTCGTCCCGATCGCTTCCCGGCTGTCGCGCGCGTCACGTCCCGATCGCTCGGCGATCGTGGAGCGACCGTGCGTCCCGACCGTCCCACCCGAGCGTCCCAACCTGCCCGGCTGTCGCGTCCCGTCCGGAGCTGCACGTCGTCTCGATCTCGGATCGTTGCACGGCTTGCGGCTGGACAATGGTCGCGAAGCTAGGGCTGACGTGATCGTCACGGTTCGTTTTGGCGGTTCGGTTTAAGTTTTTTTAATTAAAATTAAATCGTCCTGGTTTAATAAACAGATTTGATAAGTTTATTAAGTCTGGTTAAACCAGGATAAGAAATCCAATCTCGAAAGAAATATTGGATTTAGTGCCTAAACCAGGAATTTCTAATTTGATTTGGTTGGACCAAATAAATTGAGAAAATCCGGTTTAGTAAATAACCGGTTGACAATTGTGGTCATCGTAGTAATTGAAACTTGGTTAGACCAGTTTTAATGAACCAGACCGGTTATGTCAATTAATTGGACAATTGGGTCATGTCTTGGACATGGACCAATTCTTGGGCCTCGGGCCAAGAAGTTAAAACAATTGGGCCAGTTAATTGAGTCTTTCTTCAGATTAATTTAAAATCTATTTTATAAAATATTAAAGTCGATTTTAAATTAAAGTTTCCGAAATTTTTGAAATTAGAAAGTTTCTTAAAATAGAATTTTCTGAATTTGCGGGTTTTGGATTTTAAAGAAATTTCTAAAGTTAGAAAGTTTCCGGTTTTAGAAAGTTTCCAATTTTAGAAAGTTTCCAAAATAGTAGGTTTCCATAAATAGAAAGTTTCCCGAAATAGTAATCTTCTATTTTGGGAATGATTTTAATAAACCTACGAACCTCAAATAATATCAAGCGTTGGATGTCTTGTCCAGGCTATGTCAGCTGTCAAAGCCCATTCAATTGCATTCATGGCCTTACAGTGTGAGGATGTCTGTTTTTGCGTGGGTAAGACGGTTTGTGATTCATAAATGTCATTGGGAGTCCCAGACATTAATGATTACATGACTGTATAGTCCGGTTTTCTTGACTAGGCCATCGGGAGTCCCGGGCCTTGAGACATCAGAGTGGATTGGGCCTCGGGCCCAGATTCACAACCAAGAGTTATATCACGGATATAATTAGCCGATATAGGGCTTACCGATATAAGCTAAGGTTGGGTGACGGCCAGTGGCCCACTTTAATTTTAGTTATATGTGGATCTTGGAATCATTATATTCTATTGAGGGTAACTTAGGTTATTGAATATAATGCGTGATTAATCATATTATACTTTAATACGAGATTAGTCATTTTGAACATAATAACTAATAACCTTTTTATTTATATATTTCAGATATGACTACTACAAGCACACAAAACACATTCTCGATCCGGTCTGTTCTCGAGAAGGAGAAGCTGACTGGAACGAACTTCCTGACATGGTCAAGGAACTTGAGGCTGGTCCTCAAGCAGGAGAAGAAGGATTATGTCCTTCGAGATCCCCTCCCCGAGAGGCCTCTTGCCAATGCTGCCAGGACTCTGCACAATGCTTGGGAAAAGCATTCGTCAGATGAAAATGATGTTTATTGCCTGATGTTGGTGACAATGACTCCTGAGCTGCAAAAACAGTTCGAAAGTGTATTGTCTCCAATCGAGATCATGGCAAGCCTGAAATCGCTTTTTCAGGAGCAGGCTAGGACCGAGAGGTTCCAGACAGTTAAGAACCTCTTGGACTGTAAGTTGGCTGCGAATGCGGCAGTGAGTCCTCATGTCTTGAAGATGATGGGTTATCTCGATCATCTTCAGAAACTCGACTGCCCAATCAGCCAGGAACTTGCCTGCGACATCATTCTGCAGTCTTTACCTGCAAGCTATGATCAGTTCATTCTGAACTTTAACATGCATGGCTTGAGTAAGACACTGCCTGAGCTTCACGGAATGCTCAAGACTGCAGAGCCCAACTTGAAGAAAACCACCAAGGACCCCAATGTACTTATGGTACAAAAGGGCAAGGGGTTTAAGAAGTCTTCTGCTAAGGATAAGGGAAAGGCCAAGGGTGTCCAAGTCTCGGACAAGGACACGCCAAAGCCCAAGCCCAAGTCCAAGGCTGGGCCAACTGACATGTGCAGGTTCTGCAAAGAACTGGGGCATTGGAGAAGAGATTGCAAGAAATTCCAGGAAGGTCTAAAGGAATTAAAGAAGAAGACTTTCGAGACTTCTTCATCAGGTATTTTTGTTATAGAAGTTAATACAACTACTTCTGATAATACCTCATGGGTCATGGATACTGGTTGTGGGGCTCATATTTGTACTAATATGCAGGCACTCAGCAACATTAGAAGGCTGAAGCAAGGACAAGTAGAGCTACGAGTTGGGAATGGAGCGAAAGTTTCAGCACTAGCTGTAGGCACATACTTGTTGTCTTTACCTTCGGGATTGATTTTAGAACTGAATAATTGTTATTTTGTACCTGCTATAAGCAGAAATATTATTTCAATTTCTTTGTTGGATTTGGAAGGTTATGATTTTTCAGTTAAGAATAAATTATGTTCCTTCAATCGCAACAATTTGTTCTATGGTTCTGCCCCTCTTACGAATGGGCTTTACATACTCGATCAATCCGCGCCAATTTATAACATTAATACAAAACGGTTTAAACCTAATGAGGAAAACCGAACGTTTCTATGGCATTGTCGTTTAGGGCACATCAGCGAGAAACGCATCAAGAGGCTCCATTCGAATGGACTTCTTGGCTCATTTGACTTTGAGTCATGTGAGAAATGCGAATCATGCATGATGGGCAAAATGACACGGGCCCCCTTTAATAAACCTAACAAGAGGGCCAGTGACTTATTGGGCCTGATACACACTGATGTGTGTGACCCAATGTCCACAAATGCAAGAGGAAACTATCAGTACTTCATTACCTTCACTGATGATTTCAGTAGGTATGGATATGTTTATTTGATGAAACATAAGTCTGAATCTTTTGAAAAGTTCAGAGAATTCCAAAATGAAGTACAGAACCAACTTGGCAAAAGCATTAAGGCTCTTCGGTCCGACCGAGGAGGAGAATACTTAAGCCAAGAATTCAGTGATCATCTAAGAGAGTGTGGGATCGTGTCCCAACTCACTCCTCCTGGAACACCTCAATGGAATGGTGTGTCTGAGAGGAGAAATCGGACCTTATTGGATATGGTTCGATCTATGATGAGTCACACAGACCTTCCAATATCCCTTTGGGGATATGCTCTGCTAACAGCAGTGTTCACACTAAATAGAGCGCCATCAAAAGCAGTAGCAAAGACACCATATGAATTATGGACTGGAGAAGCTCCAGTGCTGTCTTATCTAAGAATTTGGGGTTGTGAAGCCTATGTTAAGAGATTAATCTCAGATAAGCTTACACCAAAATCTGATAAATGCTACTTCATTGGTTATCCACGGGAAACCAAGGCTTATTACTTCTATCTACGTTCCGAGAACAAGATCTTTGTTGCCCGGGATTGTAACTTTCTTGAGAGGGAGTTTCTCTCTAAGAAAGACAGTGGGAGTAAGGTACTGCTTGAAGAAATTCAAGATGAACAGGATACTGCTCAACCTAATGAGGAAGAGCAGCAGGAGGATCTACAAGAAATTGTAGAGCCTGAACCTGTAGTACCTGAAGTTCGAAGATCCGGGAGGATCCGTCACGAACCCGAGAGATATCAGGGATTCCTCGTGACTGACTGTCATGATCTTTTGATCATTGATGGTGATGAACCATCGAACTTCAATCAAGCCATGATGGGCCCAGATTCCTCAAAGTGGCGCCAGGCCACTGATTCCGAAATGGACTCCATGTCAGTCAATCAAGTCTTTTCGTTGGTTGATTTGCCTGCTGGTGTAAAAGCCATCGAGTGCAAATGGATCTTCAAGAAGAAGATTGACGTGGATGGAAATGTCCAGATTTATAAAGCCAGGTTGGTGGCAAAAGGTTTCAGACAAGTTCACGGTGTGGATTACGATGAAACCTATTCACCAGTGGCTATGATGAAATCTATTCGGATTCTACTAGCAACTGCAGCTTTTCATGATTATGAAATTTGGCAGATGGACGTGAAAACCGCTTTCCTGAATGGAATTCTGGAAGAGGATGTGTACATGACACAACCTGACGGTTACATAGATCCAAAGAATGCTGGGAAAGTATGCAAGCTTCATAAATCCATTTATGGATTGAAGCAAGCATCGAGGAGCTGGAATCTTCGTTTTGATGAAGCAATCAAGCAATTTGACTTTATCAGAAACGAAGAAGAACAATGCGTGTATAAGAAAACTAGTGGGAGCAAAATCGTTTTTCTTATTCTGTATGTTGATGACATACTGCTTCTCGGAAACGACGTTCCAATGCTAAAGTCTGTAAAGGACTGGCTTGGAAGTTGTTTTTCCATGAAAGACATGGGTGAAGCCGCATACGTTCTTGGAATTAGGATCTATCGGGATAGACCTAAGAGGCTGATAGGCTTGTGTCAAGACTCATACATTGACAAAGTCCTACAGAGATTCAGCATGAAAGATTCCAAGAAGGGCTTCACGCCAATGGTACATGGCACAACGCTAAGCAAGAAGCAGAGCCCTACGACGGCTGCTGAGCTCGAGCGTATGAAGAACATTCCCTATGCATCTGCAATAGGGTCTGTTATGTATGCCATGATCTGTACTCGTCCTGATGTTGCTTATGCATTGAGCATGACGAGTAGATACCAGTCAAATCCAGGTGAAAACCATTGGATTGCCGTAAAGAATATCTTGAAGTATCTAAGACATACTAAGGATAAGTTCTTGGTGTACGGTGGAAGTGATGTGCTTAAAGTCAGTGGATTCACGGACGCAAGTTTCCAGACAGACACAGATGATTTCCGGTCACAGTCCGGTTATATCTTTTGTCTGAATGGCGGTGCAGTAAGTTGGAAAAGCTCCAAGCAAGACACCGTTGCCGATTCCACTACAGAAGCTGAATATATCGCCGCCTCAGAAGCAGCGAAGGAAGCTGTTTGGATACGAAAGTTCATTATGGAACTAGGTGTGATACCAGATGCGGCTGAGCCTCTGGCACTGTTTTGTGACAACAATGGTGCTATAGCTCAGGCAAAGGAACCAAGATCACACCAGAAATCCAAGCATGTTCAAAGAAGATTTCACTTGATACGTGACATCGTTAATAGAAAGGAAGTCAAGATCAGCCGAGTTCCGACAGATGATAATGTCGCTGATCCGTTGACAAAGCCACTCCCAAGGCCTAAGCTCGAGTTACTGACTGAAGCTGTAGGCATTAGAAACATTGAAATGTAATCTAAATTTGAGTGGGAGTTTTGAGAGCTTTATTTTAGTTATTTGATATGTTCTTGTAAAACATTATTTTATGTTTAATGAAATTATTATTTCAAGATTATTTTAACTGTGATGAAATAATCGTTCCAAAATGATATGAACCATTTTATAGGTCATCGAAGTAAATGACTTGATCTTGAGTCATCAAAGTCATTTAGCTTGATCATGAGACCCTATATTTGATAGATGTTTTATATCATCCTGTCCCTAGTCGAAGGTTGTTGAAATTGGAACAACAACAACCGTGAGAGACTAGATTGGTACGTGACTTATGACAAAGTCTTAATGTGTCATAGATGCACGGCATCAAAGTCAGTACATAGGTGTATGTTGGGAACATACGACCGGACAAGACCCGCTTATAAGAACTCTTCAGGATATTTATATCTGTGTCATAAGAGATTCTTACTACGACTATAGAGTATAGTCCTTAGACCTGAGTTCGCATGCATGTGACTGCATATGGACTGATGCACTTTGATCATTGTCTAACGCTATCATTCTGCGATAGTTATAAGGACCTTGTTTGGGTACATCATGAAATAAGTAGTTTACAGTGATGGAACAAGATGGGATTTGTCCCTCCAATATAAATGGAGTGAATATCTCTAGGCCAATCGGAGATTTGAATACTGGAAAACGCATGGCCATGCTCAAACGGACTTTCCCGAGTCGTTTGGATTGTCAGTATCAAATCAGAGTCCGATGAACAAGATTAGGCTTTATAAGGATGACACTAATCTTGCCTTATGACTAATCGAGATATTGAGACGAAAGGGATTATGAATACAGAGATTCCAGTTCAAGTGGGAGATTGTTGGAATTGTGTCCAGCAATCTCTGTACCGTCTCTATAAAGTAAGAGTATGTCAGTGATCAGACATAAGTCATACAATACTGGGGGTCATGATGGCTTGCTAGAGTCCGCTCATGATCTATAAGTCTCGGACTTATTGCTTTTATTGTATGATCCCATATGGGTCACACGCTTAAGCTAGCAGGAAATAAAGTAGGAACGGCTTAACAGAAGTACGACAAAAGTGCTAGGCATTTGTCGTACTAAGAGAGAAAGATTAACGGGTCTGATTAAATGAGATTTAATCAGATTGGTGTTTTGGGCCCAAAAGCCCAAAAGGGAAAGAGAAGGCTTTTATAAACTAAAAGCCAAAGCCTCTTTCTCCCAACCCTAATCCCAGCCGCGAAAACTCTCTCTCTCTGGCGCCTCCCTTAGCTCGGTCTAGCAGCCAGTTTCCTGTGATTGCGTGTGTGAGCCTTTGGAGGATTCATCTCTTGGTGTATCTCCCTGATCTCTGACCTGTTCATCAATTCCGCTGCAACAAACAGGTAAAAGGTGAGATCATAATGTTTCTAAATAAGAACACCTAGATCTGATGCATGTTTAGGTTGATATCAATATGAGAATTGAATCAGGATCAACCGAACATTCTAACACTCTTTGGAGTGAAGGAGTGGAAAATGAAGTGGGAAGAAGTGGATACTTATAGATTTCACAAAGGCATGAGACTTTGAGATGATTACACCTGAATCATTTTGTCATAGACATGCTCGAGCAGATCATGACGGAACGAATCATGATTAGGCATGGTGTCGGAATGACTTTGCACAAGAAAGCCAATTATGGCCAGAGTACGACACTTCAGACAATTCGTCGTCGCAAAGGCAATAACATGAATGTTGACTGATAAGGGTTTTCTCGGACGATTATTTTTACCTCGAATACAAAATAACCTCGCCATCATCGCACTCGAGTATGACGAGTTGAATCAGATCGGATCCGAGCTAAACCAGCTTGGAATTTCCGAGCTAAACCAAATCGAAATTTCCGATCTGAACCAGCTCGGATTCGAGCTAAACCAGCTCGGATCCGAGCCAAACCAGCTCAGAATTTCCAAGCTGAATCATCTCGGATTTTCCGATCTAGACCAGATCGGATCCAAACATTTCCCTTCTCCTTTTCCGAGAATAATTCACTCTTTCGGAAGTTCCAATCTGAATGCATCTCTCGGGAACTTCCGAGCTGAATTTGCTTCTCAAAACTTTCCTAACGGACATTCCGCTTAGATCGTAAAATCAAACATTTGCCGATATCTCCTTCTTCAAATGCGCAACTAGCCGCAATATTTCTTCGAAAATATCGGCTTATACGTTCTTGGCCGTTAAACCAAAACCGTCTGATAAAGTTAGAGGAAATACGAATATATGCCCAAACATAAAACATTCGTATTTTTCAAAAATTTTGGCCGAATAAAGAAGTCTATGCACAGCAGAACTTGAACCATCCGTTTTCAGCCCATTCGGAAAAATAGGTTATGACGCGGAAAGATAGTCGCCGAAGAGAGGAGATAAACTCGAATAAGTGAAGATAAAGATATCTCCGAGCTAATGAGGAAAATCCGAGCTGAAAATGTATATCTTAACGGAAATGGAAACAGACGATAACATGAAGATTTCCAAAAATCTTGCGGACAAAGATTCCCGAAGCCGACTTGCCGCAACTATATAAGGAGATAGCATTCATACGATTTAGATATAGAAAAAACCCTAGCATCTATACTTAAGAGCTTAGCGATTTTCTAGCCGTTTTCGTTCTTTGTACTCTCTTTTCCAATCGATTATCAATAAAATATCCTTTGGGTTCCTGTTTTGGTGTGTTATCTTTGAGATTTTTGTTCCCTAAAAGTTTTCTCTACAAGTTTTGACAGTGCGAGTTCCGACTCACACGCCAGCTAAAGGAGAGTTATTAGTCACTAGAAGATCTCTGAATGTGCAAGCCAAAACTGAAGGGAATGAACAGAGATAAAATGTATTTTACACCCGGTGTGTTGGTCAAGAAAAAGTGTGCAGCCTTAGCATTGATGGAGGGATTTGCACCAATGTCGCCAATGAATCAATGATTATCAAACTTGGTCTAAAAGTGATGAAACGTCCAAAGACTTATAAAATTTAGTGGCTGAATGATGAAGGTGAACTAGAGGTAGAAAACCAGGTGTTGGTTCATTTTTCTATTGGCAAATATGAAGATGAGATTCTATGTGATGTGCTACCAATGGATGCAAGTCATATTCTGCTTGGGCGACCATGAAAATCTGATAGAAGGGTAACTCATGATGGCTACACCAATCGCCTTTCTTTTGGGTTCAAGAGCAGAAAGACAATCTTGGTTCCTTTAACTCCTAGTGAAGTTCATCATGATCAGATAAGCATGAAGAAGAGTAAAGCTCAATCAGCCTCTCCAACCAAACAAACTACCAATCTCATGATTTAGAAACCAAAGGGAAATTATAATACAACCTTACTTCTTGTTTTTAAAGGCTGTTATATGAACTTAACTATTCCAAAGCAAGCTGTGCCTAGCGAGATAAAACAATTTTTGCAGGAGTTCCAGGATGAATTCCCTGAGGAGAATCCAGAAGGCTTACCTCCTGTTGGATATGAGTTTAACACCCATCCATAAGCCTATTAGATATCTGCCACCTCATAAAAAATATTTCGGCCCAACGATCAAGCCCGCTAAGGAGTCAAACGGCCCAGCAAGAAGTCAGAACTTTACGCTATAAATAGACCCTTTCACTCTTCATTTGATCCATTTGGTAATTTGCGAAGGCTCCGAGCTACACTTACAAAGTGATGAGCCCGAGCAACATTTAGGGAGCACGTCAATCGGCAGACTCCCACCTCGTCCATCCTGTTCATTGTTCGGCTTCAGCCTTATTATTAAGAAGAACAGTTTCCAACCCCAATTAAAGTTTATTCTCACCTCGTTAGTTCGGACCCCTTTGATCATTCCCCGAGTTCATTGGACTTGATCGAAATTCCGTAACAACAATTGGCACCGTCTGTGGGGATGAGGAACTTTTCTACACTTTAAGACAAAGCCGAGATGACGGGGCCCTCTTTTGTTGACGACAACTCCAAGTCACCCAAATAAACTCCGAGCCTACTCTCGCCGAGCTCGACCACTCCGATCCCAATCCTTCCGAGCCCATTGTCACGGAACGACATCGCCAAACCAGTTACGACGACAACATCGAACCACTATGTTTCGACCATCAACGACCGAGCCAAACAAGCCCGGACGAACAACATGATCATGGAGGACTCTTTACCTGCAACGACTCGGTAAGGTCAATAAAGGAGTATAGACGAAGGGCGGACACATACCGACGCCAAAAACAAAGCAATAACTACGAGCTCGGAAGCAAGGACGGGATAACATTCACCAAAACGACAAAAGGGGATTATACAGACCACACAATGACCCACTCGTCGTCGAAGTGAAAATAGGCGACTGTGAGGTAATCAGAGGTTTAATAAACACCGGAAGCACGGTCGACCTCATATATGAAGAAACCCTGCGAAGAATGGAATTATACGATTATGAGATAAAGCGTTCGGAAAGGCCACTGACCGACTTCACCGGAGGAACAATCACAACCATCGGGACGATCAAACTACTAGTCTGCGTCGGACGACAACGGTGATAACAAAGTTCGTGATCGTCGACCGACCAGCAATCTACAACACCATCTTAGGAACACCATGGATCCATGCTATGAAGGCAGTTCCGTCGACCTACTACCAGTGCGTCAAAGTCCCAAATCCAAACAGAACATTCACACTCTGGGGAAGCCAGGAAGTTTCAAGTACTTGCTTCCTCGTCTAGCATAAACTACGACGAAATTTTCGGGCCTGTTTGGTTGCCGAACCAAAAATAGAGTTACCACCGCAGGAAGGGCCTAACCGCGACGCGGTCAAACAAGTCAACATCGACATCAATGACCCAGAGCGGTGTGTAGGAATAGGCACATATCTAAGGAAGGACCTAAAGGACCGACTCATCGAGTTCCTCCGCTGGAACGCTTCGACCTTCGCCCGGTCGACTAGTGACATGACATGTATCAACCCTACGGTCACCAGCAACGAACTCCACGTCGACCTAGTGTTCAATCCTGTCAAGCAAAAAAGAAGGAAACTCGGGCCGAAACACTCAAAAGCACTCAATGACGAAGTAGAATGGTTATCCAAGGCAGGCTCGAAAACCGATGTTAAGTACCCAGACTGGCTCGCAAACCCGGTGGTCGTTAAAAAGAAGAAAAAAAAAGTGGCGAGTGTGCGTCGACTTCACCGACATCAACAAAGCATTCTCGAAGGACAGTTTCACATTGCCACACATCGACAGACTCATCAAAGCCACAACGGGCAACAAACTCCTATCATTTACGGACGCCTTCGCCGGCTACAACCAGTTAATGATGCATCCTGATGACCCTGAAAATACGTCGTTCATCACCGACATAGGAACTTATTGCTACAAGGTGATGTCCTTCGGCCTCAAAAACGCCGGAACATCATATCATAGGCTTGTCAATAAAATGTTTGCCGACCAATTGGGGAAACAATGGAAGTATATATAGACGGCATGCTGGTAAAGTCAGCCTCAGGTGACGACCACATTGCTCACCTCACTACTTGTTTCGACAGTCTGAACAGGTACGGAATGAAGCTCAACCCAGCCAAGTGCACATTCGGCGTCACTTCGGGAGAATTCCTTGGGTACATAGTAACAAAAAGAGGAATATAAGCAAACCTACAAAAGATCGCAGCACTCACCGGATTCCCGTCGCCAAGAAACACACGCGAGGTGAAAAGACTCACATGAAATCGCCGCCTTGAGTCGTTTCATCTCTAAATCAACGGACATGTGCTTGCCATTCTACCAACTTCTCCGAGGGAACAAGCAATTTGAATGGGACGCCAAATGCGTGGACACCTTTCGACAGCTAATGGAGTACTTATCAACGCCCCTCGTCTTGGCCAAACCAGAGGAAGGGAAACTTTATACCTCTACATATCAGTGTCAAGCTCGGCAGTAAGCGGTGTTCTCGTCAAAGAGGATAAATGCAACCAAAAACAAGTATTCTATATCAGCAAAAGCTTCAACGACGCCGAGACCGATACTTCACCCTAGAGAAACTCGCTTTAGAAGTCGTCACCTTGACAAGAAAGCTCCGACCATACTTCAAATCCCATTCGGTAACCGTCCTCACCAACCAACCATTGAGGACCGTACTTCACAGCCCAACCCAATTAGGACGGATGGCAAAATGTGCAGTGGAATTAAGCGAGTACGACATCGAGTATAAACCACCGACAAGCGCGAAGTCACAAGTCCTGGCAGATTTCCTGATCGAGCTACCACCAGAGCTAACCCGCGATGGCGACCAGGCCACAATCGAAATGGACCCTATTCGTCGATGGGTTATCCTCTCGCAATGGACCAGGGATCGAATAAGGATGATTTCCCCAACATGAGAAATCCTGGAGCAATCTATCCGACTCGCATTCCCAATATCTAACAACGAGGCAGAATACGAACCCCGTATAGCGGGACTACGACTGGCAAAAGCAATTTGGGAAAGACACATCAACGCATTCTGCGATTCACAACTAGTTGCTAGCCAATTCAACGGCGAATACGAAGCTAAAAACGCTCGGATGGGCGCATATTTACAAATCATTTAGCAACTAGCAGGGGAGTTCATCATCTTCACACTCATTAAAATCCCGCGGAGCGACAACTCGTTGACCGATGCACTAGCAGCTCTTGATTCCACATCCGATCCCGACCTCCGACAAGTCATACCGGTCGAATGCATTGATAAGCCAAGCATCAACCAAACTAAAAACTTGTTCACCATTTCCGATCTCGAAGATGGGATGGACGACACCAACAAAACAAATGAGTCCGTCATGACAAAATCTCCCGTAAAGACATACGACTAAAGAGACGAGATCAAGGCTTACATCCTAGAAGGGACAGTCACGGAACATAGGTGGGTAGCCCGACGTCTAAAGGCGAGGCGCGCCCACTATGTCGTAAACGATGGGAAACTATTCCGGATAAGCGTGTCTAAAGAACTCCTAAGTTGCATACGGTGAAGAAATAAAATGGGCAACAGAAGAAACACACAAAGGAGCAGGCGGTAACCACTCCAATGGTCGAGCGCTCGCCACAAAGATTAAGAGACAAGGGAATTTCTGGCCAACAATGGTGGCAAACTGTGAAAAATATGTCGCCCGCTGCAAAAAATGCCAAAGACATTGGCCGGACATTCAGCACCCTGCCGAACTTCTGACCACATCCGCCGCCCCTATCCATTCATGAGATGGACGATGGATATAGTGGGCTTCATGCCGGCATCCAAGCAAAAGAAATTCGTCATCATCATGACGGATTACTTCACCAAATAGGTAGAAGCCGAATCTTACGCTAACATCCGCGACCTCGATGCACAAAATTTTGAATGGAAGTACATCATCTGCCGCCACAACTTACCTTACGAAATCGTGACGGACCATTGTTTGCAATTTATATCAAGCGTCTTCGAAGGCTTATGCACAAGATGGAAGATAAGACTGAGCAAGTCAATGCCTTGTTACCCCAAGGAAACGGGAAAGCCGAGGCAACAAACAAAACAATTAAAGACGGGCTCAAAAAGCACGTCGAAAGCAAAAAAGGAGTTTAGGCCGACGAGCTAGAAAGAGTCATATGGTCCCACATAACGACCTCACGTCGAGCAACCGGTTAAACTCCTTTCCCAATGTCACATGGGAAGGAAGCAATGGTCCCGGCCGAAGTCTGCATACCTACCATCCGGAAAAAACTCGCGCCCGAACACGAGGACCTCAACAACAACATGATTCTCGACCATCTCGATCAAGTAGAGGAAAAGCGCGACCAAGCACTCCTGATAGGTCTAGTTTTAACCCTATTCTAACTGCAAGTGCACAGTGATGTAGTTGTAGTACTTAGGGTATCGAATCCACAGGGACTCCGGTCAACGATAGAATTAAAACAGAAGAGATTAAACTAGGAGAAAGCAATATGGGAAGGCAGTAAATCAACAAGCAGAAAGTAAATAGCAGCGAGTTGTGAGCAAAGAAACGAAGCGTTAAGTCTAGGAAGTTCTCAGGAAATCAGGAACACAAGCAATCAATCAATCGGGATCTAATCAGAAACTGTTCTAGAACTCAAAACACAGATATAGAATTAACCAACTCTCGTTGCGAGAATTCTCTAAGTCTAAGTGCAGCAATCCAAATCTCTTTGCAATTACTAACAGATTAAACCAGGTTTAATTCCAAGTTTGATATGTTCACAATTAAACTAAACCAAATCTCTTTGCGAGTAATTTAATTGCTCATCAAGGTTCTTTCTAGCTAATTAACCAACTGTCGTTGCATCAATCAACCTAACATCATAAATCTGGATAGCTACTTCAGATTAAGCATTAAGAGCAATCCTAGGCGAAGAACTAGCAGATATGAATCCCTACAGATTGATTAAACTATAATTCCATGAAATCCCTAATGAGAATCCCTAAACTTAACAGGTAATCTACTCAGACATGTTCATCGAAACAGAAAACATCTTGAATAGAAAACCAAATATTATAAAATCAAATAAAGAACTGGGGTTCGAAATCAAGTCTCTTTCGAGAACAAGATCAGCCCCTAAAACTCTCTCTGAATAAAATAAAGCGTAAGTAAAGCGTAGCCTAAACAAGTGGCTAAAAACCCTAATATATAGTCTAAAACACGTTTTGGGCTTCTGTGTAAATATCTGGGCTTTTCTGCAATATCAGTATTCTTCATTAAACCGCCGAGTCTGGCCCATTCGCGCTATGCATCGATCGATGCAGGTGTGCAACGATCGACGCAATCCTCAAATCTGGACAGTGAACTCTGTCTCTCGGCCAAACACTCCAAAATGCTCCAAAATCTTCAATTCAGCTCCAAAAGTACTTAGACCTGTTAAATACCTGAAATGACTCTAAAACATAGTAATAGACTCGATAAATAAGACATATACCATGGTTAAAAGCCCTAAAATCCATGGTATATCAACTCCCCCACACTTAGCCTTTGCTTGTCCTCAAGCAAAACAAAGAACTAAAATGTAGTCAAGAGGTTTGAAAACTTTCAGAAACTCTTTTCATCCTAGAAGCAACAACACTCAGATTCCCCTTAGTAAACCACTGAAAGAATCAATCACAAGATATCAAGACCAACATATACTTCCCCACACTTAGCAACTGTCCTAAGTAAACTCCACAATCACATTCACGCATTCAAATTCACCCTACTGACTTCTGCAAGTATTTAAGTGCGGTCTCACCTAAGGAGTATCGATCAAAGGCACATGGACTCTTACCTTGCCAGCTCTAGACCACCATACTATCTTTCTCTAGTCCCTTTCTTCTCTTTTCCCTTCCTTAGCATTCTGATTTTTCCCCATTGGGTATCATTTTATTTTTTTTATCAGTGCTCTTCCCGTTAATGGGTGTACTTTGGACACATTCCATGGATGCACATGATATGATAGTTTTAGCTACCATTCCCATGACCACTTCGGAGTTACTAACTCATCCTCAGTTTATTATCTTTTTTTTTTATTTTATGGAAGGGGAGAAGGGAACTAAATAGGACAGGTTTACAGGCTGTGTCAGAACTAACAAGGGAATCCGACACAAAGTATACCAAGCCCTTAGGTGAGAAATCTAAGTCAGTATTAAGTTTGAAGTCAGTAAAAGGATCCTCTGATACCTGAAGCGATGTGGGTGTTCTTAGTAGGTTGATCCATGTCTGGGTTTTCGAATAGTCAGAGATAATCTGCAGCTTCATCCCAATGGTTACTTAAGTTCCTCCAAGTGCTGTTAATCTTCTCAAAAAATCATTGTTTCCTACTTAAACTGGTTTTGACTCAATAAAACAAATTTTTTAAAAATTGGACTGACTCTTAAGAAAACAAAAGCGTGCGTCAGTAGCTCCTCCCCCACAATTAAAACACACTGTCCCCAGTAGTGTCAAGCTTAGGGTCGGTGAGAATAAATAATCAAATTGAAACAATCCGAAAAGTTGCAGAACACTTACCTGTCGTCGCCCTGTGTCGATCGATGCCACAATGTGTGTCGATCGATGCAAGGCGAATATGCTCACGGTTATGTGAATAACCGTTGTCTAAACCGCAATTGATTTGGTAAACCGTAAATCGCGACTGCATCGACCGATGCACTAGGTGTGTCGATCGATGCAAGGCGATTCTGCCTGTTTTTCACGCCTTTGAACACACAAAAACAGAAAAATTAAAAATACCAAATCAAATTGAAAAACGAAAACTAAAACGAACCTAACATTGGGTTGCCTCCCACTCAGCGCTTGTTTAAAGTCAATAGCTTGACTATGGAATATAGATTTGATTAAAGGTGGCTTCAACAGAGACTTTGAGTGTCTCTGTGAATATCTCTTCATCCAAGGAGGTGTATAGGCTTTCAGATCATGAGGCTTCCCAAGGAATGAATAAACAACATCAGGGCGGGAGCGAAGCTTGGGTGGTACACTGCGTTTTCCTGCATTCAAAACAATGCGGTCAGGAGGTTTAAGCTTAGGTGATTTATATCTTATCTTTGGTGTAGATCTGATGTCTGGAGCTTTCTGCTTATGAGCAGTTGCAGGCTCTGAAGATGTTAGAGCAGGTTCAAGAGGAACCACCATCTTCTTCTCTCCACTATCAGATACTGTAGTTCCACCAATCTGAACTTCTTCTTTCAGATGACCAGCAGTGGAGATCATCTTCTTATCCACCACCATCATGCACTTGACTACACTCTGCTCATGTTTAGACCTTATAGGAACTTTTGGGAATGGTATTGGAGGTTTGTAGACCCTTTCCTTAGCAAAAACATCAGATTTGGGCGAAATTGGGTCTGCCCGACTGTCGCGTCGACCAACGCAGAGTGGGTGTCGGTCGTCATTGAATTGATGTCGACCTTCAGTGCCGACAATGGTCAATTTCTGTTTGTCACTAAGGGGGACACTAAGTGTCGATCGATGCATGTCTCAGACAGACAATATTCATCCAGAAAATCCGAGATTATGCTCTCTTCTTCACCTAGCAACTCAATCTCATCTCTTAAGGTCACAGCTTTGATGGATCTGTACTGTTCAGCTTTCCTAGCTTCATTATGCCTTTGTATTGCTTCAGCTGTTTGTTGAACTTGGACATCTAGCTTCTTCACATGTGTGCTCAAGTATTCAAACTTCCCATTCAGATTTTCATGTATAGCTTCCAACTTCCTGTCGAAGTCTACAACAAACTTGGTCTGATCCTCTAGTAACTGCTCCATCATAGATTCCATCTTGCTCTTATAAGCATTAGCAGCAGGAGGTGTCTGATATGAGGACGATCCATAGGTTCTCTTATAAGAATTACCTTGCTGATTACCAAACTTGTTTCCTTGGAATCCAGAGCTATTGATGTAGTTCAAATCTTCTTCCTGCTTTTCCAAGAATTGCTCCATCATGCTCATCAGCTTATTAGACTGTGTATTGTGAGGAGGAACAGGCTGATATGATGGAGATTCATAATCTCTGGTGAATGAATAGGAACCATAGCTTCTGCAGAACGAGTTATTCTGCTGATTTTCCAACATATGTTCCATCATTCCCATCATTCTTTCGCAATGTGTCGATCGATGCATAGTAGCGTCGATCGATGCAAGCTCGAGAATACAACGATCGACACACAGGACCGTGTCGATCGATGCAAGGCGATTACAGGCGTACCTGAAACGCAAGAACAGAAAAGAAAAAAAATTAGTAGCAAAAAATAAAAACGAAAAACCTAGTCTAAACCCTAAGTTCAAATCTATCGAAGACTCAAAAGAGTCCCCGGCAACGGCGCCAAAAACTTGATAGGTCTAGTTTTAACCCTATTCTAACTGCAAGTGCACAGTGATGTAGTTGTAGTACTTAGGGTATCGAATCCACATGGACTCCGGTCAACGATAGAATTAAAACAGAAGAGATTAAACTAGGAGAAAGCAATATGGGAAAGCAGTAAATCAACAAGCAGAAAGTAAATAGCAGCGAGTTGTGAGCAAGGAAACGAAGCGTTAAGTCTAGGAAGTTCTCAGGAAATCAGGAACACAAGCAATCAATCAATCAGGATCTAATCAGAAACTGTTCTAGAACTCAAAACACAGATATAGAATTAACCAACTCTCGTTGCGAGAATTCTCTAAGTCTAAGTGCAGCAATCCAAATCTCTTTGCAATTACTAACAGACTAAACCAGCTTTAATTCCAAGTTTGATATGTTCACAATTAAACTAAACCAAATCTCTTTGTGAGTAATTTAATTGCTCATCTAGGTTCTTTCTAGCTAATTAACCAACTATCGTTGCATCAATCAACCTAACATCATAAATCTGGATAGCTACTTCAGATTAAGCATTAAGAGCAATCCTAGGCGAAGAACTAGCAGATATGAATCCCTACAGATTGATTAAACTATAATTCCATGAAATCCCTAATGAGAATCCCTAAACTTAACAGGTAATCTACTGAGACATGTTCATCGAAACAGAAAACATCTTGAATAGAAAACCAAATATTATAAAATCAAATAAAGAACTGGGGTTCGAAATCAAGTCTCTTTCGAGAACAAGATCAGCCCCTAAAACTCTCTCTGAATAAAATAAAGCGTAAGTAAAGCGTAGCCTAAACAAGTGGCTAAAAACCCTAATATATAGTCTAAAACACGATTTGGGCTTCTGTGTAAATATCTGGGCTTTTCTGCAATATCAGCATTCTTCATTAAACCGCCGAGTCTGTCCCATTCGCGCTATGCATCGATCGATGCAGGTGTGCAACGATCGACGCAATCCTCAAATCTGGACAGTGAACTCTGTCTCTCGGCCAAACACTCCAAAATGCTCCAAAATCTTCAATTCAGCTCCAAAAGTACTTAGACCTGTTAAATACCTGAAATGACTCTAAAACATAGTAATATACTCGATAAATAAGACATATACCATGGTTAAAAGCCCTAAAATCCATGGTATATCAACTCCTCAATATCCAAATCTATCAACAGCAAGCTACAATCGTAAAGTGGAGTACAATCGGCTTGATCCCTCTACGGAGGGTACGTAGGCAGCTTTTTTCAAGGTTCAGCTATTGCAATAATTTTTTTATAAAATTTCTTCAAGTGCTTGCTCGCATTTTACACATCGAAATTCTGGCCAAATGATCGATGAGAACAATGTATCGTACAAAATGACCAACGCGCGTCACGTCGTTCAAAAAAGTACTAATACTAAGATATTTAAGTCGGGCCCAGCCCACAAAATGTCTTCAGTCGAACGGATAAATTAAGCTGAACATCTCTTTGCACATCGATTTTTGACATCGGAACCTCCATACCACCATCAACAAGAAGACGATACGACGCCAAAACAGAAACGACCTGGTTCAACTCTAGAAGTTTCCCCTGAGATTGCACGTCCT
Organism: Orychophragmus violaceus; assembly: GCA_030180135.1. Lineage (NCBI taxonomy): Eukaryota > Viridiplantae > Streptophyta > Magnoliopsida > Brassicales > Brassicaceae > Orychophragmus > Orychophragmus violaceus. The sequence goes on along the minus strand of CM058238.1, from coordinate 63,467,392 downwards.
CTTATCTACCCCTACTGATCTTCGATAAGCGAGCCTCGGCCTTGCCAAAATCTTAGCCTTTGATCGCGCGACCTCAACAGCACAAAACGCTCACAATACATCACACTCAGATCTATGCATAGCCTGAGCAACAAGTAATGCATCGTTAGCCTCCGCAGCAGAGTCACGAGCCACCGAGACACTGACCAGACAACCGTCTCGCTCTCGCAACAAGTAAACCACTTGAAGCTCGAGACTCTCAACCTTATTCTTCTCTTGACGAAAGACCTCACCAGCTCCCCCGATATCGCGAACCTTCGGTTGCATCTTGTCAAGCACCACCCCTAGCTCCTGAGAATATTAATTTTGTTCTCATTAGCATCCACCAGGCGATTCTCATCCGCAAGAGTCTGCCACCATAAAATGATCGACGAAAATCAAGACTCAGGACAAGAAAAAAGGGTGAAGCGCAGGAAGAAGGACTTGAAAAAGAAACGCTAATACAATCAACAAAGAAAGAAAAACTCTTACTCGGACACGACCACAACCTACTTTCTGATGAAGGTCAGGCCTGAACAAGGCGGAAACCGGGGATTTTTAGTCATACTCGCCCTGACCGACCGGAAGAGCCGGACACAAGCGTCAGAATCATTAACGATCACACCGGCCCCGGTATACTCAAAGCGAATGGAGAAGTCAGCCACTTTGGTCCTACTACACTCACGATTCTCTTGATCAATGGATTTTTGGGCTGACAGTTCAACCAATAGCGCGAAGGCCACATCTTCCGCCTTGGAATCAGGAGCCAAGCTCTCCCTTTCAGTTTTCCTTTTCTTTGTTTCTGACACTAAGGTATCATCACCATCCTCGTCATCCTGGACACCAGTCAAAACGCTCCTGGACGACTTCTTCCTTTTCTTCTTTTCTCCCGCTGCAGAGGGACCGGAAACCGCCCAATCAATAACACCCGCTTCAGGAATTTGGCTCAAGCCATATTTCCGCCCACTCGACTTAAGCTCCCAGGTAGCCACCCGTCGTCTATACGAGGAAAACGTTTCCGAATCCTCTCAACATGAACATCGGGCCATGATAAAGGACCAAGCAGAATCAAATTCTTCAAACCCAAGGGAAAACTTTTGGGGTAGGGAGTACTGAACGTACGACGATCTAAGAGAAGGAAGCATAAGACCGTCAGACCAAAGAAAACCCAAAAAAAAAGAGAAAGTAGTGATCATACCATGATCGTGATTCCACGACGACTTATACGGCATTTTTTCGTCAAGAATCGATGCGCTATTGATCTTCCCGAAAAAATACTGATCCTGCCAATTGGTTATTTTGCTCACCGCACCAGCAACTAGCTTAAGCCCATATCGATTCCTGGCTGAAACATAGCGCGTCCCAGTAATTGCCTTGTTAGTAGAAATCCTCATCGCTTCTTCAAAGAAACGAAGGGTCATATAAACTTTTCCCTCAGCGCCAAGTAATAGGGCACCTACCATATTACGGACCGCAGCTGGGAAAAGCTGAGAAAGAGCGATCTTGCGTTGTTCACAATAACCAATAAAAAGCTTAGGAAGAGGAAACCAGAGGTGGCAGCTAACGAACCAGCAATCATAAAAACAAATTTATCCGTCAGGAAACAACCATGGCCTCTCATCCACAGTTGGAAGTCAAAGAACGAGACCAGGGACACGGGCATGAACTTTTGTTATATTATCTAAAGTTGCCTGCTTGCACAGAGACTTCTGAACCTCGTGAGCCACCACAGCCTTTTTTGTTTCCTCTGCTTCACAAACTACATTCAGGTTTGGACCATCAATTTCATATGTCGGGACGTTGAAACGAAGGCGTCGACATACAGAGGCTGATTCCTTTCCGCCAACCCGAGATTCGACCCTTTCATCACTTGACTTCGGAGCAGACGAATCCATGCTTAACGAAGCAGATGAGCTAACATCTTCACTACTACTGGTGGACGACGAGTGATCAGACGCAGTACTCATAACAAAACTTCAGAAAAAGAACGAGAGAAAAAGAAAACATGGCACCCGAAAGTGGGAAGAAGAAGACTCAGCCGAGAAACACTTATACCATAAAATTTTGACAGACATCAAGGGGACATCATTATTGCTCCCGCACGGATCCCAAGACACGACGGTTGCACAATTGATGACATCATAAGAGATACGCGATATTCTCGTCTATACGACCGTTGATGCTTTTTTATCCCCTCAAAAATGTCACGACACATGTCTAAAGATACAAAGGAATGCAGAATCCACACGAGCCATATAAGCCGATCAAAATTCTGCCTGACTTAAATGCTCAGAGAAATTCGCCGACTCCGACCTGAGCCAAAGATCGCCGAACTGGGGGGGGGGGGGGGGGGCTAATTATTGGATATGGGTTAACACCCATTCATAAGCCCATTAGAAATATGCCACCTCATCAAAAAATTTCGGCCCAACGATCAAGCCCGCTAAGGAGTCAAACGGCCCAGCAAGAAGTCATACCTTTACACTATAAATAGACCCTTTCACTCTTCATTTGATCCATCTGGTAACTTGTGAAGGCTTCGAGCTACACTTTTAAAGTGATGAGCCCGAGCAACATTTAGGGAGCACGTCAATCGACGGACTCCCACCTCGTCCATCCTGTTCATTGTTTGGCTTCGGCCTTATTATTAATAATAACAGTTTCCGACCCCACTTAAAGTTTATTATAACCTCGTTAGTTCAGACCCCTTTGATCGTGCCCCGAGTTCTTTGGACTAGATCGAAATTTCGTAACAACACCTCCCCTTAAAGGCATTAAGCATCAAATTTATTTTGTCCCAAGAGCTTCCTTGCCAAACAGACCTGCCTACAGAACTAATCCCGTGGAGACCAAGGAACTACAAAAGCAAGTCACTGAACTGATGGAGAAAAGCCATATTCGTGAGAGTAGGAGTCCTAGTGTTGTGCACGTCCTACTTGTGCCAAAGAAGGATGGTAGCTGGAGAATGTGTTTAGATTGTAGAACCATCAACAACATAACAGTGAAGTATCACCACCCTTTACCTAGATTATATGATATGTTACACGAATTTCATGGTTCTAGCATCTTTTCTAAGGTAGATCTTAAGAGTGGATACCACCAGATTAGAATGAAAGAGGGTGATTAATGGAAAACTGTATTTAAGACTAAGCAAGGGCTATATGAATGGTTGGTGATGCCATTTGGATTAACTAATGCACATATTACATTCATGAGACTCGTGAATCATGTTTGTAGATCATTCATTGGGAATTTTATTGTTGTGTACTTTGATGATATCCTAGTATACTTACAGAATCTAAAAGAGCATGTTAGGCATCTTAGGTTAGTTTTTGAGGTGCTAAGGAAAGAAAGCCTTTATGCAAACTTCAAGAAATGTACTTTTGGGACATATAACCTTGTCTTTTTTAGGTTTTGTTGTGAGTACAAATGGAATCAAGGTAGATGAAGAGAAAGTGAAAGCCATCAAGGAATGGCCGAGTCCAAAATCAGTTGGAGAAGTGAGAAGCTTCCATGGTCTTTTTGGTTTCTGTAGACGATTTGTAAAAGATTTTAGCACCCTAGCAGCTCCACTCACTAAGGTTATCATGAAGAATGTGGGTTTTAAGTGGGAGCAAGCTCATGAAGAAGCATTCCAAACCCTGAAAGAGAAGCTTACTCATTCACATGTTCTCTCACTTCCTGATTTAACTAAGAATTTTGAAATAGAATGTGATGCTTCTGGTATTGGTATAGGTGATGTGATTATGCAGATAAGAAGCCAATTGCCTACTTCAGTGAGAAGCTAGGAGGAGCAACACTCAATTATCCAACCTATGATAAGGAGCTCTATGCATTGGTGAGAGCATTGCGAAAATGGCAGCACTATCTATGGCCTAAGAAATTCGTAATACACACTGGTCATGTGTCCCTCAAGCATCTAAAAGGTCAGCAAAACACTACAAGAAAACAGCGTTTTTGCGACTGTAGTTTTAATCGCAGAATAGTGGTTAATCGGAGTTTTACGACAAACATACGACTAATTATGGTAGCAGTAAATCCATTGTCCCTAAATCTCATAGTCGTATTATTATTCGGCGAGTTACGACCATTTATACCACCAACATAGGTAATCGTAAAATAGAAGTAGCGTTGTCGGAAGATATAGGGAATAATATGCGACTACGATAACGACAATTGTGCGACTATAAAGGGAGTCTAGATACGGTGGGAGAAATGTTTTCATCAAATAGTCGTTAAGGTGACCACTAGGCGATTAATATGTTATTGTATTGTACAGTCAGAAAGTAGTCGTAATTATTAGCCACTATGTAGCGACTAACTAACGACCATTTTAACTACTATCCCGCGACTAATCTGAACATCCATATACGATTATGGTAATAATCTCGCCACTATGTGGCGACTGTTATGTGACTGACTAGTATAGTCACGGTTTAGTCGTAGACTATGGTGACGTTTTGGCGACTCTTCAGTGAAACTTTTACGACTGTTTAAGACTGATCTAACGACTATGCAACAACTACGCGGGGCATCTAGATATCATTAATTGATGACTTTTAAGTTTGCGTGAAGATAAGAATTTGGTGTTGTTCCATTTGTCAATTTTTTGATTTGGTAATTGGTAATACTTCAGTTTGAATGATAGAAGCAATGTATATGATATTTGTTGGAATTATGTCCAGTAATCTCTGTACTGTCTCTAGAAAGTAAGAGTATGTCAATGATCAGACATAAGTCATATAAAACTGGGGGTCATGATGGCTTGCTAGAGTCCGCTCATGATCTATAAGTCTTGGACTTATTGCCTTTATTATATGATCCCATATGGGTCACACGCCTAAGCTAACAGGAAAATGTGTAGGAACGTTATAGCAGAAGTACGGTAAAAGTGCTAGGCATTTACTGTGCTTAGAGAGATAGAAGGGCCTGATTAAATCCAAGGGATTTAATCAGACTGGGAATTGGGCCCAAAAGCCCAAAAGGAACTAGGCATAAGTTTTATGATTAAAACTTAACCTAGCCACCTAATTTCCCTAAGCCTCCTGCGCCAACTCTCTCTCTGTCTGCGCCTCCCACCAGCTTGGTCTAGCAGCCAATTTCCTGCAGTGTGCGTGTGTGAGCCTTTGGAGGAGCTATCTCTTGGTGGTTCTGCTGATCTCTGACCCGTACCTCCTCTTTCCGCTGCATAACAAGGTAACAGGTGAGATCCTTTATGATTCTAGCAAGAGAACCTAGATCTGGCATGTTTAGTAGGATCAATTAATCTGATGAATTGAACCAGGAAATACTAAACGAATCCTTCAGTGGTATCAGAGCCATTGGTTCTGTTAGGATTTCTTGTTTAGAATCATGTTTAGGTTGTTTAGAAGTGTTTGAATCAATCTATTGATAAGAAAACACTTAAGAAACAAAGAATTAAAACCTAAACTAAAAATCGCATCATCCGATCTATAGTGAATCGTTTTGCGTCGGAGTGTTGATCGCCAAAGGATCACACGTCCGGATCAAGTCGCGTCGCGTCATCCGATCATGGATCGGTATGCGCGAGAGATGGACCGCGAGTGTTGAACCGATCGGGACAGCCGATCGCATGGATCGATCACGGATCGATGTCATGGATCGACAGCGATCGCGTCATGATCGCACGACCCGAGCTCGCCGATCGCTCGTCTCGCGTCCCGCCTCGTCCTGTCGCGCCCGGCCTCACGTCCCGCTATCGTCCCGATCGGCTTGGTCGCGAGAGATCGACCACGATTGCATGGATCGATCGATCGCATGGATCCCGCGTCTTGCATCTCTCGGCCCAAGCCCGTCCCGTCCCGCTTTCGTCCGTGCATCGCGTGGAGCTTGGTCACGACCGTGATCGGTTCGTGACCATTCAGGTCGGTTTTGGTTCGTGGTTCGGTTTAAAATTTATTAAAAATTAAACGTCACGGTTTAATAAACAGACTTAATAAAATTTATTAAGTTCTGGTTAAACCGGGATAAGAAATCCAAAGTCGAAAAATTGGATTTAGTGCCTAAACCAGTGGTTTTCTAATTTGATTTGGTTGGACCAAATAAATTGAGAAAATCTGGTTTAGTAAATAACCGGTTGACAATTGTGGTCATCGTAGTAATTAATTTTGGTTAGACCAATTTTAATGAACCAGACCGGTTATGTCATTTAATTGGGCAATTGGGTTATGTCTTGGACATGGACCAATTCTTGGGCCTCGGGCCAAGAAGTTAAAACAATTGGGCCAATTATTTGAGTCTTTTCTTCAGATTTAATTTAAAATTTATTTATATAAAATTAAAATCGATTTTAAATTAATCTGTTTTCAAAATCTGAAATTAGAAAGTTTCTTAGAATAGAAGTTTCTAGATTTGCATGTTTTGGATTTTAGGAAGTTTCCAATTTTAGAAAGTTTCCAAAATTAGTAGGTTTCCCAAAAAGGAAAGTTTCCCAAAATAGTAATCTTCTATTTTGGGATAAAATTTTAATAAACCTACAAACCTCAAACAATATCAAGCGTTGGATGTCTTGTCCAGTCTATGTCAGCTGTCGAAGCCCATTCAATTGTACTCATGGCCTTACAGTGTGAGGGTGTCTACTTTTGCGTGGGTAAGACGGTTTGTGATTCATAAATGTCATTGGGAGTCCCAGACATTAGTGATTACATGACTGTATAGTCTGGTTTTTTTGACTAGGCCATCGGGAGTCCCGGGCCTTGAGACATCAGAGTGGATTGGGCCTCGGGCCCAGATTCACAACCAAGAGTTATATCACGGATATAATTAGCCGGGATAGGGCTTACCGATATAAGCTAAGGTTGGGTGACGGCCAGTGGCCCACTTTGATCTTAGTTATATGTGGATCTTGGAATCATTATATTCTATTGAGGGTAACTGATGTTATTGAATATAATGCGAGATTAATCATATTAAGTATAATACGAGATTAATCATACTGAACATATTAACTAAAATCCTTTTATCTTAAATTTCAGTTATGACTAGCACAAACAATCAAAACACTTTCTCGATCCGGTATGTCCTTGAGATGGACAAGCTGAACGGATCAAATTTCTTGACTTGGTCGCGGAACCTGAGGCTAGTCCTCAGGCAGGAGAGAAAGGACTATGTTCTTGAGAGAGCTCTCCCCGTGAGGATCGGGTCCAATGCCTCCCATGCAGTATATGATGCTTGGAATAAGCATTATAATGATGCGGTAGATGTGCGTGGTCTGATATTGGCTACCATGGACTCAGACTTGCGGGAGCAAAATGAGAACATGGAGTCGCCAATAGAGATGATCAGCAGCCTGAAATTGAAATTTCAGGAGCAGGTAAGAGTGGAGAGATACCAGTTGGTTAAGTCTCTCACTAGCTGCAAGCTACCAAATGATCATCCAGTGAGTCCTCATGTCAGTAAAATGATGGGTTACATTTATAACCTGAGGAAACTGGATTATCCAGTTAGCCAAGAATTGGCAACTGAGATCATTCTGCAGTCACTGCCGTCAAGCTATGATAAGTTCAGAAGGAACTATATCAAGAAAGGCTTAACGAAGACGCTGACTGAACTGCATGATATGCTCAAGACAGTTGAGCCAAACGTGAAGAGTACCCTGTACAATCTCATGAATGAGAAGGGTAGGTTTACTAAACCTAATGCTGACAAGGGTGAAGACAAAGTTGTCCAGATTTTGAATCATGGCAAGCGTGTGTCTTCTGAGCCCGAGTCAGATACCTCTTACGTTGGTAAGTGCTGCTACTGTAAAGAGACTGGGCATTGGAAGAGAAATTGCATTAAATTCATGGAAGATTATGAGGAGTTAAAGTTGATGTATGAGACTACTTCCTCAGGTATTCATGTTATTACTTCAAGTTATACCTTATAGGTATTGGATACTGGTTGTGGCACTGATATTTGTTATAATATGCAGAGCCTGGGCAACAGTAGAACTTTGAAGGAAGGGCAAGTGAAACTGCGTGTCTGGAAGGAGCTTGGGATGCTGCCTCAGCCGTAGGGTTTTCACTTATAGATCCCTTTGAGGCTTGGTTTTGTATTAAGTAATTGCTACAATGTACCTGCGTTAAGCAGAGTTGTTTTTCATTTTCTTGTAAGAATTTGAATGTTTTTCATTTTGATAAAAGACAAGTTTTGTTCTTTTGATCTTAATGAAATATTAATTGTAGCACCCTATTCAAGGAATGGGTTTTATATCTTAAACCAAAGAGTGCCTAAATGTAACATAAATACCGAATTAGTTTAAATCTGATGAATTAAACCTGATTTTTCTTGGCATAAATGTTTTGGTCAAATAGAGTAAATCGGATTCAGAAACCCCATAGTTATGGACTTTTGGGCTCATTTGAATGGATATCTTATGAGACTTGAATTCTGCTTACTGGACCAAAAAGCAAAGGGCCTATCTTAGCCGAGCTAGAGAAAGGCCCAAAGGCTTATTGGAGATTGAACATACTCATGTATGTGGTCCGATGAGCAGTAATGCCAGAGAAAATTCCCTGTACTTCATTGTCTCTACTGATTACTTCAGTGAGTAAGACTGTGTTCATTTGATGAGACACAAGTCGGAATTCTTTGACATGGTCGAAAGAGTTCCAGAATGAGGTATAGAATCTGAGTGACAGAAGTATTAAGACTCTGAATTAAATCACGAGTGAGAATACTTGAGTCATTAATGGTGTGATCATCTGAATGAGTGTGAAACGTTTCACAGCTCAATTCTCCTGAAAACCTTGAGGTATTTCTGTGAGAAAGAATCAGATCTTATAAGAAATTATTAAAGATGAGTCACACGAATCTTCCATGATATTCTTGAAGAATAACGCTCTAGAAATATCTAAGTTTACGCTGAAATAGTTCCACCAATATCAGTTGAAAGACACCACGTAAATGTGGATTGGAATCGATCCAAATTCGTCTTTACTGAGTATTTATAGTTAAGCTACTTCGCTGGTTGTCCTAGGGAAACCAAGGCTTGTTATCTTTTACGTCCATTCTGTTTTCAAGAAGGGAAGTTACTTTCCAAGAAGAACAGTGGGAGTAAAAGTATGACTCGAAGAAATTCGACAAATACAGGTGGCTGCTCAACCTGTTGAGGGAGAGCAGCGGATGGATTTACAGATTTCTGTAGAATCTACACCTGTGGAGCCTGAAGTTCGCAGATATGAAAGAATCAGTCACTAATCCGAGAGTGAATTCTTGTCATTAGTTGAACCTGATGATCATTGAAGGTTCGCATGATCTGATGATAATTGAAAGCGACGAATCTGCGAAACTCAAAGAAGCGAAAGTGAGCCCGGACTCCGGAAAAATTACATTTTGTGTAAGTTAGCTTCATCGATCCATTCATGGATGGAAGCAAACATATCGGAGTTGGAATCTTCGTTCTGTTGAAGTAGTCAAGGTTTTGACTTAAACAGGAACGAAATGGAACTGTGCGTTTACTAAAAGATAAGTGGGAGCAATATTGCATTTCTCATAGTGTATGTCGATGACATACTGATTCTCGGATATAACGTCCCAATGCTGCAGTCGGTAAAGGACTGGCTTGGGAGTTGGTTTTATGATTGACATGGGTAAAGCCACGTAGTTCTTGGATTTCGGATCTAAAGAAAGAGATCCAAAAGAGCTGGTAGGACAAAGTCAGGGTTCTTAAATTGACAAAGTCCTACACCTTTTCAGCATTCCAAGAAGGGTTTTATGCCAATGTCACATGACATTACGTTAAGCAAGATACAGTGTCCTACGATAACTGCTGAGCTTAAATGCATGGATGAGATTCCATATGCGTCGGCAATTGGATCTATCATGTATGCCATGAAACGTACTTGTTTGATGTTGTTTTAATGTTAAGCAAAACAAGTAAAGACCAGTCAAATCCAGTAAAGAATCACTGGATTGCCGTAAAGAATATCCTAAAGTATTTGAGGAATACTAAGGATAAAATTCTTGATTTACGGAGAAAGTGAGGTGCTACGAGTCGGTAGAGTCTGAAAGGCAAGTTTCCAACGGACAAAGATGATTTCCGGTCACAGTCCGGTTATATCTTGTGTCTATCTGGCGGTGCAAGGCACTGTTGCTGACTCCATGACCTAAGCTGAACATTTCACAGCTTGGGAAGCGGTGAATGAGGTTGTTTGGAAAGAAGAGTTCATCACTGAACTTGATGTGATCCCCAGCATAGATGAGACTAGCTGCACATCAGAGGTCCAAACACCTTGAGGGTAGGTATAACCTATTCCATGAGATAAATGACAGAGATGTTAAGTAGATCAGCAAGTTTCAACGAATGAGAACGTTGCTAATCTATTAACGAAGCCACTCCTTAGGCCTAAGCACGAGTCGCGGACTGTAGCTGTAGGATAAGTGAAATTAAGATGTAGTCTTAATTTCAGTGGGAGTTTGTAAAGGGCTTTATTTAGTTATTGATATGTTCTTGTAAAACATTTTTTTTGATGTTTAATGAAATTATTATTTCAAGATTATTTTAACTGTGATGAAATAATCGTTCCAAAATGATATGAACCATTTTATAGGTCATCGAAGTAAGTGACTTGATCTTGAGTCATCAAAGTCATTTAGCTTGATCATGAGACCCTATATTTGATAGATGGCTTATATCATCCTGTCCCTAGTCAAAGGTTGTTGAATTGGAACACCAACAACCGCGTGAGACTAGATTGGTATGTGACTTATGACAAAGTCTCAGGATGTCATAGATGCACGGCATCAAAGTCAGTACATAGGTGTATGTTAGGGTACATACGACCGGACAAGACCCGCTTATAAGAACTCTTCAGGATATTTATATCTGTGTCATAAGAGATTCTTACTACGACTATAGAGTATAGTCCTTAGACCTGAGTTCGCATGCATGTGACTGCACATGAACTGATGCATTTTGATCATTGTCTAACGCTGTCGTTAAGCGATAGTTATAAGGACCTTGTTTGGGTGTATTATGAAATGAGTAGTTTACAGTGATGGAACAAGACGGGATTTGTCCCTCCAATATAAATGGAGTGAATATCTCTAGGCCAATCGGAGATTTGAATACTGGAAAATGCATGGCCATGCTCAAACGGACTATCCCGAGTCGTTTGGATTGTCAGTATCAAATCAGAGTCCGATGAACAAGATTAGGCTTTATAAGGATGACACTAATCTTGCCTTATGACTAATCGAGATATTGAGACAAAAGGATTATGAATACAGAGATTCCAGTTCAAGTGGGAGATTGTTGGAATTATGTCCAGTAATCTCTGTACTGTCTCTAGAAAGTAAGAGTATGTCAATGATCAGACATAAGTCATATAAAACTGGGGGTCATGATGGCTTGCTAGAGTCCGCTCATGATCTATAAGTCTTGGACTTATTGCCTTTATTATATGATCCCATATGGGTCACACGCCTAAGCTAACAGGAAAATGTGTAGGAACGTTATAGCAGAAGTACGGTAAAAGTGCTAGGCATTTACTGTGCTTAGAGGGATAGAAGGAAGGGATTTAATCAGACTGGGAATTGGGCCCAAAAGCCCAAAAGGAACTAGGCATAAGTTTTATGATTAAAACTTAACCTAGCCACCTAATTTCCCTAAGCCTCCTGCGCCAACTCTCTCTCTGTCTGCGCCTCCCACCAGCTTGGTCTAGCAGCCAATTTCCTGCAGTGTGCGTGTGTGAGCCTTTGGAGGAGCTATCTCTTGGTGGTTCTGCTGATCTCTGACCCGTACCTCCTCTTTCCGCTGCATAACAAGGTAACAAGTGAGATCCTTTATGATTCTAGCAAGAGAACCTAGATCTGGCATGTTTAGTAGGATCAATTAATCTGATGAATTGAACCAGGAAATACTAAACGAATCCTTCAATATTTGCTTCAAGAAAACATTGATAACCTTGATAGTTTTGTGTTGCATACATATACAAACGATTATCTACATGTACAATATCCAATATTAAGGAGTTTCGAAATCATACAAAAAAAGAGAAGTTCGGTAGGCAGAGCGACAAGTAACCTATGCCGCAGATGGAGTTAAATTGTACTTGTTGGGCGACGACCGTATGTGTTGGCTGCTGGCCTATGAGTCTGACGGAAGTCAATAAAATGCGGATCACTTTCCCGCAGATACTTTTCTACCAAGGAAAGGTACTCGATCTTTTCCTTCTGCTCATTCGTAGCTAGGGCGTGATCTGCTTCACGAGCAGCCTGCTCTTCGATTTTATGTTGAGCTTCCTTCAGTTGGTCTTACATGGCCACAAACCCTGAAAAGTCTCCCGGCTGCTTGCGCTTGCCCCTCAAAAGAGACTCTTTGAGGCTTCCAACTCCATAAGGATTTCCTCATCTATCGGTCTCAGTAGCCTTCTATAATTAAAGATAGTCCGCAAAACACGATAAAATAAAGAACATAACATTACTTTATAAATGTGAATTGTGAAAATATTACTTCACCTAAAGGAAAATGTTCTCATATTCATCTTGTGAGAGTTCCCGATGTCTCGAGGCTGCACCGTTTGAAACTTTTGAAGTCTCTATATCGAGATCTAACAACTTAACGTCTATGATCTTTTGGAAAGTTGCAGCGATATTCTCTGCCTTCCGATCAACAAACGTACCGTCTGCCTTTGTATGTGTCCTGACGAATACCTCACCAATATGAACCGGTCTTCCATATTCCTCTTCTTGCAGTGTTATACCTCAAACAAGGAATATTACAAGAATTTTCTAGTTGCAATGCTTCTGATCAAAAAATATATGATAAAGGTTACTTGCCATTTCAAGCTTGATTTCTAGGTACGATTTGGGCCCTGAGAAATGGACGTGACGACCGAGACCTCCACGGTCAGAATTACGACAATTGGCATAGGTCTGACTTTTAGCCTTTGCTTCTTCAGTTTTCAAATAGTCAGTTATCGTTTTCCAGAGAGTCTCGCCGATCCACTTGGGTCGCTCTCGTCTAGTCCTCGAAGTGCTAATCACGTCTTTTAACCGTCGTTGACAGATCTCCTCGAAATACTGTTGAATTTTCCCTGTTATCAAGGGATCCCAATGGTGGGTTTTCTAGATTACATATAGAATAAGCATAGCATTAGTGAAAAAATACATGCAATATATATATGAAAGGTATAGGAGAGAAAACTGTACAGCGAACTCGAGGAAGTATCTTTCTGCTTTATCACGAGGCACACGTGACCAGCTATAGTATGCTTTATCAAATTTGTTTCTAAATTTTTTTGTAATCTTCCGAACCAATTTCGATCCTCTCTCACGAGTAAACCTGAAATATGTACAAGATTGACATCCTAACCATCAGAGAATTGAACTCTTTAGATCAGCATAAGTCATAAGAAAACCAACACTCAGATTCATAAACAAACTAGACGGTTTAAAAACACACCATTGCGAAAGGTATAAGACAAGAACAAAAAACCCATACAGAGAATAACAACAGCTGAAGAAACAGTACATGATAATAGCCATACCAAGTCGTGCCTGGCATCGGTGTGGGAGAGAGTACGGTGGTAAACGTTTCCCTGTCTGGCACCCAAAGCAAAGCATTCAGAGCCTGCAGTGTGTCCTCCTCGAGGTCCGGAAAAACATTAAGAGATTCATTGAGGAAGTTGTGCCCTTCAGAAGATGGATTAATCTGAGCATGAGATTGGTGAACTGGCGAAGGTGGGGTGTCCTCAATAGGGTCCTGGTTGTTCTGGACTTCTTCTGACACCGGTGAAGTTTTGACTTTAGGTTGATTAGTAGTCGAGTTCTGGAATAGTTGTCTTGGCGTTGGATAGTCCTGTACATGGGGTACTGACGCTGACGTTTGGGGGATAGCTGGTTTTTTTTTTGTGAACATTGAGTGGTGTTGGGGTCAAAAACCCCTCGACGAAAACATTAGCCGAGAACAAGATCGGACGATCGGACACGGACACGGACAAACGTCCATTTCGGATAAACAGAATTTCGTGCAAATAACAAGTTATACAAAGCGTCGATGACTTCGTATGAATAAATTTTTAAACGAAAAGATTTAACGGACAACATTTCATGCAAAGCGGACAACATTTCATACGAAACAGACAAAATTTCATATGAAGCGGACAACATTTCATACGAAACGGATCGATCAGATAAACAAATCTTTCGACAAAAACTACTGATAGACGAAACATCCGAACAGGAAACTTTCGAGCTGAACCAGCTCGGTTTTCCAAGCTAAACAAGCTCGGATTTTTGAGCCAAACCAGCTTGGATCCGAGCTAAACCAGCTAGGATCCGAGCTAAACCAGCTAGGATCCGAGCTAAACCAGCTAGGATCCGAGCTAAACCAGCTCGTATCCTATCCAAAGCAGCTCGGATCCGAGCCAAACCAACTCAAAATTTTCGAGCTGAACCAACCAGCTCAGATTTTCTAATCTAAACCAGCTCGGATCCAAACATTTCCCTTCTCATTTTCCGAGCATAATTCATTCCTTCGGAAGTTCTGAGCTGATGCATCACATGGGAACTTCCGAGCTGAATTTGCTTCTCAAAACTTTCCGAACGGACATTCCACTTAGATCGTATAATCAAACATTTGCTGATATCTCCTTCTTCGGATGCGCAACTAGCCGCAATCCGTCTTCGGAAATATCGGTTTATACGTTCTTGGCCGTTAAACCAAAATCGTCGGATAAAGTTAGAGGAAACACGAATTTGGGCCCAAACATACAACTTCGTATTTCCGAAACTTTGGGCCGAATAAAGAATTCTATACACAAACGGACTCGGATCATCCGTTTTCTGCCCATTTGGCAAAATAGGTTAAGCCACGGAAACATAGTCGCCGAAGAGAGAAGATAAACTCGAGTAAGTGAAGATGAAGATATCTCCGAGCTAAAGAGGAAAACCCGAGCTGAAAATGTAAATCTTAACGGAAATGGAAACATACGATAATAGGAATATTTCTGAATATCTCGCGGACAAAGATTCCTGAAGACGACTTGCCGCAGCTATATAAGGAGATAGCATTCATACGATTTAAGGAGAGCAAAAAACCCTAGCATCTAGACTTAAGAGCTTAACAATTTTCTTAGCCGTTTTATGTTCCCTAAAAGTTTGCTATACAATTTTTGACAGTGCGAGTTCCGACTCTCAAAGTTTGGTGCCGTCTGTGGGGAAGAAAATTTCTGACACTCAAAAACCATCGACTAGCGGATCCGAAGATTTGGTTACCAACGGAAACAGAATAGTAGTCGATCGACTAGATACCGTGACCAACAATATGATTATTGGAGGATCACAATACTGCCGAAATACATTATCCTCGATCAAGGCTTACTAGTGACGAGCTGAAACGAACACTCATTGGTCCGTCCCTTCTCAATATCCAAACGAAGGAATAACATTTGAAAAGTGCGAGACCGCGGACATCGACCGACCGCACAACGATCCGATCGTAATCGAGCTGGTCATAGGAGATCTTGACATAGCCAGGATTTTGATCGACACCGGAAGTTCCGTGGATGTAATCTTCTGAGATACTATAAGAAGGATGAACATCAGTTTATCTGAAGTATCTCCAATCCCAAAACCCTTAACAGGATTCATGGGAGACACAACGATGACCCTCGTAACAAAAAGGCTGCCGGTACGAGCTGGAGGAATAACCAAAGTCATCGAGTTCTCAGTAGCAGACGCTCCGGCAATCTACAACGTGATCATGGGGACTCCAAGGATAAATTCCATGAGAGCTGTCCCGTAAACGTATCACCTCTGCTTAAAGTTTCCAACACCCAATGATATACCATGGATTTTAGGGCTTTTAAACATGGTATATGTCTTATTTATCGAGTCTTTTATTATGTTTTAGAGACTTTTAGGTGTGTTTACAGATCTAAGTACGTTTAGAGCGGATTTGGACATTATGGTGCATTCTGGAGCTATTTGGAGCATTTGGCCGAGAGGAAGAGTTCACTGTCGAATTTAGATACTTGTGTCGATCGACACACCTTTGGTGTCGATCGATGCACATGCGGATCAGGCTTTTCTCGGCTGTTTAATGAAGAATTGTGGAAATTGCAGTTTGGCCCAGAAGTTTCTCATAATTACAAAGAAGCCCCAGCCGTGACTAGATCATTATATTAGGGTTTTTTTAAGCCATTGTGTAGGCTACGCTTTACTTACGCTTTATTTTACTTTGAGAGAGTTAGGGGATGATCTTGTACTCGAGTTAGAAGAGATTTTGAACCCCAGTTTCTTTATCTATTATATGCTATTTAGTTTTCTATTCATCATGTCTTTTGCTTCAATTGCCATGTCTGAGTAGTTTACTAGTTAGGTTTAGGGATTCTCACAGGGGATTTCATGGAATTATAGGTTGATCAATCTGTAGGAATTCATATCTGTTAGTTATTCATCTAGGGTTATTCTTAATGCTTGATCTGAATTGGCCACTTAGATTATTGATGTTAGGTTGATTTCTGCAACGAAAGTTGATTAATTAACTAGAAAGAACTTAGATGAGCAATTTGACTATTCGCAAAGAAACTTGGCTTAGGAGAATTGTGAACGAAAGAACTTGAGATTAATGCTTGTTTAGAACTCTAGGATTCGCAACGAAATTTGGTCTGTTATAATTCTGTGATTCTAGTTCTAGAACAGTTCTTAATTAGATCCCTATTGATTGATTTGCCTATGTTCCTGATTTCCTGAGAACTCCCTTGACCTGACGTTTTGCCTGATTGCTTACAAACCACTTGATTTACTTTTCTGTTCTGATTTACTGCTTTCACTACTGTTTCACCTAGCTTAATTCGACGTTCTACAATCTATCGCAAGAATCTTGAGTCTCTGTGGATTCGATACCCTATATACTGCTGGTTCACGTCTGTGCACTTGCAGTGTAGATCTAGGGATTAAAACCTGATCGTATCAAGTTTTTGGCGCCGTTGCCGGGGACTCTTTTGAGTCTTCGATATATTTGAACTTAGGGTTTAGACGAGGTTTTTTTGTTTTTGTTTTTGGTTACTGATTTTTCTCTATTTTTCTTTTTTTTTGCGTTTCAGGTACGCCTAGAATCGCACTGCATCGATCGACACGGTCCTATGTGTCGATCGACATCGTTTTTGCATTGCATCGATCGACGTTGTTCCTGCATCGATCAACACAATGCGCGACCAGTGATACCGAGAGCTTGAGCATTTAGGAGGATTCTCTCTATGGAACCTCTGATTCTGATTCGCGGTGAGGACGTCATTATACGAGACCAAGAGGGTCACATACGCAATGCGAAGGGTCAGAAACTGGATGGGGAAGGAAACCCCATCATACCAGAGGTTGCCGTGGGCGCGGAACCTACACAACAAGAGGCTGGTTAGAAGAAGACACTTGCTGACTATAACAGACCGGATCTATTCTATGTTAATCGGTCTGCAATTCGACCACCACCGTTCACCAGAGCTGAGTTCAGGCTGAAACCAGAGTACTACGCATTGGTTGGACAGCATCAGTTCCATGGTCTTTCTAGTGAGCATCCTATGGATCATATAGACACATTTGAGGAATTGGCTAGCAGTATCAAGGCTGAGGGAGTATCTTCTAATTATCTTTTCTGTAAGCTCTTCCCATTCTCTCTCAATGGAGAAGCAGCTTACTGGTTGAAACAGCTACCGCCAAGATCTTTGACCACTTGGGATGCAGTCAAGAAGGAGTTCCTTAGAAAATTTTATGACGATGCTAGATCTGAAGAGCTTAGACATGACCTCTTGATATTCGAGAAGGAACCCACTGAGTCTTTTAAGGCAGCTTGGATGAGATTCAAAAGATACCAAAGAGATTGTCCACACCATGGTTTCTCTGAGGTGCAGCTTTTATGTGCCTTTTTCAGAGGTTTGGACTTTTGGTATCAGAAAGCTATGGACGCAGCAAGTGATGGGAACTTCTATACCAAGACTCCAGAGGAAGCTAAAGAGCTTTTTGAGAACTTGATAACTAGCAATAGTGTCAAGAATGCTGACAAGGAGAGGCAAAGATCTAGTGGTAGAGATGATAGCTTGCAGATATCTGATATAAGGAACAAGGTGGATTCTGTCCACAACATCCTAGTTAGGAAGAGGCAAATCCGATCTGATGCAGTAGCTGAAGAATTTGCAGAGGTGAATTATATAGATGGAGCTGATTATCATGGACAGACGTATAAAAATCAACAGAGACAAGCTCTGAGATCGAATGATTATGGCTATTCATCTCACCAAGCCTCTCCATCCAATGAACAGACAATGATTGAGTTCATGCTTGAGCAGTTACTTCTTGGACATAATAAGATGACACAAGATCTGAATGGAAAGATGGACTTCATGTATCAGGATCTGAGTGGAAAATTGGAGACTTTGACAAGCAGAGTTGATAATCTGGATGCTAGGATAACGCATGTGGAAGCCAGTATACAGACAGAACATGTTAAGACAGCTTTGGCAGAAGATGGAGCTGAGCAGAATCAAGATACTAAGGCTTTGGAGCTGAAAAATCTGAGACATTCTCGAGATGAAGATACTGCATCGATCGACACAGATGTGTGTCGGTCGACACAACTTTCGAGTGTCAGCATCGATCGACACCATTTTAGTGTCGATCGACACCATGGGCGTGAGCAGCCAGTCTCTCTAGAGAAGCCGATTGCAGCTGAAGAAAGAGTCTACAAACCGAAGATTCCATTCCCTAGGAAGTCCAAGCAAGAAATTCAGTTAGAAAAGTGCATGGAGATGATGAGAGAAAAGCTAACTGAAGCCCAATTGATTGATGCTGTTAAGAACATTCCTATGGTGAGGAGATGTATTACAGACCTAATTTCTAGTAACATGACTGAAGAAGAAAGCGTCTTGATGGTCTCTGAAGTGTGTGATGCTGTTATTCATGGTAGGATTCCTGAGAAACTAAAGGATCCAGGGGGTTTTATGTTAGACTGTTCTATCTACAAAGACAGATTCAAGAGGTCTTTGTGTGATCTTGGCTCAAGTGTGAATCTCATGCCATACTCTGTGGCTGCGAGATTGGGACTGATGGATTTCCAGCCCACTAGGATCGCTCTTGTCCTAGCCGATCGATCAAAGAGATATCCAGAAGGAGTTCTTGAGAACATCCCTCTCAGAGTTGGGAATTACTTTATTCCAACAAACTTTGTGGTGCTGAAGTATGAGATTGAGCTAGATGATCCTATTCTGCTTGGAACATCATTCTTAGCCACTTCTGGAGCAGTAATTGATGTGAGATGGAGTTCGATTGCTCTCCACTTGGGAGATCAGCCTTTGGAGTTCAAGTTGGATAGGTTGCAGAGATTCACCATTGATGGACAGAGCTTCAGTGTTGAGATAGAACCAGAGACTGAGATTAGAGAAGAGAAGATGGCAGTTCATTCTGAACTTGCTCTAACATCTTCAGAGCCTGCAACTGCTCTTAAGCAGAAAGCTCCAGATCTCTCTCTTCCACCAAAGCAAAGGTATGGATCTTCTAAACTCAAATCTCCTAATCCCTCAGCTGTGAATGCAGGAAAACACAGTATCCTACCCACGCTTCACTCCCGCCCTGGTTCTTTTCGCTCTTTCCTTGGGAGATTTCATGATCCGAATTCTTATACGCCACCTTGGATGAAGAGACATTCACAGAGACACTCCAAGTCTCTGTTGAATCCCCCATAAGTCCGATCTCCTATCCATAGGCAACCCACTAGTAGGTTCGTTTTTCTTTTCATTTTTCGTTTTGATTTGGTGTTTTTGATTTTCTATTTTTGTGTGTTCAAAGCATGAGAAACAGGCCGAATCGCACTGCATCGGTCGACACAGTTGCGATTTACGGTTTTCCGATTCAATTGCGGTTCAGACACCGGTTATTTACATAACCGTGGGCATAATCGCCTTGCATCGATCGACACCCTAGTAGCATCGATCGACATAGGCCGACGACAGGTAAGTATTCTGACTCTTTTCGGTTTGTTTTCATTCCGATTTCTTTTCTCACCGACCCTAAGCTTGACACCACTGGGGACAGTGTGGGGGAGGTAGCTACTGACGCACGCTTTCGTTTTCTTAGAGTCAGTCCAAATTTGTTTTAATGAGTCAAACTGAGTAGGAAACAATGAATTTTTGAGGAGATTATCACACTTGCAGGAACTTAAGTGACCATTGGAATGAGCTTGCAGATGAATCTATGACTATTAGAAAACCCAACACAGATCAGCCTACTGAGGACACCCATATCACTTCAGGTAATCAGAGGATCCATTACTGACTTCGCATTTAACTTGACTTAATTGTTCTCCCATATGGGCTTGGTATACTTCGAGTCGGATTCCTCTGTTTGTTCTGGCACAGCTTGTAAACCTGTCTGATTATGGTTCCCTTCTCTCCTTCCTTGAAAGTAAAAAAAAAAAGAGATAAACTGAGGATAAGCTAGTAGCTTCGAAGTGGTCGCGGGAGTGGTAGAGACCCCTATTACCTCCTGTGCATCCATGGAAACATGTCCAAAGTATGCCCCAGTAAGGGAAGAGCACTGATAGAAAAAATAAAATGATACCCAGTGGGGAAAAATCAGTGCTAAGGAAGGGAAAAGAGAAGAAAGGGACCAGAAGCAACAGTTGAGTGGTCAGATGCTAACATAGTAAAAATCCATGTGTTCTTTGATCGATACCCCATAGGTGAGACCACACTTATTAGCTTATATAAGTCAGTGTGGTGAATTTGATTGCTCTGGATGTGATTGTGGAGTTTACTTAGGACAATTGCTAAGTGTGGGGGAAGTACATGTTGGTCTTGATATCTGCAGGTAAGTTTTTCATGTGGCTTACTAAGGGGAATCTGAGTGTGGTGCTTCAACGATGAAACGAGTTTCTGAAGTTTTCAACCTTTTTTTCCTGATCTTGGTTTTATGTTTGCTTGAGGGCAAGCAAAAGCTAAGTGTGGGGGAGTTGATATACCATGGATTTTAGGGCTTTTAACCATGGTATATGTCTTATTTATCGAGTCTTTTATTATGTTTTAGAGTCTTTTAGGTGTGTTTACAGATCTAAGTATGTTTTGAGCGGATTTGGACATTATGGTGCATTCTGGAGCTATTTGGAGCATTTGGCCGAGAGGAAGAGTTCACTGTCGATTTTAGATACTTGTGTCGATCGACACACCTTTGGTGTCGATCGATGCACATGCGGATCAGGCTTTTCTCGGCTGTTTAATGAAGAATTGTGGAAATTTCAGTTTGGCCCAGAAGTTTCTCATAATTACAAAGAAGCCCCAGCCGTGACTAGATCATTAAATAAGGGTTTTTTTAAAGCCATTGTTTAGGCTACGCTTTACTTACGCTTTATTTTACTTTGAGAGAGTTAGGGGCTGATCTTGTACTCGAGAGAGAAGAGATTTCGAACCCCAGTTTCTTTATCTATTATATGCTATTTAGTTTTCTATTCATCATGTCTTTTGCTTCAATTGCCATGTCTGAGTAGTTTACTAGTTAGGTTAAGGGATTCTCACAGGGGATTTCATGGAATTATAGGTTGATCAATCTGTAGGGATTCATATCTGTTAGTTCTTCATCTAGGGTTATTCTTAATGCTTGATCTGAATTGGCCACTTAGATTATTGATGTTAGGTTGATATCTGCAACGAAAGTTGATTAATTAACTAGAAAGAACTTAGATGAGCAATTTGACTATTCGCAAAGAAATTTGGCTTAGGAGAATTGTGAACGAAAGAACTTGAGATTAATGCTTGTTTAGAACTCTAGGATTCGCAACGAAAGTTGGCTTGCTAGGTTGTTAGACATAGATAATATTCGCAACGAAATTGGGTCTGTTATAATTATGTGATTCTAGTTCTAGAACAGTTCTTAATTAGATCATGATTGATTGATTTGCCTATGTTCCTGATTTCCTGAGAACTCCCTTGACCTAACGTTTTGCATGATTGCTTACAAACCACTTGATTTACTTTTCTGTTCTGATTTACTGCTTTCACTACTGTTTCACCTAGCTTAATTCGACGTTCTACAATCTATCGAAAGAATCTTGAGTCTCTTGGATTCGATACCCTATATACTACTAGTTCACGTCTGTGCACTTGCAGTGTAGATCTAGGGATTAAAACATGATCGTATCACCCGGCGGAATCACGACAATATGGGGAAATCAAGTACAATCCCGATCATGTTTCATGACCGAACACAAACTTAGGAAACCGACGACCGAGATCCCTCGAATGTCGAAGCGACCACGTACAGAGCCGAACCAAGGAGTTGCGAAAAAATCTAAAAAAGCCGAGAAAGAGCAAGAGGAAGAAGAAGAAGAAGACGAGCCTTGCGAAAATGTGATTTCAGTCTGCATAGACGATGACCATCCAGAACGATGCGTAGATATCGGGGTGAATCTCGACGACTCGATAAAAAAGGCATAGTATTATGCCTCCAGGAGAACGTGAACAATTTCGCTTGGTCCGCAGAAGACATGCCTGGGATTAGCATGGACATTTCTTGTCACGAACTGAACGTGGACCCAACAATCAAACCCGTCAGACAAAAAAGAAGGAAGTTAGGATCCGAACGGACTAAAGCGGTCAACAATGAAGTCGAGAGATTACTAAAAGTCGGCTCAATCATCGAAGTCAAGTATCCGGACTGGCTTGTAAACCTTGTAGTAGTAAAAAAGAAGAATGGAAAATTGAGGGTTCGGGTCGACTTTACGGATCTGAACAAGGCATGCCCCAAGGACAGTTTTCCGCTTCCACACATAGACCGACTGGTGGAGGCGACCGCAGGAAACAAACTGCTCACATTTATAGACGTTATCTCAGGATACAATAAGATCATGATGAACCCAGACGATCGAAACAAAACCGCTTTCGTCATTGACAGAGGAATTTATTGCTACAAGGTTATTCCCTTCGGCTTGAAGAATGCTGGAGCAACATATCAACGACTAGTAAACAGATCAACGCCTTGATTCAAATGTCCTCGCCGACAACAAAACGCGAAGTCCAGCGATTAACAGGACGCGTAGCGGCGCTAAACAGGTTTATCTCGCGATCAACCGAGAATTGTTTGCCATTATACAACACCTTAAGGGGGCAATAGGACTTTCGAGTGGTCAGAAAATGCGAGGAAGCCTTCCAACAACTGAAGATATATTTGGCGAATCCGCCGGTATTGGCGAAACCAATCGAAGGAGAACCTCTGTTCCTATACACGTCAATATCAGCTACCGCAGTGAGTGGGGTTCTTATCAGAGAAGATCGTGGGGGAACAAAAGCCGATTTTCTACGTCTGCCAAACGCTAACAAATGCGGAAACTCGCTACCCACAAATCGAGAAACTAGCACTCGCACTGGTGATGTCCGCTCGGAAGTTAAGGCCATATTTCCAATCTCATTCAATCATAGTCTTAACAACCTTTCCGTTACGGACGATCCTCCATAGTTCAAGCCAGTCCTGGAGATTAGCCAAATGGGCGATAGAACTCAACGAGTTCGACATCGAGTATCGATCCAGAACATGCGCGAAGTCGCAAGTACTAGTGGATTTCTTGGACGAAATACCGCAAGAAAGAGCGGAGGAACTAGCGGAAGACTCAGATTGGTTACTCCATGTTGACGGCTCCTCATCAAAGTAGGGTTCCGGAGTGGGAATCCGCCTGACATCGCCAACCGGAGAAATCTTAGAGCAATCCTTCCGCTTAACTTTCCACGCTTCAAACAATGAATAAGAATATGAAGCCCTAATTGTCGGGCTGAGACTAGTTCACGCTTTAAAGATTCAAAATATACAAGCGTTCTGTGATTCGCAACTAGTCGCAAGCCAATACAGCGGAGAATACGAGATAAGGGACGAAAGGATGGAAGCGTACCTGAAAATAGTCCAGGACCTGGTAAAACCACTCAAGAACTTCAATCTAAAACGAATCCCTCGAGGAGAGAATGCACCCGCCGAGGCATTAGCATCTCTCGCCTCGACATCGGAATCAGGCTTGAAGCGGATCATTCCGGTAGAATTTATCGAACACCCAAGCATCGAAAGTCCTGGAACGATCAACCTAGCTTATCCACCCGAAGAAGACAATGAAAACTTTCCACCAGGAGAGGAAGATGTCGAGACGAACGTACGAGCCGAGGGAGATTACGTGATACGATCTTGGATGGGAGAATCACTTGCCCTAGGATCAACTTCGTGAATGGAGTGTTGATTAGATGGAATTCTGGCCGTGAGACACAAGATGGACTGATTTGCGGTATGGCAGCGGATGGAATGGAATGATCTGTGATTGATATGGATTGAGAAGATGATTGTGGACGAATTGGATTGATAGAAACTCCCTGGAGTTGCGGGATCCTTCAAGGCTTTCAGACTTAGAACCTCTAGGATATGACACACCAAGAGATCACTAAGATAGATGGATATTACACACCATCCAGAGTAGATATTACACACTACCCAGATCAAACAAGTTTCAGAGAAGTTTTTAGATAAAAGATGTTTGATAGTCTGAATAGAAAGAGGGGGAAGCGTACATATAGTGTTTTAGGGACTCTTAGGAAATAACAAACACTTAAAACATACTTAAGACTAATAAAAACGAGTTTGAATAAAAAGGCTCCTCCTTGACTTCTTATTTGCGTGAAAGACTAAGTAGAATGGGCTGGGTTTTTCAACAAGGGGCATTTTATTAAGTATTGAGAACAAGCCTCATTAAAAACCTTGGCTGAAAAATCCAATTGGGACAAAACCAAGCACAAGGGAAAAAGAGTGCAAGTCACAATACCTCCCTTGTTGAATCTCTTAAGTTGCTTGTATCACAACCAGGGTGGTTTGATTAGCAAGCTTAAGATTGCCCTGAACTTTGTGTAGAATGCTTGCTGGGACTCCTTAGGCTTAGGCTTGATCATTGGTCCGAATGGTGAATGCACAGATTCTGGTTCTTGTTCTTGACTCTTCTCAGCAACAAGCTGCTTCTTAGCTCCTTTCCCTTCTAGTTCTAGCTGCTCCTCTTGCTCCTTAGTTTCCTTGTTTCCCTTGCTGGTCAGGATCATATCATCCTTTCCCACTTGAAAAGGATTTGTCCTCAAATCTGTTTCTCCTGCAAGAAAAGAAAGTGAATTAGAAACACTGAACCTAGAACTCAGATTACACTTACCTTCAAGATCCCATGGATATGTATTGTTGCGGTTCTGCTTGCTGAGGTTGAATGGTGCATCAATTTGTGGCTGAACTTCAGTTTCTGCTTCACCTAGTGCTTCCTCAGTAGACACATTACTCAAAGAAAGATTAGTAGCACCAAGATAGTTTTTATAAGACAACAACCAATCTGCTCCAAAGCACTTATAATTCGCATATATTTCACAAGATGCATAATCTTTTCCCAAATCAGAATTACTTGCATTAAAAGACTTAATCTGTTCAATCCCAAACATCTTAGACTCTAGAGGAGTTAGTAAGTCATACCTTGCTCCTGGAAATGCATGATTAGTACCGTTTTTGGATTGGATCACCTTTGGAACTACTTCCATGAGTTCAGTCCAGTCTTCTTTGAAATAAGCAATTGGCATGTTTCCCTGCATAAGCACAAAACCTAAACCAATACTAGAAGCATCACAAGTTATTTCAAAATTCTTAGTAAGATCAGGGAGTGAGAGAGTAAGAGATTGAGTGATCTTCTCTTTCAAAGTATTGAGTGCATTCTGGTCAGCTTGTTCCAGTGTGAACTCCTTGATGGGTGGCAAGCTTTCTGGTCTTTCTACATCCTGAATTGCCTGTAAAGATGATTCAAACTTGCTAGGCACAGCCTGATTTGGCACGGTTATACAGCAATATTTAGAGATAAAATGTGCGGATGTAGAGAAACTTCCCTTTAGGTTTTTAATCAGAAGATTGCTTGACTGCTTATCCTTAGGAGTAACTGGAGCTTTGTTTTTCTGTAACCTCAGTTGATCTTCATACACTTCTTGCGGAGTTAAAGGCACCAGCACAATCTTCTTTCCTTTGAATTCGAATGAATACTTGTTGGTGTAGCCATCATGCATTACTTTCCTATCTGATTGCCATGGCCGACCAAGCAAGATATGTCCAGCATCCATAGGCAACACATCACAAAGAATCTCATCTTCATATGTACCAATGGACAAAGGTACCAACACCTGATTTTTCACCTCTAATTCTCCTTCATCATTGAGCCATTGAAGCCTTAATGGGTGTGGACGTTTTTGGACTGTCAAACCAAGCTTCTCTACCATTGTTTCACTTGCTACATTTGTGCAGCTTCCTCCATCAATGACCATGCTGCAGACCTTTCCCTGAACATTACACCTTGTGTGAAACAAGTTTTCCCTCTGTGTAGTTTCATCAGCCTTGGTTTTAAGATTCAAAGTCCTTCTAGCAACCAACAATTCACCACTAACTGACATCTCGACTTGTTCTTTCATGGTTTCTGACTCAGTAGGCTCACAGTAGGCTCATCTTCAGATTCAAGCTCTCCATTATCTTTAATGATCATTATTCTCTTGTTAGGACATTCGTTGGCATAGTGACCACTGCCCTTGCATTTGAAGCACTTAAACTCTCTGGTTTTGGAACTGGTAGGTCTCTCTTTGTCCTTGAGTTTCTGATCTTCTTCTCTAGGCTTAGAGAAAGGTTTTGTCTCCTTGTAAGATTCAGATTCCTCTTCCTTAGGATAACTTGACCTGCTTTCTCTGAAACTGCTCTTGTGACCTCTTCTCTTTAGTTGCTTTTCAAGCATAATAGCTTTGTGAAGTAGCTCTTCAATTTCCACGTAGTACTGCAACTCAAGTCTGTCTTGGATCTCTCTGTTAAGACCTCCTAAGAACCTGGCCATAGTGGCTTCTCTATCTTCTTACACATCTGCCCTTATCATAAGAGTCTCTAGCTCCTTGTAGTATTCTTCAACAGTTTTGTTTCCTTGTGACAGAGTTCTGAGCTTGAAGTGGAGTTCTCTATAGTAGTGGCTGGGGATGAACCTCTGGCTCATGATGCGCTTCAATTGGTTCCAGCTTTCAATAGGTAAGTCTCATGCACGTCTCCTTGCTGTAACTAAGTTGTCCCACCAACTCAGTGCATAATCTTTAAACTCAGTAGGTGCTAGCTTCAGCTTTTGTTCCTGTGTGTAATCTTTGCATTCAAACACGATCTCAATCTTCTTCTCCCACTCAAGATACTCTTCTGGGTTGCTTGTTCCCTTAAACTCAGGTAGCTTGAGTTTGAGACTACTGAAAGGATCAGTATTTCTTGGCTGCCTTTCTTCTCTGTCATGTCTTCTTCTTCTGCGATGAGTTGAATTAGATGAATGGCTGTAATAGCTTGATGTTGCATCATTCTCTATCTGTTTACTTCGTTCCTTCTTTGATTTATCTGTTCCAGAGATTTGAATCTCTTCCCTAAACGCTGCAAGACTCTCATTCAACATCTTAGCCAAATTTGCAGTAACTGCTTCAACCAAGGCTTTATTTTCTCTCATACGGCTGTGTTCTTCTTGATCATCATCAGTGTGCACCATGTTTCCTGACCAAATTCCAATACTTAAACAAGTAAGATGTTCACAGAAAACACAGCAACAATCAACAAAACGTGATCAGGAAGAACCTGCAAACAAAACTTAATCGCAGAAACCCTAATACTTTCTCTATAGGATTTTCGTGAGTTTCTCCCTGTTTCTGGTGATTCAAAAGCCTAAACTAGATAGATTAGACTCTAGATAACAAGTTTCTAACAGGTTTTGATCAGTAACAATCACGAACTTAACAGAATACCAAAAGACAAAAGTTGCAGAAAATTTCTGAAAAGTTGGGAATTTTGATCTTCCTAGAAATCGCGTTTCTACTCTGATTCTAATGATTCCAAAGACTAAATTGGATAGATCAGACTCTAAACTTAAAGTTCCTATAAAGATTTATCTCTCAAATCGTTTCTAATTAGTCGGAATACCAAGAGACAAATCGATCAGAAAAAGTTACGAATTTGTAAAGAAGTTTTAGGCTTGAAGCAACACAACCTGGGCACAAAGTCTGCTCTGATACCACATGATACGATCCTGGATGGGAGAATCACTTGCCCTAGGATGAACTTCGTGAATGGAGTGTTGATTAGATGGAATTCTGGCCGTGAGACACAAGATGGACTGATTTGCGGTATGGCAGCGGATGGAATGGAATGATCTGTGATTGATATGGATTGAGAAGATGATTGTGGACGAATTGGATTGATAGAAACTCCCTGAAGTTGTGGGATCCTTCAAGGCTTTCAGACTTAGAACCTCTAGGATATGACACACCAAGAGATCACTAAGATAGATGGATATTACACACCATCCAGAGTAGATATTACACACTACCCAGATCAAACAAGTTTCAGAGAAGTTTTTAGATAAAAGATGTTTGATAGTCTGAATAGAAAGAGGGGGAAGCGTACATATAGTGTTTTAGGGACTCTTAGGAAATAACAAACACTTAAAACATACTTAAGACTAATAAAAACGAGTTTGAATAAAAAGGCTCCTCCTTGACTTCTTATTTGCGTGAAAGACTAAGTACAATGGGCTGGGTTTTTCAACAAGGGGCATTTTATTAAGTATTGTGAACAAGCCTCATTAAAAACCTTGGCTGGAAAACCCAATTGGGACAAAACCAAGCACAAGGGAAAAAGAGTGCAAGTCACAATACCTCCCTTGTTGAATCTCTTAAGTTGCTTGTATCACAACCAGGGTGGTTTGATTAGCAAGCTTAATATTGCCCTGAACTTTGTGTAGAATGCTTGCTGGGACTCCTTAGGCTTAGGCTTGATCATTGGTCCGAATGGTGAATGCACAGATTCTGGTTCTTGTTCTTGACTCTTCTCAGCAACAAGCTGCTTCTTAGCTCCTTTCCCTTCTAGTTCTAGCTGCTCCTCTTGCTCCTTAGTTTCCTTGTTTCCCTTGCTGGTCAGGATCATATCATTACGGCTGCGACAAAGGATGTATAGAAACGATCCGTTTGTAAATCAAGAAAGGGGAACTTCCTGAAGATAAATGGGCAGCGCGCAAAGTCAGAGTACAGGATGATCGCTATGTTTTGATGGAGAAAAATAATTACAAGTGGAGGTTATCAGGTCCCCTAATGTCATGCGTCGCAGGCCAAGAAGCGAGGCGAGTTATGGAAGAAGTCCACAATGGCACATGCGGAAAATCATTCTGGAGGGAGAGAGCTGGCGATCAAGATCAAGCGTCATGACTATTTTTGCCCGAATATGGTCAAAGACTGCAAGAAGTTTTCTCAGAAGTGCGCAAAATGCCAGAGACATTCTCCAACCATCCGACAACCGGCCGAACTACTGTCATCGATCTCGGCACCTTACCCATTTATGTGTTGGTCGATGGACATAGTGGGGCCGCTTAATCAATCTAAACAGAAGTGATTCCTCCTCGCCCTAAGAGATTATTTCTCAAAGTGGATTGAAGCCGAATCTTATGCCAGCATCAAAGACGCCCAAGTCAAAAATTTCGTATGGAAGAACATTATATGTCGACACGGAGTGCCGTACGAGATCGTTACGGACAACGGCTCATAATTCATTTCAACATGTTTCGAAGGTTTTTGCGAAAAATGGAAGATACGATTACAAAAATCGACGCCACGATACCCCCAGGGGAACGGGCAGGCCGAAGCCGCCAACAAAACGGTCCTCGACGGGTTTAAAAGCGGCTCAACGAAAAAAGGGACGATGGGCGGAGGAACTGGAAGGCGTCCTGTGGTCGCACCGGACAACTCCCAGGCGAGCATCTGGCGAAACACTATTTGTCCTTGTTTACGGATCAGAATGTGTGATCCCGGCCGAAGTCAAAATCGCGAGAATACGTCGCGAATTGCTCCCTAGAAAAGAGGATCTGAATCATACGATGCGCCTTGACGAACTCGATCTAATTGACGAGCGACGCGACCAAGCATTAATCCGCATCCAAAATTATCAGCAAGCAGCCGCAAGATATTACAACTCAAACGTCCGCAGTAGGAGATTCTGAGAAGGAGACTTGGTCCTGCGGAAGGTATTTCAAAACACCGCTGAACGAAATGCAGGCAAACTGGGAGCCAACTGGGAAGGACCTTATAAAATCACGAAAGTCGTCCGACCAGGGCATAAGAATTAACTAACATGGACGATGTCAAAGTTCTCAGGAGCTGGAATGCGATGCACCTAAAGAAATAGTATCATTCAACAAAGACTTCTGACATTTTGAACTACGGGACGGCTTGATCCCCGAAAGGGGTACGTAGGCAGCCGATCCCCCTCTCAGAAAAAGGGGGAGTGGCTCTGTATATATCTATATTTCCGCATCAGAATTTGGACATTTTAAAAACAATTCTCGAACTCGAAAGCTTTTCGGACAGAGTTACTCCGAAACTTCGAGAAAATCAACTCGGAAAATCTGAGTTATTCAAACAAGTCAGCTCGAAACTTCCGAGCAAGTCAGCTAGGAAAGTCCGAGATATTCAAAAAAGTTAGTTCGGAACTTCCGTGCAAGTCAGCTAGGAAAGTGCGAGCTATTCAAACAAGTCAGCTAGGAACTTCCGAGCGAGTCAGCTCGGAAATCGGAACAGAACAGCTCGAAAATTCCGAGCAAATCAGCTCGGATATCTGAGCAGGACACTCCTCTTGAAGGAAAATGGAACCTGTCCGACTAACTTCAAAATGTATTCGGACAACTCTCATGACACTCAGCTCATACAGCCAATTCACTCAAACAACCCCGGATAATGGACCATAACTAGAAGCACGGCGCATCCGCAAAAGTTTAAACTCTCCATCCAAACGCTTGATTTTTCCGGTAACAAAAATAAACCGTCTCTCATTTTTATTTAATTTACTTCTCTTAGATCGAAATTAGGATATAAACTTCATAACTTAGAATTCGTTTACTATCACGTCGCATGCATGTTTCCATGATTGTTAGGAAAAGTCTATCGTGTCTGCTGATGGCCGCAACTCAAAAACATACACATCCTTTACGGATATTAGCCAACATGTCCTATACGGATTGATGCTCTATACATCCAACAAATGGATAAAAGCGCACTATATAAATTTTGAATACCGTCAAGGTATGTTTATTATCGGCGAAGGGAACATAAGTCGAGATTCGATAGTAAAACCCGGAAATCGGGAAGTCGATCGGTCTTCAAAACCACCGCACCAGTACTAGAGTCGATAATAGACCCCAAAAATCCAGTATGACGCTACTCAGCACACTGGTAAAATGACATTATAGCCAAGTATATCTTTGTTCGATATCTTTGAAAGGTGGGTCGTGCGGATATCGGATTACTTTCGATAACAGAGGATGCGAGGCGAAAGTTTCGCGGAAAAACGGAATCGAAAGTCCAAACCCAGTAAAACACAACACGATGGTCTCGACAACGTTATTATTGAGTACACGATCGACGACGGGAAGATAAGATGGGAAATCCCCGCACTAGTACTGAGTCAACTGTAAAACTCTGAAACCCAGTAAGACGCTTCCGAGCACACTGGTCTAATCATTACTAAGTCTGCAAGAGGAGTACGTTTTGTTACTCCTCGGACTCAATTTCGAAACCCAATAAGACGCTTCTGAGCACACTGGTTTAATCATTACAAAGTCCGCGAGAGGAGTACATTTTGCTATTCCTCGAACTAGATTTCAAAACCCAGTAAGATACTTCCGAGCACACTGGTCTAATCATTACTAAGTCCGCAAGAGGAGTACATTTTGTTACTCCTCGGACTCAATTTCAAAACTCAGTAAGACGCTTCCGAGCACACTGGTCTAATCATTACAAAGTCCGCGAGAGGAGTATGTCTTACTATTCTTCGGACTACATTTCGAAACCCAATAAGACGCTTCCGAGCACACTGGTCTGATCGTTACGAAGTCCGCAAGAGGAGTACGTCTTGCCACTCATCAGACATAATTTCAAAACCCAGTAAGACGTTTATGAGCACAATGATTTGAATCAACCACATATCCACAAAAACGATACTTCTAGTAAAACTATCAAAACTAGTCAACGACAATACGATCGCTCGTTCTCACATAAACCAAGCATATCTAAAAATTCAAGCAGCCCAGCTTGGAAATTCCGAGATGAAGCCCAAAAATCCTGAGCTGACCAAATTTTGAACTGAAGCTCGTAAATTCCAAAACCAGTCATCTCGGAAGTTCCGAGATGAAGCCCGGAAATCCCGAGCTGACCCAATTCCGAACTGAAGCTCGAAAATTCCAAAACTAGTCATCTCGGAAGTTCCAAGATAAAGCTCAAAAATTCAGAACCGACTGCCTCAGATCGTCCAAACCAACTATCTCGTATTTTCCGAGCTAACTCGATTTTGTTCTCCGAATAAAGTTTTTGGATATCTCTAAACTTATAGAACACAATACGGCGCGACGTCTACCGACGAGGATCAACCGAAAATTCCAAAAACAACCGGAAAATGATCTCGAAGACAGAAACAAAAAGAATTTTATTTAACAAGTGAAGAGTTCATAAAACGGAATGACCAACCATTCCGGAAAGAAAGAACGACAACATCCGAAGCAATAAACACAAACAAACACGGTTTTCAGAGATAGGAACCATAGACATTGGATACGTTGGCCGACTCCGCATCGTCAACAAGGGAAGTGTCACATTGCAACGGCCCGCCATAATCATCCAAGAAAGAAGAAAAGTTGAAACAATTCTCTGCCTCGGCCATCAACCTGTCATATTCACGGACGTCATTCGCAAGAAGCTCCGCTTTCGTACTCTCGAGCTGCTCCTTCTCAGCCTCGAACGTTGGAGGGTCCTGTGCCTTCAGCGCGGGAATCATTTCAAGGTTATTGTTCGTATCAATGAAGTCGGAGTGTCTCTTCTTGGCCACAGGTAGTTTGGCAAAAATACCGCGAAGTTTCCTGAAGTGGGACGAGAACTTATCGAAAAGAGAGAGTTCCAGTTTGTGGTTATCAGCAAGATGTTTGCGGAACAGGGCCTGAGCTCCACAGATTTCTTTCTCGGACCCAGCAGCTTGCCTGTTCACCGACGCCCACGTCTAAGACAAAAAAATGCATTTAAATCAGTAAACAACCATTTAAATTAAAGAGGGTAGATCTCTACCTTTAAGAAATCTTGGCACGCGTGAGTAAGCGAAACACCGCAGGACATGTCCTCATACAGAACCGGAACGTCGCCTGCGTGCCATACTTCCGAGCAGAACCTCGCAACTTCTGAGATATTGTCGTAACGCTCGTAGCAGATTTTGGGAAGGTTCGAGGAACTTCAGCCTCACCAGCCCACCTCATTTGTTTCTTTCTCTTCTCGGGCGGAACGCTATGAGCCTCCGAACCAGTTTCCAATCCACATGCGGCCATAGGAACATCTTGGTTAAGCGACACACCTTGCACGGCTTCCCGGCCGTTTACAACAACCTCATATGCCTTCTCTTCACTTTTCCGCCTCTTTTTCCCGCCGCCGCTTTCCTCCTGGATTTTGCGAGTTCACTCTCGGATAACAGAAGAGGTTCGCTCTGGAATGACATCGTCCTAGTTGTCACAATCCTTCTGAAAAACGAAGGTCAAAAAACTAAAGGCCGAAAAGTATTCAAAAAAAGAAACATGCTCAAGGATGTTCAAGGGAGAAACTAGAGAGGGAAACTTACCCAACATCTAGAGAGAATGAAGTGAGTGAAGAAATGAATGAAGAATGAAGAATATTTATAGATTTCTTCAAAGGTGTGGGGGTAGGATCATAATTTCGCATGGTTTCTTATAGATTTCACAAAGGCATGGGACTTTGAGATGATTACACCTGAATCATTTTGTCATAAGCATGCTCGAGCAGATCATGACGGAACGGATCATGATTAGGCATGGTGTCGGATTGACTTTGCACAAGAAATCCAATTACGGCCAGAGTACGACACTTCGGACAATCCGTCGTCGCAAAGGCAATAACATGAAAATTCATTGATCAAGGTTTTCTCGGACGATTGTTTTCGCCTCGAATACAAAATAACCTCAACATCATCGCACTCGATTCTGACGAGCTGGGGGGCTAACTGTTGGGGTCAAAAACCCCTCAACGAAAACAATAACCGAGAACAAGATCGGACGATCAGACACAGACAAACGTCCATTTCGGATAAATAGAATTTCGTGCAAATAATAAGTTATACAAAGCGTCGATGACTTTGATGAATAACCTTTTATACGAAAAGATTCAACGGACAACGTTTCATGCGAAGCGGACAACATTTCGTACGAAACGAACAACATTTCATACGATGCAGACAATATTTCATACGAAACGGATCGATCGGACAAACATACCTTTCGACAGAAACTACGGATAGAAGAAACATCCGAACAGGCAACTTCCGAGCTAAACCAGTTTGGAACTTTCGAGCTGAACCAACCAGCTAGGATTTTCCTATCTAAACCAGCTCGGATCCGAACATTTCCCTTCTCATTTTCTGAGCGTAATTCATTCCTTCGGAAGTTCCGATCTGAATGCATCTCTTGGGAACTTCCGAGTTGAATTTTCTTCTCAAAACTTTCCGAACGGACATTCCACTTAGATCATTTAATCAAACATTTGCTGATATCTCCTTCTTCGGATGCGCAACTAGTCGCAATCCGTCTTCGGAAATATCAGCTTATACGTTCTGAGCCGTTAAACCAAAATCGTCGGATAAAGTTAGAGGAAATACGAATTTGGGCCCAAACATACAACATTCGTATTTACAAAAATTTGGGCTGAATAAAGAAGTCTATGCACAAACGGACTCGGACCATCCGTTTTCAGCCCATTCGGAAAAATAGGTTAAGATGCGGAAGGATAGTCACCGAAGAGGGAAGATAAACTCGAATAAGTGAAGATGAAGATATCTCCGTGCTAAAGAAGAAAATCCGAGCTGAAAATGTAAATCTTAACGGAAATGGAAACAAACGATAACAGGAAGATTTCTGAATATCTCGCGGACGAAGATTCCCGAAGCCTACTTGCCGCAGCTATATAAGGAGATAGCATTCATACGATTTAGGGAGAGCAAAAGCCCTAGCATCTAGACTTAGGAGCTTAGCAATTTTCTTGGCCGTTTTGGTTCTTTGTACTCTCTTTTCCGATCGATTATCAATAAATTATCCTCCGGATTCTTATTTCGGTGTGTTTATCTTTTAGATTTCTGTTCCCTAGAAGTTTGCTTTACAAGTTTTGACAGTGCGAGTTCCGACTCTCACAAGTGGTTTGAGTCGGAGCAACAACAGGATTCGAGGTGAAGGTGTATTGGGTTGGAAGAGGGCTCTTTTTTTCTTCAAACCACTAGGTTTGGACCCAACGGCTCTCTGAGTGACGTTTGGAATGGTTAGTATCTTACAAGCTCCTCCTCCTCTCTTTCCCTTTTGAGGCATCGTATCACGGAGAGTTTCAGAGAAGAAATTGAGAAGGTCGATAGCAATGAAACCGAGAACCTCGAATAAGAGATTCAAATAAGAGATGCCAGTTAGAGATTAGTCGGTAGGGAGGAGGATCTGTAGAAAAAAAGATGCGAGATGATTTGAAGGAGATTTTGGAGACGGGGAAGAACAAAATAAAATCAGGGTTTATATTTGAGGTAAATGATGGTTTCTTGACACTTAGGAGAAATTTGTTGGGTTAAGGCGCGTAATTGAAAACTTTTGGACTAAAAAATTAGGTTTGGTTTCCCGGATTAATTACGCGAAATATTATAAAAATTTACTTACGAGTAGTTGGTTGTGGTGCTTAATTAAATTAGTTTTTTTCATAACGTTATAAATTTTTGTGTTTATGTGTGTTTTATTATAAATATATAATTTTTATACTCTTTTAATAAGTAATATTGTAATAGCATTAATTAATAATTTTCGACAATATCCGGGACTAGAACTGCATATGACCCTATACCCTAAACTGTAAAACCCAAACATTAAACACTAAACCCTAAATTTGAACCCTAAACCCAAAAACCTTTGACACGCCCATTAAAACCTAAATAATAAACCCTATAACCTAAACAATAAACCTTAGACGAAAGATAAGCAGACTCGAAGAATATCAAATGTTCATCAAAACCTTAACACCCCCATTCTTCTCCTGATTCAAATATAGATATGTGACTCGGTATAATTTTATTGTATATAAATAGATGACTAAAATGAACTACTAAATAACATATATAGTTTAAGCCATTAGCAAGACAGATAAATCTCAAATACCTAAAAAAAAATTTAAAACCGCAAATGGAAAATTACCTATTAACACCATGATCATGATCATGAATGCTTTTAGTTGGGACTTATTGATAAGAATACATACATAATTAATGCAGCCTAGACAACCCAAAGGTTGCATTGCCTCCATAAATAAACTCTGGTAGCTTTTTTATTTGTCAAAATACCTTTTCCATCTATTCATTACCAAGATCGTAATGGATTACCTTCCAAATGATGTTTATTCAAAAATTATTCTTGATGTCATTGACGGTGAACAAGGTTTACACTATTTTATAAGGGCGAAGATAACATGCAAGGAGCTTCATTGCTTCGGACAAAGTCAAGATTTCTACAAGTCGATCAATTTATACTACGGTTTTATTAACTTAAATCTATTTGATTGTTCACCTCATTGTAAACAAGATTTCGTCGAGAGGTGTCTACAATCAAGAAACCCTGCAGATCTTCTCCTCCGAGGTATGTGTTGCTTTATCTACAGTGACATGATGGTTGAAGGAGAGGCAATGATCAAAAGATCAGCAGATAGCCGATGGGAAACAGGGATATACGCCTACTCCATGCTCTTGTTTTATGGAGATGGTGTAGTGTTGAACAGTGGATATGTCATCGACCGTGAACTTGCCACTCGGATACGTATAAAGATAACTAGAAGGGATAAGCGTGTATGGCCAGAAACGCCTTCGGTCTGTTCTTTGAGAAGGAAGCGAGTTTAGATATCAACGGAATTTATAGTTGCACGTGTGCTCCGATAACAACCTTGAAGAGTTGGTGGGACTTTGGTTTCAAGGGTTCAACCATGTGCGACAGATGCTTTTGGTCCATAGAGTCACTATTTTACTTCAGACTCGTACTGAACAATTTTGGAATTTGGCCCTGTTTAGATTCTTGAATATCCTTCCTTTGTGTTGACTAGAATGTGTTAAACTGCGAATAATAGTATATGTTGTATTCATTTATGTGCAAATTTTAATCGTAAGGAGTATATGCATTATCTTTGGGTAAAAATGGTAATACTTCCATAGTATTTTATGACTGAATAAACGACTTTTTGGAAAATAGGCGCGATGATTAAATTGAAAGGACATTTAGCTGAATAATTTTTCAACAATATATCCATGCAAGTAACAACACATTTTTGTAATAAATTTTGAATTGCAATAAATAATGAAGCGGCATTACATATCATTACCTTGCGAATTAGATTCACCATGTACATACTTACTCCTGCACGCCAATAGATGCATATTAATTAATAAATAACAATAACATAAACAAATTTATAGAAAACCTAAAGTTTGGATCCGATCTATAAATAAACATATGTGGATGCCTTAGAAACAATACATTTCTCGAATAATCTACAATATTATTTTTTAAAATTCTCCTTTGCCTGTTTCCATATTTTCTAACCACATTCGATAATGGATTTCCTTCCTAGTGATATCCTAAAAAAAATCCTTCTTGCCGTCATTGACGATAAACATGGGATACGCTATTTGGTTCGGATGAAAGCAACATGCACTGCGGTGCAAAACATCGGAGAAAGCTCAGATTTCTATAAGTCGGTCAATCTATACTTCTCCAACATTAATGATTACGGTATCTGGTGCCCACCTAGGGTTATAACTAAATTGGCCAACAAATGTCTGGAATCTAAAAATCCTTCTGCTCTTCTCCTCAGAGGTATGTGTCTTTTTGTATATTGCAACTGTTGGGTCGACCGATCGTTGACCTCCATCGACCGGATGGTTAAAGGAGAGGCTATGATCAAAAGATCGGCAGATAGTGGATGGGAGACAGGGATATATGCGTACTCCATGTTACTGCAGGTGTTTTATGGAGATGGAGAAGTTTTGAACCGTGGGTACATCATCGAGCGCGAATTTGCAACTCGAGTAAGTGTTAAGATAACTACGAGACAAAGGTATGGACGGTCAGACAGATGGTGTGCACTGTTCTATAAGAAACAAAAAGGATTAGATACCAAAGGGATTTATAGATGTCTGTGTGCTCCGATAAAGACATGGTTGAGTTGGTGGGACAATGGTTCCAAAGGTACAAACATCTGCGATACCTGCTTTTGGACCCTTGAGTCACTATTTTTCTTCACAATCATGAGAGATAATTTCGGAATTTGGCTCCATTATCTTTATGAAGATCTTTATTAATATATAGTTTGTTAAATGTAGTAGAATATGTAGCGATTAGGCTTTCAAATAATGAAAAAATAAGCAAGTTATAAAACTACTGCATTTGGTTATATTTACAAGGCGACAGTGGAAATATTAATATAATCTAAACGGATGAAGTTGTGGCATGAATATAAAGTCGATAACTAATGGCCACAATTTAATGAAAAACGGAGCAAGTTAACCAAACATCGTAACTCTCCTCTGCATGATATATATTTAACCATGATTAGATGTTGATTTGATGTGAGTCTCGTAGAGAAACACCCATAAGTGTCAGTTTGATGGTTGGTGTGAAATGTTCTTACTGGTTTTAAGATGGTTTGTGAAATTAAATTATGATTTTGTAAATCTTTCTAGATATATGTGATTCTTTTTTTAGTATATACGGGCTTATTATGTTAAGGAAATTTAATCATATCGGTTGAGAGGAACATTGAATATTCTTTTGTCTCTCATTTAATGTGTAAGCAATAAGCAAAAGCCTACCAAATGAAACGTTCAAAACAAGATTGGAGGGTGGCTGCAGCATAAATTTCCCGCCGAAACAGAGGAACTCTGCCAAAGTCCGCAAGAGAACAAAAGACAATAACCAGTGTACGGTTCTATGTCTCTAAGGCTACACCAAAACAAACGAAAAAACCAGTATACGGTTCAAGGGCTCAAGGGCTACACCAGAACAGAAGACAAACCAGTGTATTAGGAAGTTTATTGAGAATAAGAAGTTTTGAATCGTCATTATTGACATGGATAAGTGTGATTCGAAACTAAATCGTCATTATTAGAGGTTGTGGCCCAAATAGTTTTTCTAAACCAATGGTTGTGAGTTCTTATTTTTACACCTTTTACTATTATTAATTCAAAGGTTTTCTTTTACTGCTTCACACCTTTTACTCACCTATTTAGGAAACTATTTAAAACCCTAGACGCTTCAATTTTCTACCGCTTACTGAGAGAAAAAAGACCTCTTTTCAAGATAATTTCTACGAAAATTTCTCCGATTCTCAACCATGGCTCCACAGACTTTCAGAAAAATTTCTCAAATCAACAACTTTATTCCTTGCTTTTGGGACCTAAAAGTTCTTCTTTTGCGTGTTTGGATGTGTGTTTCAGCCATTGGAGAACCAATAATCCAAATGATTTTGGTCGATGAGGAGGTAATCTTTCTTTTACTCTATAATCTGTTTTATTTATTGGGTTATTGCATGTTTTATTAAGGTATTCGTTTATTGATTTAGGGTATGAAAATAGAGGCAACTGTTCCTGCCTCTTTTATTGAGAAATTTCGTTTCTATATATGATGTGAGGGACGTTGGTTTAAACTTGCGAATGCTCGAGTTGTACAAGCACAAGAATATGTGTCGTTGACCCCTCACGATTTCAAGCTCATACTTGGGTTAAACACATCTTTCTGCCTCACTTATGATAATATTCTGGAAGGTCATTTTATGCAATTTGAATCGTTTCTGGATATATTAGATGTGAGAGTCTGTGATAAATACCCTATAGGTAACCTTATACATATGTTTCCTTTATCGGATAATATATATTAATCTTGTTATTTGCATGTCTGGTAGACATTATATTTTTAACTAAATAGATTAAGGTATAGTTTTCTAAATGATTTTATTTT
The DNA here is from genome assembly GCA_030180135.1 of Orychophragmus violaceus. Classification (NCBI taxonomy): domain Eukaryota; kingdom Viridiplantae; phylum Streptophyta; class Magnoliopsida; order Brassicales; family Brassicaceae; genus Orychophragmus; species Orychophragmus violaceus. Next base: position 63,427,287 of record CM058238.1, on the reverse strand, counting down.
TCTATTATATATGTCCTTGGTGTTGTTACACGTGTTGGAAACCTTCAACCTGATTGGACAAGACCAACGCTGCAGTTTATAATTCGCGACCTAAGGTTAGTTAAACAAATGCATGTAATCTTCCTCACATATGTTTTGTTGTTGTCTCTGATAATAGAAATTGAAACAACATTTTTTCTAGTCTCCAGAGTCTTCAGTGTTTATTTATCGGGGAATATGCTAAGGAACTAATAGAAAGGTTTTGAAGGATGTTGATAGACATCTCTTTGTGATTCTCCGGTGCATCTACAGAAAGCACGAATTGGGTATGATTAGAAATTCAATTTAATTTTCTTTGAGAATAATTTAATGGTCTATTACATGTCTGGGTTTAGGGTTGATGATACTTTTGATTTCTATATTGTTTAAAATTTTAATGGTGTACATATAAAATTTATTTAATTAGGTGTAACTTGGCTCAAAGGAGAAGAAGGGATGTCAACGATTACGTACGATCAAACCAACAATCCGGACTTTAATGGATTTTTCAACAGTTTTTGGTCATAAACCTAATGCAACTCATTATGTAATATGTTTTATATGTTTTTCCGGAATTTATACATATCATTTTCTATTTTGTAGCTTTCCAAATCCGGTACCTGACCAATATCCTGAAGAAATTATGTCCTGGTTCAATATCTTCTAAATTATTTACCTGTTTTAGAAGACCTTATTAAACTATGTTATTTTGTGTTAGATGATCTATTGATCGTCTTTATGTTTCTTTTAAAAACACATTTGTCGTTAATGTTTACAACTTTTCTGTCCACTATATGTCGTAATCACTTTTTTATTACATAATTTAAATAGCATATAGAATCTAACCCTAATCAATTTGGTTATTGTTAAATTCAAATATCAAAGTATATATTTCATTTATGATACGACAATAAAAGTATTTTGCACATTTAAAGTTTTGATTCAATAACACATCGTATGCATAGACTCCAGAAGACCCATATTATTATTACTAAATCCAAAAATAGTATATGTATACGATCCATACCCGACTACTTTGCGACACGAATAATGAGTTGAATATTAGTCGTATCAATAGCGACAAATAAACGACTTGGTTACTACTATACCGAAGTAGCGAATTAGTTGCACATGTAATGGCCAATTCGCGATTGTTCTACGACTCTTAAAATCAGACGCAAAAATAGTCGCCATATCACCGACTAGCCCGCGACTGTTGATTCCGGTCTCGACAATGGTCGTTAATCAGTCGTAAATCGACGACTAAATTGGCGACAATCATTTTTGGTCGTATATAAGCGACTAATACACGTCCATATATCTGTTGTCGCAAAATAGTAGGAATGTTGTCTTTTAATAGTGGCCATATGTTACGACTACAAGTATGGTCGCAAGGTCCAGTCGCAAAAACACTGTTTTCTTGTAGTGAAATCTCAACAAGAGACACGTTAGTTGGCTTGAGTTCATTGAGAGATTTTCCTGTGTGATCAAATACAAGAAAGGTAAGGATAATGTAGTTGCTGATGCATTATCAAGAATATATGTTTTACTAACTTCTCTGAGGCTAAACTGCTCGGTTTTTAACAAATTAAGTCTCTTTATGAAAATGATTATGACTTTGGAAAGATCGATTCATCTTGTGAGAAGTTTGAGTTTGAAAAGTATTATAGGCATGATGGGTTCTTGTTTTATGAAAACAGTTTGTGTGTTCCTAATTCTTCTTTGAGAGATCTGTTTGTTAAGGAAGCACATGGTGGAGGTTTATTGGGACACTTTGGTGTTGCTAAGACAGTTAAGGTGATGCAAGAACACTTTCATTGGCCAGACATGAGAATAGACGTTGAGGGAGCTTGTGAGAGATGTGCTACTTGTAAACAAGCTAAGTCTAAAGTTGGTTTGTATACTCCCTTAACTATTCCTTTGCATCCTTGGAATGATATTTCTATGGATTTTGTTGTGGGATTGCCTAGGACTAAAACATGAAAGGATTCAATACTCCCTTAAGATGGCTCATTTCATTCCATGCCACAAACCTTATGATGCTATGCATGTATCTAACTTGTTCCTTATGGACATTGTGAGATTACAAGACAAGGCTAAGATTATTGTTTCTGATAGGGACACTAAGTTTCTTAGTTACTTTTAGAAGACAATTTGGTCTAAGTTAGGCACTAAACTGTTCTTTTCTACTACTTGTCATCCACAATATGATGGGAAAACTGAAATGGTTAATAGAACATTGTCCACTCTACTGCGTGCATTAATCAAAAAGAATCTTAAAACTTGGGAAGAATATTTTCCACATGTTGAATTTGCTTATAACCATGCTAAAAATTCTACTTCTAAGTTTTCCCCATTTGAGATTGTTTATGGTTTTAATCATTTATCTCCTTTGGATCTAATGCCCTTACCTTTGAGTGAAAGAGCTAGTCTAGATGGAAAGAAGAAGGCATATTACATTAAGCAGATTGAGCCAGGATCAACATTGAGAAAAAGACAAAGCTTTATGCTAAGTATGCCAACAAGGGCAGGAAGGAGATGATCTATAAAGAAGGATACTTGGTCTGGATACATCTAAGAAAGGAGTGTTTTCCTAATGAAATAAAGTCCAAGCTTATGTCGCGCATATTGATGGACCATTCAAGATCATCAAAAAGATCAATAACAATGCCTATCAACTTAACTTGGAAGGTAAGTATAATTTGAGTTCAAGCTTCAACATGTCTCACTTGGTTCTTTTTCTTGTAGATGAGCCAGATTTGAGGTCAAATCCTTTTCAAGAGGGAGGGGATAATTTGATCATGAAAATCTTGGAACCTGAAGTCAATGAGCAGCTTTAACCAGAGGAGAATGGAGCTAAGGAGCAGCTTATAGCTGAGGAGAATCATGAGCAAGAGACAAAATCTTTGTATATACCACTTGGAACAATGACTAGAGCTAAAGCAATGAAATTCAAGCCAGGTTTCAACACTATTACACCATGTTCATGGCCAACTTGAGTGTGCTAATCCAACCACTTTGGTTGTGATTCAAGCAACTTGAGCCATCAACAATGGAGATATGTGGACTTGTACTCTTTTTCCCTTCTCTTGGTTTTCCAAGAAATGTTTAATGAGGCAAGCTCACATACTCTTATCCTAGCCCATTGCCGATAAATAAGCCCAAAACCCATTTTGAAGAGAATATTTTGAATTTGGGAGTGTTTTAGTTTGGTCTTTCTTTAGTTAATGAGTGTTAAGATTTCCAAACACTTGAAACTCTATTTTTATGACTTTCTTCTTCTTTTCAGACTATCAAACTTCTTATTTTCAAAAACTCTCTCTAGTTGTTTGATCTGAATGGTGTGTAGTATCCATTCAACTTAGTTTCTTCTCTTGGTGTGTTATATCCTATCTAAGCCTGAAATTCTTAAAGTGATTCCACAACTTCAGGAAGTTTCACTCAATCCGCATATTCATTCCATCAATCTCTTCTTATCAATCTGGTCCTAGTTAATCAAGCAACAGGGTCACGAAGTGCATCAAAGGACAAAAATCTTCTCACTTAAGATCGCATCAACAATCAATGACATAACACTCATCATCTCCTATCAGCCTAACTTCATTCTCAATTCTCAATTCATCTAATACAATATAGTTTATAGATATAAGTATAGACATAGGTTCGGATTTAGTTATTGATAAAATATAGTTAAAGGTTTTAGATAAAGTTATATATTTAAATATAATATACTCATAGTTGTGTCATTGCTATAAGTACATATAACCATTTAACATATATCAATCAATGTAGTCAATTCAATCATAATCCAAACATTACGAAGTACAACAATATGCATGGATCAAATCAAAACAAACCACTTCACCTTGGCCTTAAAGACGATGACAATGAACCGCATATGAACACGAATTGGGATGCGATCGAGATCGCGGAAGAAGCACATGATTATCCATGAACTAAATCTCTATCTCTGTTCTACTTCAGCCGAGAGCTTGATCTATGTGTCTTAGAAGTCCCTGCAAGATTTGGGTCAAGCGGAATCCGTTTTCCCAATCGAAACATAGAGCTAGCTAGTCAAATCATAGATTCGTCTTGAACATACACCTTTTTCTAAGAGATCATATCTTCCAAACAGTAATTCGGATCAGAGCTATTCTTACCGTTTTGGAAAGAGGAGACCAAGATCTTTCTAACGATATATTTTGTATTCTTTGGAACCTTACCAATCTCCGGGAAAACACGTTTCAATCTAACAGCTGGAATTGACTCGATCTTAGATCTGCGTTTGAAAGGGTGAAAGATCGAAGAAACAAGATTGAAGATCTGATCTATTCAAAATAGTGAATCAAAATGCGAGAGAATGATATGGAAAAGAGAAGAATCGATATAGAATATGGATTAACTTAACCCGGAATAAGAATCGAGAGAGATGACACGAAGAGAAGAGATCACCGGACAATGGCTCAAGGTTGTGGGCGACGGCGCGGATGATGGTCTCCGACGGCTAGCCCCGGCGACGAACGGGCAGAGCTTCGCTGCTCTCTCTTCTTTGCCTCTTCTCTTGGATGGCTCTCTATATTTATAGAGAAAAGGGGAAGGGGACCTAGGTTTAATTAGATGGGTTTGGGCTTAGATGGGCTGAGGAAGAGAAATTTTAAAACAGCGCAGGATTTAGAAAAATCGAGTTGTGACAATTCTCCCCCACTTGACGGGAATTCGTTCCGAATTACAAGAGGAAGGATCCCCGGAACTCAAATCTCAAACTCCAAACGGAACATGAAAGGCACTTATAAGGGCCACCCAAGCATTTAAAAAGGATGGGCGAACTCTTACGAAGTGACACACTCCATTTCAAAATTCAAAGAATAGAAGAAGGAACGAGTAAGGAGTTAGAATTCTAAACTGTACACCCCGAAATCTTTTGACTTTTGATGATCGCTTGATAAACAATCAAACAAGAATATGATCAAATGACAATCCTTAGTCAGGCCAAGAGATGTCAAATAATGGCTTCCATAAGGCCTCTACTTCCTCATCCATATTCTCTAATCCACAGAGGAATGACAAGATGAGCGAAGACTCACCAAGCGAAAACCACAGAGCAAGAAAGGATACAAGCCATAAAAGAGAGAGGAGCATGAAACCAGAAACGACTTCGGTATGAAGAGATAAGATCACATAAGCACTTAGGAAGGATGAGAACTTTCTTGATTTATCCACTTCTTTTGAAATCCAAAGAATGAAAAATGAATAAAGAGGCAAAACACAATGGTTCCGAGAATTAAGGAGGAATAGTGAAATCTCACTTAGGGAATCTCAGGAACAAGAAAGACATCCCACACTTGATAGGACTGAGACATCTCTATAGAGATCGCAGAAATTTCAGAAAAGAAGTACAACGGCTTCTTCTTAATAGAAGGGGTCTTGCGGAATCCACAAAACAAGAGAGGAACGAAACTTGGAGAGGAAAGGCACGAAAATAGAATTAGCTCTAGAAGAAACTGCAGAATGGAAGCTAGGAGATGCACGACTCCTTTGGGAAACAAGAGAGGAATGCGACTTCAACAATCCAATCCGAAGGATTGAGGAATGGAAGCTGCAGAACAGGTTAAGACTGAAAGCTCGAAATTAACAAGAAACAAAACCAGTTTAACTCCATTACGGAAGGTGAACTCGACTAACTACGCGAGGATATTAAGATCATCTTCGGTTTGGGTCCCAACACAATCATGGAACATTCATGTCCTCTCTCATATACCTCAGATTCACTGATGGATCCTCCTCGACCTCCGTACAAGAATTCTAAGCTCGAGCTAAGGCACACCAACGATCCTTTATCACTTCGACATACGTAACAAATAAGAATATCAGGGAAAGGTTCACAGGTTCGTCGACACCCTCCAAGGTGGTCTGGATATCTCCTTTGCATCCATCCTTTTACACTTACTCTTTCTTGGTCGCGGGTCGGGGCAGAGGGGTCACATAAGTTTTATTTGGTATATCATAATTTCGCGAAGCACTTAGAAACAAAGCTTTAGAGGGAACGAATGCGATGCTAGAAATAGCTTAGAAGAAGAATTCAGAGGGAAGAAGGAAACACTTAGAGAGATCACAAGTATATTTTTGGAAGAATCCATATCTTTTCCCCAATGGACAAGTCCCTAGGGAACCAATAAATGGATAAGATAATAGATAAGGGCATGACCGCAATAGTCCATGTAAGAAGCGCATGAAGAACGAAAGTCCAACTTGCAGAAACTTCAGGATAGACAAAGAACGACAGCACCAGAAAGAGAAAG